>CM046448.1:66438809-67638809 GCA_025506515.1 Flaveria trinervia
AAAAAGTGTTTAAAACAATAGTTTTTATAAAATATAAATAAAGGGGGTTAAGTGTAATTACCTAAAACTAAAACTTAACAAAATTAATAAACCCTAATCCCCCTCCAAACCCAAAATCGGCCGCAAACCACCATTTCAAGCCCCACATTCGAAATTCAGCCTTCAAACAATCATTGTGCTTCGATTTTGGTCGATCTCAAGCTATAGAACACGTTAGAATCATCAACTGCAAGATATTACACGTGAAAAGGTTAGAATTTTTTAAGTTTTATGAGTTTTTTTATATGACCGAACCCTAATTCGGTTTTGGGTTCAAGAATGTTGAAGTTGTTGTTGTTTGATGATGCTAGTATGTTAGTTAGATAGTATACATGTTGTTTTTACGTCGATTATGCAAGAATGATACGTTTTTGATGAATTGTTCATGAACTTTGATTCAAGATAAACCCTAATTCAAAAATTTATGTGATTATATGAGATTGATGATTGTATGATGATTATATGATATTAGTGGGATGTATGAATGCTAGATTACATTTATCTTGCAATAAATCGATGACTTGAAGGTTGTGTTCATAGGTTACTAATAATAGTAACTTTATTTTTCATGATATGATGATTTGATGATGAATTGATGTTACTGAAGGGTTTATGATGATGTATGTATGATAGATTGATGATATGGATGCTAGAAAACTAAGAATGAATGTTGTAGTTCATTGATTTGCAAAAGTAGAAACTTTTGATCAAGAAGGTTAGTGAATTATGATGTTTGGATGTTGTTGATCATGCTTAGATGTTGATATGAACTTGAATTGGTAAATTATTAATGAATTTATGAATACATTGGGTGTTTGATAGATTTTGGGATGTGCTTTCCCAAAAGGGAAACTTTATTTACACAAAGTCTGAAAGATGATAGTATAAGCATGTTTGGGATGTTAGGAGCATGTTAGTATGTTCATGGATGATTTCTAATGTGATAGAATATGTTAATTTAGTTGTATGGAATGCTTGGATGATCATGTGTGATGTATGGACTTTGATGATCATGTATGATGTTGATGGTTGATTAGTAATTAAGACATCATGTTTGGGACTGGAACTTATTTATTATGGTGTATGTTGAATGCAATGAACATGGTTAATGAATATGATTGTGATCATCATACACACGTGCGAATCTGAGGCCCCTACTTAGTAGGATTGGCAGGTTTAGAATGTGAAGTCGTGAGTGGCTTCACATGGAATGTAGTACGTGATTTGATCTTTGTGTTGCGTGTTAGTTATGTTGTAACTTGTGGCATGTTAATGTTTTAGATTCACATGACTTGTATAATATTTAGTAGTATGATAATCTAAGTTATGCATTGGGTAATGTAGCACCTCATGTGATCCATTTGAATATTAACCATGTATGTTATATGTTCACGTTTGCTTAATTGAATTATAACTCATGATGTCACCAACGGGTCAAACGGGTCAACTGAGTCAAACGTGTCTGTTTTCTGAAACCTTGAGTCTTTGGTTGTAGTGTGCTTAGGGTTCCACATATTCTCTGTTTACACATACTTATGTACTTACATGATCTAGGTAACCTCTGAAGGTTGTCTGTCCACTCTTTCTTCCAAGGTAAACCCTAAGTAGTTGTTACGCATATCAGGTGAGTTCATGCCCCACTCTTTACTTAATCTTTTTTAGGGGAGATAGCATACTGGTAATTTAAAAACGCTTTATATATATTTGAGTTGTGTATAATATTAATATAGTGATGCTTACCTTGGAAACTCCTCACACTTTTGAATTGTTAATATTGAATAGCGGGGAAACTTTGGTAGTACTACTAGGTCTGACGAGCCCCACCCATGTGAGTCGAGGTCAACCGGGTGCAATTTGTCATAATGAACATTGTCATGACCTGATAAGTCATGACAGGAGGCAACAACTTATCACACTCAGCTTCAATTGTGAAATCACTATGAATTAATATTTATTGTTAATAAACCAGCTATCTGTTACAATACACTGCTTAGTATCACAACTGTTAAATTGTTTATATTTGAACACCAATCTTGAACCACCAACCGTTGTGTTGACATTTTAGTATGCTATTCTCAGGTCGTTAAATTCGCTTGCCACTAGGAGCACTGCACGGGTTCATCATGCATTCTAAGACTCTATTTTAAAGACATCTTTGTTGGTTTCTATTTATTAATGTTTAATCATTTGGGTTGGCATGTGTTTTGCCATATTATGCATTTATATACTTTGGGTTTCCTTACCTACAAAATGCTTCCCCATGGTTTTAAAGTTTGAACTTGATTGAATTTATTTTAAATGTGGCATATAGAGTTGTTCTAAGTAGCTATTGACTGTGATCCTGGTTTGTTCACATGCCTCGTGGTAAAATTCCGCAGTGGATTTTGAGGGTGACAGATTGGTATCAGAGCCATTAGTTATAGGGAACTTGGTTACATACACACTAGACTTTAACGGCACACAGTTAGTTAGTTACGTGTACCTTATTTCCTCTAATGTATACTCATTGGCATACACATCATACTCTCTGCAACATGGCATCGTCATCGAGAACTCCAAGTAAGCGACATGCATCAGCTACACGATCTAAGTCCCCACCTCTCGCACCTGTACCCGACTTGCCCCGTCTAGCTTATCCTCTAGGGGAATTGATTGGGATCAACCTTTTGCATTGATTGAGCGTGACCCCCACGAGACAGTTTCTACCCCAAGTTCGTTTATCACATAATGCATAGGGACACACGTACCTGTCCTGAGGCCTAGGACTAGGAGAAACGCTGATCAGCCAATGCCTTCACTCCCATGGACGGTGTAGTCCAATGAGCACTGATTGCTACACTGGTGGCTGCACTGGATACTGAGCAACAACGAGTCAGGCGACTCACGAGTGATGTTTGTACACTGCAGCATGAGGTGTACAAACTGCAACATCAAATGGATGAACTTGAGGAGGGACACGAGAAGACCCTAAATGGGTGTCCCCACATGGAAGACGGTCTTATAGCACTTAGAGGACGCGTAACTGCTCATGAACAGCGAGATGCAGTAGCCGATAATAGAATTGCTACCTTAGAAGCTCAATTGGCAGCGCTTCAGATTGCCAAAACTCCTGCTCCTGCAGAGGACCCTGAGGATGAGGATCCCGAGGAGGAACCCGGGAGAGGAAACCGGGGGAGACAGAAGATGACAGTGATGAGTTGGATGTCATCAATTGGTTTCCTTTACATGACTTGGACTATGTAGCGTTTTCTCTCTTTTGAAACCTATATGGGAAGGGTTGTTTCCCCACCCTAACGACAAACTTAAATTATGACATTGGTGAATACATTGTGGCTCATTTACAATTTATTTATCTTGGTTATCATTTTTGTTATGAATGTTGTGGTTGTGATGATTCATTATTCCTTACTGTTTACTGTACTTCAATGGGATAAATGTGTTTGATGTTACTCATTATTGTATTTGTGAATGTAAAGTGAAAAATGGACGCCCGTGGAAATGGACGTGGACGTGGTCGTGGGCGCGGACGTGGACGTGGCGTTGGAGACCATGGCGGTGGTGCTATAAACATGACCCCTGCTAAATTAGCTGCCCTAATAAACGAACATGTACAGGCATCGGTGGCTGCTGCCCAGATGGGACAACCAGCAGGTAAGCGATGATAGAAAACTAAATCAAATATCCTGAATAACCGTATAAGATATCTGATCAATGTTGTTGTATTAAAATAGGACCACATATAAGTCCTTTATGGACTGTAAACCACACACCTATAGTGGTACTAAAGGGGCTGTAGGATTGGTATGATGGCTTGAGAAGACAGAGTCTGTTTTCTCCAAATGCAACTGCCCACCTGCTGATGAGGTGAAATATGCCACCGGAACTTTGAAAGGTGCCGCTCTATCTTGGTGGAATGCGCAAGTCCAGATGCTAGGACAACAGATGGCAAATGGGCTTCCCTGGACTGATTAAAATAGATGATGACTGAGGAGTACTGTCCTCGAAATGAAGTACAAAAGCTAGAAATTGAGTTCTGGCAACTTAAGATGTAGGGCTCAGAAATCGAGGCCTACACCACCCAAACCCATGAACTAGCCACCCTATGCCGGGGGATGGTGGAAGAAGTGCACAAGAGGGTTGATCATTAGATACGGGGATTAGTACCCGGAATTCAAAGCATGGTGACTGCTTCCAACCCGACCACGATTCAACAAGCCATCCAGTTAGCTCATAAGCTATTTGCTCAAGTAGTGGAGCAAGGACGGTTACCTAAGCGGGGCACTGTGGCGAGCATTCCCGACAACAAGAGGAAGTGGGATATTTCCAACAACAACAAATCATCATCATCCAGCGATCAACCCCAATCTCAACAACAACAACAGCCAGTTCAGCAACAACAACGGAGGTTCGATAATAACCATAACTTCAACCAGACGGCTTCAAACAATCAAGGACCCAGTGGTTATGGTGGTAAACATCCAAAGTGCACTCGGTGTAATTCCATCATGTGGGAAGGTGTGATAATTTCAAGTGTCATCGCTGTGTAAGATTGGACACGCTGCTAAGAATTATCGTGGCGAACTGTTAACGAACCCACAACAACCTCAGGAGACTCCCAAAGGTTTTTTGAATGTGGGGAGGAATGGCATTACAGGCGAAACTGCCCACAACTGAGGAAACCAAGTAATGTTAATAACAGCAATGGCCATAACAACAACAACCACGGTAAACAAACAATGGTTGCAATGGTACTGGTAATGGCGGCAACAACAATGGAGCCAAAGGAAAGCCTTCGTCATTGGCTCAGGTGAAGCTCTAAACGACCCCACAATTTTTTTTGGTAGGTTTTCTATTAATGGGTGTTTTGCTACGATATTATTTGATACTGGAGCCGATAGGAGTTTGATGTCCTTAAAGTTTTGTAGTCTTTTAAGTAATATACCCTCCGCCGTAGAATCTAAATACACCGTAGAATTAGCTGACGGTAAACAGATCCATGTAACGCATATCCTTAGAGGTTGTAAGATAGAGCTTGTCGGTCATACTTTCGCTTTAGATCTTATGCCTGGTACGCTGGGGAGTTTTGATGTGGTGATAGGCATGGATTGGCTCTCTAGCAAGCAAGCGAAGTCATATGTCATGAGAAGATCATATGAATTTTGTTGGTGACAAAATCCTTACACAGAGGTGATAGGAGTGGTGCTGTGATAGGCATCATCTCATACATGAAAGCCCAAAAGTTGTTGCGAAAAGGGCGTTTGGCTATTCTAGCACTCGTCACCGATAAGCAAGCGGAAGAAAGGAGAATGGAGGACATTCCCATAGTGCGTGACTTTCCAGAGGTGTTTCTTGAGGATCTTTTTGGATTACCACATCACTGCCATGTGGAATTTCAAATCGAGTTGACTCCCGGCGTAGCCCCGATTGCTAGGGCACCTAATCAATTAGCACCGAACGAACTACAAAAGTTGTCATCACAACTTCAGGATCTTTTAGATAAGGGCTTTATTCAACCTAGCACATCACTTTGGGGAGCCCCTGTTTTTTTTTGTTAAGAAGAGATGGCATATTCCGGATGTGCATCGATTATAAGGAGTTAAACAAAGTAACAGTCAAGAACCAATACCCTTTACCTCGTATCGACGACTAGTTTGATCAACTTCAGGGATCAAGCTATTATTCGAAGATTGACTTGAGATCCGGTTATCATCAACTTAGAGTCTGAGCAAAAGACATCCCTAAAACTGCGTTTCGTACTCGTTATGGTCATTATGAGTTTTGGCCATGCCTTTTGGGTTAACTAATGCACCTGTTGTGTTCATGGACCTCATGAACCGTGTGTGCAAACCCTATCTCGATCAGTTCATCATTGTGTTTATCGATGATATCAGATATATTCTAGGACCAAGGAGGATCATGAAGAGCACTACGAATGATCTTAGAACTATTGATAATGAGCAGTTGTATGCCAATTCTCCAAGTGTGACTTTTGGATACGAGAAGTGCCATTTCTAGGTCATATTGTTAATGAGAAAGGTATACATGTTGATCCTACCAAGATTGAGGCGATAAAGAATTGGACTATACCCAAAACGCCGAGCGAGATAAGGCAATTTTTGGGATTAGCGGGATATTACTGACGATTTATAGAGGGATTCTCTTAGATCACACAACCGTCATAGCCTTGACTCACAAAGGAACGACATAAAATGGGGTGAGAGTCAAGAATCGGCTTTTCAATTGTTAAAATAGAAATTCTGTAATGCATCGATATTGGCACTGCCAGAGGGAACAGATGATTTCGTGGTGTATTGTGATGCATCCATTCAAGGATTGGGTTGTGTCTTGATGCAACGAAAAAAGGTGATAGCCTACGCCTCGAGACAACTAAAGGTTCACAAGAAGAACTATACCACCCATGACTTAGAATTGGTTGCAGTGGTTTTTGCTTTAAAGATTTGGAGACATTACTTATACGGTACCAAGTGCACTATCTACACCGATCACAAGAGTCTTCAACATATCTTTGAGCAAAATGAGTTGAATATGAGACAATGACGTTGGGTGGAGCTACTAAACGACTATGATTGCGCTATAAAGTATCATCCGGGAAAGGCGAACGTGGTTGCCGATGCCTTAAGTCGGAAGGAAACAGCTAAACCTAGACGGGTGCGAGCTTTACAGCTTACTATCGGTACCCAACTGCCCGAACAAGTTAAGGAGAACAGATAGAAGTCTTAAAAGCGGAAATTTTTGGTTCTAAGTCGTTAAGGGGAATGGATAAACAACTAGTGGTGAAGGAGGATAGAATTCGATACTTCATGGATAGACTTTGGTTGCCTGTTTATGGAAATCTAAGGGATTTAGTTATGAGTGAGGCACACAAATCTAAGTATTCTATACATCCTAGATCCGACAAGATGTACCATGACCTAAAGGCACACTACTGGTGGCCTAACATGAAGCCGGATGTCGCTACGTATGTGAGCAAGTGTTTGACCTGCTCGAAAGTAAAGGTGGAATACCAAAAACCATCTGGACTATTGCAACAACCCGAGATACCAATATGGAAATGGGAACAAATCTCTATGGATTTTATTACCAAGTTACCCCGGACTAATACTGGTTATGACACGATATGGGTTATTGTGGACCGACTGACAAAGTCTGCTCATTTCCTTGCAATTAAGAAAACTGACAAGATGGAGAAATTAACCCGACTGTACCTTAAAGAGATCTTTTCGAGACACGGTGTACCGATCTCAATTATTTCTGACCGCGACGCTCGTTTCACGTCACATGTCTGGCAATCACTACAAAAATATTTGGGTACACGTTTGGACATGAGTACTGCTTATCATCCACAGATGGATGGCGAGAGTGAGCGTAGCATACAGACGTTAGAGGATGTTCTACGTGCTTGTGTGATTGACTTCAGGAACAACTGGGAAATTCACTTGCCATTGGTGCAGTTTTCTTATAACAACAGTTATCATACTAGCATACACGTAGCACCTTTCGAGGCGTTGTATGGGAGAAAATATAGATCACCAGTTTGCTAGGTGGAAATTGGTGATAGTCAACTGACGGGTCCTGAGTTAATTCATGAGACAACCAAGAAGATTGTGCAGATACGAAACTGTATGGCTGCAACACGAGATAGACAGAAGGGTTATGTTGACAGGAGATGGAAACCTCTAGAGTTTCAGGTTGGTGACAAGGTTTTATTTAAGGTCTCACCATGGAAAGGCGTAGTTCGGTTTGGCAAGCAAGGAAAGCTAAATCCGAGTTACGTCAGACCATTTGAAATAGTGGAAAGAATAGGTCTAGTGGCCTATCGACTAGCCCTACCTGATTCGCTAAGTGGAATTCACGATGTATTTCACGTGTTGAACCTAAAGAAGTGTCTAACTTATGAAACAATGGTCGTACCATTAGAAGAAGTTCAAGTGGATGAACAATTACGCTTTATTGAAGAACCAATCGAGGTGATGGACCGTGAGCTGAAAACACTTAAGCAAAGCAAGATACCCATAGTCAAAATCCGTTGGAATTCGCGACGTGGACCGGAATTCACGTGAGAATGAGAAGATCAAATGAAGCTTAAGTACCCTCAACTATTCGAAAAGACGATGTTAGCAGACGAAGGTATTGATTTAAATTTCGGGACGAAATTTCTTTCAACATGGGGATGATGTGACAGCTCATCCAAAACTCACTCGATTTCGATTTTCGTGTTCCAATGTAGTAGACCAGTGATGGAACACTCATAATGTAACGCAATTTTCAGCACACACTAGTTGTCATTTAACGTTGGTGACCTAATAATACTAATAATGTTAAATAATGATAATCTAATTGATTAGATGATCATTGTGTTATGCTTATGTGTTTACGCGATTTAAATGTTAACGGTGAATTTTATCGCGTAACATGGAAACGCATATATTTAAATTGCCTATCTTGTGACTAGTGGAAATAATGTAACTATTATTCTTGTTGATTAATAATGTTGGTATTATTAAGTTAAAACCTTTTAAAAAGTGTTTAAAACAATAGTTTTTATAAAATATAAATAAAGGGGGTTAAGTGTAATTACCTAAAACTAAAACTTAACAAAATTAACAAACCCTAATCCCCCCAAACTCCAAAGCGGCCGCAAACCACCATTCCAAGCCCCACATTCGAAATTCAGCCTTCAAACAATCATTGTGCTTCGATTTTGGTCGATCTCAAGCTATAAAACACGTTAGAATCATCAATGCAAGATATTACACGTGAAAAGGTTAGAATTTTACAAGTTTTATGAGTTTTTTTGATATGGCCGAAGCCTATTTTGGTTTTGGGTTCAAGAATGTTGAAGTTGTTGTTTGAGGATGCTAGTATGTTAGTTAGATAGTATACATGTTGTTTACGTCGATTATACAAGAATGATAAGTTTTTGATGAATTGTTCATGAACTTTGATTCAAGATAAACCCTAATTTGAAAATTTATGGGATTATATGAGATCGATGATTGTATGATGATTATATGATGTTAGTGGGATGTATGAATGCTAGATTACATTGATCTTGCAAGAAATCAATGACTTGAAGGTTGTGTTCATATGTAACTAATAATAGTAACTTTATTTTTCATGATATGATGATTGATGATGAATTGATATTGTTGAAGGTTGATGATGATATGTGTATGATAGATTAATGATATGGATGCTAGAAAACTAAGAATGAATGTTGTAGTTCATAGATTTCCAAAAGTAGAAACTTTTGATCATGAAGGTTAGTGAATTATGATGTTTGGATGTTGTTGATCATGTTTGGATGTTGTTGATCATACTTAGATGTTGATATGAACTTGAATTGGTGAATTATTAATATGAATACATTGGGTGTTTGATAGATTTTGGAATGTGCTTTCCTAACAGGGAAACTTTATTCGCACAAAGTTTGAAAGATGATAGTTTGAGCATGTTTGGGATGTTAGGAGCATGTTAGTATGTTCATGGATGATTTCTAATGTGATAGAATATGTAAATATAGTTGTATGGAATGCTTGGATGATCATGTGTGATGTATGTACTTTGATGATCATGTATGATGTTGATGGTTGATTAGTAATTAAGACATCATGTTTGGGACTAAAATTAACTATTATGGTGTATGTTGAATGTAATGAACATGGTTAATGAATATGATTGTGATCATCATACACGCGTGCGAATATGAGGCCCCTACTTAGTAGGATTGGCAGGGTTTAGGATGTGAAGTCGTGAATGGCCTCACATGGCATGTAGTGCGTGATTTGATGTTTGTGTTGCGTGTTAGTTATGTTGTAATTGGTGGGCATGTTAATGTTTTAGGTTCACATGACTTGTATGATATTATTATTTATTGTTAATAGACTAGCTATCTATTACAATACACTGCTTAGATATCACAATTGTTAAATTGTTTATATTTGAACGCCAACTCTTGAACTCACCAACCGTTGTGTTGATATTTTAGTATGCTATTCTCAGGTCGTTAACTTCGCTTGCCACTAGGGGCACTACACGTGTTCATCATGTATTCTAAGACTCTATAATTAAAGACATCTTTGTTGGTTTGTATTTATAATGTTTAATCATTTCGGTTGGCACGTGTTTTGCCATATTATGCATTTATATAGTTTGGGTTTCCTTACTTACAAAATGCTTCCGCATGGTTTTAAAGTTTGAACTTTGGTTGATTTTATTTTAAATGTGGCATATAGAGTCATTCTGAGTAACTATTGACTGTGATCCTGGTTTGTTCACACGCCTCGCGGTAAAATTCCGCACGTGGATTTTGAGGGTGTGACAATTCAGGGCCTTTCACCATCTGTAGAAAGGTTGTGCTTTTAGTGGTTGACCTTTCCTTGTCTTCCTTCTCTCTTAGTTTCAACTCCTCTTCAATCTTTGCTTTTGTGGTTAGCTCAGCAAGATGAAGGCTGCTAAGGTGACTTCTGATGTGAGCACCAGTTTCGGAGTTGGAGGGATTGGAGAATGGTTTCTTTGCTAACTTAGTAATGCCAAATCTACTAGAGCATAATAGAGAGGAGGCATTCAGTCTGTTTCTTTCTCCATTCTCTCTCTCCACAACAAAGTTGTGAGGGGCTTCATCGAACCTCCACTGGATGATTTTCTTTCTAGGCACAAGAGGCTGACTAGGAATCTTGTCCCCTTTCTTTGTATCGAGCAGGGTCACTAGCTTTCTTCTCAGCTTCTTCTCTTCATCGTTTAAGGAGTCAGAGTTGAGACCAAGAAGTCTAGCAGCATGGTCTAGTGTTCCTCTAGGCAGATCAAGAATTGATATCTTGTGAGGGAACATGAAGATCCATCAACGCAAGTCAGTTTGACAGAGTCTTCCTCACAAGAGATGTCGCTCAGGGTTGTACAATTGGTGAGCTTTGTCTTGATTGCCTTGAATTCCTCTAAGGAGAGATGTTTGGAAGACTGAAGGGATGGTTTGGAAGGTTGTTGGGTAGGTTGTGGTGTAGTCGTTCTAGAGAGTGTGTTGGGTTGGAGGATGGGTAGTTTAGGTGGTTAAGGTGAGGTAGTAGTATGGGTAGTGGTGTAGGTTTAGGTGTGTAGGGTTCAGTTTTGATGGTGAATGGAGAGGGAATTGGTCTGTTGGGTTGAGTGGTTGGATTTAAGATCAACTCCTGTACCCTTCTATACATCTCTTTCCTTTTCCCTTATGAATGTCAGCCTTGATTTTGCTGACAATTCGTTGAAGTCTCTTTTCAGACATAGGTCCCACCTGCCTACCAGTGAAGCCGTGAGCCGGAGATAGTCTTTCATCCAGGCTTTCTCACCTATCTCCTTGGACATAGTGACCCTAGATTCTTCTTCTTCTTCTTCTTCTTCTTCTCCTTTAACTTCTCTCTTGTAGTTCTCTTTCTTTCTTTCTCTAGTTGATCCTGCTCTTTGTTGAAGAGCCATAGGTTCGTATCATCATTATGTGGAGATAGTTCTTGAGAAGAGAAACCTCTGGAGGATAAGAAAGATATCCTTTCCCTCCAAAGCTCCAGATCAGCTTCCCTCTTTTCTTTTTCTCTTTTCGACTCTAAGGCCAACCGTGCTGCTTCCTCCTTTCATTCACTCTACAGCCTGGTTGCCCTCTCTAGCTCTACTAACTCCTCTAATGGTAACAGGTTGGTAGCTCCCAACTTGATGAGCCTATCAATAATATCTACCCTCTTTTTGTTGTTGACTTCTTCCAGGTTGGCTGCAGCTGCTTTGGAACTACCAGCTAACAGTTTCTCAATTTGAAGTTTACCTTTCCTTTTAAGTTTCTCATCCTCTCCACCTCCTGAAGCTCTTCTGCGGTCATTTTGTTCTTTCCCTTATCATCTTTTGAAGTGATTGACTTTGGTGGTTCTTGAATAGGGGGTTCAAATTGAGATGGTAGTAAAGGTGTCAGAGCTAGAGGTTGGTTGAGAAGTCCTCACTATTTACCTTAGTTGCCAGTTCTAGAATTGAATCTGTGATGATTAGATCTTCAGACAATGAGAACAATCCTTCCATAGCTTCCATTTCAGCTTTGGAAGACTCAGCTTGTTCTTCCGAGGCTTTGACTTCAGCTTGGGAAGTTTGAGGGAGTGCAGTTTCTGTCCCAACTATTTCGGTTGCTACGCCATCAGTCCTCATTTCCCCTTCGAATTGAATCTCCCGTTCCATTTGGACCTTAGGTTGACCAACTTCTTCCACAGTGTAGAAGGTGCACTTAACCTTTGAAGCTCTTCAGCTCCCAAGTACAATATAGCAGCATCAGGGCTAGGCTGATTGACAGGATCAGTGATCACAAGTTTGATGTATTAGAGTTCAAAGCAGCGGAATAAGAACAGGAATTAGACAAATTGTAGCAAGAAATCGATACTTGTATGCATTAAGAGCACATACGGTTATAGTGAGAGAATATATTTCTGATTCAAGGAATGTTTATAGATATGAAATATTTCTCATCAAATCATTCAAATCAGTCACTATTACAATAGGTTGTACTCCTTATATAGAGGTGCAACAACCACTGCTGTTATCACGGAAAGTGACAACTAGCAGATCTATTACAAAAATAACTAAATCTTAACAACTACTGAATGTTCACAACTACTGAGAACATATCAGAGTGTTAAGTACAGAATATAAAACTACTGATTAGAAACTACTGAAACTACAACACTGAAGAACAAGCTCTTCAGTCGTTTTACAAAACTAATGAAACTAGAAATATAAAACTACTGATATCACAACTACTGAAGAAGTACTCTTCAGCAGTTGTGACAAACTACTGACGCTTCAGTACTTGATCTTCAGACTTTGACCTTCAGATGTTTCATCAGCTGATGACTTCAGTAGATATCATCAGCTGATGTCTTCAGTCTTTGTCTTCAGTCTTTGTCTTCAGACTTTGTACATCAGTTGTTGATCTTCAGCACTTGTAAACTCTTCAGCTGTGTACTTCAGTACTTTGGTCTTTCAGCTTCAGTACTTGTGTTCTTCAGTTGTCGTACTTCAGCACTTTAGTTCTTCAGCTGTTGAAGTCTTCAGCACTTGATCTTCAGCTGTTGAAGTCTTCCACTTGTCAAACTGCTGATGAAGCTTTCAGCAGTTGTTGTGATACCATGTGGGACTTAGAGGTTTTCTGATCTTGGCTCATTGGTTCTTTTGGTCCAACAAACTCCCCCTGAACCAATGCAGCCAAAACCTCTAAATTATTTATTATCCCACTTATTGTTGGCAAAAGTTGGTCTTTTTCCTTCTTGATCAGTAGAGAAGATGACCCATGTAAGCTCCGGCCTGGGAAGAACTCAGATATTTGTTTGCAGGGTATGAATGGGAACTCTGTTTGGGGAACTGGACACAGAGTTGTTATCCCATTCATGAGATTTACTTCCCCATAATGAGTCTGTATGACTCTCGAACATAGGCTTCCAGGAGAACAACTTTTCCTCCTTGGAGAGTTCTTCTACTCCACCTTCGAAGAAGAACTCTGGACCATAGTACTCTGATAAGTACTTCATGGTCCTGCCATTTTTCAGCTCCACTATAGTTACCTCCCTATATACAAATTCATCAGGATGGTTGCCTTCAAGGAGTAACTGGAGCTCATTCTTCTTGATGTCTTCAAGCTTTTTATATAACAACCCATTCTTAATCATCTTGTTTTCTAGTAAAGCTTGAGGGGTCATCTTTGCTTGGTGAGCTTTCTTGAATTCATCAATGATTTCCCAAGGTGAGACTACAATGGTCAACATGATGGTAAATCTATTGTTTTTCTGACCTGGCCATTGTATCTGTGTGGAATAGTTCTTTTATGGATTCTAGAACTCACCCTGGGGTCTGGCCATACTCTCACTCTCTCCTTCTGATACTGAAAAGTGTGTCTGAGAGTGTAACAGCCTTTGAGCATGCCCTTTCATGGCTTGAATAGATGATGACTGAGGAATTCCTTGTCAACCATCTTCAACAGTTGCTCATCGTTTGTTTCTGCTGTTCTTCTCTTCTATCTTGACTCTGACCATTTCCCTTTGAGAGTCAGGTGTGATCATGGTTTGACTTCGGGGTTTTGGTAGCTTTAGAACAGTAGAGAGTGGCAGACTATCATCTTCATCCTCCTCCTCTTCTTCTTCTTCTTCCATCCTCAGCACCCTTCTCCTCCTTCTAGGTGCATCACTAGATGATGGTTGGTTTGGTGAAGGAATTGGTTTTGAAGAATGAGGATGTTTGGATTTTGGCTTAGAGATTGGTTGGGAGATTTGAGGGTAGGCTGTGTTTGAGTGGGTGGAAGGGAAGGTTGATCCAGCATCTTTGTAGTAAGTTTCGCCTTTGTGAGTTTAGCCATCTCCAACCTTTTACCAGCCCCAGCCTCATCAAGGGCTTCCACAATAATCCCTTGTTGAATTGCTCAGACAGACAGATTCTGGTGGCTATAGCCAGAATACTGTCCCTGGTCCACGCGCGAATCTCCATTAACGATCTTCCTAAGTATTTTGCAATGAAGCGGATCATTATCTCCAATCTCTCTTTTTCAAGAGCATCATACCCAGCCCATCGGGTTTGTATCTCTTGCACTTCCAACCTTCTGATCTCACTATCCAGTTGGCTATATCAAACCCTTGCCTGAAGAGTTGTTCAATTATTTTATCCATGGATCGGCTGTGTGTAGTATCAGCTTCTTTTTACCAGCTCCTCCAAGGATTTGTCTTCAGCATATATCATCAGCACTTTTCTTTCGCTTGTAAGTGAGCAGAGGTTGCTTTTCTTTCTCCTCCTCTTGGGCTTTCTTCTCTTCCTTCTCTTCCTCTGTTCTTTTCCTCTTCTTTTCTTTCACTGCAGTACTCTCCCCCTTTTTGGATGCATTGGATGAAGGGGTTGTACCGCAGAAATTGTCTTTTGCATAGTAGCATCAATCAAGGGTTGTAAAGTTGAGGAAAGCCTCTCATCAATGGCTTTAGTCACAATATCAGTGATTATGGGTGTGATGAGAGGGAGGGAATTTGAAGTACAGCACCTATTTGCTCAGGAGGGTTCTGTTCCTGAGAAATAGGGCCTGAAGCAGAGGCAGGTGGTGAGTTTGGAGTGGCTCAGTGTTTGGGGAACCTTCACAAAAGGTGCCATCTGTGGGTTGGTGGAGGCAGATGGTCTTTCTCCTTGTGAGAGTTGGTCAAGTAGGTTTTGCAGCCTACTGACTTTCTCTTCCAGGATTGTGTTCTGGGCAAGAACATCGTAGAAAAAGCCCAGGTCATCATCAGCCGAAGCTGAATCATCTGACCTCCTGCTTAGAGCAGGATTTACATGCACTGGGTGTAGACCAGTTGTTGCATGTGCCCTTTGTGCTTGGTACTGGGGACTTCCAGCCTCAAGACAATGTCCATCATCAGCTGTTGCCTCTAGTGAGGTCTTAGCAATGTTACCAGCCTCATTCTGATCATGTGCTGATTCAGAAGAGGTGGCAGCCTCACTATATTCTAAGCTCCTTATCTACACCAGGAGATAGAAGTGGTAAACCCCTGTGCTGTGGGTTCTCAAGTGCACTGTGTTCCTCCCCCTCAATTGTAGAGGTGTTCCCAGTATTAAAGGTTTCTGGGGAGGGGGTGAGGAGTGCAGTTGAGTCAGCACTTGTGCAACTATTAAAGTTGGCTGTGAGGGGCGGTTGTATGGGGTGAAGGGATAGAAGCAGTGTGCACCTGGGGAGGTTGGTGCTCTTCAATGGCAATCCCCTCAAGTGAGAAGATCCCAGATATGTAGGTACCCCTTGTGTGGTTGCTGCAGCTCCTGTTGAGAGGAATCCTGAGCGGCTATGGCTGGAAGAGTCATTGTATCCACTAGGGGGTTTGGACTAGTGGATATATCCTGCGTTTGTGTTGCAGGGGCATCCTCAGGGGACTCAATTCCCTGAGTAGCCATTTTGGGTTTCTTTTTGGTGGTTTGGTGGGGACTTTTGATTTGGAGGTGGTGGCTGGGGTTCCAGCTGCGTGGGTTTGCGCAGCTTGGCAGCCATTTTGAGTGTCTGGTCAGAGTTGTACCGGAGTATACTTCCGGCAGAACAGCCGTAGCAGGGACTCCCAAGCCAACAAGTCCCTCAGCATTAAGCTGGTTTGTAATGATGGCCATTATGAACCGTGGATATATATCCAACGGTTAACAGTTAGTTTTTGAGCCATATCCTTGAGCTCCGAAAATATTATTTCTGAAAAGTTTAGCGGTTGTTGCTCAAGAATAGAATACATTACCTGCTGCCACTTTGTCGACATTGATCCCAAGACGACGTCTTAGGAGCCAAACATACATTCACCATGTGAAAATTAGGCGTTCAGCGTCATGGAAGTGTTTCTTCATGATAGTGGAGGCACTGAGATTGCCTTGATATCCATGTTGGGCAAAGGATAGGTCTGTGGTGCCCTTCGGATATCCAGCAGGAAAAGCATCATCCAGATGAAGAATTTGGCGGATAATTGCAGGAGTGATGACTACTTCTTTGTTGTTGACGGCCGACTGGAGAGATGGTGTGGTGTTCTCCCCAGTGATAATAGTAACGTTCATCCAAAATTGTTGAAGGGATTCGGCATGTAGTGGGATTCAGAAGAAATGCCGTTTTGTATTGGGACTGAACCATAAGATCGATAGCAGTATCGAACTTAGCCCAGACAGGCGATTTAGTAAGGTAGGCAACACAGTTGTGTCCGCGTTTAATTTGCATGGACGCCATTGAGAAAGAGAGAAGTTTTGGAGAGGAACGTTAGGTTTGAAGATGAAGCATTGAAGGATTAGGTCAGGGATATTTATAGGGTACGGGTAAGAAAACGACTGAAGGATGTGGTGTTAGTCATCAGTAGTTTTAAATGACCGTTGACATGGTATTATCCTTTCAGACGTTGAAACAGCTGAAGTCGTGGTGTTAGGCATCAGAAGTTAGAAAACTACTGATGACCGTGGTTTTGACTTCAGATGATTGAAACAACTGAGGACTTGGTGTTTGTCATCAGTAGTTGTGAAACTACTGAAGACAGTGGTTTTGTCATCAGCTGTTGTAAACAACTGAAGACTTGGTATTAGTCATCAGTAGTTATAAAACTACTGAAGACATGGTTTTGCTTAAGTTGTTTAGAATGAAACAGCAGTTGTTGAAACAACTGAAGAGAAAGTTCTCTTCAGTGTTGTCGTCAATTCATAGCCTTTCAGCTGTTTCATGCTGTCCTCAACACTTACTCATGCAACTTTGCATCATTTTTAGGTGTTTCATAGGACATCAGTACTTATCTGTTTATTACTGATTTCAGTAGTTTGTAACTACATCAGTAGTTTAGAAAGATGAAGTACTTCAGTACTTGTGAGACATTTAGCCTTCAGTAGTTATAAAAACTACTGAGGGTAAAAGAACTCATCAGTACTTATATGTGACATGGTTACCAATGATCATCTGTACTTATTACTAAGATCATCAGTAGTTTCACTTATTCTAGCTGCAGCATACCAAGCCTTAACACCAGGTTTTGGAAAGTTGAACTATCCAAAGGCTTAGTAAAAATGTCTGCAAGCTCATCAGCACTAGGCACAAACTTAGGATCAATCAGACCTTTTCAAAACAATCCCTTATAAAATGATGTCTGATCTCTATATGTTTGGTCCTAGAGTGCTGAACTGGATTTTTGACAATACACACGCTGAAGCACTATCCATTAACAATGGAGTCTTAGTCTCTGTAATGCCATAATCCAGAAGTTGGTTCTGAAGCCAGAGTACCTGAGAGGTGCAACTTGCAGCAGCAATGTACTCTGCTTCAGCAGTTGATGTAGCAACTGAGGTCTGTTTCTTGCTCTGCCAAGAAATCAAGCAGTTGCCGAGGAATTGACATCCACCAGAAGTTGATTTCCTGGTCAACTTACACCCTGCATAGTCACTGTCAGAAAAAGCAACTAATTTACTAGAATGTCCAGTAGAATACCATAAACCTAGAGATGGAGTGCCTTGCAGATATTTAAAGATCCCTTGACTGCAATCAGATGAGACTCTTTAGGTGCAGCCTGAAATCTAGCACAAACACATGTAGCAAACATAATATCTGGTCTAGAAGCTGTTAAATACATCAAGGACCCAATCATACATCTGTAAAGTGTTTCATCAACCACTTTACCTTTCTGATCTGTATCCAGTTGTGTGGTGCTGCACATAGGAGTAGAACAAGGCTTACATTTTTAATCAAACTTTTGCAAAAGATCTTTTGTGTATTTGGACTGATGAATGAAAATTCCACCAGCCTTTTGTTTGATTTGCAACCCCAGAAAGAACTGTACCTCTCCCATGGCACTCATTTCAAACTTCTGTGCATCAACTTTGTAAAGGCATCACCAACTTTGGATCAGAGGATGCAAAAATGATATCATCTACATAAATTTGAACAAGTAGATTATGCTGCCCAGCTTTCTTAATGAATAAAGTCTTATCTATGGAGCCTCTAGTGAATTATTTTCCAGAAGAAAGTTTGATAATGTCTCATACCAGGCTCTAGGAGCTTGTTTTAACCCAAAAAGAGCCTTATCAAGCTTATACACCCAATTAGGATGTTTATTGTCCTCAAAGCCTGGAGGATGACATACATAAACCTCTTCTTTAATATTCCATACAAAAATGCACTTTTGACATCCATTTGAAAAACTTTAAGGTTTTGATAAGCAGCATAAGCTAAAAACAATCGAATTGCTTCCAGTCTGGCTACGGGAGCAAAGGTTTCAACATAATCAATACCTTCTTCTTGTGCAAACCCCTGAACAACCAGTCTGGCTTTGTTCTTAACAATAAGCCCATTTTCATCAGTTTTGTTCCTAAACACCCATTTAGTGCCTATTGCACACTTACTTGGAGGTAGAGGAACCAGTTCCCACACTTGCTGTTTCTTGAACTGAAGAAGCTCAAGCTGCATGGCATCAACCCATCCATTGTCCTTTAAGCAATGTGATAATTCTTTGGCTCTTGCTGACTGATGAAGAGAGCATAGAAGCAGAAATTTGACAATTGACTTCTTGTTGATACTCCAGCAGTGATATCACCAATGATTGGAGACATAGGGTGATTCTTCAGATCTTGATACACAATGAGATCTGTGCAAGTGTTTGTAGCAGGCTCAGCAGTAACAGATGGTAATGGTGAATCATTTCCTTGAAACCAATCAGTGGATGGTAATTCAAAGGAAGTTGAATTCGAAGAGATCTCATCAGCATTTGTTGTGATGGTGCTACTGGAGCTACAAGAACATCAGGTCTAGCTGAATCAGGCAGTTGATCACTAAACCTGAAGAGGTGAGTACTGCAATCATCATCATCATCAGCACCAGCAGTACCACCAGGTGGTGAACTGTTGACAGGAGCAACAGCAGGAGTTTGATAAGGAACATATTGCAGTATGTCCAAATCAAATAACTCCACAGGGCTTTGTGGAATCTTGTCCTTTGAGATTCATTGAACTTAACATGTAGAGTTTCTTCAACCATCTTTGTTCTGCAGTTGAAGACTCTGTATGCCTTGCAAGTAGATGAATAACCAACAAAATACCCTGCATCCACCTTAGGATCAAATTTATGGAGCTGATCCTTTGTGTTGAGAATAAAACAGGGACACCCAATGCTTTGAAAAATGAAATCAAGGAGCCAAATGATGGAGACTTCATATGGAGTCTTCATCAACCTCTTATTTACTAAAACTCTATTTTGCACATAGCAAGCTGTGTTGACAGCTTTAGCCCAAAAGGTCAGTGGCAAACCAGAGTCAGCCAGCATGGACCTTGCAGCTTCAAGAGGGTCCTGTTTCTTTCTCTCCACTACTCCATTTTGTTCTGGAGTCCTTGGAATGCTAAACTGCCTTTTGATTCCCTTTGAAAGATAGAAGTCATCAAGTGTATAATTTTTGAATTCAGTTCCATTGTCACTCCTAATACACTTGACTGGAAGGGAATACTGCTTCTCAATATACAACAAAAGTGAATAGTCTTCTGAGCAACCTCATCCTTTGAATGTAGAAAGAAAGTCGATACAAATCTAGAGTAATCATCCACAATTACCAGACAGTATTTCTTCTTTGCCATGCTCATTACTCTCACAGGACCAAATAGATCCATATGTAGTAATTGCAAGCAGCAGTGGACTTAGGCACTTCAATAGGAGGGAATGAGACTTTGTGCTGTTTTCCTTTTAAACAAGCAGTGCAGGTTTCATCACAGGAACTCCTTTATGGTAAGCCTCTGACTAAACTATTGTGGGTAAGCTGAGTCATGTTTTTGAGATTAACATGACCAAGCCTTCTGTGCCACAGTTTAGATTCTTGAGAAGAGGCTTTGGAAAATAGGCAAGGATTGCCTTTGAGATCTATTTTCTTGGAAAGATCTAAGGCATACACTCTTCCTGTCCTGTTGGCTCTCAGGAGAGTGTGATCATCCAACACCTTGTCAATCAAGTGCAAAACTTTGGATGACAGAATCCTACAGTTTTGACTGGTGAAAATAGCACATGGCCTTTATCACACATTTGACTGACACTCAAGAGATTGTACTTGAGATTTTCCACATGATTAACATCATCAATTTGATTTCTCCATTGGAGACAAAGCCCTTACCAATGATGTATCCCTAGCATCATTTCCAAAAGAAACAAATCCCTTCTCTTGAGAGTAGTCATGAAGAAGAGAGTTGTTCCCAGTCATGTGCATAGATCCCCCACTGTCTACATACCAGATGCTACTTTGGCATGTTGGAGAACCTGCAAAAATAAACAATCAGTTAGTTTTAGAGACCCAAACCTTTGTGGTTTTGGGCCTGGTCTCATCAATAGTGGTAAACTGACAGGTTTATTTGAAACAACAGCTGAGAGGAAGAAGATGGTGAAGAAGAGGAATCCTTTGGCTTGGACCTCCTTTTCTATGGTTTCAACATAGGAGCATCTAGTTGGTTAACTCTACCCAACAGATGTTGAACCATCATAACCAGCTGTGTCTGATTTTGATAAAGCTTTCAGCTCATCAGACACATTGCCAGTGGAGTTTGATAAGTTCCTATGTTGCACCTTCTTCTTCTGAGCACTCTCAGCTGTCACCTGTTTAACCCCTTCCTTTTGGTCTTGAGGATTAAGGTTACAGGATTTGATGTTGCTGATACAAATGTGGTCTCAAACTCAGTTTTCATTTTTACCATTTTCTCTTTAATTTCTTCTTTTTGTTTGAGTTTGGAACCTTTTTTGTACCAGCAATCATCTGTAAGATGATTGAACAAACCACATACTTCACATGGTTTCTTCTTCATCTTAGGTTGATCATCAACTAAAGAGGGTGAAGCAGCTAGAGACTTGCTCTTCAATGCTTTGGAAGCATTGTTTGCTTTCTTGACTGCCTCTTTATAGTCTTCAAACTCTTTCTACTGACAGTTTTCTTCTCTTCAGTACTAACAGCAGTGGGAGTTTGAACTTTAGGTGTTAAATCCTGCTCTCTAGTCCTTTCAGGTCTTTCAGAATTAACTCCTGAGTTGATCAACTCATTGATCATGTGAGTGTCAGCATTTGAACCATCAACATGAGCTGATAGGTTCAGAGAGGGCTTGATGCTGACTGCTACTTCTGATTGTGCTGTATCAGAAAGTAGATCACACGATGAGATGGATTGGTTATCACTCTCACCATCAGATTCTACCTCTGCTCTTGGGGTAAAATCTATAGGTGGAGCAGTGTGATTGTAACCAATGCCAAACTTCACATTGGAAGCAGATTGCTTACTAAGAAGCATTTCAAAACCTTTGCATGATTGTACCCATCTATCACACTCTACCTGGGTAACTGCAAGGGTTTCTTTGAGATCTTTGTACTTCTCAAGAAGTCTCCTCTCTCTAGCCTTATCATGATTATTTGGCATTTCAGTTTATAAATCTCATCATTTTTATCTATAAGCACAGACTCAAACTCAGCTTTTCTTTGGAAAAAATTTGTTCTAGCTCAATGTTCTTATTAATTAAAGCTACATTTGCTTCTCTAATGGAAGCAAATGCTGCTATGCATGTTCAGAACATAATTTGGCTTTTGCCTCAGAGGATACCTGTGATACCTGAGGTGTAGAAGCATTAGAAAATGAAGTATCAACAGACTCCAAAGCCATAAGAGCTAGATTCCCAAAAGGACTGTCACCACCATGTTGACCAGCACCTGAGAACAGTTGTTCATGACCAGACTGTCATCATGGTAAACTGCTCCAGTCAACAACTCCTGGGGTGAAGAAGCTGTGTTGTTGAGGTTGAGTTTGTTGTTGAGATTGGGATGGCTGAGGTTCTGGTAGTGCATGAGGTTGTGGTGCCATAGGAACTTGAACTTGATTTGACTGTGGCATGTAATAACAAGGGTAAGGATATGGCATTTGACCCTGAGGAACAAAATATGCAGGAGATTGTTGTTGAGGATGATGACTCGAAGTGACAGGATGTTGCCCTCTGTGTTGTTGACTATTGCAAGGAAAAGTCACAAAGGGTGCAGTGGAGTTAGATCCAGTTGATCTACACTCTCTTGCAAAGTGTCCAAGCCTTTGGCATTTGTGACACCTCAACTTGCTCTTGTCAAAACCAACTTTGTTTTGCCAGAGAGTCCTGGGAGTTTTCTTCCAGTTCTTTTGTAGAACTTCTGAGATCTGATATTTATCAAGGCCATTTGGCTCAAAATATCCATCTCTTCTAAGTCGTCATCAGCAATCCCCTTGAGATCATCCATAATGAAGCATAAATTGTCATTATTACACCCAGTAAACTGACCATCAACACTCATAAATGCAGAATCAGAAGTGTTTGAAGAGAAATTAATATGCTCATCATACTGGCATTCAGATGAAGCATATTCTGACTCATGACCAACCAAGGCAGTGTTGCCTGGTACAAAGTCTTCAGTGAGCTTTCCAGATGAAGACAGCTTTCTCTTCTGTTCTATCTCTCTCTCAAACGTGAGCAGTTTCCCATGGAGTTGGGTGAGAGATAGTTTGTCCAAACTTGCACTGGAGCGTAGGACAATAGTATATGTGTCCCATCTCTCAGGCAGTGATCTGAGAAATCTGTTATTCATCTGAATATTTGTGTACTCAAGTTTGACCATTTTTAATTCAGAGATCAAACAAGAGAACCGCTCAAATTGTTGAGTCAGTGTCTCACCTTTCTATGAGAGAATGTCTCATATTGTTGGGCAAGGATTTCTCTATTATTTGCCAAGACCTCATCTGTTCCTCCAAATTGTTCTTTCAAGGCATTCCAGAGGTCATAGGCAGTTTCATGATGCATTAGCCCAGAATAGATTTCATTGGGCAGTGCCGTGGCTAGAATTCCATGGGCTTTTGCATCAATTTCAAGCAACTTCTTATCCTCATCTGAGTATTGCTCCCTCCTCTTCGGAACCATTTGATTGGTTTCCAGGTTATTCACCATAGGCTTGTGTGGACCATGTACCACTGATGTCCAACAACCTGCGCTGTTAATAGACAGGTGATGGAGCATTCGTCGTTGCCATATGTTATACTCATTCCTAACCAGCATTGGTGGCTTGGTTGAGGAACCAGTATTGTGAGGATCATTGGAGGGAGTAGTCATTTTCAGTTCAAAAACAATTAATTCAAGCTTTTAAAATTTTTACACACACCACAACAAACTCAATGAAAACCAAGAAAAGATCTCAGGATGAATGACCAGAGATACAGAAAATTCAATCTCTATAACCGTTTCTTGCAAAAACAAAAGCTAATTCAATCAAACTTAGATCTTGAATAGCAGTTTCAATGATCAATTTTTAGATCGATCAATGATTAACCTGCTCTGATACCATTTGACAGGATCAGTGATCACAAGTTTGATGTATTAGAGTTCAAAGCAGCGGAATAAGAACATGAATTAGACAAATTGTAGCAAGAAATCGATATTGTATGCATTAAGAGCACATACGGTTATAGTGAGAGAATATATTTCTGATTCAAGGAATGTTTATAGATATGGAATATTTCTAATCAAATCATTCAAATCATTCACAATTACAATAGGTTTTACTCCTTATATAGAGTGCAACAACCACTGCTGTTATCACGGAAAGTGACAACTGGCAGATCTATTACAAAAATAACTAAATCTTAACAAACTACTGAAATGTTCACAACTACTGAGAACATATCAGAGTGTTAAGTACACAATATAAAACTACTGATTAGAACTACTGAAACTACAACGACTGAAGAACAAGCTCTTCAGTCGTTTTACAAAACTACTGAAACTAGAATATAAAACTACTGATATCACAACTACTGAAGAAGTACTCTTCAGCAGTTGTGACAAACTACTGACGCTTCAGTACTTGATCTTCAGACTTGACCTTCAGATGTTTCATCAGCAATGACTTCAGTAGATATCATCAGCTGATGTCTTCAGTCTTTGTCTTCAGACTTTGTACATCAGTTGTTGATCTTCAGCACTTGTAAACTCTTCAGCTGTTGTACTTCAGTACTTTGGTCTTTCAGCTTCAACACTTGTGTTCTTCAGCTGTTCAGCTTCAGTACTTGTGTTCTTCAGCTGTTGTACTTCAGCACTTTAGTTCTTCAGCTGTTGAAGTCTTCAGCACTTGATCTTCAGCTGTTGAAGTCTTCAGCACTTGTCAAACTGCTATGAAGCTTTCAGCAGTTGTTGTGATACCATGTGGGACTTAGAGGTTTTCTGATCTTGGCTCATTGGTTCTTTTGGTCCAACACTGATCTAGAGAAGATCTCAATAGAAACTTGGAAAAGAGCTATAGAGATCTTTGAGCCTCTTTGGGTCTATTTGTAGTACAACTTGTGATGGCTCAGGAAAGATAGTTGCAATGGGAGCCGAATATCTAGAAGTTGAAGTTTGGCTTAGTGGTTCCTCAGGTGTTTGTCTCTGAACACTCTCCCCCTTTTGGTAGCATCATCTTGAGAGCTAGATGTGCTGGTGAAAGAGATCAAGGAGATCTGAATGGGTACATGCCTAATAGATCTCTCAATCTATTTCTCAGCTAGTTGAGCCTTGAGATTGTCAATCTCAAGTTGCTGAGTGGTGGACCTATCCTCTAAAGTCTTAACCTTGGATTCAGTTTGATACTTTAGAAAGCAGGTCTTGAATGGTGAGTTGCACTCTTCCATCATCTTCTTTTGAAAAATCATGGGGAGATGAGGTCTAGTATGTTCATCCTCCCCACCAGATGTGGTTTCTTGGCACCTTGGTTTCCCTTGCTTAATGATGTCTCTTTCAGAGTCATCAAAAGGAATGGCTGCCACAGATTCAGTCTCAAAAATGGTACCACTATCTAGAAAGTCCATTGAGGCATCTTCTTTAGTGGCAGCTGAATCTGCATGAGTCCCCTTCACATCAGTGAGACTCACCTAAGTAAAGGCTTGCTGATGGGGGCTAGAGATAAGAGGTCTCTCTAGGCTTTGTTAATCTTTGAAAGAGTGTTGTAGATAAACTTCATTGCCATGAAGGGACGTAATCTCTTCATTAGTTTTGAAAAGAAGGTCAGTAAAGGATAGAGAGGTCAAACCTAATGACCCGGGACCTTGATCAATGTTTACATGCATTGAGCCTATGGTGGGGTTGTCCCTTTGTGGCTGCTCAAAGGAGTATAGATACTCACCTTGAGGGCTTTTGGCTTGGATAATAGGCTCATGGGTTTGAAACTGAGGAGACTCAAAGCCCATATTGTGGTCAATGGTGAAGGATGGTGAGACCTCAGACTGAGTCAGAGCCCATTGTTCCACTCTAGTCTTTCTAGATTGAATAGGAGGAGATTGTTCAATCAGAGAAGATTGAACAAGGGTTCGTTTTGGGAATCTTTGATATGTGATGATGATGGGGTGAGAAGGTAGATTTGGCAATGTGAGGGTAGTTGCTGGTGTGGGCTCTGTGGGGTTTACAGGGATGTCACCCGAAGCTATTTGCTCAATCATACCTGGAAGTAGAGCAGTGTATCTTCCAGTGAAATTCGTGGACACTTTCTTCAAAGTCTTGAAGATGGTCGGACTCATTTGAGGACAATCAGAGCAGCTGCATAGACAAGCTAACTTTGGTCTGGCTCACAGCTGATTATGTGCTGGAGAAACCTGGGATACATGAAGAATGTTCCCGCTGGAGATTTCCATGAGATTGGTTAGCATAAATCTTGAATAGTTCAATCTAAGGCTTCTCACTATTTCATGAACTAGGCACCCTAGTTCGTATGGAATTTGATCCCATCCCCCAGATTTATTGGATAGACAATGAAGAATGACATGCAACAAGAACTTCTAGTTGTATGAAAAGTTGAACTTGTAGACTGTGGACCTACTAACGTCTCCACCATATCCTATTTGGATGTAGGTATTGTCCAAATATGCTTTGGGGGACTCTGTGGGGGCACACTCATCATGAAGCTCGAGATGCTCCCAAATGAGTAGTTCAGTAATGACCAACTCCTGGCCACAAATGCTCGATCTTATTACACGAACCCCATTTAGGGTTTCAATCTGATCATTTTCCTAAAATTCAGCCATATGATTGGAATATACAGTTGGGTTAACAGTCAGGGTAGTGTAGTAATATGATTGGGTAAGAAAATAAATGATATCAGAAAAGTCAGCATCTCTTGAAGAATCAAGAAGTGCGACTTGATTGTGCTGAGGGTTAAATGCCATTTGAGAAAGGTGAAAGTAGATGAGTTTGGACTTGGTTAAATTGAGAATGAAGAAAGCTTTTAGGGTAGTAAAATGTGGTAAGAAGATGAAAGTGAATAGTTGGGATTATTTAAAAGAGCTTGAAATGGCGGTTAATGGGGTTAGGATAAGGTGATGTGATGTTTTAATGGATGATGTGACAGGGGCGGTAAGGTTTAGTTCAGTTAATAATCTGACATCATTAACAAAATATTTACTTTTTACAGTGTGGGCCCAAAAGATTTCCGTTACACAGTAAAATCTTTCTTTCGAGTATGAAGATTTTCCGAAGGTAGTTTGTCTTCCGAAGGCAATTCCTACCTCTGAAAGTAAAATTCTATTTTCGAGAGTAAATATTGCTTTCCGAATAGAGAGTTTTATAAGCTCCGGAAATAGATCTGATATGTAACCATCGCTTCTTCCGAGACTGAAAACTCTTCCGAGAAGAAAATTATCCTTGGAGGAATTTTGCTTCAAAAGATATGTAAATCATCTTCTAAGGGTTAATTCCTCTTTGGAAGAATTTATATAGTGAAAATTTCAGAGAGAGATCTTGTGTAACAGGGCTTAGATTGCATTGACATAAGACATTACATATCTTAAAAAGGTTTTCAAAAGAGGTAGACTAATCAATGATTTCATCCCAATGGTTGTAATGAGATACTTAAATCTCTGTTCATCAAATGCTTTGGTGAACAAGTCAGCATATTGTTCATTTGAATCAACTTTGATTAGCTTAATTAGATTTTTCTCATGAATATCTCTAATGAAATGATACCTGATATCAATATGCTTTGTCTTGGAGTGCTTCATAGGATTTTCAGTGATGGAGATAGCACTGTTATTGTCAATATGGATAGGAGTGCTCATGAAGTTAAATCCATAGTCTAGTATCTAGTTCCGAATCCATAGCAGCTAAGCACAACAACTTGCAGCAGTAATGTATTAGCTTCAGCAGTTGATATAGAGACACAAGATTGTTTCTTGCATTGCCATGAGATGATCCTTCCACCAAGAAATTGACATCCACCATAGTCACTGTCAAAGTATCCATAGAGATTAAAATTATTGTTCCTTGGGTACCAGAGACCTAATTAGGTGCTCCTTTGAGGTATCCGAGGATTCTCTTGGCAGCAACTAGGTGAGACACCTTTGGAGCAGCCTGATATCTTGCATAAATGCAAGTTGCAAACATGATATCAGGTCTACTTGCTATGAGATATATCAGAGAACCAGTAATCGCCCTATACTGATGTTGATTAGTATCCTCCCCCTCCAAGTCAGGAAAAAGATTACGGTTTTTGGGTATGGGTGTCTTGGCTGGCTTGCAATCATTCATTTCAAATCTTTCTAAGATGTCATTAACATACTTGGATTAACTGATGAATAACCCTTCCTTCAATTCCTTCACCTGAATTCCAAGGAAAAAGTCCATTTTTCCCATAGAACTCATCTCAAACTTCTTCCTCATGATGCTTTCAAAGTCTTTACACATTTGGTCGTTTGAAGAACCAAATATGATGTTATCAACATAGACTTGAACAAGCAAGATCTCCTTTCCAGACTTCCTTATGAAGAGAGTCTTATCAATGGTACCTCTAGTGTAACCATTCTTTAGAAGAAACTGAGACAATGTCTCATACCATAGCCTAGGTGCTTAGTGCAGCCCATATAGAGCTTTATCCAATTTGCACACATAGTTGGGGTGTTCTGGGTCTTCAAATCCTGGAGGCTGGCACATATAGACTTCCCTATGTATATCCCCATATAGAAAGGCACACCACATCAAGTTCAATGACAATGAAATTCTTGGATGCATCATAGGCAAGGAAGATCCTAACTGCCTCAAGTCCTGCAACAAGTGCAAAGACATCAGTATAATCGATTCTCTCCTCCTGAGTGTATCCTTGAACCACCAGTCTTGCCTTATTCTTGATAATCAAGCCTATGTCATCTCTCTTGTTTTTGAAAATCCATTTAGTGCCTATAGGTACTTGACCAGATGGTAGTGGACATAGGTTCTAAATCTTCTTGTCTCTTGAATTAAAGCAACTCCTCTTGCATCGATTCAACCCAGTTACTATCTTTCAAGGCATCTTCTACCTTCTTGGGTTCCATTTGGGACAAAAAGCATGAGTACAAGCAGACATTCCCATGATGAGTCTATATTCTTGTTCTCACACCTTCACAGACATCCCCTATGATGTTCTCAGCTGGATGAGTGTTATGAATCCTTAGTCGAGGAATCACTTCTAGTTGCGAAGATAGATCCAGATTGGATATATTTTGCTCTGGAACTTGAACACTTTGTCCAGCTTCTATTTCAAATTCAATCATGAGAACTAATTGAATGAATGAGAAACATCATCAATTGTTGGTTGTGAAGTAGCACTAATAGTTGCATGTTCCTCCAGGATGCTAGTTCATCAGCTTGGTGTTGTGTAGTGTCACCTGATGAAGTTTGAGGATCAGCAAGTGAATCACTGGTTGAAGCTCCACTATCCCTTCAGATGGTTATACTATCAGATCAGCCAATAGTGGGAGCTTGATTTGTTACACCCCTTTTGAAAGGATCGAGATCTAGTTTGATCAATTAGATTAGGATTTTCAGCGGAATAGCACACGAATTAGACGAAATTCTAGCAAGAATAATATGAATATTTAATCAAACAGTAACAGTTATAGAGAGAGAGTTTTCTGCAAAAAGAATGTTTTCATTCATGCACAAGCTTCCCGTTTAGGGAAATTAGGTCAACATTCCTTTTATAAGGAATGTGACATCAGCTGATGTCACATGATAGTGACATCTAATTGATTTATACAAACAACTAAAATTAAACTAAACTACTAAAGATGTTCACAACAACTGAGGACACCTTCATTAGAAGCTAAGTATAAACTAACATTTACTGAAGTTATAACATCTGAAGTATAAGAACTTCAGATGTTTTACATAATATAAAACTACTGATTACAAACTACTGAAATATAAACCATCACAACTACTGAAGAGAATTACTTTAGCTGTTGTGACAACTTCTGAGAACTTGATCTTCAGACTTTGTCTTCAGCAGTTGTCTTCAGACTTTGTCTTCAGACTTTGTCTTTAGACTTTGTCTTCAGCAGTTATCTTCAGACTTTGTCTTCAGACTTTGTCTTCACAGATGTAGATCACTTAGTTGTTTTGATGTTTGTGGGACTTAAAGGTTTTTCTGATCTGGCTCATTGGTTCTTTTGGTCCAACAAACTCCCCCTGAACCAATACAGCCAAAACCTTTAAAATTATTGAGGTCCCACTTATTGGCAGAAACAAAATCTGGATCAGCTCAGAATTCTTAAAATATAAGCTCAGGCCAGGGAAGAGATTTCAGAAGGTTTGATTGGCAAAGGATGAATGGGAACTCTGTCTTCGGGAATTGGACACAGAGTTGTTACCCCATCCATGAAACCTACTTCCCAATAATGAGTCTGTAAGACTCTCTGACATAGGCCTCAAGGAAAACAACTTGTTCTTCCATTGTGAGTTCTTCAGCTCCACTTTCAAAGAAGAACTCAGGCTCATAGTACTCAATAAGTACTTAATATGCTTTCCATTTTTCAGCTCTACAGTTGTCTCTCTGTATGCAAACTCATCAGGATGAGTGCCTTCAAGCAATAACTGGAGCTCATTTCTTCTTATTTCTTCAATCTTCTTGTAGATTAACCCCTTCTTTACCATTTTGTTTTCTAGTAAAGTTTGTGGAATCATTTTAGACTTGTAAGCTCTCTTGAAGTCATCAAGAATTTCCCAGGGTGACACTACAATGGCCAGCATTATCACAGCATCTACAATCTTCTTTACTTGGCCATTGTATCTGCTTGGAATCTTCATTTTGTGAATTCTGTCACTTACTCTGGGGCCAGGCCAAATTCTCACTCTCTCTTTCTGATATTGGAATGTAAATTTGAGATCATACAACCTCTGAGCATGTTTCTTCATAGCTTGTATGGATGAAGACTTGGGATACTCTTTATCAATCATCGTTAACAGTTGCTCATCATGTTGTTTGTGCTGTTCTTCTTCTTCAAGTTTGACTTTTACCATTTGCCTTTGAAAGTCAGGTGTGATTGTTGTTGGTTGACTACTAGGCTCAGGCATTTTTATTTTGAGAATAGCAGAGAGTGGCAGACTATCATCCTCATCGTCTTCTTCTTCTTCTTCCATCCTCAACACCCTTCTCTTCCTCTTAGGTGCGTCATTGGTAATGGGTTCAGTAGGTTTCTTAGGTAAAGGATTGGTTTTAAGGGTTGTGAAGGTGGTTGTTTTGGTTTGGGTGATAGTGCAGGCTGCTCTAGCATCTTGGATTTGAGTGAAGCTTTAGATAGTTTTGCCATATCAGTCCTTTTCCCAGCACCAGCTTCATCAAGAGCTTCTATGATCAATCCTTTGTTAAATACTTCAGAAGAACAGATTCTGGTGGTTATCTCCAAAACACTATCTCTGGACCATGACTTTACTTCAATGATCGACCTTCCCAGATGTTTTGATATAAATCTTGCCATAGTTTCCAGCCTTTCTCTTTCTTTCTCACTCCAACTTGCCCATCTTTGTTCAATTTCTTGAATCTCTAACCTTCTGATCTCAGTGTCTAGTTTGGCAGTGTCAAATCCTTGTCTGAAGAGTTGATCAAAAATCTTATCCATAGATTTGCTATGTTGCTCATCAGCTTCTTTGATAAATTCTTCCAACTTTTTCTCACCTTTAGTCTTTTCAGAGGATTTCTTCCTTTTGTAGGTGATCATTTCCTTTTCTTTCTGCTCTTTTTCTGCTTCCTCTTCAGCTCTTTTTCTTTTGTCTACTTTCACTGACTTAGACTCCCCTTTTTTGGTTGCATTGGGTTCAGGGGTGTGAATGTTAGAAAGTTTCTTAGAAACCGCAACATCAACTAAAGATTGAAGAGTTAAGGAAAGCCTCTCATCAATGGCTTGATGTACAGTGTTTGTGATTATGGAAGTGATGAGAGGTAAGGATGTTTGAAAGGCAGCAACCATTTGCTCAGAGGGGTTCTGTCCCTGAGAAATGGCACCTGAAGCAGAGGCTGGTGGCAAGTTTATTGAGAGTGGCTCAGTATTTGGGATAGTTTCTGGAGAAACTGCCATCTGTGGGTGAATATGGGCAGATGGAATTGATTCTTGTGACATTTTGGCAAGAAGTCCTTGTAGTCTGCATACCTCAGTCTCAAGAATAGTATTGTGGGCTAGAACATCAAAGAAAAAGCCAGGTCATCATCAGTCTGTGCTGAATCAGCTGACCTCCTGATGAAATCAGAATGAACATGTGCTGAGTGTAGATCAGTATTCACATGTGCCCCTATTTCTCGAACTGGGGACTTCCTGCCTCAGGATAATGTCCTTCATTGGCAGTTGCCTTGGTGAGGACTTAGAAATGATACCAGCTTCATCCTGATCATGTGCTGAACAAGGAGAAGAGGCAGCCTCACCAGATGTTCTAATCTCCTCCTCTACACTAGGAGATTGAACTCTGTAATCCATGTGTTGTGGGTTATCAGCCATTATAATCCTCTCCCTCAACGGTTGGGTTTTCCCAGTAGTATAGGTTTCTGGGGAGGGGTAGAGGAATGTAGTTGAGTCAACACTTGTGCAATAACCACAGTTGGGCTTGTAGGGGTGGCTCCAGTGGGAGATAGGTGTGAAAAGGATTGCACCTGGGGAGAATGGTGCTCTTCAATGGCAATCCTCTCAAGTGAGAGAGATTCCAGTAATATGGTTGTTTCCCCATTTTTGGTTGCATCAGGATCCTGTTGAGAGGATACCTGAGCGGTTTCAGCTGGTAGAGTCCTGGAAACTACAGGGGGATTACTACCCATAGTTTCATCGGCCTTTGTGTTGTAGGGGCATCATCAGGGGACTCAACTCCCTGAGTAGCCTTTTTGGGTTGTTTGGAGAGGTTTGGAGGGGACTTTGGATCTGAAGGATGAGGTTGTGGGTACCTTCTGCTTGGGTTTTAGCAGTTTGGCAGCCTCTTTAAAATGGGTTAGAGTTGTGCCTGGAGTATACCTCTGGCAAACTACTACAATAGGGACTCCAAGGCCAACAGGGCCATCAATTGTAACTGATTCATGATTATGGCCATAAGAAACCTTGGATATAATAGCCATCTGTTAGCTACAGGTTTCATTGCCAGATCTTTTAATTCTAAAAAATAATTTCAGAAAAATTTAAGCTTTGGTGTTCAAGAATAGAATACAATACCTGCTGCCACCTGGATGACATTTGATCCCATGAAGAGGTTTTGGGGCAAGCAAACATTTATCATGTGAAAGATTAGGCGTTCAACATCATGAAGTGCTTCTTCAGAATGGTAGTAGCACTTAGGTTGCCTTCATAGCCATGATTAATGAATGAGAGATCAATGGTGCCCTTCGGGTATTTGGTGATAAAGGTAGCATCATTCAGATCAGCGTTGGCGAATGATAGCAGGAGTGACAATCACCTTCTTCTGTTTACAAATGACTGGAGAGTGATCGCACATCATTCTCACCAGTATGGATGGTGACATTTGTCCAGAATTGACGAAGAGAGTCGGGATAGATGGTATGATTCAGAAGAAAAGCAGTTCGATACTGGGAATCAGCCATCAGATCAATAGCATCATCAAACTTAGTCCAAAAGGTCGATTTTGTGAAGTAAGCAACACAGTTGTGTCGAGGTTTGATTTGCATGGTCGCCATTAATGGGAGATGAACGTTCGGAAATCGTTTTATGAAAAGTTTGAAGTTAGGTTTAGGTATTTATAGGTTATGAAACGGCTGAAAGAAAACAGCTAAAAGTTTTGGTTTTAGTCATCAGTTGTTAGAAAACGACTGAAGACATGGTTTTAACTTTCAGGTGTTGTAAAAACTGAAGACTTGGTGTTTGTCATCAGTAGTTGAAAAAACTACTAAAGACTTGGTTTGGCTTCAGTTGTTTTGAAATGAAAAAACAGTTGTTAGAACCAATTGAAGAATAAACTTACTCATCAGTTGTTGTCGTCAATTCACATATCTCAGTTGTTTCATTTGACCTTAACACTTACTCAGCAGATTATTTGATTTTCAGATGTTTCATTGGTCATCAGTACTTATCTGTTAGAACAGACGTCAGTAGTTGTAACCAACTTCTGTACTTTGCAACAGATAAAGTACTTCAGTACTTTAAGGAATTTAGTCTTCAGTAGTTATGAAAAACTGCTGAAGATAAAATAGCTTCAGTACCTATTTGTGACAGTTGTATACTAATGCACATCAGTACTTGGGAGCTGAGATCATCAGTAGTTGTCAATTTATTCAAGCTGCAGCATACCAAGCCTTAGCACAAGATTTTGAAAAGTTGCACTGTCCAAAGGCTTAGTAAGTCTATCTGCAAGCTCATCAGCACTAGTAACAAACTTTGGATCAATCGGACCTTTTTCATAACAATCCCTGATAAAGTGATGTCTGATCTCAATATGTTTGGTCCTAGAATGCTGGACAAGATTCTTAACAATACAAAGAGCTGAAGCACTGTCCATTAGTAAAGGAGTCTTAGTCTCTGTAATGTCATAATCCAGTAATTAATTCTGAAGCCTGAGTACCTGAGATGTACAACTTGCAACAGCAATGTACTCTGCTTCAGCAGTGGATGTACCAACAGAGGTTTGTTTCTTACTCTGCCAAGAAACCAAACAGTTGCCTACAAATTGGCATCCACCAGAGGTGGATTTTCTGGTTAATTTACACCCGCATAGTCACTATCAGGGAAAGCAACTAATTTGCAAGAGTGCCCAGTGGAATACCAAAGTCCTAGAGATTGAGTTTGTTGCAAATATCTAAAGATCCTTTTGACTGCAATCATATGGGATACTTTAGGTGCAGCCTGAAATCTAGCACAGACACAAGTTGCAAACATAACGTCTGGTCTAGAAGCTATAAGATACATCAAGGAACCAATCATAAATCTGTAAAGAGTTTCATCAACTGCTTTACCTTTCTGACCAGCATCCAGTTGTGTGGTGCTGCACATGGGAGTAGAACAGGGCTTACAGTTTTGTAAATAAAATTTTTTCAACAAATCCTTTGTATATTTTGACTGATGAATGAAAGTTCCATCAACCTTTTGTTTGATTTGCAACCCCAGAAAGAACTGTAATTCTCCCATGGCACTCATTTCAAACTTTTGTTGCATCAACTTAGTAAAGGCATCACACAACTGTGGATCAGAGGATGCAAAAATAATATCATCAACATAAATTTGAACAAGGAGCTTATGCATGCCTACTTTCTTAATGAACAAGGTTTTATCTATGGATCCTCTAGTAAAACTATTTTGAAGAAGAAAGTTGGACAGTGTTTCATACCAGGCTCTAGGTGCTTGTTTTAGTCCATAAAGAGCCTTATCAAGCTTATGCACCCAATCTGGATGTTTATGATCTTCAAAACCTGGTGGTTGGCACACATAAACTTCTTCTTTTATTTTACCATATAAGAATGCACTTTTGACATCCATTTTAAGAACTTTGAGATTATGAAAGCAGTATAAGCTAAAAACAATCTGATTGCTTCTAGTCTGGCTACAGGGGCAAAGGTTTCATCATAATCAATACCTTCTTCTTGTGAAAACCCCTGTACAACTAGTCTGGCCTTGTTCTTGACAATTTGGCCTTTTTCATCAGTTTTATTCCTAAACACCCATTTAGTGCCTATTGCACACTTACCTTGGGGAAGAGAAACCAGTTCCCACACTTGCTGCTTTTGAAACTGAAGAAGCTCAAGTTGCATAGCTTCAACCCATCCATTGTCTCTTAATGCAATATGATAATTCTTTGGCTTTTGCTGACTGATGAAGAGAGCATAGAAGCAAAAGTTGGACAATTGACTTCTGGTTGAAACCCCAGCATGGATGTCACCAATGATCTGAGACATGGGATGATTCTTCAGTTCTTGATACTCAATAAGATCTGTGCAAGTGTTTGTAGGTGATTCAGCAGCAACAGATGGTGATCCAGATTCTTGAAACCTAGAATGAGATGACAATTCAAATGAAGTAGAGGATTCAGAGATCTCATCAGCATTTGTTGTGGATGGAACTGTTGAAGCTACAGGAACATCAAGTTTAGTAGACTCAGGCAGTTGATCACTAAAACTTGCATTGATACCAACAAATGGATAACATGTTGCAGAAGATGCTGGATTCACAAAACCTGCAATGTTTGGAGATTGATAAGGAACATATTGCAGTATGTCCAGATCAAATAACTCCACAGGATTTTGTGGGATTTTCTCCTTTGGAGATTCATTAAACTTTACATGCAAGGTTCCTTCTACAATCTTTGATCTGCAATTAAAAACTCTGTATGCCTTGCAAGTAGAGGAATACCCAACAAAGTACCATGCATCCACCTTTGATTTAAACTTCTGAAGTGGATCTTTTGTGTTGAGAATATAACAGGGACACCCAAATGCTCTAAAGAAGGAAATCAGAGGAGCCAAATGATGTAACACTTCATAAGGAGTCTTCATCAACCTTTGATTTACCAATACTCTATTTTGTACATAACAAGCCGTGTTAACAGCTTCAGCCCAAAAGGTTAGTGGCAAACCAGAATCAGCCAACATTAACCTTGCAGCTTCAATAAGGGTCCTGTTCTTTCTCTCCACCACTCCATTTTGTTCAGGAGTTCTAGGAATGCTAAACTACCTCTTGATTCCCTTAGAGAAATAAAATTCATCAAGTGTCTGATTTCTATACTGTGTGCCATTATCACTCCTCACACACTTGACAGAAAGAGAATACTGCTTTTCCACATGCAACATAAAGTAGATGATAATTTGACCAGCCTCATCTTTTGAATGTAAGAAAAAGGTCCATACAAATCTGGAATAATCATCCACAATTACCAGATAGTATTTTTTCTTTGCCATACTCATCACTCTTACTAGACCAAAAAGATCCATATGCAGTAATATAAGCAGGTAGTGGACTTTGGTTCTTCTATTGGAGGGAATGATACTTTATGTTGCTTTCCTTTTAAACAAGCAGAGCAGTTGTCATCACATTTGAACTCCTTTAATGGCAGACCTCTCACTAACCCATGAAGGATCAGCTGGTTCATGTTTCTAAGATTCACATGACCAAGCCTTCTGTGCCAAAACTCAGATTCCTGAGGAGAGGCCTTGGAGAACAGACATGGATGGCCTTTTAGATCAATTTTCTTTGATAAGTCTAAGGCATATACCCTTCCAACCCTGTTGGCTTTCAGGAGAGTATGTTCATCCAATATCTTTTCAATCATATTCAAAACATTGAAAGACAGAATTCGATAGTTCTGACTGGTGAAAAGTGCAACATGCCCTTTATCACATATTTGACTAACACTCAACAAATTATACTTGAGATTCTCCACATGGTTGACATCATCAAACCTTCTTTCACCATTTGAAACAAAGCCTTTGCCCATGATGTAACCCTTAGCATCATTACCAAAAGATACAAATCCCTTCTTTTCTTGAGGGTAGTCATGAAGAAGAGATCTGCTTCCAGTCATATGCATAGATCCTCCACTGTCCACATACTAGATGCTTCTATGGCATGTTGAAGAACCCGCATATATCACAACAACTAGTTAGCATTTGAGACCCAAACCTTTTTGCTTTGGGTCTGTTCTCATCAACAACTTATACTATATTGATTTGTCATGATTAACAACCTTTGAAGAAGGAGATGGTGCTGAAAAGGATTCCTTTGATTTTGGCTTAGGTTCCTTTTTAGTAGTTAATCACAGGTACATCTATTTGGTTAACTCTCCCCAATAGATGTTGAACCATCATAACAAGTTGTGTTTGATTGGTTGTTAAAGCTTTCAGTCAGCAGACACATCAAATTTTTTTGTGAATGATTCCTGTGAGACACCATGTCCTCCTTTTTGAAAGACACAGACTTAGTCTGTAGTTTTGATACTCGTGAGGAGTATTTTCAGCTGTTTTATGATAAACTTCTTTCTTCTGTTCAGATTTTTATGAAGACTTGGTTTATCAGGTTGAGATGCTTGTGGCACAAACCTGGTTTCAAATTCATCTTTCATTTCATTAATTTCTTTTTGATGATTTTATCCTTCTTAAATTGGAACCGTTTCTGTACCAACATTCATTAGTGAGATGATTGAATAGACCACAAATTTCACACGGCTTTTTCTTGATCTTCTGTTGATCAGCTGCCGAAGAAGATGAAACTATTGAAGGTGTGTTCTTCAGTACTTTCTTCTTTTCAGTACTTATGTGTAGTACTGAATGATTTGTAACAACTGAAGACTTGTTCTTCAGAGATTTTCCATCAGTACATTTGGATTTCCTGATAGATTCTTCAGTAGTTGTCAAACCATGTTTGGTTCCATTTGCAATGTTCTTCAGGTGTTGTTACTTGCTCTTCAGTACTTTGAATACTTTTTAGACAACACCTGAAGGACTCAACTTTTCTTTGATTATGTGTCATCAGCAGTAGGACCATCAGCAGCTGATTAGCTGAGGTACTATTACTAACTTCATCCTCTGATTGTACATTATCACTTGAGGATGAGACACATGAGATGTGGTTGTTTGGGAATGATTTCACCTTCAGATTTTACTTCTGTCTTGGGAGTAAAATCTGTAGGAGGTTAGTGTGATTATATCCAATCCCAAACTTCACATTTGAAGCAGTTTGCTTACTGAGAAGCATTTCAAACCCCTTGCAAGATGTTACCCAATGTTCACACTCCACTTGAGTAGCTACAACTGTTTCTTGAGACTTGTGATTTTCTAAGATGACCTCTACCTTAGCCTTTTCATCAATGATTGGCATTTTAATTTGTAAATCTCATCATCTTTTTCTTTTAAAACAGACTCAACTCAGCTTTTCTTTTGAAAATCACTTTCTCTAGGTCAAGATTTTGATTAATTAAAGCTACATTTGCTTCTCTATTGAGGCAAAATCAGCTATGCATGACTCAGAAACCACTTGGCCTTAGCCTCAGAAGATATTTGTGGTACCTGTGATGATAAGGATTTGAGCTTGAACCACCAGTAAACTCCAGGGCCATAAGAGCAAGATTTCCAAAAGGATTTTCACCACCATGTTGACCAGCACCAGAAAACATTTGTTCAGAATAACTAGAAAGATCATCTGGTAAACTACTCCAGTCAACAACACCAGGAGTGAAAAAGCTTTGATGTGATTGAGATTGAGATTGAGATTGTTGACTTGGTTGAGGTGGTTGAGGCTCAGGTAGGGCATGTGATTGTTGAGCTATGAGTACAGGAACTGATTGGACTGTGGCATGTAAAAAGGGATAATGATATGTCATTTGACCTTGAGGAACAAAATATGCAGGAGATGATTGATTTTGTGAATGATGACCAGAACTGGTAGAATGTTGCCCTTTGTTTTGTGAACTAGTGTTTCGAAAAGTCACAAAGGGTGCAGAAGAGTTAGATCCAGATGATCTACACTCTCCTGCAAAATGTCAAGTCTATGGCACTTGTGACACCTCAACTTGCTCTTGTCAAAACCAACTTTGGTTTTTCCAAAGAGACCAGGGAATTTTCTACCTGTCCTTTTGTAAAATTTTTGAGATCTGATATTAACTAATGCCATTGGCTCAAAATATCCATCTCTTCCAAATCATCATCAGCAATTCCTTTCAAATTGTTGATACATGTATGTCCCTAGATCATGATATGAAATGTAATGGATCTTGTTTGTCTGATTCCGATATGTTATTTGATATGATTAATGAAATGATATTGGTTGTTTGTGATTTGTAATGACTAATATTTCATTAATGAGTTGATATTAAATTGGCTAATTGGGTTTGTGGTGTTTGAATTGTTACACATAATGTTTATTAATTAATACATTCAAACTTAACTTAATGAAGTTCTCATGCGAATGGCCCATGCGAATGAAGCATAGCATGAATAACTTCATACGAATGACTCAGTCACACGACTGACCCGGGAGACTGGATTAGTCGTATGATTGACACATAAGATTGGCTCAGTCGCACGACTGAACACTCAGTCGTGCGGATGAATCAACCGCATGGTTCAATCGCACGACTGAACCATACTAATGGTTCAGTCGCACGATTGAATAATACCAACCTATAAATACAACCCAATTCGTGAAAAGAATGGCTTTTGATTAAATTACGATTCCAAACGTACCCTAGCCGTCCAAAAGCCTCCCAATTCGTTCTCCAAGTTCATAGAACACATTAGATCGATTCCCAATCGATTTCTAAAGTTAGTTTCAATTCTTGATTGATTCTTTGTGTGTTCTCACTGATTGGATCGCCAATCAAATAGGATTCCGCACTATTTGATCTGGTTTACACGCTAATCTCCAGGTATTTCATTCATTTACCAGGTCCTGACAAGTGGTATCAGAGCTTTGGCTCTTGATTACGTGTGATTCAATCAAGATTGATAAAAAGTTTGTGTTTTTGCACTAAAAACGCAATCTTTTGTGTCAAAAGTGATCTTGGACGTTCCTTGCTCATGAAAGTTTGGTTTCTACGGACTTAGGCGATTAGACTTTGCGAAATTTCGAATTTTTACGGCTAAAACACGTTTAACTAGAAATTTTTCAAAACAGGAGCTTCAGTCGCACGAGTGAGCCATTTGCATGACTGGACCTCATTCGCATTGCTCAGACGCACGATTGGACATAGTCGCATCTCCATTCGTACGATTGAACCTTCGGTCGTACTGTTCATACGCATCAGATTCATTCGCACGACTGAGCTAATCGCTTAGTTCAGCCGCACGATTGAACCGTCGTAGAGATCATACGCACGACTAGACCATTCGCATCCTTCAGTCGCCCCAGTGACAATTTGTTTTATTAGAATTAAAGTTATTAGACTTAAAGTTAATCGCAATGGAAGATCAAATGTCAGCCTTTACTGCTGGAAAGGACTATAGGATACAAGACCTGCTGTTGCTTGAGAGTGAGGTGGGTAATCATAATAAACCACCAAAGCTCTTGACGTTAGACGAGTTTCCCCACTGGAAACAACGTTTTGAGATCTACCTCAACGGAGTGGATCTGAATCTGTGGGAAGCCATCGAGATTGGATATAGTACACTGGTGGGAGTTGATGGAGTTAAGCTAACGTTAGGAGGAATGATGGACATGCAGGAAAGTCAATACATGCAGAAAAAAGAGTTATGCATTGATTACAAATCTATTCCTAAAGACATACCCAGTACTCAAAAAATAAGCAGTCCAAGAAGCTTTGGGATGAGCTAGAAAAGAGGTATGACGAGAATGCTTCATTGAAGGCAATCAAGGCTAAGGAGTTAAAGAAGGAATTCGATAACTTCTCATCGATGGGAAATGAGAGTTTGGATGATGTTATAGATATTCTACCATCTGATGAGTGAACCGCATACACATAGGGTGGCTACTACCATGGAAGAGAAAGTTACTAATTTTGCAGACGAATTGCCTGAAAAGTGGTCTTCATTCGTGTCTAATCTTAGACAGAATGGAATGCTGGCAAAACTGGATATTAATGACTTCTTTCTTAAGTTGAGATAAGAGTCACTTAGGATGAAGTACAGAGCTCAGAAGTCTTCATACAATCAAAATCTAGCTTTATACAATGCCACGCCTCAAGCTAAGACATCTGGAGCACCTCTCCAGACTGCATTTGTGTCTAGCTCATCGGGTCCTTCACATGCATCTCCTTCAGGATCAGAACATGGGGATTTCTTGTTCCCACTATATTGGATACGAAGCAAGTGCTACTAAACTGAAGACCAAGAATCTCGGAAATGTGACGGTGGAAGTAGCTCGAGAACACATGGATCTTTTGGCTGCAATGGTCCATTCTTATGATGAACTTGTTGCTGGGAAGATTGGAAACTGCCATTTGGCAGACGAGGACTACGAGCAGGTGGACGAAATGGAGCTTGAGAGGAGGGATATAATATGGGCTTTAGCTAGTGCTGTCCGGAGGGCAAAGAAGTTTGTAAAACAAACCGGACAGAACTTGGTAGCTACTAAGGATACCACATTTGGCTTTGACAAGAGCAAAGTGACCTGCTTCAACTGTGGAGAGAAGGGGCACTTCAAAAGAGAATGTGTCAAGCCTAAGAAGACGGGTAACGGGAACCCGTTCTCGTCCTTCACTCGTTAAGACAAGCAAGCTACCAGTTCTACTTCATCAACCAAGGATTCAAAAGCCTTGACTGCTCATGATGACGAAGGACAGGATTGGAGCTTTAGGTTTGTCTCACCAGGGGAATCAAACATTGCAAGTGTAGAAGATATTGACAGTGATTCCGCTAGCGAAGAGATCTAGCAGTTGAGATAGCGATGTCACATAGTGAAGAAGCAACTGCAACCGAGGTCAGTTACCAGCCTAAAGAGGAGAGACTACCATGTCAGAGACAGAAAAGACAAAATCACCAGAACAGAGACATCTGATGCTGCGTTGATGGCTAACTCTACTGAATCAACTCAGGTAAGTACTACTAACCAAATGTTTAATAATCACGCTTGTTCTGATTGTGATACTTTTAGGAATATCATAGATGAAAAATTTGCTAGGTTATTAGATCATAATGATAACTTAGTAAAAGATTTGCAACTGTGCACTGAGGCTAATAGGGTATTAAAACAAAATGAGCATCGTTATAAAGAAAAGATAGACCTTTTGACTAAACAGCTTAGGGAAACCGAAGTAGTTGTCTTTAACCAAGCTAATGACATTAGGTATTATCTAAACTCCCTAGAAGACACTAAGAAGCAAAAGGCAGTTCTAGAAGTAGAAGTAAATTCATTAAAACAGAAACTGCACAGTTGGACTAGTTCTTCACACATAGTCCAACACTTAGTGAGAGAAAGGAACAACGGGGAGGGATTGGGTTATAAAGTGGTTCCACCACCACCTGAGACTTTGATGAACACTAAGACTAAACCAATAAATAGTAATCCCATCAAGGATCATGTGTGTCTACTCCTCATGTTAGTGATCCAGATTCCTTATGTTCATCTATTGACTCTTGAAACAAACAAAAGGACGCCACTTCAAAGGCAAAGGATAAATTGTCTTGTGTTAATCTGGAAAAGGAATTTGAAAAGGTTGACTTAAAGTCGGGATCAAAAAGAGTCAAATCAGAACCTAAAAGGACTTCTAAGGTTGATCTTTCACATACGTCAAGTCAAAAACCTATTAACCAAAAAGAAAAGGATGTTAAACAGGTTAAAACAGTTAACTTTGTTAAACCAGAGAAAACAACCAAAGAACCAGAGACCAAACCTAGAGTGAGTTATGTTACTAGAGTGTCACACACTTCTCCACAAAGAAAGTTTAATAGCATATCGTGCTACAACTATGGTGAATTTGGACACATTGCTTCCTATTGTCACTTCTATCAGACACCCCGTAAGAAGATTGAACTTCAGGTTTCAAAGCCTAGGTCTTCTAAGAGGATCTCACTAACTCCACCTAGAAGAACTAGTGAACCTAAAATTCAACCTGTAAGTCATTCGACTGTTTATCACAAACAGGCATTGCACAAATCTCGATTATGGAAGGAGAAGGCATCCTCAGTGTCTGATAATAATGACAAGAAGGAACCTGAGCTACCCTCATCCTCTAAGGGTCAATGGGTAGAATTTATGATGTGTGATGCCTCTAGGAAACCCAAGCCAGTAAAGGCTTGGGTTCCTAACCCAAACTAATCCTTTACTTTTGTATGTGCAGGGTGTTCGATACAGTGCTGAAACTAACACGTGGATAGTAGACAGCGGAGCATCCAGGCACATGACAAGAAATAGGGCTCTTTTATCAAACGTCAAGCAAATAAAATGAGGGCATGTTTCGTTTGCTGGAAACAAGGGTGGTTATATCACAGCACAGGGAGAAGTGGGGAATCAGAAAGTTAAGTTTGATAAGGTGAACAACGTTCAACAACTACAAAATAACTTACTTTCTGTCTCCCAAATATGTGATAAGGGATTTAAAGTCATCTTCGACAACAAGAAGTGTTACATACTAAAGAAAGACTACGTGATCCCAGAGGACCAAGTTTTGATGACTACTTCAAGATATAAAGATCTTTATGTCTTGGATCTGTCAACAGCTTCTACAATGGATCATGAGGTTCAGTGTTTTCTATCTAAAGCTACTGAAAAGGATTCCATCTCCTGGCATAGGAGAATGGGACACATTAGTCAAAGGAAGATGAATCACTTGATTCAAAAGGATCCGGTGAGAGGAGTTAATGTCAAGAACTTCCAGCTTCCTGACTTTTGTGTAGCTTGCAAGAAAGGCAAACAGAAAAGAAGTCTCACATTGAAAAGAAAGTTCATTCAATAGAACTACCTCTTGAACTTCTTCACATGTATCTGTTTGGTCCAGTCAGTACAAAGAGCATTGCAGGTGACTTCTACTGTTTTGTGGTCACTGATGACTACTCAAGGTTCACTTGGGTAATGTTTCTGAAATTCAAATAAGAAACATTTGAGTCATTCAAAGAGTTGGTAACCACACTGGAATCTCTCTACAAGTTGAAAGTTAGACATGTATGCTCAGACAACGGAACGGAATTCAAGAACCAGTGGATGGAGACATACTGCAAGGAAAAGGGAATTGTGCATCAATTCATTTCTGCCTACACACCACAGATGAATGGTGTTGCTGAGAGAAAGAACATAAGCTTGATAGAGACAGCACAACCATGCTGGCAGACTCGAAACTGCCTATCCAATTCTGGAATGAGGTAGTGGTGAATGCATGTTATACACAGAATCGAGTCCTGATAGTCAAGCGCCACGGAAAGACATGTTACAAGCTACTACAAAGACGCAAACCGAACTTGGAGTATCTCGAACCATTTGGCGCGCCGTGCACACTTCTGAAGAAGACACAAGAGGGTAAATTCAGCGAGAAGGCAGATGAAGGCATCTTTCTAGGATACAACATACCGAACAAGCGAGTTTACAACAACTCAACGTGTCTAGTAGAAGTGTGGTGTAATGTTGACGTTCACGATATACCACACCAACTACTGGCAAAGGACCCGCCTACTTTTTGACTATGATGGATTCTTCAAGTCCTTCAACATCCCTCTCTCTCCCTCGGATGACGAGTTAGCTACACGAATGATGTATGATATCTTGAATACACCAACATCTAGCTCATAGGGAGAATCATCTACTCAGTCAGGGGAAGTGGTAGACGACAGTGACTCCTCCTCTGAAGATGAAGCTGAAGAAGATAACCAGAACAGTCAGGAGGAATAGGTTCCAGTTCCTGAAACTCCACAAGCATCTACCAGTGATGCACCTTCGACTTCAGAGCCTCAAACCCCAACTACCTTAGATGCAGAACCAAATGTTCATAATCTTGGGTCTGAGGTAGCTGTTCCTACTACTCCAGGATCACGACTAAATGTCTATCATCCATTAGACAATGTCATTGGAGATGTTAGATCAGGAGTACAAACCCGAAATCAGCTATACTCAGCTGATTACGCCTCAGTTATGCAGAAGGATATATTCATGATGGTGCTTTCGGTGTTTTGTCTCACAATTTGAGCCAAAATACGTCAGTTAAGCACTAAATGATGAGGTGGGGTGAGTGCAATGCAAGAAGAACTTCAGTTCAAGAAGTTAGGTGTATGGACTCTGGTTGATAGACCTAAAGGTGCTAAAGTAATTGGCACCAAATGGGTCTTGAAATGCAAGAAGGATGACCAAGGGGTCATTATCAGGAACAAAGCTCGACTGGTGGTTAGGGTTTTCGCCAAGTCGAGGGAATTGATTACAATGAGGTGTTTCCACCCGTGGCACAGATGGAAGCCATTCGTATATTCCTTGCCTATGCATCATACATGAAGATTAAAGTCTATAAATTAGATGTGAAGAGTGCATTCCTTCACGGGGAAATCAGAGAAACAGTCTGTGTAAGTCAACCGAGGGATTTGAAGATCCGTATCATCGAGATAGAGTCTTCAAGCTCGACAAGGCTTTATACGGGCTTCATCAAGCTCCAAGAGCTTGGTATGAGAAACTCTCTACTCATCTTGTGAAACACGGCTTTCGCAGGGGAGTAATTGACTGCACGCTGTTCATTAAAGAGAAAGATGGCGACCTACTGCTCGTACAGATCTATGTTGATGACATAATTTTCGGTTCGAAAAACGAAGAGTTATGCAAAGAGTTTGAAGCATTTATGAAGAAAGAGTTTGAGATGAGTGCTATGGGGGAGATGAAGTTCTTTCTCGGGCTTAGGTGGATCAAAACCAATGGGATCTTTCTACATCAGACCAAGTACGTAGGAGACATTCTCATCGCTTTGACATGGAGAATGCATCTGCTGCTGGTACTCCACTTGCTACGAATCATGACATAGCACCTGATGAAAATGGAGATCTTGTAGATGCCACGGTGTACCGAGGAATGATTGGATCCCTCATGTATCTCACTGCTCAAGACCTGATATCATGTATGCTACATGTTTATGATCTAGATATCAGGCTAAACCTAAGGTCAATCATCTGATCGGGGTCAAAAGGATTTTTCGCTATCTAAAGGGTACACCCACACTTGGGTTGCGGTATCCTCATGATGATGATTTTGAGCTCACGGCGTATAGTGACTCGGAATACGGAAGCTGGAAGATGAACTACAAGTCTACATCTGTAGGGTGTCAATTCTTTGGGAGAAGACTAGTGACTTGGCAGTGTAAGAAACAGACATCGGTGCATTGTCCACCTGTGAAGCCGAATATGTTGCTACTACAAGTTGCTGTTCACAAATCATCTGGATTCAACAGCAAATGCGGGATTACGGTTTTAAAGTTCTCCACTACTCCATATGTGTTGATAACTCTGCTGCAATTGCAGTAACTAAAAATCCGGTCCAACATCTAAGACCAAACATATCGGTATTAAATACCATTTCATAAGAGACTGTTTTTAAAAGAACTTAATTGATGTGGTAAAAATTAATACTGATTTCAACGCGCTGACCTCTACACTAAAGCTTTGATAAACATGTTTTCAATATTTGCTAGAGGTCAACGGCGTTAAAAAGAAAAGTGATGTTATTCCTGATGATGATCATGTGTAGTCTGATGTAGGTTAGTTATTTTTTTTCCTTTTATTTTATTGGTTTATTTCAGTCTGTTTAATTTAAACTCATGTTATTTTGCTTGTTATTAAATCCTAAAATAATTACACCAGTTATGATTTTCGCATTTTAGGGGGAGAATAAGTCAGCAAGTTAACATAAAAAAAAAGGTTGAAGGAGTGGAAAGCTGAATAAGGTAGATGTATGTGTGATACCGATTCAACCCTTTGGAATATGATAGTACACAAGAACAAATCAAGAGGGACCTTGAAATTTTAATTTAGAAAGGTGCAAAAAATCAAGTATAAGTTTGTGTTGTCTAAGCAATATAAAAGGAAGATGAGAGAAAACTGGTAACTCTTAAGGTAAGACAATGAGAGTAGACCTAGTGGTGCTAGACCACAATTGATATGTCGGTAGATTCAACACAATAGATGATTAGACTGACTGGTGATCAAGATCAAATTATGTGGTTAAACTGACTGTGGGCTCCCATCTTATCACTGGTTAAACACAATCAACTATATTCCAAAAGGGGTAATGAGCATGTAAACGCCACAAATGTGTGCGGATGACCATAAATAGAGCAAAGCACGAAAAAATGAAATAAAATGCTATCAAGCTAATGACTTATGTTATTGGTGCATTTGGTGCAACATAAAATTAAGTTGCTCTAACAAGGAGATAGGTTGTGTGCCTCTCTGTTGTGCGATGGCACTGACCTGAGGATAAGCATAACCTAGATATTCTAGAATTCATTGTTGTTTGTCGCCTCTCTGCTGTGCGATGGCACTGACCTGAGGACTGGCTTCTCTTTGAAAGCTCTAAGAATAGTCTCTCCTTGTAATAATACCTATAGACCGCTCAAAAGCTCCTGAGGAATTTGCTTACCATATAAGTGTGGGATCCACAAATGTTAGTTGAAATAATTAAACCTAAAACAATCACTAGTTTGGGTCAAAAGTCTGTGTATGGATTTAAGTGGACAAACATATTGACAATCATTGTGACTGCAATTCTTGAAAGTTTGATTCAATGTGGTAATCTAAGAGCTTCAGTATGATTTCCTAAAGTTGCAAATGACTCTGGATGAACACCAAGAATTGAGCATCAAAATTTTGATGACAAGTCCAAACTGATTTGAACTGCCTGTATGATTCCAAAATGGAATTGGTCCAGGTATGGTCAATCTAAGTTAAAGCTGTCTATTCCGGAACCTAATCCAGTAGATTTCCATCTTAGGACTTATCTCTCACAAAAAGCAAAAACAATTTTTATTTTTTAGTTTAATTTTCTAATTAGTCAGTCATTTTAGTTTGTTTGTTTGTCGGATTACATCAGGAAAATCAGTAAGGGATCAACTCACTAACAGGGTCATGTCTGAGATGACCACATATGTGTTAAAAGTTAAATCAGTCACGTCTGAGGTGATAAAAAGGTTTTCAAGTCAAAACGATCATGTCTAAGATGATCAACTGCTCATAACGTAAATTCTGCAATCAAAGGGATTTTCAAAGTAAAATATTCAAATGGCAGAAAAGTTAATAAATATGACCTATTCGCACGAATGGACCATCCGTATGGACCAATCATACGAATGGAACCTTCGTACGAATGGACCATGAATATGGACTATTCAACCAAATGGACCATACGATTGGCCCAGTCGAATGATTAAGGGAGAATGAGTGAGTCAGTCGCACGACTAGATTCAGTCGGACGACTGAAGAAGATGATTGAACCAATCGCACGACTGAGTCCCACTCGCACGACTGAAAGGGCGTATGAGCTCAGTCACACGATTGAATCTAGGGTTAGTATAAATAGAAGGGGAGTCGGTCGCAGAGACTCACCACCTTCAAAATCACCCTGAATCGCACGTATTAAACCAACTCTGCAAAAATTTCAATTGATTGCAAAACCCCTGTTTCTTGATTAGTGCCCATCAACATCGACTCTACAGGTAATTTACTATATACATGCACTCCCATAACTTAAATTTGATGAAAAAAATGGTACATTCGGACTCGCAAAGTAACCGAGACTTAAGTGACTAAATAACCTACCTAAATGACTCAAACGAACGAAAGTAACAATGTTAGGTGGTTTAAGAATGAATTGCGAGTCAAATGAACCAGATGACGTTGTCTAAAACTCAAAAATGGTGAAAAAGTAATTTTGAATTGAACAGTCAGTACTTCATGCGAATGGACAGAGTGATGAACTTCAGTCGCACGACTGAAGGGCTCAAACTGCTTAAACGCATGACTGAACCATGAGTATGAAGTTCAGTCGCACGACTAGCGTAACCGCATGAGGGTATATACGTAGGAGCCCAGTCGCACACTCAGAGGTATGTATGGGATCAGTCGCACGACTGAGTCCCATTCGTACGGTTCAATCGCACGACTAAACCCTTTCGCACGGTTCAATCGCACGCCTGAACTCAGTCGCACAATCTCAATCGCATGACAGCAAGATTTTCTTCAAGCTTAAGGATTTTATGATTTTCTTCGTCAATGGTACTAATGTTTACTATCTTTGTGTAACAGATGGCGAGTAGATGGATTATGAGCACAAAGCACAATATATGTGCATCTGGACTTAACATCCAGAAACGCTGCTGTTCTTGGCATAATCACATTTCTACTAAGATCGAGGATTGCACATGCCATATCTACTCCTTGCACTCCGTATCGATCCATTCAACAAGCCTTCTGGGAAGGGGCTACAGTTGATAGATCGTCTGAGCCTCATTGCATCAGAAGTACCATATTTGGAGAGGCTATTACTATTTCAGAGGAGGATCTAAGGATCGTACTACAATTGGGGGATGACGCTGATTGTCCGACTCGATTACACCCCCCACAGTCAGAGGATGCTTTCTTAGAGCCAAATACTCTGGGGACATCAATTCTGGGGTACTCAAAAAGAGTAACCTCTGTCCCCAGTTTAAATATCTTGCACACGTGCTGCGCAAGTGCATGGCTTCCAGAAAAGGTGGTTTTGATGAGCTGTCTACCAGATGCAGAACACATACGTTGTGTTGGTGCTGAACCATCCGTTCAGCTTCTCCAAGATGATCTTCACCTATCTGGTGGAGAACATCGAGGGGAAAAGGAAGGAAGCCTTGTGTATGTACCCGAGATTTATGAAGATGATAATAGATCAGAAGCTTCCCTCCCTGCCGAAGGAAAAGGAGGATGCGGTAGTCTTGGAGGTAATGGATGACACTACCCTGGGAAGGATGAAAGTGTACAGGGGAAAGCAAGTGAAGCCTCCTGTCAGGAGGTTGTTTGGTCATCTTGCCCGGGATGACTACGTGGTGCCAGCAAAGAGAAAGTGGCGTCACGAGGATAGTGACTCTGATGTGGAACAGATAGCTCTACCCACTCATGACTCAGATGATGATGACAGTGGGGATGCTGGAGACGATATGCCTATTCCACTCAGAGGCACTATGTCCGATTTTGTACCTCCAGTGTCTGTCACAGCTGGAGAAGTTACCAAGTCAGTGGGATTTCATCAGGATTTTGTTCTTGGCGCGGAGGACGAAGATGAATCGGATGAGGAGCCCCTTACACAACTATGGGAAGAAAAGTTGTTCCCATAGAACATGGGTTAAGGGTGGTTGGTGAACACCCGAGAGACTCCAGAGATACCAATACTGACCCAAGCTATGCACCGGGGTCCTCAGGCAGGGTTGTAGGGGGAGCTTCCACCTCAACTGGAACAAGGAGGAAGAGAATGGCTAAACCCAATGGAAAGAAGAAGAAGAAGCGTCGGGTGACCTTCGTCACTACCACAGCCACCACATCCACCACATCTACCACATCCACCACATCCACCACAGCCACCACATCCACCACATCTACCACAGCCACCACCATACCTACCACCACAGTACAGATTCCCTCCACCACCATATCCTTTACTCCCATATCACCCCCACCATTATACAGACCTATCTTCACTACAGCCACCTCCACCACCACGTCACACCAATCAATACCCACAACCCATCCCTCACATCCTTATAGATCTCCTCTACCTCCAATCGGGGTAGAGGAACAGTTGTTAGCGCTTAACAGAATGGTCATGCGTTTACTGGCTGCTGATGAGGAAAAGGCAGCTCAGATCCGCCAGCTTACTGACCTGACTGTTGCACAATCACACCAAATTGTAGACCAGGCTCGAGTTATAGAGGAGCAGGCCCAACAGATGGTTGCTTAGAGCACCAAGATGGACCAAATCCAAGCTCAAAGTGTTACATCAAGCAAGAAAATAGAGGAGCTGGAAAAGGCAAGGAAGATTATCTTGTTAAAACTGAAAGGATCTAAGGAGGAGCCATTGAAGATCAGCGAAGGAGACAGAGATGATGATGATGAAGATAATGATGAGGATGATGAGAGTGATACTGAAGAGTATGAAGATACAGAAAGAGATAGGACAGAGGATAAGGACGATGATGAAGAAGCAGGAGGAGGGGATGCACCTGCATCGTCCACTGCTACAGGTCAAGAGAAAAGGACAAAGAACAGACAAGATCAATCAGCTTCTACCTCTGCTCCTCCAAGTGATGAAACAATGATACAAGATAAAAGTAAAGACTAGATGTTTATGTATTTATCTTCTTTAGTATTTGAATCCTGTATTGAACACAATGTATTTAATGTTTATATTACTTTAATGCAATTCTGTTTGATTAATTACTAATGATTTATGTGTGGAATGTTTAAATCAAACAGATCAAAATTACCAAAGAGATGAGTTTGATATTGCTCCCCTTCAGCAGGTTAAGTCTCAACTAACAATGATTCTTGATCTGCAAGGGATTGTCAGGAGGTTAGTGAATTATACCCCTCAAGAAGGGGAAATAATTCATGACCTATCAAATGAGCAACTCGCAGAGCTTTTCGAGCTAAATCCTGATGAGATAGTAAAAGATGCTCTGATATGCGATTCGACAAGTGACGAAGAGCTCAACAATGTTGATGATGTAGAGATCGAAGATGTCACTGCCGAGGAGTACCTCAGTACGCTAACAGTGAGGGTAATGTGGTCCCCAATCTGGTGAATCCTTGTCAGCGATACTATTGAGGTGTTGAACTATATGGAGCAAGAAACAGAGAAAGCAGAAGACACAGCCCAAGCCTCAAATGATGATGTCGACATTCGAAAGGCTGAGTGGGCTGCATGTTTTGAAGAAGTTAGAGTCCAACGTACTGCACCAAAGAAGGATTCCTACACCAAACTCTATAGAGTCAAGAAACATCACAAGGTGTCAGGAAGGATCATAGCATGGGCGTACTTTGAAGATCTCACTGCGTATGCAGTTAAGAGAGAACAAGGCATAGAGTACTTCAGATTCCCACATGATCTGAAGACTCTACCAGGTTTTGAGCTAAACCAGCTGGCCAAACTAAAGCTTTTGTATGCTGACCCGAGGAAGATGTCAGGCGGGTTTGAGGCTGCCCTAAAGAAGGAGTACCACACTAGATGGGTTAACTTCAGACCCTAACAGCCTACTAGGTATATCAGAAGGTCTGAGGTTGATGCCATTACTGGCAAGCCTAAGATAGTGTTGAAGTGGAATCCTCCGCGCACAATGTCAAGAATCCCACTCAGGGAAATGCCACAGGATTTCACTCCACATTTTAAGTGGTGGTACTATGATTGGAGAACAGCTGAAGCGGTCATAGTCTTAAGCAAAGAGGGACAAATGGATACTATCAGGGTATTCGACCCGATATGGCTTACAAACTTGTCAGAAAGTGATGTCAATATGCTATACAAGTGGCCACTGTTCTATGATACGCAAGATATTGTACAAGCCCTCCAGTTCCAGAACGTTATACGACTCTGCTTTGCGTTTCAAATTCACACTGGAGTCACAAAAGAGGAGAAGTACAAGAAATACAAAGAGGTTATGCAGAAAACAAGAGATTAGAGAGATCTAGGTCCAAGGGGGAGTTTGTTGATACATGTATGTCCCTAGATCATGATATGAAATGTAATAGATCTTGTTTGTCTGATTCTGATATGTTATTTGATATGATTAATGAAATGATATTGGTTGTTTGTCATTTGTAATGACTAATATTTCATTAATGAGTTGATATTAAATTGGCTAATTAGGTTTGTGGTTGTTTGAATTGTTACACATAATGTTTATTACTTAATACATTCAAAATTAACTTAATGAAGTTCTCATGCGAATGGCCCATGCGAATGAACCATAAGCATGAATAACTTCATACGAATGACTCCGTCGCACGACTGAACCGGGAGACTGGATTAGTCGTATGATTGACACATAAGATTGGCTTAGTCGCACGACTGAATACTGAGTCGTGCGAATGAATCAACCGCATGGTTCAATCGCATGACTGAACCATACTAATGGTTCAGTTGCACGATTGAATAATACCAACCTATAAATACAACCCAATTCGTGAAAAAGAACAGCTTTTGATTAAATTACGATTCCAGACGTACCCTAGCCATCCAGAAGCCTCCCAATTCGTTCTCCAAGTTCATAGAACACATTAGATCGATTCCCAATCGATTTCTAACGTTAGTTTCAATTCTTGATTGATTCTTCGTGTGTTCTCACTGACTGGATCACCAATCAAATAGAATTCCACACTATTTGATCTGGTTTACACGCTAATCTCCAGGTATTTCGTTCATTTACCAGGTCCTGACACAAATCATCCATCAAAAAGCATAGATTGTCACTATTACATCCTGAATTACCATCAATACCAGCAAAAGCATGATCTCAACTGTTTGAAGAGAAATCAATATGCTCATCATAGGAACTTTCTGATGTAGCATATTCTGACTCATGACCAACCAGAGCAGCATTCCCTGGTACAAAGTCATCAGTGAGCTTCTAGATGAAGTCAGTTTTCTTTTCTGTTCTATCTCTCTTTCAAATGTAAGCAGTTTCCCATGAAGTTGGGTGAGAGATAGATTATCTAGATTTGCACTGGAGCGTAGGACAATGGTATATGTGTCCCATCTCTCAGGCAGGGATCTGAGAAATCTGTTGTTCATCTGACTGTTTGTATATTCATGTTTAACCATTTTCAACTTAGATATCAAACATGAGAATCGCTCAAACTATTGAGTCAGTGACTCACCCTTCTATGAGAGAATGTCTCATATTGCTGGGCAAGGATTTCTTTATTGTTTGCTAGACCTCATCAGTTCCTCCAAATTGTTCTTTTAGAGCAACCCAGAGGTCATGAGCAGATTCATAATGCATAAGTCTAGAATAGATTTCATTAGGCAGTGCCATGGCCAGAATTCCATGGGATTTAGCATCAATTTCAAACAGTTTCAGATCTTCATCAAAATATTGCTCTTTCTTCTTCGGAACCATCTCATTGGTTTCCGGATTACTCACCATAGGCTTATATGGTCCATGAACCACATATTTCCAACAACCTGAACTATTAACAGACAGGTGATGGAGCATTCGTCGTTGCCATATGTTGTACTCACTCCTAACAAGCATCGGAGGCTTTGTGAGGAGCAAGTATTGTGAGGATCATTGATTGATGTAGCCATTTTCACCAATTCAAACAAGTTCAATAAGAGTTTAACGAACCTAACTCAAAAACTCAACAACTCAATTTGAAATAAGAAGAATCTCAAATTGATTCACAGGAAGCAGCATAAAAACAAACTATATAACCAATTCTTGCAAATTTGCCAATTCGATCAAACTAAGATATCAAAAGAACAGTTTCAATGATTAATTGTTAAATTGATCAATGATTAACCCGCTCTGATACCATTTGAAAGGATCGAGTTCTAGTTTGATCAATTAGATTAGGATTTGCAGCGGAATAGCACACGAATTAGACGAAATTCTAGCAAGAATAATATGAATATTCAATCAAACAGTAACAGTTATAGAGAGAGTTTTCTGCAAAAAGAATGTTTTCATTCATACACAAGCTTCCTGTTTAGGGAAATTAGGTCAACATTCCTTTGATAAGGAATGTGACATCAGCTGATGTCACATGATAGTGACATCTAACTGATTTATACAAACAACTGAAATTAAACTATACTACTGAAGATGGCCACAAAAACTGAGGACACCTTCATAGAAGCTAAGTATAAACTAACATTATAACTACTCAAGTTATAACATCTGAAGTATAAGAACTTCAGATGTTTTACATAATATAAAACTACTAATTACAAACTACTGAAATATAAACCATCACAACTACTGAAGAGAATTACTTCAGCTGTTGTGACAACTTTTGAGAACTTGATCATCAGACTTTGTCTTAAGCAGTTGTCTTCAGACTTTGTCTTCATACTTTGTCTTCAGACTTTGTCTTCAGCAGTTGTCTTCAGACTTTGTCTTCAGACTTTGTCTTCAGTAGATGTAGATCACTTCAGTTGTTTTCATGTCTGTGGGACTTAAAAGTTTTTCTGATCTGGCTCATTGGTTCTTTTGGTCCAACACCTTTTTCTGAATCAGAGTTACCTACCACTGTTGATACATATGTACCTAGTTTAGGAGCTTAATGTAAATGTTCGTCATGTCTTACATATATGTAATGGATAAGTTGAATGAAATACAATATGTGATTGATGTTTATAATGTTTAATGTTTCATTTTTTATTGTGTGATCAAAGTATATTGAACGAACTATATAGGTCAATAATGATTGAGAAACATGTTCAAACTTAATCGTATGAAGTTTTCATGCGAATGGACCATGCTAATTGACCATACACATGAATACTTCATGCTAATGGACCAGTCGCATGACTGAATCAGGAGACTGGATCAGTCGCACGATTGAGACATAAGATTGGCTAAGTCTCATGACTGAGTCTTCAGTCGTGCGTATGGATCAATCGCATGATTCAGTCGCACGACTGAACCATGCTGATGGTTCAGTCGCACGATTGAAAAACCCTAACCTATAAATACCACCTAATTCGTGGAAAAAGAAAACACTTGAAGAATTTCGACTCATATTTGTACCCTAGCTGTCCAGTGACTCCAAAAAGCCTTTTCGAACTTCATAGTTCGCAGTTGATCTTGTTCTAATCGTTCTTAAAGTTTCCTTAATCATTAGATTGATCTGAACTACATTCTCACTGATTGGATCGCCAATCAAATAGAATTCCACACTATTTGATCTGGTTTCACGCATTCTCAGTTAGTACTCCATACATACACGGTCCTAACAAGTGGTATCAGAGCTTTGGCTCTTGATTTTGCGTGTGATTTGATTAGTTTTGGTGCAAAAATCACGTTTTTCATTCAAAAGAGTCAACTTTTTTAAGTAAAACAGTGTTTTTGACATCTCCAGGTATAAAAGTTTACGTTTTTCGGCATACGACAGATTAGGGTTCTTGAAAAATCATGTTTTTGTGTCAAAGTGTCAAAAACCTTCAAATTTTCAAAAACAACAGCCTTCGGTCGCACGATTGGCTCAATCGCACGACTAAAGTCAATCGCACCTCCCATTCGCACGATTGAACTCAGTCGCTCATCCATTCGTACGACTGAACATCTCCATTCGTTTGTCTCCAATCACACACTCCATACGTATGACTGAATCCAATCGCACAATTGAATTGATTTGTACCTTTCATTCGCATGACTGAGTCATCCGCATTGGCCATCCGCATTTGTCCAATCGCACGATTGACTCATCCGCATTAGTCCAATCGCACGAGTGACTCATTTGCATCTGTCCATTCGCACAACTAAATCAGTTGAGTTGTAAAGTTCAAAGTTAAAGATATGGAAGATCAATTCTCTGCGTTTACTACTAGTAGGCACTCATGGATCCAAATCCTTTTGCTTCTGGAAAATGAGATTGGGAATCATAATAAACCACCTAAACTTATAACGTTAGATGATTACCCACAATGGAAGCACTAATTCGAGATCTATCTTAATTGAGTTGATCCCAACCTTTAGGAATCTATTGAGACAGGTTGTAGTATGTCGATCGGTGCTGATGGTCTTAAATTAACCTTGGGTGGTATGACTGACAGCTAGAAGGCAAAGTACAATATTAAAAAGAAGGTGTATGCCCTGTTGACTCAGTCAATACCAAAAGACATATTCCATCAGTTTTCTGAGAACAAACAGGCAAAGAAGTTATGGGAAGCTTTGGAGAAACAATACGATGGGAATGCAATGTTGGAAGCTCTAAAGGCAAAAGCTCTGAAGAAGGAGTTTGATAACTTCTCTTCGATTGGGAAAGAAAGCTTGGATGATGTCATAGACAGGTTCTACCATCTAATGAGTGAGCTACACACTCATGGGGTCTCCACGTCAATGGAAGATAAGGTCTCAAGCTTTGCCGATGGTTTGCCAGAGAAGTGGGACTCATTTGTGTCTAACTTCAGACAAAACAATATACTGGAAAAAATTAGACATAAATGACTTCATCCTGAAATTGAGGGAGGAGGAACTGAGGATGAAGTACAGGTCACAGAAAGGATCTTATGACCAGAATCCTTCACTTTATAACTCCTCTTCCACTCTAACCAGTTCAGGAGCACCTCTTTAAACAACGTCTGTATCTAGTTCAACCGTTGCTTCCCAAACCATAGCTTGAGGATATGAAATGTCAGGGTCATTTAGTACCCAATATATCACACCTGAAGCACGTGCTACTAAGTTGAAGACCGAGAATCTCGGAAATATTATTGTGGAGGTTGTAAAGGAGCATATGGACCTTCTAGCAGCGGTTGTTCGTTCTTATGATGATATAGTTCTAGGAAAGATCAGAAATTGCCATATGGCGGATGAAGATTACAAGCAGGTGGAAGAGAATGAACTAGAAAGAATGGATACAATGTGGGCTTTGGAAAATGCTGTTAGGAGAGTGAAAAAGTTTGTGAAGAAGACTGGACAGTACTTGATAGCCACAAAAGACACTACCTTTGGTTTTGACAAAACCAAAGTTACATGTTTTAACTGTGGAGAAAAGGAGCATTTCAAACGTGAATGTGTATAGCCCTAGAAGACAGGTAACAAGAATCCATTCTCATCTTTTAACAGTCAAGACAAAGCCACGAGTGGAGCTACCTCATCAAGCAAAGAGACAAAGGCCTTGACTGCTCAAGGTGATGAAGGACAGGATTGGACCATTAGTTTTGTGTCTTCGGGTGAATCGAACATTGCCCATGTCGACGGTTTTAGATGATGACACTACCGGTGAAGGTGAAATCGCAGTTGAACTAGTGATGTCCGATGTTGGACCAAAAGAACCAATGAGCCTAATCAGAAAAACCTCCAAGTCCCACAGACATTACAACTGCTGAAGAAGATCACAACAGTTGAAGACATTAGCTGATTACAAGGTCTGAAGACAAGATCTGAAGATTTTTGTTGAAGGCAAAGTCTGAAAGTAAAGTACTAAAGACAAAGTCTGAAAGTAAAGTACTGAAGACAAAGTCTGATAGTGAAGTACTGAAGACAAAGTCTGAAGCTATCAGCTGAAGACAACGTCTGAAATAAAAGTCTGAAGAACAAAGACTGAAGATAAAGACTGAAGACCAGAGTGATCAGTAGTTGTCACAACAGCAAAAGTTATTAACTTCAGTAGTTGTGATGGTTTTCCATTTCAGTACTTGTAATTTACCTTTCAGTAGTTTATAGTTTCAGTAGTTTTAGTTCAGTAGTTTTATGTTCTTGTACTTATAATTCTCGGAGATGTGATCAGTTGTTGAGAACATTCTAAGTAGTTTGCATAGTTTCAGTTGTTTGTATAATTCTGTTAGATGTCACTATCAAGTGACATCAGTAGACGTCACATTCCTTATATAAGGAATATTGACCTAATTTGTAACGTGTGACTTTCAGCCACCACAAAAGCATTTGAATGAAATATTCCTTTTGCAGAATTCTCTCTCTTTATAACCGTGTACTATTCCATTGAATATCAATTGAGTTCTTGCTAAATTGTCTAATTCATTGTTCGAATTCCGCTGCAATCTACTCTAATTAATCAAACTTATATCACTGATCCTAACAAATGGTATCAGAGCTGGTTAATCCTTGATCGATCTAACAATTGATCATTGAAACTGCTATTTCGATATCTAAGTTTGATCGAATTAGCATATTTGCAAGAATTGGTTATAGAGATTGAATTTCTGCTGCTTTCGATATTTGCTTTGAGATTTCTCTTGGTTCGTATTGAGTTGTTGTGTTTTGCGCTAAATTGGTTAAAACTAATTGAACTTGATTGAATCTAAGAATGACTACTCCTTCTAATGACCCTCACAATACTGGCTCCTCACCAAGCCTCCGATGCTGGTTAGGACTGGGCATAACATATGGCAACGAAGAATGCTCCATCACCTGTCTGTTAACAGTTCAGGTTGTTGGACATCTGTGGTACATGGTCCACACAAGCCTATGGTGAACAATCCGGAAACCAACCAAATGGTTCCGAAGAAAAAGGAACAATACTCAAATGAGGATCGAAAAACTGTTTGAGATTGATGCTAAAGCCCATGGAATTCTGGCCATGGCACTGCCGAATGAAATCTATTCTGGGCTTATGCATCATGAAACTGCTCATGACCTCTGGAATGCATTGAAAGAACAATTTGGTAGAACAGATGAGGTCTTAGCAACAACAGAGAAATCCTTGCCCAACAATATGAGACATTCTCTCATAGGAAGGGTGAGACACTAACTCAACAGTTTGAGCGTTTTTCCTGTTTGATCTCTGAACTGAAAATGGTCAAACATGAATACACTAATAGCCAGATGAACAACAGATTCCACAGATCACTGCCCGAGAGATGGGACACATATACCATTGTCCTACGCTCCAGTGCAAATCTGGATAGCCTATCTCTCACCCAACTCCATGGGAAACTGCTTACATTTGAAAGAGAGATAGAGCAGAAAAGGAAACTGGCATCATCAGGAAAGCTCACTGATGACTTTGTACCAGGGAACACTGCCTTGGTTGGCCATGAGTCAGAATATGCTACATCAGAAAGCCATTATAATGAGCATATAGATTTCTCTTCAAATAATTCTGATCATGCATTTGTTAGTGTTGATAGTCAATCAGGCTGTAATAGTGACAATTTGTGCTTCATATGGATGAGTTGAAAGGTATTGTTGATGATGACTTAGAAGAGATGGATATTCTAAGCCAAATGGCCTTGATTAATATCAGATCCAAAAGTTCTACAAGAGAACTAGTAGGAAATTTCCAGGACTCTCTGGCAAAACCAAAGTTGGTTTTGACAAGAGTAAGTTGAGGGTCACAAATGCCACAGGCTTGGGCACTTTGCAAGAGAGTGTAGATCAACTGGATCTAACTCCTCTGCACCTTTGTGACTTTTCAAAGCAATAGTTCACAAAACATAGGGCAACATCCTGCTAGTTCTAGTTATCACTCATAACCTCTATCTCCTGCATATTTTGTCCCTCAGGGTCCAATGCCATATCCATATCCATATCCCTGCTATTACATGCCACAGCCAAATCAAGTTTAAGTTCTATTGCACAACAACCTCAAGCCTTACCTAAGCCTCAACCATCTCAATCCAACATCATCACAGCTTTTTCACCCCTGGTGCTGTTGACTGGAGCAGTTTACTAGATGATCTTTCTGGTAATGAGCAATTATTTGCTAGTGATGGTCAACATGGTGGTGAACATCCTTTTGGGAATCTTGCTCTCATGGCCTTAGAGTCTACTAAGGGTTCATGCTCCAATGCATCTTCATCACAGGTAACCAGGTATCCCCTGAGGCTAAGGCCAAGCTATGTTCTGAATCTTGCATAGCTACATTTAACTCTATTAGAGAGTCAATATAGCTTTAATAAATCAAAATCTTGAGCTTGAGCAAACCCTTTCCAAAAGAAAAGCTGAGTATGAGTCTGTCCTTAAAGATAAAGATGAGGAGATTTATAAGTTAAATGCCAATTAAATGATGAAAAGGCTAAGGTTGAGGTCATTCTTGAGATCTACAGAGATCTCAAAGAAACACTTACAGCTACCCAAGTTGAGTGTGACCGCTGGGTATCATCCTGCATGGGATTTGAAATGCTTCTCAGCAAGCAAACAGCCTCGAATGTGAAGTTTGGAATAGGTTACAATCACATTGCACCACTTATAGATTTTACTCCAAAATCAATAAAAAACCTGAAGGTGAAAGTAATTTCCAAACCACATCATCATGTGTATCATCCTCAAGAGATCACCCAAAATCAGAAGATGAAATCAATGTTGATACCTCAGCAAATCAATTGCCTAATGGGTTAACTACTGATAAGCACATGAAGCTGAGTACTTCAGATGTTGTCCCTCAAATTACCTCTAGTACTAAAGGGCAAGTCACAACATCTGGAAAGCATTTCAAATCAACTGAAATAAAAGGATTAACAACTGCTGAGGAATCTATCATACGGTCTTTCAGGACGGATAGAGAACAGCTGAAGAACAAGTCTTCAGTTGTTACAGATCCTTCTATACTTAACAGAAGTACTGAAAGGAGGAAAGTACTGAAGATCACACCTTCAGTAGTTTCCACTTCAGCAGTTGATCAATCCAAGATGAAGAATAAGCCATGTGACATATGTGGTAAATTCAATCATCTTTCTGATGAATGTTGGTACAAAAAGGGTTCCAAATCAAAGAGATAAGCTCATTAAAATGCAGATGGATCAAGTGAAAAATGAGTTTGAGACCAAGTTTGTACCACAGTCATCGCAAATTGATAAACCCAAGGCTTCACCCAAATCCAAAAAGAAGGACAGGGTTATATATAAAACAGCTGATAGTGTTGCTCATGATAAAAATCAGACTAAGTCTATGAATTTCAAGGAGGAAATGGTGGGCCACAAGAACTCATCAAAAACAAGTACTGATGTGTCACAAGAGCTGAAAGCTTTAGCTACAAATCAGACACAACTTGTTATGATGGTTCAGCATTTGTTGGGGAGAGTTAACCAACTAGATGCACCTGTGATCAAACCACTGAAAAGGTATTCCAAGCCCAAATCCAAGAATCCATTTTAGCACCATCTCCACCTTCATCAGCTGTTAATCATGAGAAACAAGTTATTGTTAAATTTATTGATGAAAACAGTCCCAAAACCACAAAGGTTTGGGTCTCAAAACCTAACTAGTTCCTTGTGATGAATGCAGGGTTCTTCAGCATGCCAAAGAAGCATCTGGTATGTAGACAGTGGAGGATCTATGCATATGACAGGGAGCAGTTCTTCTTAATGACTACTCTTAAGGAAAGAAGGGATTTGTTTCATTTGGAAATGATGCTAAGGGTTACATCATCGGGAAAGGATATGTGTCTAATGGAGAAATCAGATTTGATGATGTTAACCATGTGGAGAATCTCAAGTATAATCTACTAAGTGTCAGTCAGATGTGTGATAAAGGGCATGTTGCACTTTTCAAAAGCCAGAACTGTAGGATTCTGTCTTCCTAGTTCTGAGGATGATTGACAAGGTATTGAATGAACATACTCTCCTGAAGGCCAACAGGATTGGAAGAGTATATGCCCTGGATTTGTCAAAGAAGATTGATTTGAAGGGTCATCCTTGCCTGTTCTCCAAAGCCTCTCCTCAGGAATCTAAACTGTGGCACAGAAGGCTGGATCATGTAAATCTCAAAAACATGAATCAGCTGATCCACAATAGTTTAGTGAGAGGTCTACCAATAAAGGAGTTCCACTGTGATGAAACCTGCACTGCTTGTTGAAAGGAAAACAACACAAAGACTCATTCCCTCCTATTGAAGAACCTAAGTCCACTGCCTGCTTGCAGTTACTGCACATGGATCTATTTGGTCCTGTGAGAGTGATGAGCATGGCAAAGAAGAAATACTGTCTGGTAATTATGGATGATTACTCTAGATTTGTATGGACTTTCTTCTTGCATTCAAAGGATGAGGTTGCTCAGACGATTATAACTTTGTGTTGTATGTTGAGAAGCAGTATTCCCTATCAGTCAAGTGTATAAGGAGTGATAATGGAACAGAATTCAGAAACCATACACTTGATGATATTTATCTCTCAAAGGGAATCAAGAGGCAGTTTAGCATCCTAAGGACTCCAGAACAAAATGGAGTAGTGGAGAGAAAGAACATGACCCTAATTGAAGCTGCAAGGTCCATGTGGCTGACTCTGGTTTGCCATTGACCTTTTGGGCTTAAGTTGTCAACACAGCTTGCTATGTGTAGAATAGTTTTAGTAAATCAGAGGTTGATGAAGACTCCATATGAAGTTCTACATCATTTGGCTCCTCTAATTTCATTCTTCAAAGCCTTTGGGTGTCCTTGTTTCATTCTCAACACAAAGGATCAACTCCACAAATTTGATCCTAAGGTGGATGCAGGGTTTTTGTAGGATATTCATCCACATGCAAGGCTTACAGAATCTTCAACTACAGAACAAAGATAGTTGAAGAAACCTTGCATGTGAAGTTCAATGAATCTCCTAAGGATAAAATTCCACAAAACCCTATGGAGTTGTTTCATCTGGATATACTGCAATATGTTCCTTATCAACCTCCAGCTGTTGCAGATCATGTGAATAAATCATCTTCTGCAGCAAGTCTTGCACCTGGTGGTATTGAAGATGATGATGATATCAGTACTCACCTTTTCAAGTTTAGTGATCAACTTCCTGAGTCCACTAAAGTTGACGTTCCTGTAGCTTTAGCAGCTCCATCCACAACAAGTGCTGATGAGATTTCTGACTCCTCTACATCATTTGAATTGCCATCTCATACTTGCTTTCAAGAGTCTGGATCAACATCTCTTGCTGCTGAACCTACTACAAACACTTGCACTGATCTTATAGTGTACCAAGAGCTGAAGAATCACCCCATGTCTCAAATCATTGGTGATATCAATGCTGGTGTCTCAACCAGAAGTCATTGTCCAACTTCTGCTTCTATGCTCTCTTCATCAGTCAGCTAGAGCCAAAGAACTGTCATGTTGCTTTAAGAGACAATTGATAGGTTGAAGCCATGCAGCTTGAGCTACTTCAGTTCAAAAAGCAGCAAGTGTGGGAACTGGTTCCTCTACCCCCAGGTAAGTGTGCAATAGGCACTAAGTGGGTGTTTAGGAATAAAACTGATGTAAATGGGCTTATTGTCAAGAACAAGGCTAGACTGGTTGTACAAGTGTTTTCACAAGAAGAAGGTATTGATTATGATGAAACCTTTGCCCCTGTAGCCAGACTAGAGGCAATTAGATTGTTCTTAGCCTATGCTGCATTCCACAATCTTAAAGTTTTTCAAATGGATGTCAAAGTGCTTTTTATATGGAAAAATAAAAGAAGATGTTTATGTGTGTCAACCAACAGGTTTTGAGGACAATAAACATCCTGATTGGGTGTATAAATTGGTAAGGCTCTTTATGGGTTGAAGCATGCTCCTAGAGCCTCGTATGAAACACTTTCAAATTCTTCTTCAAAGTAATTTCACTAGAGGCTCCATAGATAAAACTTTGTTATTAAGAAAGGACCAGCATAAGCTACTTGTTCAAATTTATGTTGATGATATAATTTTTGCATCCTCTGATCCCCAGTTATGTGATGATTTTACAAGTTTAATGTCACAAATATTTGAAATGAGTGCAATGGGAGAATTACAGTTCTTTCTAGGCTTGCAAATCAAACAAAAGGCTGATGGAACCTTCATTCATCAGTCAAAATATACAAAAAATCTTTTGAATAAGTTTGATTTACAAAACTGTAAGCCCTGTTCTACTCCCATGTGTAACACCACACAACTGGATGTAGATCAGAAAGGTAAAGTTGTTGATGAAACACTTTACAGATGTATGATTGGGTCTTTAATGTACTTAACAGCTTCTAGACCAGATATTATGTTTGCAACTTGTGTTTGTGCTAGATTTCAGGCTGCTCCTAAAGAGTCTCATTTGATTGCAGTCAAGAGGATCTTTAGATATCTGCAAGGTACACAATCTCTAGGTCTTTGGTATTCCACTGGACACTCTTGCAAATTAGTTGCTTTTTCTGATAGTGACTATGCAGGGTTTAAGTTAACCAGAAAGTCAACTTCTGGTGGATGTCAATTCCTAGCCAACTATTTGATTTCTTGGCAGAGTAAGAAACAAACATCTATTGCTACATCCACTGCTGAAGCAGAGTACATTGCTACTACAAGTTGTACATCTCAGGTACTCTGGCTTCAGAACCAATAACTGGATTATGGCATTACAGAGACTAAGACTCCATTGTTAATGGATAGTGCTTCAGCTCTGTGTATTGTCAAGAATCCAGTCCAACATTCTAGGACCAAACATATAGAGATCAGACACCATTTTATTAGGGATTATTTTGAAAAAGGTCTGATTGATCCAAAGTTTGTGCCAAGTGCTGATGAGCTTGCAGATATATTTACTAAGCCTTTGGACAGTTCAACTTTCCAAAACCTTGTGTTAAGGCTTGGTATGCTGCAGCTAGAATAAGTGACAACTACTGATGATCTTAGTAAACAAGTACTGATGACCATAAATAAAGATGTCACAAATAAGTACTGATAAGTTTTATTCTCAGTTGGTTTCAAAACTACTGAAGACTATATTACTTAAAAAGTACGGTACTTTGTGTTAAAAGAAACTGATGTAGTTATAACTACTGATGTAGTTATAACTACTGATGTAGTTATAATACTGATGTAGTATAACTACTGATGTCAGTAAAAACAGATAAGTACTGATGTCCTATGAAACAACTAGAAACAGCTAAAAAGTCTGATGAGTAAGTGTTGAGGACAATATGAAACAGCTGAAAAGCTAAGAATTGACGAAAACTACTGATGATAAATTTCTCTTCAATCATTTCCACAAACTGTGTTTCACCTTAAACAACTGCTGACAAAACCATGTCTTCAGTAGTTTCACAACTACTGATGACTAACACCAAGTCTCAGTTGTTTCCTACACCTGAAGCCAAAACCAAGGTTTTAGTAGTTTCATAACTACTGATGACCAAAACCAAGTCTTCAGTTGTTTCAAATGTCTGATAGTTAAAACCAAGTCTTCAGTGTTTTCATACAAACTGATGACAACACCAACACTTTCAGTCGTTTTCTTTCAGCCTTGTCTTAACCTATAAATACCTGCACTTATAGCCGAACGTTTCATTAGCTGTTTTCTATCTTTTCTCTCTCAACAATGGCGACCATGAAACTCAAACCCAGACAGAACTGTGTTGCCTACCTCTCGAAATCGGCCTTTTGGAACACATTTCATAATGCCATCGATCTTATGGTGGATTCCCAATACAGAACCGCCTTTCTTTTGAATCCTACCATATAACCCTATTCCTTAAACCAATTCTGGACCAATGTCTCTGTAACAACTGGTGAAAATGATAGCCAAATCACTCTCTAGTCGTTGGTCAACCAGAAACAGGTGGTAATCACCCTGACATCATTCGCAAAACCCTGAATTTGCATGATGCCACCTGTATTATGAATACCCGAAAGGCACCATTGATATGTCTTTCATCAACAACGGGTATGAAGGAGACTTAAGTGCTCCAACCATTCTCAAAAAGCACTTCCATGATGCTGAAAGACTTATCTTCCATATGGTGAATGTCTGCCTTGCTTCAAAGACATCTTCATGGGATGAGATGTCCTCACGATGGCAATAGGTATTGTACTCTATCTTTGAACGACAAACTCTAAATTTTTCTGAGATAGTGTTTCTGGAACTTAAGGATTTGGCTCAGAAACCTGTGACAAACAGATGGCTACTATATCCCAGGTTTCTAATGGCCATAATTTTAAATCAATTAAAATCTGAAGGCCTTGTTGGTCTTGGAGTCCCTGCTCCAGCTGTCTTAGCTGAGGTATACTCCAGGAATAACTCTGACCCTACTCTCAAAGGGGCTCCCGGCTGCTCAAACCAAGCAGAGGGAACCCATAGCCTCCACCTCCAGATCCAAAGTCCCCACCAAACCAAACCCCAAAAGCCCAAAAAGGCTACTCAGGGAGATGAGTCCCCTGAGGATGCCCCTGTACACCAATACAGGAAACACATACTGGTTCTAACCCCCCAGTCATGTCAGAGACTCAACCAGCTGAAACCGCATAGGTATCCTCTCCACAAGATCCTGTTGCAACCAAATTAGGGATACCATATTACTAGAACCTATCTCAGTTGAGAAGGTTACCATTGAAAAGCATCTCTCACCCCGGGTGCAATCTGCTTCTGACCAATCTCCAAATGCAACCGCCCCTCAAAGCCCAACCCTTATAGTTGCTAAAGTGCTGAGTCAGCTGCATTCCTCACCCACTCCCCAGAAACCAATTAACACTGGGAATACCTCAACGATTGAGGGGGAGGACCAAAATGCTGCTGATAACCCACAACACAGTGGTTATAATGTTCAATCTCCAAGTGTAGAAGAGGAGGTTAGAACATCTGGTCAGGCTGCCACTTCTATGGATTCAGCAAATGAACAGGATGAAGTTGGTAACATATATAAGACCTCACCAGAGGCAACTGCCAATGAAGGACAAAGTCCAGAGGCAGGAAGTCCCCAGAACCAAGAACAAGGGGCACATGCATATACTGATCTACACTTAGGGCATGTACATCCTGATTTAATCAGGAGGTCAAATGATTCAGCAAAGACTGATGATGACCTGGGCTTTTTCTTTGATGTCTTAGCCCATAACACAATCCTAGAGACTGAGGTGAGCAGACTCAAAGAACTTCTAGCCAAAATGTCTCAGGATAAAAGTCCATCTACCCCAATAAACCCAGAGATGGCACCTTCATTTGAAGGTTCACTAAACACACAGCCAATACACTTAACTAAGACACTAGCCACTACTTTTGGCACCACCTCTCAGGGACAGAACCCCTCTGAGCAGATGGTTGCAACCTTTCAAAGCTCCTTACCTCTCATCACTCCATCATTACTGAGATAGTATATAAAGCCATTGATGAGAGGATCTCCTCAAATCTCCAAACACTCCTTGATGATGCTGTTCACAAGTCACTTTCTACCTTTCAAGTCCTTGATCCCAATGCACCCAAAAAGGGGGAGACTACTAAGTCTAAGGCAGTGAAAGAAAGGAAAGGAAGAGAGTAGAAGATGAGAAAGAACCAGAAAAATAAAAGGAGTTGGAGAAAGAACAAAAATGATCTAGAGAAACAATTATCATAGTGCAAGAGCTGAGCACAGACAAATAGCAGAAAGATCACTGATCACTTACAAACGGAAGAGAAGTGCTGAGTCAAAGTTGATGGAGAAAAGTCCTTAGAAGATCTAGTCAAAGAAGCTGATGAAGCTCACAGCAGATCTATCAACAAAATAATAGATCAGCTCTTCAAACAGGTCATGACACAGCTACCTTAGATGTTGAGATCAGAAGGCTGGAGATAAATGAAATTCAAGCAAGATGGGCAAGTTACAGTGTGATGGATAGGGAAAGGTGGAGATTATGATAAGTTTTATTGCCAAATATCTAGGAAGATCATTGATAGAGATGAAGTCTTGGTCAGAGACAGTATCTTGGAGATAACCAAGAAAATCTGTTCTGCTGGAAGCTACAACAAAGGGTTGATCATCGAAGCACTGGATGAAGCAGGTGCTGGAAGAGAACTGAGATGGCAAAGCTCTTAAAAGCCAAACTCACCAAAATTGCTAGATCAGCCTTTCATACTCCCACTCAAAAACAACCCTCAAAGCAATCATCTCTAAAATCTGCCAATCTATCCCTAAACCAAAACCACCCATAACTCAACCCACAAAACCAATTCCATTACCCCAAAAACCATCTCAAACCAACCCAGTGATACACCAGAAGGAGGAGAAGGGTGTTCAGGTAGAAGAAGAAGAAGAAGAGGATGAGAATGAAGACAGTCTGCCAATCTCTGCAGTTCTCAAACTTAAAACACCGGAGCCCAGAAGTCAATAGATGATCACACCTGACTTGCAAATGCAAATGGTGAAAGTGAAGATTGAAGAAGTAGAACAGCAGAAGCAGCATGATGAGCAATTTCTCAAAATGGTTGACAAGGACTTCCCTCAGTCCTCATCCATTCAAGCAACGAAGAAACAAGCTCTGAGGTTGTACACTCTTAGGCATACATTCCAACATCAAAGAGAAAGAGTGAGGATTGGTCAGACCCCAGGGTATGTTCCAGAATACACAAGAAGAACATACCAAGTAGATTTCATGGCCAAGTGAAAAAGACTTTGAATGCTGCAATTATGTTGGCTATGGTAGTCTCACCCTGGGAGATTATAAAAGAATTCAAGAGAGCACACAATTCAAAGACAACCCCTCAATCTCTACTTGAGAACAAAATGATCAAGAAGGGGCTATTATACAAGAGACTTGAAGATCTTCAAAAGAGTGAACTCCAGTTGTTGCTAGAAGGCTCTCATCCAGATGAATTCGCATACAGAGAGATCACAACTGTTGAGTTGAAGAATGGGAAGACAGTAAGGTATCTGTCTGAATATTATGGCCCTGAGTTCTTCTTTGAGAGGAGAAGCAGAAGAACTCACCAAGGAGGAACAAGTTGTTCTCCTTGAGGCCTATGCAAGAGAGTCTTACAGACTCATCAATGGGAATTAGGTTTCATGGTTGGGACAAGACTCTGTGTCAGTTTCCCCAAGACAGAGTTCCCTTCCACACTTAGCCAATCAAAAGATCAGAAACCTTTTCTAGCCTGTGCTTACATGATTACCTCTGAAGCTGATCAAGAGGGTGTTTCTGCCAAAGAATAAGTGGGATCATCAATAAACTTAGAGGTTTTGGCTGCAATGGTTCAGGGGGAGTTTGTTGGACCAAAAGAACCAACGATCCTGATCAGAAAAACCTCCAAGTCCCACAGACATTACAACTGCTGAACAAGATCACAACAGCTGAAGACATCAGCTGATTACAAGGTCTGAAGACAAGATCCGAAGATTTCTACTGAAGACAAATTCTGAAAGTAAAGTACTTTAGACAAAGTCTGAAAGTAAAGTACTAAAGACAAAGTCTGAAAGTGAAGTACTGAAGACAAAGTCTGAAACTATCAGCTGAAGACAACGTCTGAAATAAAAGTCTGAAGAACAAAGACTGAAGACAAAGACTGAAGACCAGAGTGATCAGTAGTTGTCACAACAGCTGAAGTTATTAACTTCAGTAGTTGTGATGGTTTTCCTTTTCAGTACTTGTAATTACCTTTGAGTAGTTTATAGTTTCAGTAGTTTTTTGTTCTTGTACTTAGCGTTCTCTGAGATATGATCAGTTGTTGAGAACATTCTCAGTAGTTTGCATAGTTTCAGTTGTTTGTATAATTCTATTAGATGTCACTATCAAGTGACATCAGCAGACGTCACATTCCTTATATAAGGAATGTTGACCTAATTTGTAACGTGTGAGTTTCAACCACCACGAAAGCATTTGAATGAAATATTCCTTTTGCAGAATTCTCTCTCTCTATATAACCGTGTACTATTCCATTGAATATCAATTGAGTTCTTGCTAAATTGTCTAATTCATTGTTTGAATTCCGCTGCAATCAACTCTAATTAATCAAACTTAAATCACTGATCCTAACATCCGATAATGAAGATACTGCGAATGTGGTCAATCACCTGATTGAAGAAGATCTCAGAACGACATGTTCAGAATCTCCAGCATCTGAAGAGTCAAACTTTGCATTGATGGCGGATTCAACCGAATCTTCACAGGTAAGTACCAAAGACCAACTCTTTGAAAATCATGCATGTAATGAATGTAACAAATTAGAGAAAGCATAGATTTAAATTTTTCTAGGTTATTAGACCGCAATGATAGCTTAGTAAATGACTTACAACTGTGCATAGAAGCTAATCAGATTTTAAAGAGAAAATAGAACTTTTAAATAAATAACTAAGGGAAACCGAAGTTGTTGCTTTTAATCAAGCCAACAACATAAAGTTCTATTTAAACTCCCTGGAATAAAGTAAGAAAGAAAAGGCAGTTTTAGAAGTCGAAGTCAACTCAATAATACCAAAACTACGCAGTTGGACCAGTTCTTCTCATCCAGTTCAACACTTAGTGAAAGAACAAAATAACAGGGAGGGGTTGGGTTATAACGTGGTTCCACTACCATATGAGATTTTCTTAAATGCTAATGTAAACTAGTAAATAACAATCCAATTAAGGATCATGTGGTGTTAACTCCTGTAGTTAGTAATCCAGATTCCACGACTAAACCAGTGGAATCTGTCACTAAACAGAAGGAGGCTATTTTCAAATCAAAAGGTAAGATGCCTATTGTGAATTTGGATGAACAATTTGAAAAGGTTAATGTAAAGTTAGGTTCAAACATGTCTATTTCTTAACCCAAAATAACCAAACCAGCTAACCAACCACGTGCTCCACGTCACAGTCCAAATAAACAAAAGGCTAAAGATGTTAAAAATGTTCAAACAATTAATTTTGTTTAAAAAGTAAAACATCTAAACAAGAAGTGTCCAAACCCAACCAGACTAAAGTCACACCGGTATCATACACTTCCCCACAGAGACAATTTTCCCAACATGTAAAAGGTAGATCATGCTACAATTGTGGAAAGAGAGGACACATCATCGCTTCTCATTGTCCTTATTATCAGACACAAAGAACGAAAATTAAATTTATGTTACTAAAAAAATTTCTTTGAAAAGGAGTTCTATAACTCCACCAAAAAGAAGCAATGAACCTAAAGTTCAAACCGTAAGCCAGTCGTCTGTTTATCACAAACATGCCTTACATAAAACTGGGTTATAGAAAGAAAAGTCAAGTCCAGTGTCTGATAATGGGAACAATAAGAAGATTGATATGCCCTCACCCTCAAATGGATAGTGGGTTGATTCATGATGTGTGACTCCTCTAGGTCACCCAAGCTAGTTAAGGCTTGGGGCCGAAACCTAAACTAATAGTTTCCCTGAATGTGCAGGGTGTCCATTATAGTGCTATCACAAACACCTGGATTGTTGATAGTGGGCCGTCTAGGCACATGACCGGGAACCTGTCTCTCCTTTCAAATGTCAAACAAATTAAAGGGGGACATGTCTCATTTGCTGGAAATAAAGGAGGATACATCACCGCTCAAGGCGAAGTGGGAAACCAGAAAGTCAAGTTTGATAAAGTCAACTACGTTCAACAACGACAAAATAACTTGCTTTTTGTATCAGAAATCTGTGACAAAGGATTCAAGGTTGTTTTTGACAACAAGAAGTGCTATGTGTTGAAGAAGGATTACATTATCCCGTGGACCAAATCCTAATGTCAGCTTCAAGATATAATGACTTATATGTCTTTGATCTATCAAAGGTCTCCACAACCAATCATCAAGTTCAATGCTTCTTGTCAAAGGCAAGTGATAGGGATTTGATCTCCTGGCATAGGAGAATGGGACACATAAATCCACAGATGATGAATCATCTTATTCAGAATGATTTAGTAAATGGAGTTAATGTTAAGAATTTTCAACTTCTGGATTTCTGTGTAGCGTGTAAGAAAGGTAAACAGACCAAGAAGTCTCCCAAGGCAAAGAAAGTAAATTCAATTGAATTGCCTCTCTAACTTCTACACATGGATATGTTTGGTCTTGTGACCACCAAGAGCATCGCTGGTGATTTGTACTGTTATGTAGTCACTGATGACTACTCCAAATTCTCTTGGGTAATGTTTCTGAAATCCAAATTAGAAACATTCGAATCGTTCAAGCAGCTGGTGACCACATTGGAATCCCTCTACATGCTGAAAGTGCGATAGATTCGCTCAGACAATGACACGGAATTCAAGAACCAGTGGATGGAGACATTCTAAATAATTAAAAGAATTGTACATCACTTCAAATCTGCGTACACTCCATAAATGAATGACATTGTTGAACGGAAGAACAGGAGCTTGATAGAGACAGAACAAACGATGCTAGCAGACTTGAAACTGCCCATCCAATTTTGGAATGAGGTAGTTGCCAATGCATTTTACACGTTAACTCGAGTCCTGGTGGTCGAACATCATTGTAAAACGTGTTACGAGTTACTCCAGTGACGTAAACCTAATTTAGAGTACCTCGAAGCATTGGCACACCATGTATGTTGTTGAACAAAAATCAGTCAGGGAAGTTCAGTGAAAAGGTTGAAGAAGGGATTTTTCTAGGATACAACATACCAAATAAGAGAGTTTACAACAACTCAACGGGTCAAGTAGAAGTGTGGTGCAACGTTGATGTTCAGAGATACACCACCCCCCTTGCTGGAAAAGGACCCACATTCTTCTTCGATTATGATGGATTCTTTATGTCCTTCAACATCCTTCTCTCCCCTCCTGATGATGAGTTATCGACCAAAATCATGTACGATGTCTTAAACACACCGTTACTAGACTCGACAACATCAGGTTCACATGGTGAGTCTTTTAGTCATTCAAGGGGAGCACTAGAGGTAAGTGACTCTTCCTCTGACAATGAAGAAGTGGAGAATGTTTAGGTGGATCAGGAGGAACAGGTTCCTACTACTGAAAGTACACAAGCATCAAATGTTGATGCCTTTGACACTTCGGAACCTGGCACTCCAACAGCTACAGATACTGAACCAGGAATTCAAAATCTGGATCAGGAAGTAGTCGTTCCCACTACTCCTAGATCTCGAAGTAATGTATATCATCCTCTGGACAACGTCATAGGGGATGTACAATCAGGAGTACCGACAAGAAATAAGCTATACTCAGCTGATTATGCCTCAGTCATGGAAAAAGGCTATCTTCATGATGGTGCTTATCGATCTTTTGTGTCTCAATTTGAGCCAAATATGTAAGTGAAGCCTGAAACGATAAGGCATGGGTGAGTGTCATGCAAGAAGAACTCCTACAATTCAAGAAGTTAGGAGTTTGGACACTGGTGGATAGACCAAAAGGTGCTAAGGTCATTGGCACTAAATGGGTCTTGAAATGCAAGAAAGATGACCAAGGGGTCATAATTCAAGACAAGGCTCGACTTGTCGTTCAAGGTTTTAGACAAGTCGAAGGAATAGATTATGATGAATTGTTTGCTCTTGTCGCTAGAATGGAAGCAATCCATATCTTCCTAGCCTATGCATCTTACATGAAGATCAAACTTTATCAACTAGATGTCAAGAGTGCATTCCTTCATGGGGAAATTCGTGAGACAGTGTATGTCAGTCAACTCGAAGGATTTGAGGATCCTTACCATCGGGACAGAGTTTACAAGCTGGATAAGGCTCTCTACGGGCTACATCAAGCCCCGAGAGCATGGTATGACAAACTCTCAACTCATCTGGTCTGACACGGTTTTCGCAGATGACATAATCTTCGATTCCAAAAATGAAGAGTTATGTAAGGAATTTGAATCTGTCATGAAAGATAAATTTGAGATGAGGGCAATGGGGAGATTAAGTTCTTCCTAGGATTACAGGTGGATCAGACACCAAAAGGACTCTTCCTGCATCAGACTAAATATGTAGGGGATATCCTTAGTCGGTTTGACATGGAGAATGCTTTAGCTGCTAGAACTCCACTTGCCACGAACCACAATGTTGCACCCGATGAAAATGGTGATCTGGTTGATGCTACAATGTATAGAGGAATGATTGGACCCCTTATATATCTCACAGCTTCTCGTCGAATATTATGTATGCAACATGTCTTTGCTTCAGATATCAGGCAAAACTGAAAGTCAACCATCTCATAGGAGTTAAACAGATTTTTCATTATCCAAAGGGTACTCCAACACTTGGGTTGTGGTATCCTCATGACGATGATTTGAGCTTACATCGTATATTGACTCAGATTACAGTGGCTGCAAAAATGAAATACAAGTCAACGTTTGCAGGATGTCAATTTTTTTAGAGAAGATTAGTTACCTGGCATTGTAAGAAGCAGATATCAGTTGCTCTGTCAACTTGTGAAGTTGAATATGTACCTACTGCAAGTTGCTGTTCACAAATCATTTGGATTCAACAGTAAATGCGGGACTACGGGTTGCAATTCTCTAACACTCCTATCTATGTTGATAATTCTGCTACTATACCCGTAACAAAAAATCCAGTCCAACATCCTAAAACTAAACACATCAGCATTAAGTATAACTCTATACGTGATTGTTTTAAAAAGCAATTAATCAATGTGGTTAAATAAATATGGATTTTCAACGCGCCGACCTCTACACAAAAGCATTTGATAAACCGAGGTTAATGGCGTGAAAAAGAAAAGTGATGTGATCACACAGGAAGAACATGCTTAGTGATACAATTTTTATTTTCTTTTGTTTTTCTTATTTTATTTTGTGTTTCTATAAAATCCCAAAACTCAAAAAATGTTTTCGATTTTAGAATTTTAGGGGGAGAATAGGTTAGATTAGTATTAAATTAGTCGTTTTATTTATTACTTAAAAAACAAGGGAGGAGGACAGCTTAGCTAAAAGGAAATAAATCAAATCTGTGATACTGATTCAACGTATAATGAAAATGATTGTACACAGGGAATAAATTGTTTGGGACTTTAAAAGAGTTTACCTAATTTAGATGCAAAATTCAAAGTTTATGTCTGAAAAGTCTAAGCAAAGTAAAAGGAAAAATTATTGTAAAACTAGTAGGCTACTAAGGTAACATAGAGAAAGTCGACCTAGAGGCTGCTAGTTCATTTTATGATATGTTAGTAGATTCAACACAATAGATGAGTAGACCTCCTTGGTGGTTTCAATTGCAAAATTAAGTTGTTCAACCTGCTGTGGGTTCCCATCTTATCTTTGGTTAACACAATCAACGCTATTCCAATAAGGGGTGAAGATCAAAATAAATGCCACAAATGTGTGCGGACGATCATAAAATATGAGTAAAGCACATGAAAAATGCAAAACCCAATCAAGCTAATCATTTATGTTATTGGTGCGATATGTTCTAAAAGAAAATAATTGCTCAAACAAGAAGATAGGTTGTGTGCCTCTCTGCTCTGCGGTGGCACTGACCTGAGGATAAACATAACCTAAATATTCTAGAATTCATTGTTGTTTGCGCCTCTTTGCTGTGCGATGGCACTGACCCGAGGCTTGGCATCTCTTTTAAAACTCTTAAAAGAGTCTCTTCTTGAAATATACCCGTAGACCACTCAAAAATCTCCCGAGGAACGTTGATTACCATATAAGCGTGGGATCCACAAATGCTTGTTGAAATAATTAAACCTTAACTCATCGCCAATGTGTGTCAAAAATCTGTGTATGGATTTAAGAGGACAAGTATACTGTCAATCATCGTGAGCTGCAGCTCTCGAAAGTCTAAATCATTGTGTGCATCTTGTGACTCTAGTATGATTTCCTAAAATTGCTATTACTATAAGTGAAAACAAGGATCTAGCATCAAGATTGTTTATTAAAATATCTCAAGTGATACTGAAAAACCTATATGATTCCAGAATGAATTGTACCAGAAATGATAAACTAGAATTGAAGTTGTGCTATCCTGGAGGTAAACTCGATTAGAATTACTCTAATAGGTTTAAAATCTATCTCAAATCAAAAATACAAAAATATGTCTTAAATTATTTTTTTTGATTTCTAGTTGTTTTATTTAGTAATTTATTTAGTCATTTAGTAGGTAAAAGTCGAACTATGCATTGGAATTCAATCTATGGTAGACTCACTTAAAAGAGGTCACGTCTGAGGTGACGAATCAGTTTTTATATTAAAAGGATCACGTCTAAGGTGATCAATAGTTTTAAGTTAAAAGGATCACGTCTGATGTGATCGACAGTTTTTCAAATTAAAAAGGTCATGTCTGAGATTATCATTGGTCATAACTTTTTATCTATATTTAAAAGGCTAAGTGCTTGGAAGGTCATAAGGTCAAACTCATAAGTATGAGCCATTCACACGACTGGACCATAAGTATGGACCAGTCGCACGATTGGATCATACGTATGACCACCAATCGCACGACTGAACCACACATATGGATCAGATGTACGATTGAACCATAAGCATGGGTCAATCCATACAATTGGATCACCAGAATGAAACAATCGCATGAATGGAGGTGATTGAATGAATCAGTAGCATGACTGAAACCTAGTCGCACGACTGAACATGTCCGACTGAGCCAGTCGCACGACTGAGCCCCATTTGCATGAATGAAACATGCAAATAGGTCCAGTCGCACGACAAAACGTAAGCCTAGTATAAATAGAGGGGAGTCGGTCGCATATACTCATCACCCCCTAAATCGCACTTAAATCACACTAAAGCAAGGTTACTTTGCCCAAATTTTGTATACGTGATTTAGCTTCTTGTGTATGACACTAACGATTACGATCTATTTCTACAGATAATGCAAGACGAAAATCGACCTAAATGCTCAATTTAATCAAGCCCTAATGACCTAATCGGATGAAAACTAAACCGAAACAAAACCTTCAAAATAAACCACTAACATGGACTTAATCATCGATTTATTTAGTACTAAGTGTTATTTTGATTGATTGCGAGTCCATTGAGTCTAACCTAAACGTTTAACATCAAGTATAGACCAAGAACCGATTCTATAGTGTCGTACATAGACATATGCGAATGGACACACTAATGAACATCAATCGCACGATTGAAATGGGCGAATGAGTCAATCGCACGAATGAACCATGTGTATGAATTCAATCGCACGACTAGTTCAACCGCATAGAACAACATACGACTCAGCTAAGTCGCAGGCTCAATTGCACGACTGAGCTCATTCGCACGACTAAGACTCAGTCGCACTGTCCAGTCGCACGACATAACAGAATAAATCCAGTAGATTAAACTCAAATGTCATTCATTCACACAGACTCTAACGTTTATGTATTTTGTGTAACAAAAACATGGCGAGTAGATGGACTATGAGCACAAAGCATAACCTTTGTGCGCATCTTGACGTCACCTCCCAGAATGCTTCTAATTTCGCTTGGATTATGGCCTTCCTACGGAGATCGAGGATATTCAAGGCCATATCTACCCCGTGCACACCATATCGATCGTAGTAGATAGGTCTGCTAAACCGCACTGTAGTAGACAGGTCTATAGTAGACAGGTCTGTTGAACCACATCGTATTGGAGTTCCATATTTGGTAAGGAGATTGAGATCAGCGAGGAAGATCTGAGGAGGGTGTTGGAGTTGGGAGAAGATGGTGAGTGCCCAACCAGATTTCATCCACTAACGGTTCGAGGATGTTTTCTTCGAACTAAGTACATTGATGATATACATGCAGGTGTGCTCAACAAGAGCAACCTATGCCCCCAGTTCAAGTACATAGCCCATGTGCTGCTCAAGTGCATAGCCTCGAGGAAGGGAGGCTTTGATGAGATGTCTAATTAGATCCCGAACGTTTATGTGGCTCTTGTACTGAATCATCCATTCAGTTTCTCACGGATGATACTTACTTACTGGGTCGAGAATATAGAGGCCAAAGGCAAGGAAGGGTTCTGCATGTACGCCCGATTCCTTCAGATGATTATAGACCACAAGCTTCCTTCGCTGCCTAAGGAGAGTGATGATGCGGTCACACTTGTGGTCATGGATGACACCACCCTCGGGAGGATGAAGGTATATCGAGGCAAGCAGGTGAAGCCCCCAGTAAGGAGACTATTTGGGCATCTAGCACAGGAGGATTATGTGGTGTCAACTAGGAGGAAGTGGCATCACCACGACAGTGACTTAGATTCTGAGCCTATTATTCTACCCTCTTAAGACTCTGACGATGATGACCACGGTGATGATCAAGGAGGTGAGGCTCTAGGTGGATCTGAACCAGCTCCAATCCACCGCGACTTTCAGATGGATGAGGGGGAGGAGTCGGATGAGGAGCCTATGGTACGGATGGTGGGAAGCCAGGTCGTGGCCAATGAGAGAGGGCTCAGGGCAGTTGGTGGATATTAGGGTGAGTCCGGGGATGACGCTACTGCTGATACAGATCCTTCGTACACCCCGGACCAGCCCAGCAGCCAAGGGGGAGCCTCTATCTCTAAGGGCTCTAGGAAGAAGAGGATGACTCACCCTTATGGCAAAAAGGGTAAAAGGCCTAGATTTACTTTGATCACATCACCACCACTTCCACAACCACTGCCACCGGTCCCACTCTACCCTTCATTAGGGTAGAGGAATAGCTAGCAGTACTAAAGGATGGTGCTTAAGCCGTTAGCTACTGATGAGCAAAGAGCTACACAGCTAAGTCAGCTTGTGGAGCTCAATGCTGCTCAAGCATAGCAGATTCCCAACTTCAAGAGTAGAATGATCAATCAGTTAAGAGGATTAAGGAGTACTGAGGGGAAAAAAGAAAGATGATGATGATGATGATAAAGGTGTCAGGGTCAAGAAAGAAGGACAAAGAGAGTACAAGAGCAAGGAGCATTATCGTCAGCCCCTGCTGTTGAAGAGTCGATAGATAAAGAAAAAATGTAATGACCATAAGTTTATGTATTTGAAAACTTTTGTACTTTAGTCTTGAATTACAGCTTTGTAATTAATGTTTGTATATATTTATCTAATATTTAAATGTCTTGATTAATTACTAATGTTTGATGTGTTACATGTTTAAATCAAGCAGATCAAATATCTCAGCAAGATGAATATGATATTACTCCCCTTCAGCAAATCAAGTCTTAATTCACAATGATTCTTGAATTGTAAGGGATTGTCAAAAGGTCGGTGAGCTACACTCCGAAGAAGGAGAAATCATACACGACCTGACTGATGAGCAACTTGCCAAGATGTTGAGGCTAAATCCAGATGAGCTGGTAAAAGATACTCCTACTTTTACTGTGACAAGTGACGATGAGCTAAATGATGTCAACGAAATAGAGATGAGGATGTCACTGCAGATCACTATCCAGGGTACACTAACTGAGAGGGCAATGTGATCCCCGAATTGGGTGACACTCTCGGCAATCCTACATTCGATAAACTAGATGAGATGGAAAAAGAACAAGAGAAGGATGAAAGCCAAGCCCAAGCCTCAGACGCTTGTTTGCTGCGATACGAGCCCAACGCACAACTCAAAAGCAAAGTGCCTACACCAAGCTCTACAAGGTCAAGAAACATCTAAAGTTGTCTGGCAAGATTATTGCGTGGGTGAATTTTGAGGATCTTAATGTTTATGCAGTTAAAAGGGAGAAGGGAATAGAGTACTTCAGATATCCACATGATCTGAAGACTCTCCCTGGTTTTGAGCTCAACCAGCTGTCACGCTTAAACCTATTATCTGCTGATCCTAGAAAAATGTTAGGCTAGTTTGAGGCTGCACTAAAGATGGAATACCACACCAGATGGGTTAACTTTAGGCCTTAACAACCGAAGGTCTGAAGTGGATCCCATTTCTGGAAAGCCTAAAGTGGTGCTGAATTGGAGTCCTCCACACACAATGTCCAAGTCTCCCTTACGGGAAATGCCACAAGACTTCACTCCACACTTCATATGGTGGTATTATGATTGGAGAACAGGTGAAGCGGTCATAGTTCTACAGAGAGAGGGCAAAATGGAAACTATTCGAGTATTCGACCCTATGTGGCTAACAAACTTGTCTGCAGAAGATGTCTATACATTGTACAAGTGGCCACTATTCTATGACACGCAAGATATTGTATAAGCCATCCAGTTGTAGAATGTTATACGAATATGTTACATTTGAGATACATGCACGAATTACTAAAGAGGAGAAGTACAAGAGATTTGAGGAACTTCGGAAGAATGTCAGACACTAATGTAAACTAGGTCCAAGGGGGAGTTTGTTGATACATATGTACCTAGTTTAGGAGCTTAATGTAAAATGTCTGTCATTTCTTACATATATGTAATGGATGAGTTGAATGAAATACAATATGAGATTGATGCTTATAATGTTTAATGCTTTATTGTTTCCTATATGATAAAAGTATATTGAACTAACTATATAGGTGTGGTTATTTGCATAGTTTATAGTTAATAATGATTGATAAACGTGTTCAAACTAAATCGTATGAAGTCTTCATGTAAATGGACCATGCTAATGGACCATACACATGAATACTTCAAGCTAATGGCCCAGTCGCACGACTGAATCAGGAAACTGGATCAGTCGCACGATTGAAACATAAGATTGGCTCAGTCGCACGACTTAATCTTTAGTCGTGCGTATGGATCAATCACATGATTCAGTCGCACGACTGAACCATGCTAATGGTTCAGTGGCACGATTAAAAAACCCTATCCCATAAATACCACCTAATTCATGTAAAAGAAAACACTTGAAGAATTTAGACTCATATCCGTACCCTAGCCGTCCAAAGACTCCAAAAAGCATGTTCCAACTTCATAGTTCATAGTTCATCTTGTTCTAATCATTCTTAATGTTTCCTTAATCGTTAGATTGTTCTGAACTGCGTTCTCACTGATTGGATCGCAAATCAAAGAGGATTCCACACTATTTGATATGGTCTCACGCATTATCAGTTAGTACTTCGTACGTACACGGTCCTAACAACCACCTGGAATCCAGCTTAGATGATACAATCTTTTGTTTTGGGTCTATCATCACCATAGACATAGCCACTTTCTTGGCAGTTCTTCTTGTTGTTTTAGCTCTTCTTCTTTTGGCTTTGGTGGTTAGGATTTTATCATCACTAGGAGAAGTGGGTTAATTTACCTCTTCCTTCCCTGTGGTTGCCTTTATTATTGCATCATTCTTCAACTCAAGTGAAGATGGGTTAGCAGATGGGACCTCTTGCTCTTCAATACCACATCTAGCTTGTCTTACGGACTTATAAGAATGTAATGGAGAAATTTCATTGGTCCCTAACCCTCCTTTGTTTTGATAACGAATTTTGGAGTGAGAGGATGATGTAATGATAGCTTGGAAGTATTGCTCAGAAATAACATAATTCTTGGCTTCAGCCTCAACAGTGACAAGCTGGGCTTGAGCCTCAGACAATTTGGATATTAAATCCTTTATTTGAGTCTTATAGTTTGTATGTTCGTGTTTTAACAAGGACATAGTTTTCTCTAACTCTTTAATTTTCTTTTGATAGTCAGATTAAGCCTTTTTAAAATCAGATTTTAAAATACTTAGAGACTCAATATCGGATTTAATCTCCATATTGTAGTCCTAATATAGTTTAACCTTAGCAATACATGCAGGAGTACAGAGATGTTCATATACCTTATTGTCGTCTGTTCCTGCCATGAGTGCTTGAGCCGGAGTCACATCCTGTACCATAAAGCTGCAGTCAACTTCTTGAGCCATTGCAGCTGTTTCTGTTGACTTTTCAGTGGGCTTTTATGTAGAGGGATGTGTGGAGGCCTGTGGGTTTCCCGGATTTGACTTGGGAGCCTGACATTCCCTGAAAAATGACCAAGTGGTTACAGTTGTAACATTTGGCCTTAATTTGTGAAACCCAAATTTGCTATTGGTTAGGTTCTGGGGAAATTGCCTTGTAGTTCTCTTGAAGAACTTTTTTGCTCTGTAGGTTAAAAGAGCCATTTGTTGGATAGTATCCATGTACTCCACATCATCTAGACTGAAGCACTCTAGATCATCAAAGTAATATTTAAATTCACTAGAGTGTCTACTTCCTGAGACAAAGGCACAACTGTCCTGAAAGGAACTATGCTGTGTTTGTTGAGACCTTGGAGTTTCAGGAAATGTAATGTATGATCCATATGAGCAGGATGGTTATTGGGTGTAAGTCAAGTACAGTTGAGATTGTGTGGGTCCTGAGCCTTCAACAACCATCAAAGTGTTGCTAGAAGAAAGACTCGGGGTCTACTTGTCTAACGGTCGCTCTTGCTCTCTATCTCCAAACGATATCCATCAAGGATGCCATAGAGTTCAGTTATGGTAAGAGTGTTCAGATTTTCTGTCCTCTTGATAGAGACGCAGTAGAACATCCACTCATTAGAGAGCACTCATGAACTTTCTTGTGAGGTCTCTAAGTTCAGGAGTAATTACCACAGACTGAAAGGAAGAAATCAGATACATGTACCTAAAATATTGCTGACTGAGAGTCTCTCCAACAATGTAGGTGAAGTTCTCAAAATGCTGCTTCATGAGTCTGTTGGACCAAAAGAACCAATGAGCCTGATCAGAGAAACCTCTAAGTCCCACAAGTCATCACAACAGCTGAAGAAGACCTGATCAGCTGTTTTACAAAGTCTGAAGAATACAACTGCTGAAGTATTTCTGAAGTACTGAAGACAAAGACTGAGACAACAGCTGAAGATCTAAAGTCTGAAGACTTCAACAAGTACTGAAGACAAAGACTGAAGATCAACAGCTGAAAGACAAAGTCTGATGTTCAAGTACTGAAGACATCAGCTGATGTTAACAGCTGATGACAACAGCTGAAGAGGGCTTCTTCAGTTGTTGTGATGGTTTTTCCTCTTCAGTAGTTTTATTTTCCTTTCAGTAGTTTGTTTAATTTTCAGTAGTTTTATTTCCTGTTCAGTACTTGTAAACAACTGAAGAGGTTGTTCTTCAGTTGTTGTAGTATCAGTAGTTTTATGTTTTTCAGTAGTTGTAAATAAGATGTTTAACACTTAGGAACATTTGTAAGAAGATGTCAGTTGTTGACATCTTCAGTAGTTGTTAAACATCAGTAGTTATAAAACGGTTACATGTCACTTTCAAGTGACATCAGCCTACGTCATTCTTTCCTTTATAAGGAAGGACGACTCACCTGTAATCGTGCCTTTGAGGCCGACAATCTTAATGCAATATTCCTTTTGTCGGATATTTCTCTCTCTATATAAACATTCTTTTATCGCCTTATATCGAATGTTCTTGTTTGAATTTGTCTAATTCTGAGCTATTCCGCTGCTATATTTGTTCAATCGATTAAACCAAGGGCTGAGATCCTAACAAATGGTATCAGAGCAGGTTAATCATTGATCGATCTAACAATTGATCATTGAAACTGTTCAATCGCTCTAAGTTTGATCGAATTAGCAAATTCGCAAGGATCTGTTATAGAGATTGAGAGTGTATCGCTTCTCGCCGTTTTATTTGAGGTTTTGTGTGGTTCTGAGCTAAATTTATTGTGATTTTACTTGAATCTGTCTGAACTTCCACAATGACTACTTCTTCGAATGATCCTTTCAATACTGGATCCTCTACCAAGCCTCCGATCTTGGTGAGGAATGAGTATAACATTTGGCAAAGAAGATTGCTCCATCACCTGTCTGTAAATAGCTCAGGTTGTTGGACATCTGTGGTACATGGACCACATAAGCCAATGGTGAATGATCCGGAAACAAACCAGTTGGTTCCAAAGAAGAAGGAGCAATACTCCGATGAGGACAAGAAGTTGTTTGAAATCGATGCAAAAGCCCATGGAATTTTGGCTATGGCTATTCCTAATGAGATTTACTCTGAGCTTCTGCATTGTGAGTCTGCTCATGACCTCTGGAATGCCAACAAAGAACAATTTGGTGGTACTGATGAGGTTTTAGCAAACAACAGGGAAATCCTCGCCCAACAATATGAGACTTTCTCTCATAGAAAGGGTGAGACTCTGACTCAACAATTTGAGCGGTTTTCATGTTTAATCTCTGAATTGAAAATGGTTAAACATGAATATACCAGGAGTCAGATGAACCATAGATTCCTAAGATCACTGCCTGAGAGATGGAACACATATACCATTGTTCTACGCTCAAATGCTGATGTTGATCGCCTATCTCTCACCCAACTTCATGGGAAACTGCTTACATTCGAGAGAGAGATAGAGCAGAAAAGGAAATTGGTTCATCTGGCAAGCTTACTGAGGATTTTGTCCAAGGGAACACTGCCCTGATTGGACATCAAGAGTCAGAATATGCGTCATCTGAAAGCCAGTATGATGAGCATATTGATTTCTCTACAAACACTTCTGAGTCTGCCTTTGTGAGTGTTGATAGTTATTCTGCTGGTAGTAATAGTGACAATCTATGTTTCATCATGGATGATCTCAAGGGGATTGCTGATGATGACTTAGAAGAGATGGATATTTTGAGCCAAATGGCCTTGATAAATATCAGATCTCAGAAGTTCTACAAAAGAACTGGAAGGAAATTCCCAGGACTCTCTGGCAAAACCAAAGTTGGTTTTGACAAGAGTAAGTGAAGTGTCATAATGCCACAGGCTTGGACACTTTGCAAGAGAATGTAGATCATCTGGATCAACTCTCCTGCACCTTTTGTGACTTTCCCTGGCAATAGTCAACAAAACAGAGGGCAACAACCTGTCAATTCTGGTTATCATCATCAACCACAATCTCCTGCATATTTTGTTCCACAGGGGCCAATGCCATATCCATACCCCTGCTATTACATGCCACAACCAGGCCAGGTTCAAGCACCTACTGCTCAGCAACCACATGCACTCCCTGAGCCCCAACCATCCCAATCTCATCAACCTTAATCAACCTCAACAACACAGCTTCTTCACACCAGGAGTTGTTGACTGGAGCAGCTTACCAGATGATGTGTCTGGTAATGAACAACTGCTCTCAGGTGCTGGTCAACATGGTGGTGAGCATCCTTTTGGAAATCTAGCTCTCATGGCTTTGGAATCCTCTGATGGATCATCCTCAAGTACCTCTTCAACACATCACAGGTATCCTCTGAGGCTAAGGCCAAATTATGTTTTGAAACTTGCATAGCAGCATTTGCCTCTATTAGAGAAGCAAATGTGGCTTTAATCAATAAAAATGTAGAGCTAGAACAAAAATTTCCAAAATAAAGTTTGAGTCGTGTGCTGAAGAGAAAACTGATGAGATTTTATAAATTAAAATGCCAAATTTCTGATGATAAGGCTAGGGAGGATGTACTCTTAGAGAAGTACAAAGACCTCAAAGATACTCTTGCTGTCACCCAAGTAGAGTGTGATCGATGGGTACAATCTTGCAAGGGCTTTGAAATGCTTCTTAGTAAGCAAACAGCTTCCAATGTGAAGTTTGGAATTGGTTATAATCACACTGCTCCTCCTACAGATTTTGCTTCAAGAGCAGGAGTAGAATCTGATGGAGAAAGTAATGACCAATCCACCTCATCATGTGATTCACTACTTGATAAAGCACCATCAGTAGTTGAAGTCAGTAGTAATCCCTCTGTGAACCTATCAGCTGATATTGATGGTTCAACTGCTGACACTCACATGATCAATGAGTTGATCAACCCAAGTGTTATCCCTAGAAGTACTGAGAGTACTGGAGAGCAGGGGATAACATCTGGAGTTCAAATCCCAATAACTGACAGCACTAAAGAGAGAAAACTGTCAGTAGGAAGGATTTGAAGCCTACTAAGGGAGGTGACAAGAAGGCAAAAAGTGCTTCTAAACTGCTGAAGAGCAAGTCTTCAGTAGTTTCATCTTCTTCAGTTGATGATCAACAGAAGATGAAGAAGAAACCATGTGAAATATGTGGTCTATTCAATCATCTCACAGATGATTGTTGGTACAAAAGGGATCCAAACTCAAACAAAAGGAGAAAATTAAAGAAAACTTGGCTAAAATGAAAACAGAGTTTGAGTCCAAGTTTGTACCAGCAGCATCAAATCCTGTTACTCCTATGTCCAAAAAGAAATCTAAAAGGGAAGGAGTGCAACAGGCAATAGCTGAGGTTGCTCAAAAGAAGATGGTGCAACACAAGAACTCATCATCAAACACCAATACCAATGTGTTTGAAGAGCTGAAAGCTCTTTCCCAGAATCAGACACAGCTGGTAATGATGGTTCAAATCTGTTGGGAAGAGTTAACCAACTTGATGGCCCTGTGTTGAAACCCCAGAAAAGGAGATCCAAGCCAAAGGATTCCTCTTCTACACCATCTCCTTCACCTCAAGCTATTGTGCCAATAAACCTGTTAGTTTACTATCTATTGATGAGACCAGGCCCAAAACCAAAAAGGTTTGGGTCTCCAAAACTAACTGATTGTTTATTTATGCAGGGTTCTTCAACATGCCAAAGTAGCATCTGGTATGTAGACAGTAGGGGATCTATGCATATGACTGGGAACAACTCACTTCTTAATGACTACTCTCCAGGAAGGAAGGGTTTTGTTTCCTTTGGCAATGATGCAAGAGGTTACATCATCGGGAAGGGCTTTGTTTCCAATGGGGAAATAAGGTTTGATGATGTCAATCATGTGGAAAATCTCAAGTATAATCTCTTGAGTGTCAGTCAAATGTGTGACAAAGGCCATGTTGCCCTTTTCACAAGCCAGAACTGCAGGATTCTGTCATCTAAAGTTCTGAGTTTGATTGACAAGGTATTGGATGCTCACATTCTCCTGAAGGCCAACAGGACAGGAAGAGTGTATGCCTTAGATCTTTCCAAGAAAATAGATCTCAAAGGCCATCCTTGCCATTCCAGGAAGCAAAAGAATCTAATCTATGGCATAGAAGGCTGGGACATGTTAACTTCAAGAACATGAATCAGCTGATACACCATAGTTTAGTAAGGGGAATGCCTATGAAGGAGTTCAAGTGTGAAAACAACTGCACTGCTTGTTTGAAAGGAAAACAGCACAAGGTTTCATTCCCACCTATTGAAGAACCAAAGTCCACTGCTTGCTTACAACTTCTTCACATGGATCTCTTTGGTCCTGTGAGAGTGATGAGCATGGCAAAGAAGAAATACTGTCTGGTAATTGTGGATGATTACTCCAGATTTGTATGGACTTTCTTTCTACATTCAAAGGATGAAGCTGCACAGAAGATCATAAACTTTGTGTTGTATGTTGAGAAGCAGTATTCCCTCTCAGTCAAGTGCATTAGAAGTGACAATGGAACAGAATTCAGGAACAATACACTTGATGAGTTCTACCTTTCCAAGGGAATAAAGAGGCAGTTTAGTATTCCAAGAACTCCTGAACAAAATGGAGTTGTGGAGAGAAAGAACAGGACCCTCATTGAAGCTGCAAGGTCTATGTTGGCTGATTCTGGACTGCCATTGACCTTTGGGGCTGAAGCTGTCAACACAGCATGCTATGTGCAGAATAGAGTGCTAATAAATCAGAGGTTGATGAAGACTCCATATGAAGTTCTACATCATTTGGCCCCTCTCATTTCATTCTTTAGAGCATTTGGGTGTCCCTGTTTCATTCTCAACACAAAGGATCAGCTCCAGAAATTTGATCCTAAGGTGGATGCAGGGTACTTTGTTGGTTATTCATCAACTTGCAAGGCATACAGAGTCTTCAACTGCAGAACAAAGATGGTTGAAGAGACTCTACATGTCAAGTTCAATGAATCTCCAAAGGACAAGATTCCACAAAGCCTTGTGGAGCTCTTTGATTTGGACATACTGCAATATGTTCCTTATCAATCTCCTGCTGTTGCTCCTGACAACAGTTCATCACCTGGTGTTACTACTGCTGATGATGATGATGATAGTAGTAATCACCTCTTCAGGTTTAGTGACCAACTGCCTGAGTCCTCTAGACCTGATGCTCCTGTAGCTCCAGCAGCACCATCCACAACAAATGCTGATGAGATTTCTGCATCCTCAACTTCATTTGAGTTGCCACCATCTTCATGGTTTCAAGAATCTGCATCAACATCTGCTGCTGCTGAAGGTCCTGACAGGCCTGGATTTAATTGATACAAGTCTAATGTAAGATAAAAATCAGTGTGTTCATGTCTCCTTGGTGATATCATGCTGCAACCAGAAGCCAGTTGTCCAATTTCTGCTTCTATGCTCTCTTCATCAGTCAGCTAGAGCCAAAGAACTATCATGTAGCTTTGAGAGACAATGGATGGGTTGAAGCCATGCAGCTTGAGCTTCTTCAGTTCAAGAAACAGCAAGTGTGGGAGCTTGTTCCTCTACCCCCAGGTAAGTGTGCAATAGGCACTAAATGGGTGTTTAGGAATAAAACTGATGAAAATGGGCTAATTGTTAAGAACAAGGCCAGACTGGTTGTGCAGGGGTTTGCACAAGAAGAAGGTATTGATTATGATGAAACCTTTGCCCCTGTAGCCAGACTGGAAGCAATTAGATTGTTTTTAGCCTATGCTGCACTCCACAATCTTAAAGTTTTTCAAATGGATGTCAAAAGTGCTTTCCTATATGGTAACATAAAAGAAGAAGTTTATGTTTGTCAACCACCAGGTTTTGAGGATAATAAGCACCCAGAATGGGTATATAAGCTTGATAAAGCTCTTTATGGGTTGAAACAAGCACCTAGAGCCTGGTATGAGACCTTATCAAACTTTCTTCTACAAAATAATTTCACTAGAGGCTCCATAGATAAAACTTTATTTATTAAGAAGGTGGATCAGCATAAGCTACTTGTTCAAATTTATGTTGATGATATTATATTTGCATCCTCTGATCCCCAATTGTGTGTGGAATTCCAAAACTTAATGCAACAGAAGTTTGAAATGAGTGCAATGGGAGAATTACAGTTCTTTCTAGGTTTGCAAATCAAACAAAAAGCTGATGGAATTTTCATTCATCAGTCTAAATACACAAAAGATCTTTTGAATAAGTTTGATTTACAAAACTGTAAACCCTGTTCTACTCCCATGTGCAACACCACACAATTGGATGTTGATCAGAAAGGTAAAGTTGTTGATGAAACGCTTTACAGATGTATGATTGGTTCCTTGATGTATTTAACAGCTTCTAGACCAGATATTATGTTTGCTACATGTGTTTGTGCTAGATTTCAGGCTGCACCTAAGGAGTCTCATCTGATTGCAGTCAAGAGGATCTTTAGATATCTGCAAGGGACACAATCTCTAGGCTTATGGTATTCCACTGGACATTCTTGCAAATTAGTTGCTTTCTCTGATAGTGACTATGCAGGGTGTAAGTTGACCAGGAAATCAACTTCTGGTGGATGTCAATTCCTAGGCAACTGTTTGATTTCTTGGCAGAGTAAGAAACAAACATCTGTTGCTACATCCACTGCTGAAGCCGAGTACATTGCTGCTGCAAGTTGTACATCCCAAGTACTCTGGCTTCAGAATCAACTTTTGGATTATGGCATTACAGAGACTAAGACTCCATTATTAATGGATAGTGCTTCAGCTCTTTGCATTGTCAAAAATCCAGTCCAGCACTCTAGGACCAAGCATATAGAAATTAGACATCATTTTATAAGAGATTGTTTTGAAAAGGGTCTAATTAATCCTATGTTTGTGCCTAGTGCTGATGAGCTTGCAGACATTTTTACTAAGCCTTTGGATAGTTCAACTTTCCACAACCTGGTGTTAAGGCTTGGTATGCTGCAGCTAGAATAAGTGACAACTACTGATGATCTCAGTAACTACTGATGATCATTGGTCACCATGTCACATATAAGTACTGATGAGTTATTTTACCCTCAGTAGTTTTTATAACTACTGAAGGCTAAATGCTTTAAGTACTGTACTTTATCTGTTCTAAACTACTGATGTAGTTACAACTACTGAAATCAGTAGAAACAGATAAGTACTGATGTCCTATGAAACAACTGAAAACAGCAAAAAGGCTGATGAGTAAGTGTTGAGGACAGTATGAAACAGCTGAAAGGCTATGAATTGACGACAACTACTGATGAGTACTCTCTCTTCAGTAGTTCACAAACTGCTGTTTCTTCATAAACAACTGAAGCAATACCATGTCTTCAGTAGTTTCACAACTACTGATGACTAACACCAAGTCTTCAGTTGTTTACAACAACTGATGGCAAAACCACGGTCTTCAGTAGTTTCACAACTACTGATGACTAATACCAAGTCCTCAGTTGTTTCAACATCTGAAGTCCAACTTGTCTTCAGTAGTTTTTAAAACTACTGATGCCTAAATCAGAGACTTCAGTTGTTTCAACATCTGACGTCTTGTCAGTAGTTAAAACACTGATCCTAATCAGACTTCAGTTGTTTCAACGTCTGATTGTCAACACCATGTCTTCAGTTTTTAACTGCTGACCACCCAATACCATCAGTCGTTTCAAACCTCTGAAAGTTAATACCACGTCATCAGTTGTTTCAAAAACTGATGACTAACACCAAAACCTTCAGTCGTTTCATAACCCGTACCCTATATATATCTGATCCCTCTTTCAGAGTTTTTCATTCTTTCACGACCTAAAATTTCAAAAGCTCTGAAAACCTTTCACCTTCATTAATGGCGACCATGCAACTCAAGCCTCGACACAACTGTGTCGCGTACCTCACTAAATCGCCCTTCTGGACCAAATTCGATAATGCTATAGATCTTATGGTCCAATCACCACTGCAAACGGCCTTCCTCCTAAATCCAATCATTTATGCCGATTCGCTACATCAGTTTTGGACGAATGCAACTGTTAATGGAGAATCTATCCATTCGTCCATCAACTCTCATAAGGTGGTCATCTCTACTGCTACCATCCGCCAGATATTACTATTGGATGATGCTGCCTACCCTGTTGGATATCCTAAGCGCCAACTTGATCGTTCATTTGAACAACATGGATATCAAGGCGATCTTAGTGCTTCGACCATTCTGAAGAACATTTTCCAGACGCTGAACGCTTGATATTTCATCTGGTAAATGTTTGCCTGGCCCCGAAGACTTCTTCTTGGGATCAACTGTCTTCCAGATGGCAACAGGTAATGTTCTCTATCCTTGAACAAGAACCTCTAAACTTTTCTGAAATAATTTTTCTTGAAATCAAGGATATGGCCACAAAACCACTTTCTAACCGTTGGATACTATATCCTCGGTTTATAATGGCCATAATAGAGAATCAGCTTCATGCTGAGGGACTAGTTGGTCTGGGAGTCCCTGCTTTGGCTGTATTGCCGGAGGTATACTCCCGACACAACACTGACCAAACGCTTAAACAGGCTGCCAAGCTGCGAAAACCCACGCAGTTGGAACCCACAGCCTCCACTTCCACATCCAAAGTCCCCTCCAAACCACAAAGAAGAAGCCTAAGAAGGCTACTCAGGGAGTTGAGTCCCCTGAGGATGCCCCTGCTGCACCAAAGCAGGTTATCTCTGCTGGCAATAACCCCCAGTAGAGACTATGACTCCACCAACCGAAGCCGCTCAGGTTTCCTCTCAAAAGGAACCTGATGCAACCCTCAAAGGGAAGCCACACTGCTGGGATCCTCCTCACTTGAGGGGATTACCATTGAAGAGCACCACTTGTCCCGGGTGCACACTGCTTCCACACCCTCTCCTGATGCAACCGCCCCTCAAAGCCCTACAATCATTGTTGCAAAAGTGCTGACGCAGTTGCATTCCTCACCCCCCACCCAGACACCAATCACTACTGGGATAACCTCAACACCTGAGGGGGAGGATCACAATGCTTCTGTCAACCCACAGCACAGGGGTTATCATGTTCCATCTTCTAGTGTAGACAAGGCGGTGCGAACTTCTGGTGAGGCTGCCACTGCCTCTGACTCAGCAAATGACCAGGGTGCAGTTGGTAACATCTCTAAGACCTCACCAGCGGCAACAGCTGATGAAGGACATAGTCCGGAGGCTGGAAGTCCCCAGAACCAAGCACAAGGGGCACATGCTATACTTGATCTACACTCAAGGCATGTTCATCTTGACTCTGTCAGGAGGTCAGGTGATTCAGTATCAACTGATGATGACCTGAGCTTCTTCTATGATGTAGTTGCTCAAAACACCATCCTAGAGGATGAGGTTAGCAGACTCAAAGAGCTGCTGGCCAAGATGTCTCAGGATGAAAGTCCATCTGCCACCACAATACACCCACAGATGGCACCTTCTTCTGAAGGTCCCCTACACACTGAGCCAATACATACTTCCAAGCCACCAGCCTCTGCTTTCGGCACTGATTCTCAGGAACAGAACCATCCTGATCAATCAGTTGCTAACCTTCAAAAATCCCTACCTCTCATCACTCCCATGATCACAGATATAGTGATCAAAGCCCTTGATGAGAGGCTTCCTACAATAATACAACCCCTGGTGGAGGAGTTGGTGACCAAATCCCTTTCTACTGCTCAAACCCTTGCACCCAATGCAACCAAAAAGGGGGAGAGTCAGTCAGTTAAAGGAAAAAGGAAGAGGACCGATGGGGAGAAGGAGTTGGCTGTTATAAGTGTGGAGGAGAAGGAGAAGGAGAGTGAGAAGAGAGCTGAAGTGAATGAAAGTCAAAAAGACTTTCATGTCACATATCAAAAGAAGAAAGGAGAGTCTGAGAAGGAGAAGGAGCTGAATGATATGGTGAAAGAAGCTGATGCCAACCATAACCGTTCAATGGATAAAATCATTGAACAGTTATATAGGCAGGTTTTTGACATCCAACAACTAGACTCCGAGATCAGAAGGTTGGAAACAGAGGAGATCAACTCAAGATGGGCTAGCTATGATGCCTTAGAAAGAGAAAGGCTGGAGATAATGATCAGATTTATAGCTAAATACTTGGGAGATCTCTGATTGAAATAAGGGCCTGGACCAGGGACAACATCTTGGCAATAACCACCAAGATTTGTTCGTCTGAAGCATACTCCAAAGGTTTAGTGATTGAGGCATTGAATGAAGCTGGGGTTGGGAATCGAAAAGAACTGACAAAATTTACCAAAGCCTCCCTTACAGCCAAAATGCTAAAACAGTCTGAAAAGCCTCTATCCTCAAAATCACTACCTCCACAACCCACTAAAACAACCCCTTTACCCTCTAAACCAACCATCCAACCCACAAAACCAAATCCTTTACCCTCAAAACCCACTGCCAGTGATGTACCTAGACAAAAGAAAAGAAAGGTACTGAGGCCTGATGAAGAAGAAGAGGAGGATGAAGACAGACTGCCACTCTCTGCAGTTATCACTTTGCCTAAGGCTAAACCAATGTCCATCACTCCTGCTTCTCAAATGCATGATGTGATGATAAAGATTGAAGAGGAACAGATGCAAAGACATGATGAGGAAATGCTGAAAAGCATTGACAAAGCATATGCCACATCCTCTTCAATGATTAGCATGAAGAAAGAAGTTTTAAGATTGTACACCCTTGCTAATACCTTTCAATACCAAAGGGAAAAGTAAGGATATGGCCTGATCCTAGGGTGGCACACCGGATTGTCAAGAAAGAAATTCCTTCAAAATACAAGGGCCAAGTGAAGAGGGTTGTCGACGAAGACATCACTGTGGTTCTTGTAGTGTCACCTTGGGAAATGTAGAAGAGTTCAAGAAAGCCTATGAAGCCAAACAACCACCCCAAAAGATGTTAGAGAATAAATTAATAAGAAGGGATTGGTTTACAAAAGACTTGAAAACTTCAAACAAGATGAGCTCAACCTGCTCTTAGAAGGGACTCATCCAGATGAGTTTGCTTACAGACAAATAACCACGGTTGAGCTCAAGAATGGAAAACAGGCCAAGTACATATCTGAAGTGTATGGCCGAGAAGGATTATTTGATGGTGTGCCCGAGGTGCTGACAATGGATGAGCAGATCATGTTTCTAAGGGCTTACACCAGGGAATCCTATAGGCTGATACACGGGAAGTAGATCTCATGGTTGGGGTAACAGCTCAGTGTCCAAGTCCCCAATACAGAGCTCCCAACCATATCATGCAAGACAGATCATCAGAGACTTCTTCCCAGGCCAGTGCTGAAAAAGGGTCACTTCTCATCTGATCAAGAGGATAAAAGACCAATCTATCTGCCAAAATAAGTGGGACTCGTCAATAACTTAGAGGTTTTGGCTGCATTGGTTCAGGGGGAGTTTGTTGGACCAAAAGAACCAATGAGCCTGATCAGAGAAACCTCTAAGTCCAACAAGTCATCACAACAGCTGAAGAAGACCTGATCAGCTGTTTTACAAAGTCTGAAGAATACAACTGCTGAAGTATTTCTGAAGTACTGAAGACAAAGACTGAGACAACAGCTGAAGATCTAAAGTCTGAAGACTTCAACAAGTACTGAAGACAAAGACTGAAGATCAACAGCTGAAAGACAAAGTCTGATGTTCAAGTACTGAAGACATCAGCTGATGTTAACAGCTGATGACAACAGCTGAAGAGGGCTTCTTCAGTTGTTGTGATGGTTTTTTCTCTCAGTAGTTTTATTTTCCTTTCAGTAGTTTGTTTAATTTTCAGTAGTTTTATTCCTGTTCAGTACTTGTAAACAACTGAAGAGGTTGTTCTTCAGTTGTTGTAGTATCAGTAGTTTTATGTTTTTCAGTAGTTGTAAATAAGATGTTTAACACTTAGGAACATTTGTAAGAAGATGTCAGTTGTTGACATCTTCAGTAGTTGTTAAACATCAGTAGTTATAAAACGGTTACATGTCACTTTCAAGTGACATCAGCCTACGTCATTCTTCCTTTATAAGGAAGGACGACTCACCTGTAATCGTGCCTTTGAGGCCGACAATCTTAATGCAATATTCCTTTTGTCGGATATTTCTCTCTCTATAACAACATTCTTTTATCGCCTTATATCGAATGTTCTTGTTTGAATTTGTCTAATTCTGAGCTATTCCGCTGCTATATTTGTTCAATCGATTAAACCAAGGGCTGAGATCCTAACAAGTCCTTCTGGAGTCATTGGAGCTAGAGTACATTTGATCAAGTGAATCAATAGTTCTTTGGCTGACTTGCATGATCAAACCCCCCATGATGGAGTTGGGTATTGTAGTCATAAGAATAGTCATTTCATTGTGTCAGTGTCTATCTTCTTTCAGTCCTCATTAGAGTAATCTTCATCAACCTTCTCTAATCATAGCACCGTTTCTACCAGGTGCTGCCACCTAGGGTTTATACGGGCCATTGACAATAGAATACCACATCTAACTATCTTGATACCTGATGAAGCCTTCCATGTGTCTACTCTATCACCTGAAATTTTCAGGGGTAATGATGGGAGCTCTAGTTGTCACACCCCAACCTTGACGGTGGAATCGTCAAGATGTGAAGGTTAAGATTGTTCACAGCCACATAACACTATCTTTAAATAAAAATTATAATATTATAAGTTTCAAATAAAGATACAATCATATGTCTAAATCATGATCTAGTTTCAAACAAACCATACATAACGTAAGCACTTTATTCTTTTATCTAGGTCCAAATCCTAGTTTATTGCAAGCTTCAAAAGTTGACTTCAACATGTGCGTTTCCTGAAACATGTTAAAAATAACGGGTCAACTATAATGTTGGTGAGTTTCCAAGGTTTTACATACATAATATATCAAAGGTACAAGTAGAAATTCATGTCATAGGTTTTGAGTTAAGCAAGTTTGTAGAACACATATAACTACAATCAAATTTCAACTTAGTTACAAGTTTATATGATTCGATAAGTGTACTTGGTTCCCATGACGAACAAGTCATACGTCATTAGGAGCCGGCAATACATCGGCTTTAGCACCAAATAGGCTTGTCAAGCCCAAAGATCTAAGATGTCGCCACGCTAGCAATAGTTAATAATTGTAAACAAAATTTGTATCTCATATAAGACTTACAATAACACAAATAACCATGACAAATAAAAGTATGAAATGCAAGTGCTTACATGATTTAAACGTTTACAAGTGTATGCTGATATGATTACATGTTTCACCCCAAAACGGTGTGAAATAATATAAAAGGGGCAAGGAAACTCAAATGGCAAAATAAGTATAAGGATGACGATTAATAAGAATTATATAAAGCGTCGTTCCAACGTAAACCGTCACAAGGCACCTAAGTATACATATTTACAAGATTTAAGTATAATAACAAGTTTAACAAATTAGCGAGGACTAAGGTTCTAAGTCGAATTTGGGGGTTTTTGTAAGTATGTTAATGAGAAAGACATATACTTTTATTGTCTTCTAATAGAAATTATGTAATTAAACCATTTAAAATAGCTGATAAAATATAAATTTTAAATAAATACTGGAACCAACATGATTTAAACCATGGTAAATTTAAGATAATGTTTGGACCAATTTTTATTAATTAATATTTAAAATCCATTTTAGTAGAATATACCTAAAATAATCTTTGTTAAAATGTTCTATTAAAATGATATTATTTAAATTCAGAAAATTACAAGAAATTATTGGGTGTCTTAAAAAATATAAAGTTTATAAAATCCAATTTTATATTTATTAAAAATTTACTATATTAAATAAGGTCTAAAAATCCTTAAAAAGGTTTGAGAGTGCCCGGGTTGAACTCAGGACCTCAAAGTTGAGATGGAAGTCGATAACGAGTGAACTAAGGCTCTTAACAACGGTTTAATTGGGTTTAAAATCTTAAAACATAAAGAGAAAGAAAACTCCAAATTCGACAATCCTAAAATTGAACCTTAATTTGATTATGTAAGAGCCTGTAATCAGGGGGCTTTTGTTCCCCATGTAATTTCGAGTGTATGTAGGGGTTTAATTTACCAGATTTGAGTCGGTATTCGATGACTACGTATAAGACTAAGTCGTGACTGGGGAGAACTGCTTCAGGTAGCAATCGTTGATGATAATCGATTTCCATCTATAGAAAACTTCTAATGGCTCTAAAGATGAGAAGCCCTCTGTCAATGGTAAGTTAATAAGCTCGAGATGAGGTCTTCTGGTGGTTGCAGGTTGTGGCTTCAAATGGAAATCAAAGATGCAATTCTTGTGTGTTTTCAGATGAAATTGAAAAGGGAAAACAATTAGAGATAGATATAAGATCAATTAGGTTCAGTTAATTCGATTATTAGTGAGTTTTAAATGCTCGAATGACTCTAAGATTAAAAGCTTCGGTTACTCGATTGGTTTGGGTTTCATAACTGTCGTTTAACTCCATTAAAGACCATAATTGTGTTTGAACCACGTTCACAAATCAGTTAGTGACGTTTGGGGTTCTATTATGAAGAGAAAAATGGGTTTCGAACTGGCCAGAGGGCCGCCGGAGGTTGCCGGATCCCTTGGCCGGCGGTCAATGTGGGTAAGGGAGGAAATTGGGTTGGGTTTTGAATATTTACAGAAATGGTCCCTGTACATTACAGTTCTTATTATTTTATTCCCAAAGCTTCTAATTTAAGTATTTTAAAATGACAAAACTAACCCCTTAACTTACTTAATTTAGTTTTAAACATTTTTAATAACTTTATAAAGTGTTATTATTATAATTATTATTCTTTTTAACATTAACATTATCATTTTCATTATTATTATTATTATTATTATCATAATTATTATTATTTAGTATTTTTTTATTTTTAACTTCCATACATTAAAACTTAAAGACAACCAAAAAGAATAAGCATAAATTACACATGACTTCCATAATTGATAATAATGACCCTTTGAAGAATACACTAAGTTAACTTTTAGTTAACCAAAATACGAGATGTTACAGTCTTCCCAACTTAAAAGAATTCCGTCCCGAAATTAAGAATGAAACTATACAACAAATGTGGATACTTCTTCTTCATATGTTCTTCACGCTCCCAAGTAAATTCAACGCCACGCTTATTCTCCCAATGAACCTTGACAATTGGGGTAGTTGTGGTTCTATTCTTCTTCATAATATGATCCACAATTTCAATAGGTTTCTCAACAAAATGCAATCACTCATCGATCTGGATATCTTCCAATGTAACATGCAGACTTTCGTTTCTCAAATTTGAAATGTGGAACACAAGATGAACTTCGCTAAGGTCGGGAGGTAACTCAAGTTGGTAAGCCACCTTCCCTGTAACACCCGGTTATTTATAAAAGACAATGAAAGAAGAATAAAATGAAGAAAAAGAAAGAAAAAATATTTTACCCAAGTTAAGGGGTAAAAAGTGTCAAAAATGACAAAAGGTTTGAAAAAGTCGGTGTAAAAGGTGATGGCCGCCCATCACTCTCTCTACACCCATAAAATTCGGATTTTAGAGAGAGAGAAAGCGAAAAGAGCAGAAAGGTCTCGAGTTTTGAAGAACAAGTGCAAAAGTCGAATTCAAGGTAAGAAAGTCGTGTGTTTAAGATGTTCTTAACCGGTTTTATCCTCGGCTGTGTGCTTATGTATGTTGTATGTGTTCGGGTGTGTTTTGGTGGGTTTCCTGGTGGGTTTCTAGGTGGTTGAACTCAATTGCAAATGGGTTTGAAAGAAGTCACACCTAAGAGGCTGCAAAGGTGAGTTCTAGAACCCCTCTTTGTACTTGTTTTAACTATTATGGGGCTGGAAATACACAAATGCATGTTTTTATAGGGTTTCAAACCCGTATGTATGAATGTGTCTATGTTGTGGGTGGGGTTTAATTTTGGGCTATGTTCATGTTTGAAGATGTTATGGTTGTGTTTCTATGGATTAGAATGTAAGGTTTAAGCACGGAACATCATAGATGGGGTTTGGGGACCGAATTATGGGGTTAAGTGTGACCTGGGCTGCTCATGCACCAAATAGTAGCTCATAAACCCAGCCATAAATAACTGCTTAAGTGTAACAAATGCGGATGAACAAATGCAGATGAACAAATGCGGATGAATAAGTTCATGCGGATGAACAAATGCGGATGAATAAGTTAATGCGAATGAACAAATGCGGATGAATAAGTTCATGCGGATGAACAAATGCGGATGAAAGTTATGCGACTGGAGGAAATGAAGATGTGTAAAGGAAATGCGGATGAACAAAAAGAAATGCGGATGAACAAAAAGAAATGCGGATGAACAAAATGAAATGCGGATGAACAAAAAGAAATGCGGATGAAAAAAGAGGAAATGTGGATGAACACAAGGAAATGCGGATGAACAAAGAGGATATGCAGATGAACACTTAGAATATTTTCTGATTTCTGGGGGAAAAGTGCAGATGTAGGTTGACGTGGGAGGTTCTGGGGGCTATGTAAGTTGACTTTTTAGATGTAAATGATGATGTGATGGGCATGGTATGATGATGTATGATATGATTTCATGATGTATGATGATGATGTTATGCATGATGGTATGTGTGAGGTATGTTATGTATGCATGATGATATGTTTGATCATTTGCATGATTATGTTAATGTTCTTGTTATGTATGTTTATTTTTCCTGTGGCTTTACGTGTTATAGTTGAAAAGTATTATGTAATATAAAGTGGAAGACAATGAAAATAAGAACATAATGATAGAGTGCATGCATTGATGAATGGGAAAGTATAGAAACGCTTGCAAGCACAATGTACGGAGGTGCACGACCCTAAAATGTCGTAAGCTCAACTGCGTATGGTCTAGTTAACCCTTAAGGATACACGCAGGGGTTCTAGTCTTGTGATTGACCAATAATGTCGTACATGGTTTATGGTGATTACTCACCTTGGTGCTGGTGCCAGGCTATATGCGGCGTGGAAGTCATATATGATTTTCGACGTAGTACCCGAGTTATGAATAATGTTGGAGGTGTAGTATACACTTGGGATCTTTTTACTTACCCCGGTGCTGGGGCCAGGCTATGTGCGGTGTGGAAGTCAATTATGATCTTCGGCCCAGTACTTGATTTGTTGGGGCGTAGCTGATGACACTAATCTAGATAGAGATAAAGAATGTGATAAAGAAAGAAGGAGTTACAGAAATAATATGACAAACAATAGAAGAAGATAATAATGATATTATCTATGTGTACGTATAATGTGTGATCACGTGCGATAGTAATAAAAATGCTTTAACAAATGAAAGGTAATGTAATGTTTTATAAAACTAGAATTCACTCAGCAACGGTGACTTTTTATGCATTTTTCAATCGGTAGGTGAGCATTGCTGAGGATGGCGCGGGCAACGACTTGGCATTTTGGACGACATTGTTTTGTTTAATGTTTTGCATTGTAATGCAAAAGTATTTTTAATGAAAATATTGTTTTTAATGTTTTCGCTGCAACGTTTATTTCAAGTTAAAGTAATTATATGTTTTATGTGCGATGATTGCCCAGCTATAAGTGTCCCGGGAACGGAGCCTTGGAAGTTGGTATCAGAGCCAAAGTTTAAGTGAAATGGGTAAATTTTCAAAACAAACCTAAACTTAAACTGAAAACGGGACGGAAAGGGAATGGATTCCAGTCCGAGTAGCTGGGTGCCATCAGGTATTTTCTTAATGTTAACCGGTATTACGTGCGCATGTTGTGTGGTTATGTGTTGCTGGTAGATTTAGATACTGATGTAGACAAGATAGGTAATGTTGGGGTATGAAGAGTAAAGTAAGTGGCTAATCACAACTGACCACTATAATTAGGGACTTACTATACTTGACAAAAACTAAGTTGTTCCCTTGAATGATCGTATTGGTGTTTGAATCTTTCAGTGTGTGTGTTGAGGATGGCTGGTGGTAGATCTCCAAAGGTTTCGTCAGGTGAAGGTTGTGGTGGAGGTGGTGCTGGACCGCGTGTCACGGGAAGTATGACTAGGGCTCCTAAAATGGCACTCGAAGAGCCCGAGATCCATCACCCAGAAGGCGGTGATGATAGTGCTAGTCTGAGGACCACATCGAAAGAGGCTGTTATCGAGGGAGTTCAACAGGTCATGCAGGTGATTCTGCTATCTATGGTGACTGAGGTAATTAGGGCGGTGAAGGAGACGACCGCGATTGAAGTGACAAGCGGTGACAAGAACTGGAACAGAAAGCGGGTTGAATGTGGAGGTTACACTCCAAACAACAAGGTTGCCAGGAAGGATGACCGACGTGTAGCTTCGTCTGGTGCGGAGACGAGGAAGTGTGGTAATTGTGCTAAACGACATACTGGAGAGTGCAGGTGGGGATCAAACCTTTTCTTCAAATATGGGAGGCCCGATCATGTGGCAATGAATTGTGGGGTGAAGAGGTGTTATAACTGTTGGGAAAAGCATCATATAAGCAAAGACTATAAGAAGCAAAGGGACGAGAGTTTTTAGGCATAGAGGATGAGTGGAACTGGAGGGTAGGAGGCAAGTGCAAAGCCTTCACGATGATGCAGGAGGAGGCAACGATAGACCCCGATGTCATGTCATGTACGTATCTAGTAACCAAACTTTGTTTTTGTGTTCTTTGATTCCGATGCTAGTAGGAGTTTTATTTCTGCTGTCTTTTGTGCTAAGTTACCTATTAGGAGTAGAAGGATGTGATATACAATTAGAAGGTCACAAGTTTCCTGTTAGACCACTCGTGATGACCCTAGGCAGGTTTGACGTAGTCCTAGGAATGAACTGGTTGGCGGACTATGAGGCGGATATCATAAGTCGCAAGAAGATGATCAGACTAACAGCGCCTGATGGGAGTTTGGTGACGGTTTATGGTGATCGGGTCACTATGATTCCGTAGGTGATTTCGATAGCGGTGGCGGGAAAGTGCATGAGGCGTGGATGTAGTGCCTACTTAGCTCACGTAAAGGATGTGGATACACTAACACCACAACTGACTGACGTACCACTGGTGTGTGACTTTCCAGATGTGTTTTCCAAAGACTTACCAGGACTGCCACCTGACCAAGAGATCGAACTTCGAATTGACTTGATACCAGGTGCCCAACCTGTTGCTAAGGCACCGTATCAGTTGGCTCTGACCGAGATGAAGGAACTGATGGAGCGATTGCAAGAGCTCCTTGACAAAGGGTTCATTAGACCAAGTATCTCTCCTTAGGTTGCTCTGGACTTATTTGTGAAGAAGAAGGACGATAGTATGAGGATGTGTACCGACTACAATGAGTTGAAAAAGTTGACAGTGAAGAATCGGTACCCCTTACCAAGAATTCATGACCTATTTGATCAGCTTCAGGGTGCTAGTTGGTTCTCAAGGATAGACCTTTGATCTGGCTACCATCAGTTGAAAATTCATGAGGTCAATTATCCTACTCATGACTTGGAGCTAGTAGCCGTGGTCTTTGCGTTAAAGATTTTGAGGCACTACCTTTACAGGACGAAGTGCACCGTATTCACCAACCACAAGATCTTGAAGTACTTCTCTGAGTAGAAAGATTTGAACATGAGGCAGAGGAGATAGTTGGAGCTCATAAAAGATTATGATTGTGAGATCCATTACCATCCGGGCTAAGCCAAAGTGGTGGCGGATGCCCTTACACGAAAGAGAGACCTGAGCCGATTCGGGTGAAAGCTTACCAGTTGATCATGACCTCTCATATGATGAAGCAAGTCAAAGAGTTTCAAGATGAGGAATTGAATGAAGATCATCTTAACTCCAAAAGAATGAGAGGTCTAGTAGCGGAATTGGGTGAAAACGCACTCGGTGTTAAAACCGATTCAGACGGATGTGGATTCCTCTTTTTGGGGATCTACGCGTGAAGATTATGGATGAAGCTCGTAAGACTCGATATTCTATTCATCCAGGTGCTAGAAAGATGTACCAATGTTAAGATGGTGTATTGAACAAAATACTAACTGATTGGCGATCCAAGCCAAATAGTGCAAACTATTTGATTGGCGATCCAATCAGTGAGAACGCATGTAGAAACATTTGTAGATTAAATCTAAACGTTAAGAACATTGGTAATCGATCTAGTGCGATCTATGAACTTGGAACAGGTTCTTAGAGGTCTCTGGACAACTAGGTATGATTTAGTACGTATGTTTTCGAAGTGTTTTGTTTTTCCATGATGTAAGTGGTATTTATAGGTTAGGGTTTCTCATTCGGGCGACTGAACCATTAGCATGGTTCATTCGTGCGATTGAGTCATGCGGTTGATCCATTCGCACGACTGAGTGTTCAGTCGTGCGACTGAGTCAATCTCATGTTACATTCATGCGACTGATCCGGTCTCCTGGTTCAGTCGTGCGACTGGTTCATTAGCATGAAGTTGTTCATGCATATGGTCCATTAGCATAGGCCAATCGCATGAGAACTTCATATGATTAAGTTTGAATATGTTTCACAATCATTATTTGACTTTGATCTATTCAAACAACCACAAACCTATATAGTTAGTTCAGTAAGCATTATTACATACCAAGCAATGAAATATTCATATTATAAGCACAATCACACATTGTATTTCATTAAGTACCTATTCTATTACATATGTGTAAGACAATAAGGACATTTTACATTAAGCTCAGAACTAGGTACACATGTATCTACAAACTCCCCTTGGACCTAGTATCAATTACTGTCTTACGTTCTTCATAAGCTCCTCATACTTCTTATACCTCTCCTCTCTTGTGACTCCTACATGTATTTCAAAAGCAAAGTAGAGCCGTATCACATTCTGGAATTGGAGAGCTTGTACAATATCCTACGAGTCATAGAATAGTGGCCACTTGTATAAGGTGTAAACATCATCAGCCGACAAGTTAGTGAGCCACATGGGGTCAACACCCTAATAGTTTCCATACTACCATTTCTGTTGAACACTATGACTGCCTCGCATGTTCTCCAATCATAGTACCACCACTTGAAGTGTGGAGTGAAGTCCTGTGGCATTTCCCGTAGAGGGATTCTAGACATCGTGCGTGGAGGACTCACATTAGCACTATCTTTTGGCTTCCCAGTTATGGCATCAACTTTAGATCTCTGATATACCTCGTTGGTTGTTGAGGCTTGAAGTTGACGCACGAGGTGTGGTACTCTATCTTAAAGCTGCTTCAAACTACCCTGACATCTTACGAGTGTTAGCATATAGCAACTTCAATTTTGCTAACCGGTTAAGCTCAAAACTTGGAAGAGTCTTCAGATCATGTGGGAATCTGAAGAACTTGATCCCCTTCTCTCTTTTAACAGCATAAACGTTATGATCTTCAAAATAGGCCCATGCTATAATTTTGCCTGACACCTTGTGAAGCTTTTTCACTTTATAGAGTTTGGTGTAGACATTTGACTTTGAAGCACTGCGCTGGGCTCTAATTTCTGCAAAACACCCTACCCATTCAGCCTTTCTGATATTGACATCGACGTCTGAAGCTTGGGCCTTATCTTCCTTCTTTTCCGAATCTTGCTCCATCTTATCCAGAGTTTCAAAAGTATCACTAACAAGGGAGTCACCTAGATTGGGGACTACATTTCCCTCCTTGTCAGCGTACTCTAGATAATGTTGAGTAGTGACGTCTTCAATCTCGATTTCATCAACATCGTTAAGCTCATCGTCACTGTCAATGTCCACCGTAGGAGCATCCTTCACGATCTCGTTGGGATTCAGTCTAAACATCTCAGCAAGTTGCTCATCAGTAAGGTCGTGGATTATCTCTCTTTCTTCAAGAGTGTAACTCACAGACATCCTGATTATCCCTTGCAGATCAAGTATCATTGTGAGTTGAGACTTGATCTATTGAAGGGGAGCAATGTCATACTCATCTTGCTGAGATGTGTAATCTGCTTGATTTAAACATATAAACATATCATGCATAAGTAAATAGTCAAAGCAGTAAACATCAAATATATACATAGACATTAATTACCTAACATTAATCCAAAATTCAATTACAATGGTTTCAAGTACATAAATATCTAAACATTACTTTTCCCCCGAATAGCCGTGTGTCAGTTGGGGGGCAGATGATGAGGCTCCTTGACCTTGGGCTGATGTAGATGCAGTTGCATCTCCTTCTTATCATCATCATTGTTCTGCCTCTCCCTTGTCTCTTCATTCTCACTGGCCTCATCAGTTACACTATCATCATCTTCACCATCATCATCATCATCATCATCATCACCTTCTCTTATCTTGAGTGGCTCATCTTCGGATCTTTTTAGCCTCAACAGGAACTTCTTGTTCTGAGCCTCTAAGTCCTATATCCTCTGTACAGAGGATGTCTGCATCTCTCTCAGCTCTATGATCTCATGGCTCTGAGTCTCAATCCTCTGGGCTTGGGAGGCATTAAGCTCCATTAGCTGATTAAGCTGAGTAGCTCTCTGGTCATCCGTCGCCAGCAGCTTCAGTACTAACCGGTTTAGGTTAGCCAACTGCTCCTCAAACCCAACAGATCGGTAAGAGGATCCAAAAGCAGGTGGGACCTATGATGAGGTCCCAGCTCCATGAGTGGTGGTGGTAATGGTAGATGTAGAGAAGATGGGTGGTGGGATATGTGTGGATGGTGAGGTAGTCATGATGGGTGGAGTGGTAGTGGTGGTGGTAGGTTGAGTGGTAGTAGTGATGGTGGGTGGAATGGTAGTAGTGGTGGTCGGTGGAATGGTAGTAGTGGTGGTAGGTGGAATGGTATTAGTGGTGGCTGTAGTGGTGGTAGTGATAAAAGTCATCCTCCTCCTCTTAGTCTTCATCCCGTGGGCTGAGCCATCCGTTTCTTCCTCGAACCCCTCGAGGTGGATGCTCCCCCAGGGATGCTGCTGGGCAGATCGGGTGTATAACTGGGATCGTTAGCAGTCTCCCCAGACTCCCTAAGGCATAATCCAACCTCCCGAATACCTCAGTCAATGGAAACCACCCTGCTCCCCAAAGTACAAGTCACAGGCTCCTTGTCTGTCTCCTCCTCCTTCTCAGGACGAAAGTCCTGATGGAAACCAGCTGCCTCTATCCCACCTTGAGTGGATTCTAGAGATGCTATATCAACAGTGGGGGCCCTCAATTGAGTGGGCCCTGCATCTCAACTATCACCGCTATCATCGTCGTTAGAATCATCGTCCCGGAGCACCAGTTGCTCAACATCAGGATCACTGTCCGCGTGGCGCCATTTACGCCTCGCTGGCACCATGTAATCCTCCCTGGCCAGATGCCTGAACAATCTCCTCATCGGGGGCTTAACCTGCTCCCCCCTATATACCTTCATACGAGCCAGTGTGGTGTCATCCATCACCTCAACTACTACGGCGTCCTCCTTTTCCTTAGGCAACGATGGTAGTTTCTGATCTATGATCATCTGGATGAATCGAGGGTACGTGCCGAACCCCTCCTTCCCTTCCCCTCAATGTTCTCCACCAGATAGGCGAAGATCATCTTAGAGAAGCTGAACAAGTGGTTCAGCACAAACGCTGCTTAAGCGTTCTAAATCTGATCTGAGAGCTCGTCGAACCCTCCCTCCGAGAAGCTATGCAATTCAGCAGCACATGGGCGAGGTACATGAACTGGAGGCATAGGTTGCTCTTGTTGAGCACCCCTGTGTTGATGTCCCCAGAGTACTTAGCTCGCATGAAACATCCACAAACAATAAGGGGGTGTAATCGAGTGGGACAGTCAGCATCATCCCCGAACTCTAGAACAGTCTAAAGATCATCCTCTGTGATCTCAATAGCCTCTCCAAAGATCGCGCTCCTGATGCGATGGGGCTCTAAGGATCTGTCTACCATAGTGCTTTCCCAGAAAGCCTGTTGGACTAAGTAGTAAGGAGTGCATGGTGTCGAGATAGCACGGAAGATCCTCGATCTCCGTAGAAAGGTGATAATGCCAGAGAAGTCTGCAGCATTCCTTGAGGTCAGATCTAGATAAGCACAAATATTGTGCTTCGTGCTCATTGGCCAACGACTCGTCATCTGTCACCCAATGCAAATAAACGTTAGTGTGTGTCAATGTGCAGCAAGTTGAATAATTTAACTTGACCTCTTTGGTTCTATCGTGCGAATGAACTATGCGACTGAGATTTGCTTATGCGATTGAGCTCTTTCGTACGACTGAGCATGCGACAGGGGTCAGTCGTATGCTATCCCATGCGATTGAACCAGTTGTGTGACTGAGCTCATTCACATGTGGTAGTCGTGCGACTGAGCCATATGCTTGTCTTAGTCGTGCGATTGAGGTTCATCCGGTTGCCCATTCGCATGACAGACTGTTGTTTCATTCAAATTGAGTTTTTGAGCAAACTTTAATGTTAGACTTCATACTTTGGCTCATTACTCTCGCAAATGACTGATATAATACCTAGCAACCTTTAATTTAACAACGTACTTAGTTTAATTAGTTTCTTAGACAAACTAAGTGTCGGTTCTTGTTAAGGTTATAATCGGTTGTGTTAGGGCCTGAATCAACGGATAGATAAGTGAATCACATCGCACATTACCTGTATAACACCTCGAAATCGTCAGAATGCAATAATAAGTTTGTAATTACAGTCAAACGAAAATTTGGCAGAGTATAGGTAAGTCGTGCCATTTGCGGGCGATTTGGGAGTGATGGTTGACTGAAACTGACTCCCCCTCTATTTATACTAGGGTTTACTTTAGTCGTACGACTGAGCCTAGTCGCATATTTGATTCGTGCGACTAAAGATCAGTCGTGCGATTGGCACAGTCGGTCAGCTTCAGTCGTGCAACTGGAGATTAGTCGTGCGACTGTGTCATTCGGTCACTCTGATCCATGCGATTGGTTCATTTTGTGATCCAATCGTGTAATTTTATTCATGCTTATGGTCCAATCGCATGTATGTCCCATACGTGTGGGCAAATCATGCGATTGGGCTCATTCATATCCTCCAATCGTACGACCGGTCCATACTCATGGTCTAGTCGTGCGAATGGATCATACTCATGATTTTGACTTTATGACCATTCCACTCTTTTATCTTTTGATTTAAACATCATGAGCATTCGATCATCTTAGACATGATCCTTTTAACATGGAAACTTTTGATCACCTCAGACGTGATCCTTTTAAAACAATTTGTAACCTCAGATGTGACTCATTTTACATTTAAAAGCATGTGTGTCACCTCAGACGTGACCCTTTTAAGTGATTAATTCCAGATTGAATTCCACGCCATAGTCCGATAGATACAACTAAACTGGCTCAAACAAATTTAAACAAAATAAAATTTAACTAACAGAACTAAATTCTTTTGTGTTTTTGTGTGGAGTGGAAATCCTAAGATAGAAATCTACCAGATTTATTTCATTGAACAGGCAGCTTCAAGTTATTTTGACCATAAGTGAAACGATTCATTATGGAATCATACAAGTAATCAAATCATTCAGGACGTGTTTCCAAATTCAGTTGATGCTAGATTCTTGTTCTCATCGAGGGTCATTTAGCAATTTTAGGAAATCATACTGGTACTACGAGGTGCATACGTTGATTTGGATTTTCAAAAATTGCAGCCATACTGATTGTTAGTATAATTGTCCACTTAAATCCATACATAGACTTTTGACACAGATTGGTGATAGAATAGGTTATGTTATTTCAACCAACATTTGTGGAGCCCACTCTTATATGGCAATCAACATTCCTCAGGAGATTTTTGAGTGGTCTACAGGTATTTTGACAAGAAGAGACTATTCTTAGAGCTTTCAAAGAGAAGCCAAGCCTCAGGTCAGTGCCACCACACACTAGAGAGGCAGCAAACAACATTGAACTCTAGAATATCTAGGTTATGCTTATCCTCAGGTCAGTGCTATCGCACAGCAGAGAGGCACACAACCTATCTTCTTATTAGAGCATAATTTTTCTTCTGCACATAACGCACCACCAACATAGGTTATTAGCTTGATTGCGTTAATTTTTTTTCATTTTTTTCGTGCTTTACTCTTTTAATGGTCATCCGCACACATTTGTGGGGTTTATTTGCTCGTCACCCCTTATTGGAAATAATTGATTGTGTTAACGAGTGATAAGATAGAAACCCACAGTCAGTTGAACAGTTTAGTTTAAATTGAGTTCACCAATGAGGTCTAATCATCTATTGTGTTGAATCTACCGACACATCATGTAGTGGTCTAACAACCTCTAGATCTACTTTCTTTGCATTACCTTAGTAGTAGCCAGTGTACTATCATTTTTCCTTTTATATTGCCTAGACATCTTAGACTTATACTTTGAACATTGCATGTAATTCAATTTAATATTTTAAAGTCCCAAATATTTTGTTCCTGCGTACTATCATTTTCCACAGTCATTGAATCAGTTTCACAGAGTCAATTTCATTTCTATCAGCTAGCCCGTCCTCCTCCCTCTTTTTATTTTAATTACTGACTTAACCTATTCTCCCCCTAAACTTCTAAAACCGTAAAAGAATTGCGTTTTTAGGATTTTAATAGGCGAAGAAATAACAACAATAAAATTAATTAAAAAAAACTAAAATTAAAGAAAATAAAAAATTGACTGTACGTATCGAACTAAGCATGGTCATCTTCTTGAATTACCTCACTTTTCTTTTTAACGCTGTTGACCTCTAACAACTAGGATACCAATTGTTCGCGTGAGATGGAATTCAAAATGAGGGCCAGAGTTTACATGGGAACGGAAGACCAGACGAAACTTAGATACCCACATCTATTCGAGGATGACACTCTTGGACCTAACTCCAGCTGAATTTCGGGACGAAATTCTCTAAACTCGGGGATACTGTGACATCCGTCACCACAAGGTCCATCAATTAACGTGATTATCCGTTAAATTTTCTTTGATCATTCATTCATCATCTTTATTAACTCCTTGTGTGGATATCCTACTTGCTTTATTATCTTTGTGCTTGTGTTTCCTTCGTGAACATGTGCTATGCTTAAAACTTTTACATATTTCATCGTTATTATCACTAAATATATCGTTTTTATATAATAATATTGTCATTAATATAACAAACACTTTTAAAGTCGTTTTCAACCGAAAAAAACTTTGGGAACTCGGGGGCTAAGTGTAGGGACTAAAATTGACATTTTGCAAACTTGGGATCGGTATAAAAACTCCCATTTCCTAGCCATTCTTCATTCTTCATCTTCTACTTCTTCATTTTTCTTCTTCACTCCACAACTTCTTCTTTGCACCAAAACCGCCCCGTTTCGTCTCCTTTTCGTCGTCTAGACTTCATCTACAACCTAGTCTACTCCACCCTTGTAGGTAGACGACATTGGTTGTCCCTTCCTTGCTTGTTTTTCTACAGTCCATATTAGGCTTTTGGGTGTTCAGGTCCAACCCCAACACATGTGGTCGCGTGGGTACGTGTCATGTCTTTCTACGCATGCTTCTTGTTTGTGTGTGTTTGTAGTGTGTTTCTGGAAGTCCTCATGGTGTAAAACCCATGCATGGAGCAGCTGGAGGTTACTCTACACTTCTGCACTCGTGATTCTGCTATTTGGGCGACTGGGTCGATCATGCGACTGAGCCTTGCGAATGGGTGATGCAGGCGATTGAGTCAATGTAGATGAGTGATGCGTGCGATTGAGTCAATGCAGATGAATGAGGTGTGCGATTGAGTCAATGCCGATGAATGTGTGCGATTGTGTGTGTATCGCACGACTGAATGCTAGTCGCACGAATGGAGGTTCAGTCATACGAATGAAGCTGATTCGTACGAATGAAGCTGATTCGTACGAATGAAGGTTGATTCGTGCGTATGGAGGTTGAGTCGTGCGATGGGGTGTTGTGTGGTACGACTGAATGCCAGTCGTACGAATGAAGGTTCAATCGTATGAATGAAGTTAATTCCTACGAATGAAGGTTGATTCGTGCGAATGGAGAGTTGAGTCGAGCGTCTGGTCCTGTCGTGTGATTGAAGATGCTGTGTGTGTGAATTTCCTTCTTGAATGTCATGTGATGATAAGGTAACATCAACACAATTGTCATTGCTCAACCACAAAGATTAAAGTGAACGCTATCAAGGCTATAAATACTATTCCAAATCAAGTCAACCTAACATGTTGCAATTATCAACAATCGATTTGTGACTACTAATATTTAAGAAATACTTCTCTTATAATAATGGATCTTTTACACAATATCACTAGCAATGGCAACGGTTTCTAGTACTTGGATCTACATAAGATCTAATATGTGTGTCAGATTGTGTGTGTTACACGCGAACGAACGGATGCAACCCGAACTGACTGAACAATACTATTTGCTTTGTACATATCATTAATGTTTAACAATAACTATCAATAGGTGTTTGATCGTTCATTACATACTGCATTTGGGGAACTTTGATCATTCATACTTACCACTTAACAAGTGAGTTTTGTGGCCCCTTTTTATGCTTATACAACTTTTCAATCATTTACAAACATGGGGGAAAAGTATGCTCACCCGTTTTCTATGCTGTACAACTTACATACAATTTACGTACTTAGAATCAACATGATACTGTTTTGTGAGTACTTATTTGATGCATGCTTAGGTCTGCTGTGTGGTTCTTTCTTTACAACCATTTAATTCCAGTGTGGGAACCGACGGATAGGTATTGGTAGTACTACTGGTTGACACCCCCACCCTTGTTATTGGTATACTAGTTAGTACCAACAGTAGCCAGGAACGGGCCTTGGGTGAAGATATTCCAACAAGATTCTTTGTGTACGTCGTTAGGTTTGGTTGTAAAGCTCATTTCATGTGATTTTGCTTTCTTATAACTGTATTCACGGCATTCCGCCGTAACTATTATACAACATCAATTACTTATTTACTTTTAAACCTACGAGCTCACCAACAATTTTGTTGACCATTTTGAGCATATATTTTCAAGTGATCGTGCTAATTGAAGATCTAGGTATGCTGCCTTAGTGGAGACCCTAGGATGCATTTTAAGACTAAACATCATCCTTTGGAACTTCGTTGTAGTTGCTTTAAACAACATCATACTTTTGTCACTTGTTCCCGGGTTGTGGGAAATACATTACAATGCTACCTTCTTGCTTATGTGAATCATGTAACATGTTTATGCTTATGGCTATGTTGTCGTGAATATTGACTAAACACGACACAAGTCCCCTTGTTGTCGGGTGTCGTCATGACACGCTTGTCATCATTTATTATATTGCATCTCTATCGCTTACCATGTGTTATGACGATCCCGTCTCGTTACATCCCCATGTTTCTGCTCTTAGCGGGGGTGTGACAAACTAGTGTTAGAGCCATTGGTTATAGAGAATTAGGCAATTCACTTGACCTAGACTATAACCTAGGAACCTTCATGTAGATTTGCATGCTAGGGTTGTGTGCATTTTATATCTCGTGTATGTGTTCCTCTTTGCTTGATTCGTTTATCTATCTGCCTTGTGTTCTTTTCACCCTACGAGAGAGCCCTTGTGCTCACTCCTTGTGGGATGCTTCTATTGGATCTTCGTTACATTTGCGTGCCGAGTTAGGTTATCAAATCTAGGTATTAAACCCGAAGAGATCTCCACAGATCATGCTATTGCGCTTGACCATGGACACTGGGATTTACCCTGAGGAGGTTATGTCTGAAACCTCGAAAGAGGAGGAGATAGACAACCTTTGCTAGAATAACGTGATTATATGCATGAGTTTGCAATTAATATGATGGATTACTGTTGGAACATTTCCAATTCATGGTGTGAGAACTACACGACTTGTATGTGATGTGTGGTAAGAACAAGTGTGATATTAACTTGGAATGCTGGATTTGATGAGTGGTATGGTTAATATGCTTTGAAATTGTTAAAGCTTATGTGTTTACTACTTCTATGATTAGAAAATTCAGCCTCAAAGAGTTACCCGTAGCAACAGTGGTAGAAGTGAAGCCCCGAGGGGCAGATGCAGAGGCAGAGGTAAAGCACCAAAAACAAATGATGGCCCTGCTAGCAACAATCAAGGGACAGGAAACACTGACGTGGCAGCTCTGATCGCTCAACAGTTGGCCGCACTGATCCCGACTATTGTGGCCCAAGTGAGCGATGCTCTTCAAAATCACCACCCCCACGGGGATGGTGGCAATGACAATAAGGATAATGGGAACCTGATTGGGAACGAGAGTAACTAGGAGACCAGGAATGGTAGTACAACCGATAATGAGACTAGGGTTGTTAATTCTAGAAGGGGATGCTCGTACAAGGAGTTTGTGGCCTGCAAACCGAAAGAGTTTGATGGAAAAGATGGAGCGATAGCCCTGACCAGATGGCTTGAGAAAATGGAGGCAGTGATTGATATCAGCGAATGCCTCGATAGCCAGAAAATCAAGTATGCCACGTGCTCAGTACAGGGCAAGGCACTAACTTCGCGGAACACTCAGGTACAGGCTAGGGGAACAGAATCAGTGATGGAGATGTCATGGGATGAGTTTAAGGCCTTAATCACTGAGGAATACTACCCCCTCAATGAGATGCAGAAACTGGAGCATGAATTCTGGAATCTTGCTATGGTGGGGGTTGGCACGCCGCCTACATTGATCGTTTTCATGAGTTGGCAAGATTGGTTCCATATCTGGTCACTCCGGAATCAAAGAGGATCGAGACGTACATTTGGGGACTTTCCCCTCAAATCCGGGCAATGGTAACAGCAGCTGCTCCTCCTACAATTCAGAGCGCAATTCTAAAGGCTGGGGCTCTAACTGATGAGATGGTGAGAACAGAGGTATTGGGAAGGGGAGCGGAGAAGAGAAAAGATGTTGGGGGAAACGAGCCGGTCGAATGCCGGGAAGTTTGATAAAAGGGCCAAGACAACCAGAACTTGTGTGGTCATGACAGAAGGCAGGAGAGACTATGTTGGGCCACACCCCAAATGTGATAGGTGCAACTTCCATCATCCCCCAGCAATGCCATGCCGAGTGTGCACGAACTATTGACGCCCAGGGCATCGCCGAATCTGGTGGCACTGGTCAACGCGGTTAACTCCGCTAGAAATGCCAGAGGCTGTTATGAGTGTGGACGCCCTGATCACTACAGAAACATGTGCCACAAACTGAATCGGGCGCCGGCTCAACAAGGGAGCAACCAGCAACCGGTGATGGCCATAGCTGGAAATCAAGGACCGGCAAATCAAGGGAATACAACTCGGGGACTTGCATTTGTCATTGGAGCCAATGATGCCCGTCAGGACTCGAATATTGTCATGGGTACGCACTTACTCAATAATCACTTCACATCTATATTGTTTGATACTGGAGCAGACAATAGTTTTATATCTTCTGAGTTTGTGCAATTGCTTGATTTGAGTCCTAGTAGGCTAGAAAATAGCTACTCTATAGAAATGGCAAACGGTAGGGTTGTTCAGGCCGATGAGATTATTAGAAAGTGCTCATTGATATTGGAGGACCATGCCTTCGACATAGACTTGATACCCTTTGAGTTAGGGAGTTTCGATGTGATCATGGGAATGGATTGGTTGTCGAAACACGGAACTGAGATTGTCTATCGGGATAAAGTAGTACGAATCCCCATGCCAGACGGGGGGGGGGGGTACTCAGAATTCAAGGAGAATGACCGGAAGAAACTTAAAGCTTATCTCCTGCATAAAAGCACGCCGAAGTTTACGAAAACAGTGCTATGCTTTTCTGGCTCATGTGGTAGAAAAGAAGGAAGAAGCGAGGAAACTGGTAAATATTCCAGTAGTCCGGGACTACCCAAATGTATTCCTGATGACTTGCCTGGTTTGCCTCCTCCACGACAGGTGGAATTCCGTATAGAGTTGGTTCCTGGAGCTACACCGGTAGCAAAGACACCATACTGGTTAGCACCGTCTGAAATCCAGGAATTATCTAGTCAGTTACAGGAGCTACTGGCGAAGGGTTTTATTTGGCCGAGTCACTCACCATGGGGAGCACCGATGTTATTTGTCACAAAGAAAGATGGGTCGTCCCGAATGTGTATCGATTACTGAGAGTTGAATAAGTTAACTTTGAAGAATCGGTATCCTCTCCCCAGGATTGACGATCTGTTTGACCAGCTACAAGGAGCTTCGTATTTCACCAAGATTGACCTTCGTTCTGGATATCATCAACTAAGGGTTTTCGAGGAGGACATACTGAAAATAGCGTTTAGAACTCGTTACGGGCACTATGAGTTCTTGGTCATGCCCTTACTAACGCACTAGCTGTGTTTATGGACCTAATGAATCGGGTGTGTAAACCTACTTGGATAAGTTTGTGATCATATTCATAGACGATATACTTATCTACTCCCGATCGAAAGAGGATCATGAAGAACACATTCGGGCAATACCAGAACTGTTACGGGAAGAGAAACTTTTCGCCAAGTTCTCGAAGTGTGAATTCTGGTTGCCGGAAGTGAAGTTGTTGGGTCATGTGGTTAACGAGGATAGGATTCATGTAGATCCCGGCAAGATCGAAGCGGTGAAGAAATGGGATACACCCCAGACGCTTTTAGAGATACGGAAATTCTTAGGATTGGCCGGCTACTATCGTCGTTTCATCGCGAATTTTTGAAAGATCACTCACCGTTAACACTGCTGAATTAGAAAGACAAGAAGTTTGATTGGGGACAGGCACAAGAACAAGCGTTCCAATTGTTGAAAGAGAAGTTGTGCAATGCACTGGTATTGTCCCTCCCAGACAGAACTGATGAGTGTGTGGTATACTGCGATGCTTCACATCAAGGATTAGGATGTGTACTAATGCAAAAGGATAAGGTGATTGCATACGCTTCGCGACAACTTAAGGTGCACGAAAAGAGCTATACAACCCATGATTTGTAGTTGGGCGTTGTAGTATTTGCACTTAAGATGTGGACGCATCACCTATATGGAACCAAATGCATCATCTACACTGATCATAAGAGCCTGCAACATATCCTGAATCAGAAGGAGCTTAATATGCATCAATGACATTTGGTAGAGCTTCTGAGTGACTACGATTGTGAAATCCGGTATCATCCGGGGAAAGCCAACGTGGTGGCTATTGCTTTAGCTGCAAGGAACGCGTGAAACCACTACGTGCTCGAGCGTTGGGATTGACAATTCAAACGAATTTGAAAGCTCAGATCCAAATTGCACAAAGTGAGGCATTGAAAGAAAAAAACCTTGCGGTAGAAGAATTCCAGGGGTTGGATAAACAAATGATTTGCAAGGATGATGGTATACAGTACTTCATAGATCGTATATGGGTACCCAGATGGGGAGGGGTACGTACCTTGGTCATGGATGAAGCACACAAGACACGATATTCTATTCATCCTGGTGCAGACAAGATCTACCACGATCTTAAGGATCTGTACTGGTGGCCAGGCATGAAGAAAGTCATTGCCATGTACGTAAGCGGATGCTTGACATGCTCTAAAGTTAAAGCTGAACATCAAAACCCATCAGGAGTATTAGAGCAACTGGAAATTACCGAGTGGAAATGGGAGAGCATAGCTATCGATTTTATTACCAAACTCCCTAGAACGAGCAACGGAATGACTCGATATGGGTAGTGGTGGATCGGATGACGAAGTCAGCTCATTTCTTCCCGATCCGAGAAGACTACAAAATGGATAAATTAGCGAGATTGTACACAAAAGAGGTCGTGACAAGACACGGAGTACCAGTGTCAATCATATCCGACCGTGACAGCCGATTTACTTCAAGATTTTGGCAGACGCTACAGAAAGCGATGGGCACTCAATTAGATATGAGCACAGCCTATCACCCTCAGACAGACGGCCAAAGTGAACGAACTATACAAATGTTGGAAGACATGCTGAGGGCGTGTGTAATCGATTTCGGTGGTAGTTGGGACACTCATTCACCATTGATTGAGTTCTCTTACAACAACAGCTACCATACCAGCATTGGGTGTGCTCCGTTCGAATCGTTGTATGGAAGAAAATGCAGATCTCCCGTCTATTGGGAAATTCAGTTAACAGGCCCAGAGATCATTCAAGAATCAACCGACAAGATTTTCAAAATCAAAGACAGACTAAGAGCTGCTAGAGATCGCCAAAAGAGCTATGCCGAGAACCGTCGGAAGCCTCTAGAATTTAACATTGGAGATCAAGTTTTACTCAAAGTCTCTCCTTGGAAAGGAATTGTTCGGTTTGGAAAGAAAGGGAAGTTAGCCCTAAGATACGTAGGACAATTCGAGATTACAAAATGAATTGGTCCAGTGGCTTACCGATTAAGGTTACCACAAGAACTCAGCGGCGTACATGATACTTTCCACGTGTCGAACCTCAAGAAGTGTTTGGCTGACGAATCACTTCACATACCGATTGAGGACATCAAGATTGACGAAAAGCTTCATTTTGTTGAGGAACCCATTAAGATCATGGATCGAAAGGTCAAGCAATTGAAGCATAGTAGGATACCAATTGTTCACGTGAGATGGAATTCAAAACAAGGGCCAGAGTTTACATGGGAATGGGAAGACCAGATGAAACTTAGATATCCACATCTATTCGAGGATGACACTCTTAGACCTAAATCCAGCTGAATTTCGGATGAAATTCTCTCAACTGGGGGATACTGTGACATCCGTCACCACAAGGTCCGTCAATTAACGTGATTATACGTTAACTTTTCTTTGACCATTCATTCCTCATCTTTATTAACTCATTGTGTGGATATCCTACTTGCTTTATTATCTTTGTGCTTGTGTTTCCTTCGTGAACGTGTGCTACGCTTAAAACTTTTACAAATTTCATTGTTATTATCACTAAATATACTGTTTATATATAATAATATTGTCATTAACATAACAAACACTTTTAAAGTCGTTTTCAACCGAAACAAACTTTGGGAACTCGGGGGCTAAGTGCAGGGACTAAAATTGACATCTTGCAAACTTGGGATAGGGATAAAACCCCCATTTCCCATCCATTCTTTATTCTTCATTTTTCTTCTTCACTCCACAACTTCTTCTTTGCACCAAAACCACCCCGTTTCGTCTCATTTCATCGTCTAGAGTTCATCTACAACCTAGTCTACTCCACCCTTGCAGGTAGATGACCTTGGTTGTCCCTTCCTTGCTCGTTTTTTGCTGTCCATTTTAAGTTTTCGGGGTGGGTGCATGTGATGTCTTTCTGTGTGTGCTTCTTGTTTGTGTGTGTTTGTAGTGTGTTTCTGGAAGTCCTCGTGGTGTAAAACCCGTGAACGGAGCAACCGGAGGCTACTCTGCACTTTTGCAGTCGCGATTCTGCTAATTGGGTGACTGGGTCGATCATGCGACTGAGCCATGCCACTGGGTGAGTCGTGCGACTGTGTGTGTGTGCGATAGAGTCATGCGGATGGGTGATGCGTGCGATTGAGTCAGTGCAGATGAGTGATGCGTGTGATTGAGTCAATGCGGATGACTGAGGTGTGCCATTGAGTCAATGCGGATGAATGTGTGCAATTGTGCATGTATGGCACGACTGAATGTCAGTCGCACGAATGGAGGTTCAGTCGTATGAATGAAGCTGATTCGTACGAATGAACGTTGATTCGTGCATATGGAGGTTGAGTCATGCGATTGGGTGTTGTGTGGTACGACTGAATGCCAGTTGTACGAATGAAGGTTCAATCGTATGAATGAAGCTGATTCGTACGAATGAAGGTTGATTCATGCGAATGGAGTGTTGAGTCGAGCGTTTGGTCCTGTCGTGTGATTGAAGATGTTGTGTGTGTGAATTTCCTTCTTGAATGTCATGTGATGATAAGGTAACATCAACACAATTGTCATTACTCAACCACAAAGATTAAAGTCAATGCTATCAAGGCTATAAATACTATTCCAAATCAAGTCAACCTATCATCTTTACAACTATCAACAACCGATTTGTGTTGTGACTACTAATATTTAACAAATACTTCTCTTATAATAATGGATCTTTTACACAATATCACCAGCAATGGCAATAGATTCTAGTACTTGGATCTACATAAGATCTAATACATGTGTCAGCTTGTGTGTGTTACGCGCGACCGAACCGATGCAACCCGAACCGACTAAACATTACTATTTGCTTTATACATATCATTAATGCTTAACAATAACTGTCAATAGGTGTTTGACCGTTCATTACATATCGCATTTAGGGAACTTTGATCATTCATACTTACCACTTAACAAGTCAGTTTCGTGGCCGTTTTCAATCATTTAGAAACATGGGTGAAAAGTATGCTCACCGTTTTCATTACATATCGCATTTAGGGAACTTTTTTTGCTTATACAACTTACAACTTACAACTTTTCAATCATTTTCTATGCTCAACGTGATACTCTTTTGTGAGTACTTATCTGATAAATGCTTGGGTCTGTTGTGTGGTTCTTTCTTTACAACCATTTAATTCTAGTGTGGGAACTGATGGATAGGTATTGGTAGTACTACTGGGTTGACACCCCCACCCTTGTTGTTGGTATACTAGTTAGTACCAACAGTAGCCAGGAACGGCCTTGGGTGAATATATTCCAACAAGATTCTTTGTGTACATTGTTAGGTTTGGTTGTAAAGCTCATGTCATGTGATTTTGCTTACTTATAACTGTATTCACGGTATGCTGCCACAACTATTATACAGCATCAATAACTCATTTACATTTAAACCTGCAAGCTCACCAACAATTTTGTTGACCATTTTAAGCATATCTTTTCAGGTGATCATGCTAATTGAAGATCTTGGTGTGCTGCCTTAGTGGAGACCCTAGGATGCATTTTGAGACTAAACATCGTCCTTTGGAACTTCGTTGTAGTTGCTTTAAACAACATCATACTTTTGTAACTTGTTCCCGGGTTGTGGGAAATACATTACAATGTTACCTTCTTGCTTATGTGAATCATGTAACATGTTTATGATTATGGCTATGTTGTCGTGAATATTGACTAAACACGACACAAGTCCCCTTGTTGTCGGGTGTCGTCATGACACACTTGTCATCATTTATTATATTGCATCTCTATTGCTTACCATGTGTTATGATGGTCCCATCTCGTTACATCCCCGTGTTTCCACTCTTTATGGGGGGTGTGACATGTTTGGTCTTAGGATGTTGGACATGATTTTTAGTAACGGCTATTGCAGCATAATTGTCAACAAACATAGGGGTGTTTGAAATTTCAAACCGTAGTCCAACATCTGTTGTTGAATCTAGATGATTTAAGAACAGCAGCTTGCCGCAGCAACATATTCAGCTTCACAAGTTGACAATGCAACTAATGTCTGCTTCTTACACTGGCACGTGACTAATCTTCTTCCAAAGGATTGACAACCTGCTCATGTAGATTTGTAATTCATCTTGCAGCCGCCATAATCCGAATCGCAGTACGCGGTAAGCTCAAAGTCATCATCATGAGGATACCTTAAACCAAGTGTTGGTGTACCCTTCAGATAACAAAATATCCTCTTGACCCCGATAAGATGGTTTAGTTTTGGTTTTGCCTGATATTTTTAACAAAGAAACGTTGCATACATGATATCAGGTCTTGAGGCAATGAGGTACATGAGGGATCCAATCATTCCTCGGTACATGGTGGCATCAACCGGGTCACCATTTTCATCAGGTGCTACATCATGATTTGTAGCAAGTGGAGTCCCAGCTGCGGAAGCATTCTCTTTATCAAACCGACTGAGAATATCCCCGACATACTTGGTCTGATGTAGGAATATCCCCTTTGGTGTTTGATCCACCTGTAACCCGAGAAAAAACTTCATCTCTCCCATGGCACTCATTTCAAATTCTGTCTACATTACTGCTTCAAATTGTTTACATAATTCCTCGTTCTTGGAACTGACGATTATGTCAACAACATAAATTTGAAGCAGTAGCAGATCACCATCTTTTTCTTTGATGAATGTACAGTCAATTACACCTCTACGAAATCCGTGTTTCACAAGGTGAGTTGAGAGTTTTTCATACCATGCTCTCGTGGCTTGATGAAGCCCGTAGAGAGCCTTATCTAATTTGTATACTATGTCCCGATGATATGGATCCTCAAATCCTTCGGGTTGACTAACATACACAGTTTCTCAGATTTCACCATGAAGAAATGCACTCTTTACATCCAATTGATAGACTTTAATCTTCATGTAAGAGGCATAGGCTAGGAAGATACGAATTTCTTCCATTCTCTCCACAGGTGCAAATACTTCATTGTAATCTATTCCGTCGACTTGTCGAAATCCTTGAACTACAAGTTGAGCCTTGTTCCTGATGATGACACCTTGGTCATCTTTCATAACTTCAATACCCACTTGGTGCCAATGTCCTTAGCACCATTAGGTCTATCCAATAATGTCCATACACCTAACTTCTTAAACTGAAGAAGTTCTTCTTGCATGGGGCTCACCCATGCCTCATCATTTAGGGCTTCACTAACGTATTTTGGCTCGAACTGAGACATAAAGCAATGATAAGCACCATCGTGAAGGTACCCTTTCTCCATTACTGAGGCATAATCAGCTGAATACAACTGACTTCTAGTCTGAACTCCTGATCTGACATCCCCAATGACATTTTTCACAGGATGATACACATTTAGGCGTGATCCAGGAGTGGTGGGAATAGCTACCTTAGAAACAAGATTATGAACACTTGGTTCAGTAACTGAGGCAGTAAGAGTATGAGGTTCCGAAGACTCAGAGGCATCAATGTTAGATGCTTGTGGACTTGCAGTAGGAGGAACCTATTGCTCCTGAGTGTCCTCATCATTCACCATGGCTTCATCATTAGAGGAAGAGTCACTTACCTCGAGTGCTCCCCTTGATTTGGTAGATGAATCACCTTGTGAGCCAGATGATGTAGATTCCTGTGAGGTGTGTTTAGAACATCATACATCATTTTGCCTGCTAACTCTTCATCAGACGTGGAGAGAGGAATGTTGAAGGACTTGAAGAATCCATCGTAGTCGAAAAAGAAAGTGGGTCCTTTTCCAGCAGGTGGGGTGGTGTATCTCTGAACATCAACATTACACCACACCTCTACTTGACCCATTGAGTTGTTGTAAACTCTCTTATTCGGTATGTTGTATTCTAGAAAGATGCCCTCTTCAGCCTTCTCGCTAAACTTCCCATCCTGAGATTTTTTCAGCAACGTGCATGGTGCGCCAAATTGTTCGAGATACTCCAGATTTGGTTTACGTCGTTCAAGTAACTCGTAACACGTGTTGCCATGACGTTTTACTACCAGAACTCGATTTAAAGTGTAACATGCATTGGCTACCGCCTCATTCCAAAATCGGATAGGCAATTTTGAGTCTGCTAGCATTGTGCGTACTGTCTCTATTAAGCGGCGGTTCTTTCTCTCAACAACCCCATTCATCTAAGGAGTGTAGGCGGAAGTGAACTGGTACACAATTCCCTTTTCTTTGCAGAAAGCCTCCATCCATTGGTTCTTGAACTCGGTTCCGTTGTCTGAGCGTACTTGTCTTACCCTCAGCTTGTAGAGAGACTCTAGTGTAGTTACCAATTCTTTGAATGACTCAAATATTTTTTATTTTGATTTCAGAAACATCACCCAAGAGAATCTTGAGTAGTCATCTGTAACTACATAGCAGTACAAGTCGCCTGCAATGCTTCTTGTACAGACTGGACCAAACAGATCCATGTGAAGAAGCTCAAGAGGTAGTTCTATAGAATTAACTTTCTTTGCCTTATGAGACTTCTTTGTCTGTTTGCCTTTCTTGCAGGCGACACAAAAGTCCGGGAGTTGGAAGTTTTTGACATTTACTCCCCTCACTAGATCATTCTGGATCAAGTGGTTCATCTTTTGTGGATTGATGTGCCCCATTCTCCTATGCCAGGAGATTGAATCCTTCTCAGTATCTTTTGACAGGAAGCACTGTAGTTGATGATCCGTTGTTGAGGCCTTCGATAGATCCAAGATATAAAGGTCATTATATCGTGAGGCAGACATTAAGACTTCATCCTCCGGGATCACATAGTCCTTTTTTAGGACATAGCACTTTTTGTTATCAAAAACTACTTTAAAGCCTTTGTCACATATTTGGAACACAGAAAGTAAATTGTTTCGTAGTTGTTGAACGTAGTTTACCTTATCAAACTTTACTTTCTGGTTCCCTACCTCCCCTTGAGCTGTGATGTACCCTCCTTTCCTTCCAGATAAAGAAACATGACCTCCTTTGATTTGTTTAACATTTGATAGGAGTGCCCGGTTTCCTATCACGTGCCTTGATGCTCCACTATCTACAATCCAAGTATTTGTTTTTGCACTATAGTGAACACCCTGCACATTTAATTAAAAACAATAGTTAAGGTGAGGGACCCAAGCCTTAACTGGCTTGGGTAACCCAGAGGCATCACACAACATAACTTCCACCCATTGAACTTTTGAGGGTGAGCGAAGATCTATGGTCTTCTTGTTCTCATTATCAGATTCATGGATAGATTTCTCTTTCCATAAGCCAGTCTTGTGCAAGGTCTGTTTGTGATAAACAGACGACTAGTTGATAGGTTGAACTTTAGGTTCACTGACTCTTTTTGGAGGAGTCATGGATCCTCTTTTGGACGAGCTTACTTTAGTGTCGTAAAGTTCAACCTTCTTCTTCGGCGCCTGATAATAAGGATAATAAGACACAATGTGTCCATACTTTCCACAGTTGTAGCATGATCTGCTTTCAACTTGATCATTTACCTTTTTTCGGTGGAGAAGTATGTGACACACGTGTGACATTGGTTTGTTCGGGTTTTGGCATTTCTTGCTTAGATGTTTTCTCTTGTTTAACAAAATTTATTGTTTGGACTTTTTAACATCTTTACCTTTTTGTTTCTCTGGACTTAGACATGAAGCACGTGGGTGGTTAACATGTTCGGTCTTTTTGGTTCAGATTTAGACTTGATTGATCTAGACTTAACTTTAACCTTTTCAAATTGTTTGTCCAGATTGACACAAGGCATTTTACCTTGTGATTTTGAAGTGGCCTCCTCTAGTTTAGTGCTAGATTCATTAGATATACATGTGGTATCTGGATCACTTACTAGAGGAGTGGACACCACATGATCCTTGATTGGGTTATTATTGATTGGTTACTTTTTTCATTCATCAAGGTCTCATGTGGTGGTGGAACCACTTTATATCCCAAGCCCTCCCCATTATTGCGCTCTCTCACTAAGTGTTGGACAACGTGGGATGAACTTGTCCAACTGTGTTAGTGAATTTACTTTTACTTCCAGAACTGCCTTTTGTTTCTTAGTGTCTTCTAGGGAGATAAGATAGAACTTAATGTCATTAGCTTTGTTAAAGGCTACTACTTCGGTTTCCCTAAGCTGTTTATTCAAAAGGTCTATCTTTTCTTTGTAACTGTTCTCATTTTATTTTAAGACTCTATTTGCTTCAGTGTATAGTTGTAAGTCCTTTACTAAGTTATCATAATGATCTAATAACCTAGCCAATTTTAAATCAATGCTTTCCCTAAATTTATTACAATTAGAACAAGCATGATTATTGAATAGTTGAGTAGTGGAACTTAACTAAGAGGGAGTGGTTGAATCAGCCATGAAGGCAGTGTATGACTTCTCTGGTTCTGGTGATTATGTATTTGTTGTACGTGTCCCTTCTTCAGGTAGGTGATCAACTACTTTTGCAGATTCTTCAACGTTTGACATCGCGAGCTCTACTGCAATATCACCCACACTTGCTGAGCATCATCTAGATCCTCGACACTAGCAATGTTGGATTCTCCCAGAGACACAAACTGGAAGCTCCAATCTTGTCCTTCGTCATCATGAGCAGTCAAGGCTTTAGGATCCTTGCTCGAAAAAGTAGGGCAGTTAGTGGGCTTCTCCTGACGAGAGAAAGATGAGAATGGATTCCCATTTCCTGTCTTTTTAGGCTTCACGCATTCATGTTTGAAGTGCCCCTTTTCCCCACAATTGAAGCAGGTAACTTTTGTCTTGTCAAAGCTAAAAGTTGTGTCCTTAATGGCAATCAGATTTTGTCTGGTCTTCTTGATAAACTTCTTCGCTCTCCAGACAGCACTTGCTAAGTCCCACATTATGTCCATCAGTTCCAGCTCTGTCTCGTCTACCTGCTCATAGTCCTCATCTGTCAGATGGCAGTTCCTAGTTTTCCCAGCAGCTAGCCCATCATAGGAGTGGACTAGTGCTGCTAAGAGGTCCATGTGCTCCTTTACTACCTCAACAGTCACATTCCCGAGATTCTCGGTCTTCAGTTTTGTAGCATTTGCTTCAGGTGCTATGTATTGGGTACCAGACGACCCTGACGTGTCAGATCATGAAGAAGAGGCTTGAGATGGACTAGCTGAACTCGACACAAAAGTTGTTTGTATTGGAGCTCCAGATGTTTTGGCTTGAGGAGTTGAGTTGTACAAGGCTGTGTTCTGATCATAAGTAGACCTTTGTGCCCTGTACTTCATCCTCAAGTCTTCTTGCCATAGTTTCAGAATGAAGTCATTGATGTCTAACTTCGCAAGCATATCATTATGTCTGAGATTGGAGACAAATGAATTCCACTTCTCGGGCAAACCATCTGCAAAGTTTGAAACTTTATCTTCCATAGATGTAGTCACTCCATGAGTGTGCAACTCACTCATCAGATGGTAGAAATGATCAATAACATTGTTTAAGCTCTCCTTTTCCATTGACGAGAAGTTGTCAAACTCCTTTTTAACGCTTTAGCTTTCAGAGCTTTCAACAATGCATTTCCCTCATACCTCTTTTCCAATGCATCCCATAGCTTTTTAGCTTGCTTGTTCTCAGAAAATTGATGGAAAATGTCCTTCGGAATTGACTGAGTGAGCAATGGATAGACTTTCTTCTCAGCATTGTACTTAACCTTTTATCCATCAGTCATGTCCCTTAATGTAAGTTTGACTCCATCTGCTCCTATCGGCATATTGTACCCCATTTCTATTGACTCCCACAATTTGGATCTACTCCATTTAAGTAGATCTCGAATCTTTGCTTCCACTGTGGGTAATCATCTAACGTGATTAGCCTAGGGGTTTATTAGGGCTCCCCACTTCGTTTTCCAGAAGCAATAGATTCTGGATCCTCGAATCCCTACCTGCGGTGAATGCTGAATACCGGTCTTCCATTGTTATAAACTTTAAACTATGGAACAAACTGCTTTACTCATGAATAAAGGTGTGCGATTGGGCTAATCGTGTGATTGAATAATGTGGATGGCTCAAACGTGCGAATGAACCAATGCGGATGAATCAATTGTGCGTATGGACAGGTGCGAATGAACGATGCGACTAGATAGCTCAGTCGTACGAATGGAGGTACGAATGAATCCAATCATGCTTATGAGGGAGGCGTATGAATTCAATCATGCAATTGAGTCAATCGTGCGACTGAAGCTGCTGAAACTTGAAAATTCATAGGTTTAAGGTATTTTGACACAAAATTTTTCAAGAACCATGATTGCCGTATGCCGAAAAAACGTTAACTTTACGATCTGGAGACGTCCAAAACAACTTTTGACACAAAAGGTTGCGTTTTTGTCTGAAAAACACAATTTTTATATCAAAATCGACTGAATCGCACGTAAATCAATAGCCAAAGCTCTAATACTACTTGTTAGGATTGTGTATTGAACGAAATACTAACTGATATACGTGTAACCAAGTCAAATAGTGCGGAATCCTATTTGATTGGCGATCCAATCAGTGAGAACGCACGTAGAAACAGTTATAGATTGAATCTAAACGTTAAGAACGATTAGGAATCGATCTAGTGCGATCTATGAACTTGGAATAGGTTCTTAGAGGTCTCTAGACGGCCAGGGTATGATTTCGTATGTTAGTTTTCGAAGTGTTTGGTTTTTCCACGATTTAAGTGGTATTTATAGGTTAGTTTTCGGGCGACTAAACCATTAGCATGGTTCAGTCGTGTGATTGAGTCATGCGGTTGATCCATTCGCATGACTGAGTGTTTAGTCATGCGACCGAGTCAATCTCATGTTACAATCATGCGAATGATCCGGTCTCCTGGTTTAGTCCTGCGACGGGTTCATTAGCATGAAGTTGTTCATGTGTATGGTCCATTAGCATGGGCCAATCGCATGAGAACTTCATACGATTAAGTTTGAATATGTTTCACAATCATTATTTGACTTAGATCTATTCAAACAACCACAAACCTATATAGTTAGTTCAATAAGCGTTATTACATACCAAGAAATGAAATATTAAACATTATAAGCACAACCACACATTCTATTTCATTAAGTACCCATTCTATTACATATGTGTAAGACAATAAAGACATTTTACATTAAGCTCAGAAACTAGGTACACATGTATGTACAACCAAGACATGAAGGAAGATTATTGGTGGTCGGGTCTAAAGCGTGATGTGGGGGAGTATGTGAGTAAATGCCTTGCATGTTTACAAGTGAAGGCCGACAACCAAAAGCCGTATGGAAAGATCCAACCATTGGACATGCCGGAGTGGAAATGGGAGCACATCACCATGGACTTCATTACAAAGCTACCGCATACCGCGCGAGGATGTGATGCCATATGGGTGATAGTTGATCGTTTGATTAAGAGTGCTCACTTCCTACCGATTTGTGAGACATATTCATCCGAGAAGTTGGCGGATCTGTTAATCAAGGAGATAGTAACTCGTCATGGTGTGCCGGTGTCTATTGTGTCTGGTTGTGACAACCGGTTTACATATAAATTTTGGAAGAAATTCCATAATGCGATGGGGACAAGGCTACATATTAACACAGCTTATCATCCTCAAACAGATGGTAAGTCGGAGAGGATGATTCAGACGCTGGAAGATATGCTTTGGGCATGCGTCATTAATTATGGAGGAAGTTGGGATGACCACTTACCGTTAGCTGAGTTCTCATATAACAACAGTTATCATGCCAGCATTGGTATGTCTTCTTATGAGATGCTATACGGTAGGAAATGCAGAACACCCATGTGTTTGGGTGATATCGGCCATAAAGAGTTAGGGAGCGTCGAAGTGGTCGAGGCTACGACTGAGAAACTGGATAGGATCAATGCCTTCATGAAGGCAACCAAAGATAGATAGAAGTCGTATGATGATAAACGACGTAGACCGATTGAGTTTCTGGTGGGTGACAGGGTTATGTTGAAAGTCTCACCTTGGAAGGGTATCATTCGGTTCAGAAAGCGGGGCAAGTTGAGCCCGAGACTAGGGCCTTTCCGAATCATTGCTAGAGTAGGAGAGGTGGCTAATAGATTGAAGTTACCAGATGAGTTAAGTGGAATTCACCCACCATTCCATGTGTCTCATCTAAGGAAATGTTTAGTAGACGAGGATATGGTTGTACCACCGGAGGATATCAAGGTAGATGAATGGCTTAATTATGTGGAGCAACCAGTGGTGATCATTGATCGTAAAAAGAAGAGGTTGAGGAATAAAGTGGTTCCTCTGGTGCATGTATAGTGGAAACACAGAATGGGATCTGAGTCTACGTGGAGACTTAAGAAGAGATGAGACAGCATTACCCACGATTGTTTGAGGGTTAAGGTTTTGGGGACGAAACCTAAATAAGGGGGTGGACTTGTAACACTCGGTTATTTATAAAAGACAAAGAAAGAAGAATAAAGTGAAGAAAGAGAAAGAAAATATATGTTACCCAAGTTAAGGGGTAAAAGTGTCGAAAAGGACAAAAGGTTTGAAAAAGTTGGTGTAAAAGGTGATGGCCGCCCATCACTCTCTTTACACCCACAAAATTCGGATTTTAGAGAGAGAGAAAGCGAAAAGAGAAGAAAGCGAAAAGAGCAGAAAGCTCTTGGGTTTTGAAGAAGAGCAAGTATAAAAGTCGAATTCAAGGTAAGAATTCATGTGTTTAAGATGTTCTTAACCGGTTTTATCCTCGGTTGTGTGCTTATGTATGTTGTATGTGTTCGGGTGTGTGTTTTGGTGGGTTTCTAGGCGGTTGAACTCAATTGCAAATGGGTTCGAAAGAAGTAACACCTAAGAGGCTACAAAGGTGAGTTCTAGAACCCCTCTTTTTTACTTGTTTTAACTGTTTTGGGGCTGAAAATGCACGAATGCATGTTTTTATAAAACTTGGGTTTCATACCCCTATATATGAATGTGTGTATGTTGCGGGTGGGGTCTGATTTTGGGCTATGTTATTGGTTGATAATGTTATGGTTGTGTTTCTATGGCTTAGAATGCAAGGTTTAAGCTTAGAACATGATAGATGGTGTTTGGGGATCAAATTACAAGGTTAAGCGTGACCTGGGCTGCTCATGCACCAAAACAGTAGCTCATACGCCCAACCATAAATAAGTGCTTAAGTGTAACAAATGCGGATGAACAAATGCGGATGAATAAGTTCATGTAGATGAACAAATGCGGATGAATAAGCTAATGCGGATGAACAAATGCGGATGAATAAGTTCACGCGGATGAACAAATGCGGATGAATAAGTTCATTCGGATTAATAAATTCATGCGGATGAACAAATGCGGATGAATAAGTTCATGCGGATGAATAAATATGGATGAACAAATGTGGATGAATAAGTGAATGCAGATGAATAAGTTCATGTGGATGAACAAATAAGGATGAAAGTTATGCGACTGGAGGAAATGCAGATGAGTAAAGGAAATGCAGATGAACAAAAAGAAATGCGGATGAACAAAAAGAAATGCAGATGAACAAAATGAAATGCAGATGAACAAAAAGAAATGCAGATGAATAAAGAGGAAATGCGGATGAACAACGAAGAAATGCGGATGAACACTTAGAATATTTTATTATTTCCAGGGGAAAAGTGCAGATGTTGGTTTGGCTTGGGAGGTTTCCAGGGGCTATGTAAGTTGACTTTTTGGAAGTCAATGATGATATGATGGGCATGGTATGATGACGTATGATATGATTTGATGATGTATAATGATGATGTTATGCATGATGGTATGTGTGATGTATGTTATGTATGTATGATGATATGTATGATGATTTGCATGATTATGTTAATATTCCTGTTGTGTATGTTTATCTTTCCCGTGGATATACGTGTTATAGTTGTGAAAGAAATGTAAAGTATAATTTAACGTAAAGTGGAAGATAATGGAAAAAGAAACATAATGGTAGAGAGCATGCATTGATGAAAGGGAAAGTATAGAAAGGCTTGCAGGCAAAATGTATGGAGGTGCACGGCTCTAAAATGTCGTAAGCTCAACTGCGTATGGTTTAGCTAACCCTTAAGGATACATGTAGGGGTTCCAGTCTTGGTGATTGACCAACGATTTTGTACATGGTTCATAGCGATTACTCACCTCGGTCCTGGTGCTAGGCTATGTGCGGTGTGGAAGTCATTTATAATCTTCGGCCCAATACCTGAGTTATGCAGAATGTTGGAGGTGTAGAATACAGTTGGGTTTATTGTGGTTACTCACCTCGATGCTGGTGCCATGCTATGTGCGGTGTGGAAGTCATTTATGATCTTTGGCCCAGTACCTGAGTTATGCATAATGTTGGAGGTGTAGTATACAGTTGGAATCTTGTTGCTTACCCCGTTGGTGGTGCCAGGCTATGTGCATTGTGGAAGTCAATTATGATCTGGGTTGCTCATGCACCAAAACAGTAGCTCATACGCCCAACCATAAATAACTGTTTAAGTGTAACAAATGCGGATGAATAAGTTCATGTAGATGAACAAATGCGGATGAATAAGCTAATGCGGATGAATAAGTTCACGCGGATGAACAAATGCGGATGAATAAGTTCATTCGGATTAATAAGTTCATGCGGATGAACAAATGCGGATGAATAAGTTCATGCGGATGAACAAATGTGGATGAATAAGTGAATGTGGATGAACAAATGTGGATGAATAAGTTCTTGTGGATGAACAAATGAGGATGAAAGTTATGTGACTGGCGAAAATGCAGATGAGTAAAGGAAATGCAGATGAACAAAAAGAAATGCGGATGAACAAAAAGAAATGCATATGAACAAAATGAAATGCAGATGAACAAAAAGAAATGCAGATGAATAAAGAGGAAATGCGGATGAACAACGAAGAAATGCGGAGGAACACTTAGAATATTTTATTATTTCCAGGGGAAAAGTGCAGATGTTGGTTTGGCTTGGGAGGTTTCCAGGGGCTATGTAAGTTGACTTTTTGGAAGTCAATGATGATGTGATGGGCATGGTATGATGACGTATGATATGATTTGATGATGTATAATGATGATGTTATGCATGATGGTATGTGTGATGTATGTTATGTATGCATGATGATATGTATGATGATTTTCATGATTATGTTAATGTTCCTGTTGTGTATGTTTATCTTTCTTGTGATTTACGTGTTATAGTTGTGAAAGAAATGTAAAGTATAATGTAACGTAAAGTGGAAGATAATGGAAAAATGAACATAATGGTAGAGAGCATGCATTGATGAAAGGGAAAGTATAGAAAGGCTTGCAAGCAAAATGTACGGAGGTGCACGACTCTAAAATGCCGTAAGCTCAACTACGTATGGTTTAGCTAACCCTTAAGCATACACGTAGGGGTTCCAGTCTTTGTGATTGACCAACGATTTTGTACATGGTTCATAGCGATTACTCACCTCGGTGCTGGTGCTAGGCTATGTGCGGTGTGGAAGTCATTTATAATCTTTGGCCCAATACCTGAGTTATGCAGAATGTTGGAGGTGTAGAATACAGTTGGGTTTATAGTGATTACTCACCTTGATGCTAGTGCCAGGCTATGTGCGGTGTGGAGTTCATTTATGATCTTTTGCCCAGTACCCGAGTTATGCATAATGTTGGAGGTGTAGTATACAATGGGATCTTGTCGCTTACCCCGGTGGTAGTACCAGGCTATGTGCATTGTGGAAGTCAATTATGATCTTCGGCCCAGTACCCCATTTGTTTGGGACATAGCTGATGACACTGATCCAGATAGTGTTGAAGAATGTGATAAAGAAAGAAGGAGTTACAAAAATTATGTGATGAATAGTAAAAGAAGATAATAATGATATTACCTATGTGTACGTATGATGTGTGATCATGTGCGATTGGAATAAAAATGCTTTAACGGATAAAGATAATGTAATGTTTTTATAAAACTAGAACTCACTCAGCAACACTGACTTTTTATGCATTTTTTAGTTGGCAGGTGAGCATTGCTGAGGATGATGTGGGGCGACTACTTGGTATTTTGGATGTCATTCTTTTGTTTAATATTTTTGCATTATAATGCGAACAAATGAAATTGTGTAACGAATGTTGTATTATTTTGCAAACGTATTTTTAATGAAAATGTTGTTTTTAATGTTTCCGCTGCAACGTTTATTTGAAGTTAATATTATTATATGTTTTATGTATGATGATTGGCCAGCTATAAATGTCCTAGGAACGGGGCCTTACATTCCTTGTCCTTTTCAGGATTTTAAAAGGTCCTACAAATCTCAGAGCAGGTTTACCCTTCTTTCCAAAGTGAACAACACCTTTCCATGATGAAACCTTAAGAAGAACCATCTCCCCAACTTGGAACTCCAATGGCTTATGTCACTTATCGGCTAAGCTCTTTTGCCGATTTCTTGCCACTTCAAGTTTCTTGCGGATTATAGAGACTTTATCAGTCATTTCTTGTATAAGTTCAGGACCAGTGATGAAGTTTTCACCAATGCTGGTCTAGCAGATCGGTGAATGTCATCTACGACCATAAAGTGCTTCAGATGGTGCCATCTTGATACTCGAGTGATAACTATTGTCATACGAAAATTCTGCGAGTGGTAGATGCGTATCGCAATCACCACCAAAGTCAAGGACATAAAGACGTAGCAAGTCCTCTAAGGTTTGGATGGTTCGCTCGGTTTGACCATCAGCTTGAGGATGGTAAGCCGTGCTTAGATCCAATTGAGTACCCCAAGATTTCTTGCATAGATGACCAAAAATGCAAAGTGAAACGAGCGTCTCGGTCGGATAAGATGTGCAGAGGTACCCATGATGACTTACAATTTAATCAACGTATATACGAGCCAACCTTGATGTCTTGTAAGTGTCATGTATGGGTATGAAATGTGCCGTTTTGGTGAATCGGTCAACGATTACCCATATGCTATCATGAGCACAAGAGGTTCTGGGTAATTTCGTTATGAAGTCCATGGAGATATGCGCCCATTTCCACATAAGAATCTCGGTTTCCTTAAGTAATCCACTTGGGCGTTGATGTTCAGCTTTAACCTTCGTACACATGAGGCACTTAGCTATATAAGTCGCTATGTCTTTCTTCATTCCAGGCCACCAATATTGACCACGTAGGTCCATGTACATCTTATCGGAGCCAGGATGAATAGAATAATGAGTTTGATGAGCTTCGTTCATTATAAAGGTATGAAGATTATCACAATTTGGTACCCAAATTCGATTCGTGAAATACGTCATCCCGTTGGGTTTCATCACCAATTGAGTTAAAATGTTATGCTCCAGTTCACCCTTCATTCTTCCTTCTTGTTGAACCGCTTGTTGAGCCTCTAGGATACTAGACTCGATGTCACTATCTATTCTCAAGTTTTGTAGCAATATGGTAGTCTTGTTGACATCTAGTCGGATTTCAGTATCGAACTCTCCCAAAGTGTCAAACCATTGTCGTCTTGCGTGAATTTCTTGGAACGAGATCATCTTGTTATGAACCTTTCGACTTAGTGCATCAGCCACAACATTGGCTTTACCAGGATGGTAACAAATGTCACAGTCGTAATCACTAATCAACTCCACCCAACATCGTTGTCTCATATTGAGATCTTTTTTATTAAAAAGGTGTTGAAGGCTTTTGTGATTAATGTAAACTATGCATTGTGTGCGATAAAGGTAATGTATCAAAATCTTCAAAGCAAAGACAACAGCCCCAAGCTCTAGATTATGTGTTGTGTAATTCACCTCGTGGACCTTCAATTGCCTTGATGCATAAGCTATGACCTTTCCTCGTTGCATGAGAACACAACCAAGGCCTTGTTTAGATGCATAACAATACACGATGAAATCATCGTTTCGATCAGGTAGGGTCAAGATAGGAGCATTGCATAACTTGTGCTTTAACGCTTCAAAAGCTTCATCTTGCTCGGCACTCGCACTTGAACGGTTTATTCTTTTCTGTCAAAGAAGTGAGCGGCTTCACCATCCTCAAAAAGTTGGCAATGAATCATCGTAATAACCTGCATGACCAAGGAAAGAATGAACTTCGGTTTCAATTGTGGGAACACACCAATTCTTCACAGCTTCCACCCTTGCAGGGTCAACGTGAATTCCTTGGCTATTTACCACGTGTCTGAGAAATTGAACTTCCTCGAGCCAAAATTCACATTTGGAGAATTTTGCGTACAGTTGTTCTTTCTTTAATAAGTCAAGAACTTGTCGTAGATGTAGCTCATGATCGATGTGGGACTTGAAATGGTTAAGTATGTCATCAATGAAGACGATCATGAACTTATCCAGATAAGGCTTACATACTCGATTCATGAGATCCATGAAAAAGCAAGAGCATTTGTTAAAACAAAAGGCATAACCATGAACTCATAATGCCCATATCAAGTACGGAATGTAGTCTTTGGGATACCATCGTCATGGACTCGCAATTGATGATAACCAGAACGTAAATCGATCTTCAAGAATATGGCAGTTTTTTGAAGTTGATCAAACAAGTCATCGATGTGAGGAAAAGGACAGCAATTCTTAATGGTAAGCTTGTTAAGTTCATGATAGTCGATCCACATACGAAACGATCCATCTTTCTTCTTCACGAATAGAATAGGTGCACCCCAAGGCAAAGAGCTAGGACGAATGAATCCCTTCTCGGATAGTTCTTAAAGTTGCCTAGATAGCTCTTGCATTTCCGATGGTGCAAGTTGATATGGTGACTTGGCCATGGGGTTTGATCCCGAAATCAAATCGATTTTAAATTCAACTCCTCGCACAGGAGAAAACCACTAAGGTCATCGAGAAATACTTGAGGAAAGTCTCATACAAATGGGACATCCTTAAGATCTTTGCCTTTTGACTTTCGTGTTGACCAGGTAATCCAAGAAAGCCATATAGTTCTTACTTAGGCACTTTCGGGCTTGGGTGCATGACATTAGTTTGAGCCCTTTGGAGGATTTTTCACCGAACACTTTCAATGTATCCCCAGAAGGAAATGGTATACAAATGCACTTCTCGAAACGAATGATCTCGGCACGGTGTTTGGCTAACCAATCCATACCAATGATGACGTCAAAGCTTCCAAGTTTCATAGAAATAAGATTGATAAGGAAATCATGCGTGTCAAGACTAAAGATACAATCACGAATAATGACATCAACGGTGATTGATTCTCCATCGTAAACTTCAACGGTGAGAGGTCTTTCTAGTTTCGTATGTGGCTTAGCAAGAATGGGTCAAACTCTAACGAAACAAAACTCTTATTAGCTCCATAATCAAATAGGATGTAGGCATAAGTGTTATTAATAAAGAACATACATGTGCAGTTTTAAAGGTATTTAACAATGCAGTTTTAAAAGTTAAGGGTAAGTTAACATACCATTCACCACATCATTGTTTTCTTGTGTTTGATATACATTGATGTTGAATGCACGTCCTCGGGCATGTGGAACATTACTCGCAAGATGAGGGCATTATGGGCAAAAGTGACTAGGTTCCCCCATAGTTGTAGCAAACACAGTTCGTGACCATCATGATGTTATTAGGTGCACGGTGACAAGTCGCCACCAAGTGACCATATTTACCACATAAGGTACACATGCGGCACAGTTGGTTCCCCGGATGATGGTACCTACAGGTGTTGCACATAGGTTGAGGACCAGCATAGGCCCTAGCCCCAAGCACTTGTGCCATAGGTGCAGTCACAGGTACAAGTTGTCTTTGAGGTGGTTTGGGTGCAGTCACAACATAGTTGCGCACCATGTGAACTTACGCTTGTTGTTGTTGTTGTTGTAAGACTTTTGGCTTGGGTCTACTTAACAGCCTTGGTAGCCATCTTTTCCACCTTCTTTTCACCCTTCACAGACATGGTGCCCACTCGTATATGATTCTCGATGAGTTGAGCGGTGATAGTTATGGCTTCTTCCAAGGTTGTAGGTCGCCTACCCACCATAACATTTTAAATTAGGGTGGTGCACTCTTGATGAACTTCTCAATGTTGGTGGGATAGTGTCAACCATATGGGGCAACAGTATACTCAACTCATGACGCCTAGTTGAGTAGGCCAAATGGTAACCACCATCTTGCTTCAAGTTCAAGAATTCGTCCTCCAATTTTTGTAGATCACTCCTTGGGCAGTACTTCATGATGACGATGTTCTTGAACTCATCCCAAGTGAGTGCCAACACATCATCAACTCCTCGATTTCTCTTCTCGCTATTCCAGCAGGTAAGTGCCCTTTGTTGGAACATACTAGTGGCATAACGAACTTTGAGTGCCTTGGGACACTCACAATTAATGAAGGTATTCTCCATGCTCTTGAACCACTCAAGAAAACCAGTGGCTCCTTCCTTGCCACTATAACTAGTGCACTTGCAAGAACTAAAGTGCTTGAAGGTACAGGTTTGGTTATTGCGCCCTTGGTTCGCGCTATTTTCCCCTTGACCATTTCCATTGTTCCTTGAATTGGTCATCAAGGCGCTCTTGCATTCCACAACCATGATCGGAATGACGGCGGCCATTTGTCGAGCAATCATGGCGGCTAGCTTACGATCGGAATGCCCATTCTTTCCATGGTTACGGGACATGTTGGATATACAAAATGAGTTATACACTAGAATGAGAATAATAAAGGATAGTAATTTAAACAAGAGTAACTCAATAGTTGTAAGGCACATGGAATAGTTCCATTTGGTAACGCATTACCATTTAGAAACGTTGACAAGTCAAGGTAAATTGACCCATTTGCCTTGGAAACTTGTGTATGTTGACCATAGTTTATCACTCATCCTAGAAATCCCCAGGTAAGCATAACTAGTCCCGTAGGATTTATGCGAAATGCTTACCTTAGCCCGAAAGCCTTTTGCGAGGAAAACCAGAATACAGGTGTCTATGTGCAAACAAATTTCTTAGGTTCATGAAATCAAAACGTTGATGAGATTTTCATAGATTAGACATAGAGTGTAAGGCATCAAGTGGCACATAAGAAGGCATAGCATTATGTAGCATGCAAACAATCTATTTTTACAAGAATATAAATATTGTTCTACAAGGTTCATGCATAAACTATAGTCTAGGTAACCATGTCTAATAACCTAAATCCCTATAGTTATGGGCTCTGATACCAATCTGTCACACCTAACCTTAACGGTGAAATTGTCTAGATGTGAGGGTTAAGATAGTTCACAACCACATAACGCTATCTTTAATGAAAATAATATTATTATAAGTTTCAAATGAAGATGCAATCATATGTCTAAATCATGAAATAGTTTCAAACAAAACAAGACATAACATAAGCACTTTATTCTTTTATCTAGGTCCAAATCCTAGTTTATTGCAAGCTTCAAAAGTTGACTTCAAACATGCGCATTTTCTTGAAACATGTTAAAAATAATGAGTCAGCTATAAAGTTGGTGAGTTTCCAAAGGTTTTATATACATACTATATCAAAGGTTACAAGTAGCAATTCATGTCATAGGTTATGAGTTAAGCATGTTTCTAGAACACATATAGCTACAATCAACCTCGACTTAATTACAAGTTTATAAGATTGGTTAAGTGTACTTGGTTCTCATGATGATAAGTCATACGTCACCAGGAGCCCATAATACATCGGCTTTAGCACAAAATAGGCTTGTCAGGCCCAAAGATCTAAAATGTTGCCAGGCTAGCAATAGTTCATGATTTAAACAAAATATGTATCTCATATAAGACTTACAATAACACAAATAACCATTATAAATAAAAGTATGAATTGCAAGTTCTTAGAAGATTTAAATGTTTACAAGTGTATGTTGATAAGATTAACATGTTTCACCCCCAAAACGGTGTGAAATAATGTAAAAAGGGGCAAGGAAGCTCACATGGCAAAATAAGTATAAGGATGATGAATAATAAGAATTATATTAAGCGTCGTTCAAACGTAAACCGTTACAACAAACCTAAATATACATATTTACAATATTTAAGTTTAATAATAAGTTTAACGAATTAGCGAGGACTGTGGTTCTAAGTCGAATTTGGGGGGTTTTTGTAAGTATCTTTTATGTCTTCTAATATACCCTTTTATGTCTTCTAATATACCCTTTTATGTCTTCTAATAGAAATGATGTAATTAAACCATTTAAAATAACTAATAAAATAAAAATTTTAAATAAACATTTGGAACAAACATGATTTAAACAATGGTAAATTTAAGATAATGTTTCGACCAATTTTTATTAATTAATATTCAAAATCCTTTTTTAATAGAAATAAAACCTAAAATAATCCTTGTCAAAATGTTCTATTAAAATGATATTATTTAAATTCAGAAAATACAAGAAATTATTTGGTGTTTTACAAAAAATTTAAAGTTTATAAAATCTATTTTTATATTTATTAAAAATTTTCTATAATAAATAAAGGGCTAAAAGCCTTAAAAAATGTTTGAGAGTGCCCGGGTTCAAACCAAGGACCTCAAAGTTGAGATGGAAGTCGATAACCAGTGAACTAAGGCTCTTAGCCGCGGTTTAATTGGGTTTTAAAATCTTAAAACATAAACAGAAAGAAAACCCCTAATTTCTAATGAACCCTAATTCGACAATCCTAAAATTGAAGCTTAATTCGGTTATGTATGAGCCTGTAATCATGGGGCTTTTGTTCCCTATGTAATTTCGAGTGTATCTAGGTTTTTAATTTACCAGATTTGAATCGGTATTCGATGTGCACGTATAAGACTAAGTCGCGACGGGGGGGAACTAATTCAGGTAGCAATTTGTTGATGATAATCGAATTCCTACTACATAAAGCTTCTAATGGCTCTAAAGATGAGAAGCCCTTTGTCAATTATAAGTTAATAAGCATGAGATGAGGTCTTTCGGTGGTTGCAGGTTGTGGCTTCAAAAGGGAATCAAAGATGCAATTCTTGTGTGTTTCAAATGAAATTGAAAAGGGTAAATGATTAGAGATAGAAAGAAGATCAATTAGGTTCAGTTAATTCAATTCTTATTGAGTTTTAAATGCTCAAACGGCTCTAAGATTAAGAGCTTCGGTTACTCGATTGGTTTGGGATTCATAACCGTCATTTAACTCCATTAAAAAACATAATTGTGTTCGAACCACATTCATGAACTAGTTAGGGACGTTTGGGGTTAGATTATGAAGAGAAAAAAGGGTTTTGAAGTGGCCGGATCCCTTGGTCGGCGGTTGACGTGGGTAAGGGGAGGGAATTGCGTTTCGTTTTAAATATTTACACAAATGGTCCCTATACATTAAAATTCTTATTATTTTACGCCCAAAGCTTCTAATTAAGTTTTTTAAAATGACAAAACTAAGCCCTTAACTTACTTAATTTAAGTTTTAAACATTTTTAATGACTTTATAAAGTGTTATTATTATTATTTTTTAACATTATCATTATCATTATTATTATTATTAATATTATCATAATATTATTATTCAGTATATTTTATTTTTAGTTCCATACATTAAAACTTAATGACAACAAAAAAGAATAAACATAATAACACATGAGTTCTATAATTGAGAATAATGACCCTTTGAAGAATAAACGAAGTTAACTTTTAGTTAATAAAAATACAAGATGTTACATTAGTCATTGTTCCCATCTTTACTTCAGACTTGTTTAGGGCCATTTTGAGTGTGTTCTAAGGAGGAGAAAAAAACAGGTTGATCAGGATGGTAAGATCTCACAATCAAGAGCCTAAGAAGCTCGGATACCAATTGCAAGATCGGTTTTGTCACTTATACTACACTCAGATCAGATGAAGTGGAGTCTATTCTAAGAGTTGATAGTAATATACTAAGTAACAAAGAACACACAAAGATAATTTTCAAGGCACTTACATATATTGCTTCTCAACTCAAAGTATTACATGACCCTTACAAGCATATTACATGAGTTACAATGAGAAACTATATATAATACTACCTACAGCTAGATATACTTTGATAGCAGCTGGAATCCTCTAAGTAAAGTAAATACTACAAAGCTATAGTTTAAGGTATCTTAGATAAAGTCTTATCTAAGATATGGTAGTCATGACATGGCTATGACTTACATTTTTTCACCAACTAAAGTTGGCAACTGTACTATCTAATAAGGGTGAACACTAGAATAAAGTATGGTCAACTACATGGCATTTGAGAAAACACCATGTAGTATCTCAGAGGTCTGCAGCGGAGTGTCATAAACCATACTTATGTCTGCTGGTTCATAGTAATGTCTTCCGAAGGTTAAATCACTTCGAAAGAACAAGTTCTTCCGAGGCCACTTATACTTCGAAAGAGGCTACTTCTTCCGAGGCTTGATGGAGTTCTTTTGTTCTTCTTACTTTGGAAGTTCACTTCTGATCTTTTCTTCTAAGACTTAATCTTCAGAAGTGAACACTTAGTCTTTGGAAGTAGAGTTTTTCTTCGAAAGTTGAACTTTCACTTTGTCTTGGGAAGAACTCTATTTTCTTTGGAAGTTCCATACTTGACTTCGGAAGTCTCTTATCAGATGCACCAAAATAGTCTAAGTGATTTGGTTTTGGTTGCACCAGCTTTCTTCTTGATCCAACATATATGTATGTATATATATGTATCTGTATATATACACATATATATACACACATACAAACATATACATACATACATACATATATATACAGAGAGGGGTTCCTTGAAAACTATGTTATAAATAAAACCATAAAAATAGAGATTACATATATATAAGTATGTGTTATAAAGTGTACACCTAAGAGTGCGGTATATGTAAGGGTTATGCACATGTAAGTACATGTTATCAAGTATAAAACTAAGATTTAGGTACATGCAACTCATACAAAGTACGTATATATAAGTCATTTCATAAAAATAAAAATATATATATAATAACCTAAAAAGGTAAGGTTGAAGTTTACTTAAATTCACTTTAAACAATTAAAATGTAAAATAAATTATAAATCATGTGATTCCTCATAAACACAAATAGGCTACAAAGTACCACAAAGTACATAATGATAAAATGTACCTAATCGTTAAGTATCTCAAATATATTATTTAACTCAAACATAAACTACCAAAACCAAACATAAAATTGTGATTTAATACACTATTCGTCCCCCTCGTTACAATCATTTTTTCCTACAAGATTTTATGCTTAATTCGAATCAATTAATTGTGACAGTGGGGTCTTCAAACGAATTTCCAATTCAAGGCTACAAAATCTTAAACTATGTGACTATTTCAACTTATTATGTTTTGACCCGTTTAAACACAAAGTAAAATGTTTTAAGTTTATCAAGCGTGTTCGGAAAATTATGACCCACTTCAACAAAAACCTAGATCATTTTCATCTATTTTAACTAAATTTACCTAAACCCATAGTAACATCACTGAAAATATCAGGTACTTGCTGAACTATCGTGTTCTGTGAGTAACCTGATTTAATGCAATTAATTGCTTAGTTTAATGGTGTAAACTAGGGTAAGATCCATGTTGCTCGATGAAGCTAAATCACTGCAACAAGGCATAGCATTCACAATTTGAAATTGTGAACTTAAGTAAACATATTATAATGATGTGTAATTCAACATTACAATAGAATACTATAACCAAACTGGACGTTAGTGACAAAAAAACTAAACGTGCATCTATAGAAGACTAAAAAAACAAAGTGTTTAAGCATATTCACACACTTTATTCATTCAAAGCCAAACTATAAGAAAGTCTTGTTTTCTTTATTTATGCTTAAATCAAAGTACACAACTCAAACATAAACCGAAGAAATATTAATGGCAAGTGATGAACTACGCATACACGCATACATATATGCATTTATGAAACCAGAGAATTTATGTGATACGTTATAATTTAAATGAGAAAAAAGATCTAAAGCCAAATGATACATTGTAAAAACATTAACCTGAGGTCATCGTTTCCTTCTTTGACCCTATCTCGCGACCACCACCCCTTTGACCTACCTATGGTTGCTAACATGCACCCATCAATCCCAATAATGATGTCTAAAGAAACTTTATGAAATTGTATTATTTTATTTACTTTTATCCCCCCATGTATTAACCAGCCTCAGTGTATTACATAACTAAAGCACCTATATAAGAAACTTGGGCTTTTACATAAACAAACCACCCAAAACCAGCACCATCTCTTGTTTTCCCTTGGTGCACGGCCGATGCAAAAGAAAGGAGAAGGTGAAAGAGTCTCGGTTTGAAGGTTTAAGCTATATACACATGTACAGGACTCTATTTCTTGGTATTAACCAACAATCATACTTAATTTCATATGTTTATAACTATACTAAAGACTTCTTTGAGTTCCTAAGATGGTTTTATTTCAAAGGAACATGAAGAACTAGAAAACAAAAACAGAAATGACACGTTGTTCGGTAGCCCTAATGAGGCTTGGTGGCCTAAAAGCAGGGACTAAAACCCCCTTGAAGGTTTGTTTTAAAACCGTTACATTATAGTACCTCAACATAGAATGCAAGGATACTACAATAAAATTTAAATCCTATGAGGCCTCGTTCCCGACAAGCATCATAGTTAGTCAATCATAGCATATAACTTAAGAATATAAATTTTGAAAATAAACGTCACAACATAATACTTTAAAATATTCAGCTCTTTACATCATTCAATATAAAAATAAGCAAATTTTCTTAGACATAATACTCAGTTGTTCTTAAATTAAACATTTAATTGTTCGTCATAAAATTAAAACATCATCAGATGGGGAGGAGCTATCTCACTAGATCCCAGTCCTTGCTTATTTTTATAACAAACTTTTGAATGCAAGGATGTTGCTATTATGTTTTTTAAGGTCTTTTTTCAAGAACATATTTTTCTACCTTGGCTTTGTTCATCACAGGCTCAGCCTGATATCCAGTCATCTTAGTTATGAGATCAGTTGGTATGGTCATGTTTAAGAGTTGCAATGGTTTTATCTAAGTCCTCTATCTTTAGTTTATAATCATTTTCAGCTCTTTTGTGGTTAGATTTTAAGATATTTAAGGACCCAAGATTAGATCTCATCTCTAAGTTATAGGACATGTATCTATTAACTTTAACAATACATTCAGGTGTATAGAGATATTCCAATACATTTGCTTCATCATGGTCAGCCATTAGTGCTTGGTTTGGAGATGCATCGTCCACCTGAAAACTATAGTTAAAGCCTCCTTCTTCAACATCAAGTGCAACTTGTTGCTTTGGTTTTTCATTCTTGGTGGCTCTCTTAGTGCAGTTTGGCCTGGCTTGTGTTTGGCCACCATTTGTCCTTGGTGCGTTGCACTCTCTTGCTAAGTGACCCATTTGGTTATAGTTGTAACACTTTACTTTGCTTTTGTCCAGCCCAAACTTTACACTGGCTGCATTGCTTGGGTACTTCCTCCTTGTCCTCTTATAGAACTTCTTGGCTCTATGAGTGAGGAGAGCCATTTGTTGAACTATCTCCATGTATTCCAGGTCATCTGGATGGATTCGGTCTAGATCTTCAAGAGTGAAGAGAAAGTTGCTTGTGCTTTCATTAGAAGACATAAAGGCTTGTGAAGAACTTGTCTCTTGGAATGGGCTTCCTTGAGATCAGCTTTCTCTTGGTATCTCCAGGAAGGTGATAAAAGGACCCTTTTGTGTGTTGTTATGGTAGCATACAAGATGATGTCGTGGTTCTATATTATCCCTTTCAATGACATGGAGGGCTGAACTTAGTGAATTTCTAGAGTCTCCAAATGAACCTTGCATGTTCATCTCCATCTGGTATCCACTAAGATTCTTAATGCTCTTGATGACAACACAATAATGTGTTCATTGCCTAGGAAGAGAGGACATAAACTTCTTGACTATGTCTCTGTTCTGAAGAGCTACTCCAACAACCATTAGTGTGTCCATAATTCAACATACCTAAAGTATTGCTAAGTCATGGTTTCACCTGCTTTGAAGGAAAAGTTTTTAACTTGCTGCTTCAGGAGATCCTTCTTATTATCCTTGGCTTCAGTTGACCCATCATACATCAACTTTAGTGCATCCCATAGCTGTTTTGCACTTCATGAAGCCTCTACATATGGAGTTTGGAAGAGCAGTTTGAAGGGCTATCATGGCTTTCTGATCAATCTCTATTCTCTTCCTGTCTTTTTCAGAATAGTTAGCCATATCTTTTGGAATCATACCATCCATAGTAGTAGTTGTAGAGGTGCTTGGTATGTAAGGCTCCAAGACAACAGATTCCCACATCCTAGCGTCTTGTGACTTGATGAACCCTTCCATTTGTTGGTACCAAGTGTCAAAGTCTTCTGGAGTGATCAGTGGGGACTTTGTCATGGTTCCAGTTTCCATAGCAGCTTTAGTTAGAGCTGCCATTTGAGATGCTAAGTATTTTGTGTGTGTGTGAGGGCTTTTAAGATGATGAGATCTTATATTCAAGAGCCTGGAATGATCTGATACCAATTATAGGACCATTTAGAGGGACTAGTCACTTACAACAAAAAAACACAACAAGGAGGGTTTTTTTAGAACATTAACAAATCAAATAGGGAACTGGTAACACACTAGAATGATACATAGAACACAACCAAATATGAGACAGAACTAAGAACAAAAAACAAGATACACATGGTTTTCAAGAATGTTGTATATTGCTCTTAAGTTCTTTACAAGTGTTAAAGCATAAAGATAGTTACAAGGACCTGAGATACTTTATACTACATCCTACAGCCAGCCATACTTTGAATGCCAGCTGGAAACATTTAAACTAGACAACAAAATCAAATGCAAAGTCAAAAGGCAAATCGCCTTTTGACTAGTGACTATGTCATGCGAGAGCTCACATCATAACATATTACAAAAAGGATAAAAGTACATAATATAGAAAGCACGGACTCAAGACCTCAATGTACAGTTTACCAAAAGCATGGACCTTTTCACCAAGTTGTGAAAGTTGGTGAGTCAACGGAGTTGCAGTGGAAAGTGGTCTAGCTTTATGGTAAAGTACATCAGATAACGCATGTATTCAAAAGTCTTCAAAAGATAATCTATCTTCATTTCTTGGCTTCAGGAGACTCTCTCTTTGAAGCTTTGGAAGACTTCACTTTTGATTTCTTTAGATGTTGGTCTTGGCTTTGGAAGATTTTACACTTAGAATATTTTCTAGTGCATGGTGTAAAACTTCCAAATCATATATAGTTTTATACTTTAGTGCATGCATGCAGGAAGACTTGGATGTTTTGGGTGCATCAGCCTTACATAAACCTTACAAGTTTATTAAGTAATTTTGATACATTATAAAGAAAAATCTCTTTAATAAATTAATTAGCTACTTTAGTCAATTTACCAAATTATCTTAACCCATATTTTAAGTGACCTAATAACTAATATTATGAAGTCCATAAGTTTATATTTTAAGTCTCATGTTAAATTAGCAACAAAATCATATGTCATCTTCGTCAAAATTCATCTACTAACCACTTTATCATTCCTTTAAACTAACAAATATTTAGTCATAAAGTCCATATTTTTCCATTTTAATATCTCATCTTATATATATAGCTAGACTTGTGAACTTTGTCAACTTACCATCTAGTCATAACCCAACTTTCATATTACAACTCACTAACTAAATATAACTTGTAGAATATATATAAGTGTTCATAATAATACTTTAAAAACATCTAAAATTCATAAACATAATGTAATCCTTTTATGACTTTTCTTGGGTTTTAACAAACCTTTAGGACAAATCATCAACTAGTAACTTAGTCAAACATGGGTCTGACAGGGTTAGTGAGATTGAGATTCTCACTAAGGATCGAATATAATGACTGAGTTAATGATTGAATGGCGGAATCATACAATCAAGAAACATTCAATGCAGAGGAAATACTCATAAATGCTTTTGTATATATTAATAAGGGTGATTGATTACAAAGACTGCTAGGGTTTAGCAAGAAAAGTAATAATACACCTACAGAATACAAATATTTAGATCGTCTAAAATTCTGTCACCTCATGTACGAGGTTATCTATTCTATTTATAGGCAGACAAGATGCCTTTTACAAAATGACTAAACTACTCCTGACCTATGACATCAGAATCTAGTCTAAGTCTTGATCCGCATATTTGCTTGTTCAAATGCATTTGCAAATGTGGATGAGTTGACTTGTTCAGCATTCTTCACTTGATCATCCGCATTAGTATGTTGGTCATCCGCATTCTTTAATGCAGATGAACAAATACTTCTGTGCATTTGTCTGGTCATCCGCATTGGCAAATGCCGATGAGCAAAATCTTGTCCGCATTACTATATGGTCTTCCACATTTGTTAATGCGGAAGAACAAATAGTTGTTCGTACTTGTTTTATGTCTTCCGCATTGACAAATGCGGAAGATCATACTTTGTTTTTCTTGTGCAGGATCTTCATCCGCATTTCTTCTTGGACTTGTGGGAATCCAGCAGAGCAACCATCAACTCACCCATTGAATTGGCATGCATAATCCTTTCAGGGTCCAATAATACTCCCCCTAAGGATTATGCAGCCTATGTTCTTAAATGTTTAGGTGGTGATTGAGGTTGTGATGATTCTGCTAGGTCTTGTGATGGTGAAGGTGTTGCATGAGCTGGATTCAGATTGCCTTGATCATGTTGACAAGTCTTGAGCATCTGACATTTTATCCCTTCTTTGGACATGAATCTTCATTCTGCTCATATTGTGAATGGCTTCAAGAGGTAGAGTTTTAAGTGAGAATGGTTCCCAAATAGACACCGCAGATAACCCATCCCTCTGAATCAAAGGAGAGCCATCTATATCAACTTCTAGTTTGACAATATTGCCCAACTGTAGAGGTGTCTTCTTCTTCCTTTGCTCCTTCTTTGCACTGATCTGATCATAAGCCATATTGATATTTTGATACACTTTAGAATGAAATGTAGATCTTCTTGACCCAATTGGTTTGATATCTCTTTGAAGTGCCTTGTGTATATGTAGTGAATGTATGATTGATCTAGTAGTCTCACTTCATAGCCATTGAACAATCTGACTCCACTACTTCTTTACCTCCCCACTTCCTCTCAATCTCCATTCATAGGTCTTCTTATCATAATAAACATTTGAGATTGGTGTTGAGGAATGTGTAGCAGCCACCATTTTTCTTTTTAATGATTCAGTAGGTTTCACTCTGAGCTCTGGAAACACTACTTCTTCAGCTGGTTTTGTCTATTTCATCTCCAGAGGGTTCTTGAATGTTTTGCCTTTTCTCATACACATTGCATTTTAAAGAATTGAAGTTATTGGTTTTTTTTGAACATTTTAAGTATACCTTCAATTCATATCCTCTAAACATGGCATTATGGTTGATCAACTCTAGATTAGCCAACTCTTTCAGGTCATGAATCTCAAGTGTATTTACTAGAGCAGAGTACTCTGTAAGAATTGCACTAGACCTGAGATTCTTTTAACCATGAACATGTTCCATTAACTATCATACTTCCAAGCAATAATTTTCTGATCTATTTTTCCTTTTGGATTAGATACACCTCTAATCATCTCAGCAGTGGTCAACCAATCCTGAAGTTTCAGTTGGGACGGTTCAACCAACCACTCTAGATATTTGTGCAGAACAGGTGCCAGAAAGTCTTGATCTTTATGTGTAAGTTACATGTCTTGTGCAGAGACTCTTGATCTTGGCTTTTGATTATGTACTTCTTCTTCTAACCACTTTAACTTTTCTTTCGTTTCCTTGATTAGTCTGAGTGTGGGAGCTCTCAGTGAATTGGTTTTCATGTTTCCTAATTTTCTTTTGGTGAATCCTTGACTCGTTAGGTATTCCTTCATTTCCCTATCAGTCATTACATAGGGATTAGGATGTAGAGGTTCATGAGTTTGAGATTGCTTTTTCATGATTGACAGCTTTGGCGTTTGAGCTTTGGGTGCTATTGACTTCTTCTATTCTCTTTCAACTGTGGGATCCAGCAGTTTATTGACCTTTTCTTCTTCTGCTTTCATGCCTTCATAGGTCATATTGAATACTTTGTTTGCATCATACACGTGATCGATCAAAAACATGCCTTTATGATAAGGTCATCAGTTTGAGCCTTAACACCATTTTATCAATAGATTTTTCATTAACTACAGGACTGTCCACATCTACATCCTTGTCAGCATCATATCCTCCTTCTATTTCCCCTTCTTCCAAATCAATAAATGCATCTTGTTAACTTAAATAGGCCTCGGCCTTTTCATGCTTATCTAGGAATTCAACTATGGTTGCCAAGCTTCTTGGATCATCCTTTTTACTCTTCTTCACATGTTCTTCTTCAATTATTGGTCTCTTCCCTTTTGCCTTTTCAGATTAGTATTTCCTCTTTCTAGTATAAGTTTGAAGTGGAGGACCAGAAGAGGATTCAGCCTTTTTCATCTCCTCGGCAACTTTTCAGCCTCAGTTTGTACTTTTTCTTGATCATCAGCCTCTTTTTCTTCCTTTTCACTTTCTTGTTCACAAAACTCTCTTATCATTTCTTTTTGTTCCTATGATATGACACAGCAAGTACCATTTGCATGCTCAACTATTTCTCCAAGGGAACTGGAGATTGAGGAATGACCATAATGGGTTCAGTGTTGGTCCTCTGGTCAGCAACAAAATCCCAATATTCCTCATCTATTATGAATTCTTCAAAAGTAAAGCTATCCAAAGCACTGATTAGTTCTTCAAATTCAGCTTTCTTAGTTTGAGTAGCATCTCATTGCCCAGAATAAACCACAATCTTTAGACTTGATTCTTCATTCTTTCTTTTGCTTGCATCTTCTTCTTTTTCAATATTTTCAGTAGAGGATTGTTTCTCATCAGTCATTACTCTTTCTTCATCCTTTTTACTTTCTTTATCCTCAGCATTTCTTTGAATCTCATTAACATTTCAAGCTCAGATATTCTTTTATTTTGACTTTCAATTTGACTTTGGAGATTGGAGATGATCTCAGCTTGTTCTTCAATAATATCTTCTTGCTCTTCCATAGCTATAGTTTGAATGGAAAGTGTATCAATATGGCCACTTACTTCTTCCCTAGAATGATTGAGAGCAGCTTTTAAGTTTTCAATCTCTTTCTCTTTCTTTGTCTTCTCAGCTTCATATCTTTCTTTTAGCTCTATTAACTCGTGCTCCTTTTCATCCAGTTTTAGAATCCTATCATCAATGATTATAGCTCTCCTATTCAGGATTCTTTCCATCGTTTCAAATTTTTGTAATAGATCAGAAATTAACTCATCCTTTTCATCCGGTCTGTTTACATTAGATTCAGCAAAACTCTCTAAGGGAGTAGTCTCAGAAGTAACTCTTTTAATAGGCATTTGAGCATGATTATCCTCCTCATCTGAAGATGATTCAAATGCTTTAGATGTGCTTGTTGAGTCTCCAAACTCATATGGAATATCATGGGTAGGCAATGGTTGAGGTGGTGATTTTAGTGAGGGATGAGGTGGTGATATTGGTGATGGTAATGGTGATGGTTGTTGAGATGGTTGTGGAGATGGTTGTGGAGATGGTTGTGGTGATCGTTGTGGAGATGGTTATGGAGATGGCTGTGGAGATGTTTGTGGTGATGTTTGTGGCAGAGGCACAAATGGTGTTGCATAGTCATTATTTCAGGTTCAGTATGAGGATCACCCCTGCACCATATAGGGTGATACTGACCTTTGCCTATCAACACCATCAGCTTGCCGATCAGCAGCTTGTTCTTTAGTGTGATCATGAGTATCTTGTTCTTCTCCTTCTTCTTCTGGATTGATCTGTTGAAGTATCCAAGGAAGAAGAGGTGAGATAGCTCCACTGTAAATTTTCTGGGATCCCTCTTCTTAATGTACTTGTATGATTTTGCATCATAATGAGGAATATCTAGCACTGGTCCCTCAGTAGCAAGATTTGGGAATGCTTCATTTATCAAGCACTGAATGAATCATGGATACATCCAGAAGTTGTATCTTCTTCCCTCTTGTATGTTTAAAACCAGACCATTAAATACATAAGCATACATGTTGAATGGTCTGTTTGTGCAAAGAGCACAATTGCTAATAAAGTGGTGATTGGAATATCATTCCACCCTGTTTTTCTTTTGGATAACCAGTGCTGAAAGCGGTGGATTAGAAATCTCCACTACAAATCAACTAATCCCTTTACAATTTGCTTAGCTTCAAATCCCCCTTCATACCCAATCTCTGCAAAGAAGGTAGTTATGTCTTCCTCATCCAACTCTAGTGGTGCATCAGCATCATCACCAAAATGCAGACTTCTTCTTACAGAATCATCAGTTATGCTCAGAGTATAATCATTGTCAATTTTTCGAGATGAAGTTCTAACACCATCTGCTTCAATCACTTCAGCTAAATTCAAGAAAGACCTTTTGAGGTTCTCATAGATAGTGGGTCTAGGAGTGATAGCATAAGCTACCCTTGTTGTAGAGATGAATCTGATAATATATCTGAGTCCCTCAGCTTCTGGCACATGAGGGTCTAAATAGCCGCTGACATTATGGAGCTTGCTCCATGAAAGATTAGCCATTAATTCTGCATAAGAGACACATGTGTTAGTTTTCATAAGAATGCATGTGCATAATGATCAATTTGACTTTTAGTGGTCAAAGATGAACGTGTGAAGTCATTGATTCATTATTGTCACATCAAATGGTTAATTTTTGTAGAACAATCATATTTTCTCTGTTTTCAAGTTTAAATAAATTATTTATTAGATGTTACTTCATTGATTCCTTGCACATTTTTGTTTTTCATCAGACTTTGTTCTTGTAATGAACATAACTATGAAGGTTTTTCATGATGTTAAAATTTCTCTTAGTTTGCATGTTCATTGATGTCGAAAATGTATAACATATCTTTGAATAAATTGGATTTTGTGTGTTCTTCATTATCATTTGTTCTTCGTTCACTTTTGGTTCAACCGTCTGAAATTTAGGTCATGAAAAATTTATGGAAATTTCACCTTTCTATCAATGCTACTGTTGTTTGGATCGATTACAATAACAGGTTGATTTGAACACAATGAATTCTTTGGTTTTGATGATGAAGATGATCAAATAAGGTTACTGTGTTTTTTGCGCTCGTCTCCCTATGTAGTCTCTCAGATTTGAAAAGTATTAAATGACCCTTTGAAATTCCTTTAAATAGTCAAATAAGGCTTTTACAAAATTTTCCAAGTTTCAGAGCAAATGCGGTCATATTTTTAAAACACTGTAGCAAATGCGGAAGGGTATATTTTAAGTCTTTAGGTCATCCACGTTTGTTTACTGTTGTAAATGTGGAAGTGAAAATTCAATAACTTTGCAGTTCGCGTTTGTTTGCTGATGCAAATGCGGCATAGTTAACTTGTGATTTTGGGCATCCGCATTTACATACTGTAGCAAATGCGGATGTTTTGTTACTTCTGGTTTCTTCTATCCGCATTTGTGCACAGTTGCAAATGCGGAAGAACTAAGTTCATCAACATTTGTTCACTGTAACAAATGCAGTTGACAAAACTTGTTCATCATTGCTCACTGTAGCAAATGTGGTTGAATAAAATTTGTCAGCATTTGCTCACTGTAGCAAATGCGGAAGATTTGACTTTGTCACTATTTGCTCACTGTAGCAAATACAATAGAATAAAATCCACATTTACTTGAGCATCATTCATTGACAGGAGATTAATCACATAATTATTTCTGCTTTAAAAGACATGAAAATTGAAGATATGTATCCACAAATGCGGATGAGTAAAACAAATGCAAAAGTGTAAATTTCATCTGTATTTGACAAATGCGGTTGGACACTTAAAAGTTTATTTGCATTGACAAATGCGGTTGAAAACTTGAAAATTATTTTATCCGCATTGACAAATGCGGTAGAACAATTTTTGTTCCGCATAGGTTTTAACACTTCAAAATTTCATGTATACTTGTAGCACACTAATGTGGTAGAGTACAATTATTGTCTACATTAGTTTCACTTGGAAATAAAAAGCTACCCGCATTGGTTATAAGCATGGGTTACCTTCACCCGCATTAACCAATGCACTTACCTGCATTAACTTTTGAACTTAATCATAAGTTAATGTGACTATTTTGATTTTTCATTTTATGAAGAGATGTCATTGATTGATTTTTCTTATGAAATTGTTGGCTGTTGAAGTTGTCAATTCCTGCTGGATTGACTCATACATCATAAGTGATACAAGTTTCCTATTGTTTGACTAATCTTGGACTTTTCATGGTTCCAAGAATCTACATAGGCTGAGATACTATAGTATAACTTCTACAACAACACATGCATTTTCTTTTTCTTTTGTTTTTAATGTTTTTAAGAAAGTAATTTAAGATAGTAGCAATCTATAAAGATTTAATCAAAAATTTTAAAGTACTCCCCCCTAAAGTGTATATCCACATCTACATAAAAACTTTAAAGATTAAAAAACTTTTTGACAATTATATACATTGATTATTGATAATGAAGAGAAATATATCTTTTGTTGGGATCTTATCAATCTTACATTTCACATGTGCATCCTTTATGATAAAATGGACATGTTTATGAACTTGATGATTGAAGGTATGTTTGTCCTCTTAAACTCATACCTGGTTGATATTTTAATGCAAATGATATTTATCATGTTTTTGGTTGATTTAATTATTCAATATGTACCTCATACACACAAGCATGGAATGATCAACAAGCTTTATACAATGCATGATAGAAATTTTTCACAACTTTCCTTACCAGGTTACTTAAATTATAAGAACTCATTTTCACTGATCCTCATTGGGACTCTTGTACTTTGATCATTTTCATGATGATCCACATAGGGATTATTTTCACTTCACTTTGGAAGGTGATCCATGACATGATTCTTTTGTTCATTCACTTGGAATGTATTGCTTTTCTAGATTCATCCAATTGGATGCGTTCCTTATTGGGAATCTTTGGATCATTACATCTGCACTATGTGCTTGTTTCATTAGGTCTTTGCTTAGCAAAACAAAGATAAAACTTGATGTGGGTGAAAGAGATTCATAGCATCATTACCTGGTGTGTTTAGGTTACTACACACACATGCACTTAGATAAGCCAATACATACATATAGTTTGTGATGAGTGTTTCACTATTGAATAAGATTTTTAATTCATCACTACATGTATCTTCTCTTCCAAGTTGAGCCTACCAACATATCTGGTAAGTCATGATAGTCTTTGCAATTTTGAAATTAAGCACAATGAATGATATAATGACTGTACTTATATCATTTCCCTAATGATATTCTATTCTTCATAAAATTGACTCCTTTTTGTGTTTTTCTAGTATTTTTGACTTGTTTTTAATGTTTTGAATTATTTTTACTCAAGGTTAATCATGCCAATTGACTGAACTAGAAATTCAATCCTACCAGGTTCAAATGCCTTAGTAAACAAATCAGCTAATTGATTTTCAGTGAGTACTTGAATCACTTTGATTACCCTTTTTCAGCATAGTTTCTCAAAAAGTGATATCTAATTTCAATATGTTTTGTTTTTGAGTGTTGAACTGGATTATTGGTTATGAAAACAGCTGCAGTGTTGTTAATGTGAATTGGTGTGTGCAAGAAGTTATAACCATAATCAAGCATCTGGTTTTGAATCCAGAGAACTTGAGAGCAATAGGCTGATGCTGCAATATACTCAGCTTCTATTGTTGATACAAACATGTTTGTCTGCTTCTTGCATTGCCAAGAGACTAGTTTGGGACCAAGAAATTGACAACCGTCAGAGGTAGATTTTTTGTTGAAGTCGCATCCTCTATAATCACTATTTGGATACCATAGTCCAAGAGTTGGTTTGCCTTTTAGATATCTGAATATCCTCTTGACTGCATTCACTTGTGATTCTTTTAGATCAGCTTGATATCTGCACACACACAAACACAAACATAATGTCAGGCCTACTGGCTGTTAGATACATAAGTGAACCGATCATAGATCGATAGTGAGTCTGATCCACTGATTTTCCTTCAGGATCAGGTCCAATCTTCACTTTAGTATCCATAGGAGTTCTGATAGACTAACAGTCAGCAATGTGGAATTTCTTCATCATAGTTTCCATGTATTTTGATTGATTGATGAAGATTCCATCTGCTGTCTGTTGGACTTGCACCCCTAGAAAGAAAGTAAGTTCCCCCATAGCACTCATTTGGAATTTTGAATGCATAAGGTCTTCAAATTCTTTGCAGCGCTGCTTGTTTGTTGAGCCAAAATGATGTCATCCACATAAATCTAGACTAACAGCATGTCTTTTCCTTTTCTTCTTCTGAAGAGAGTCTGATCAATCTTTCCTCTTTAGTATCCATGTTCAAGAAGAAAAGATGATAGAGTCTCATACCACTTTCTTGGAGCTTGGTGAAGACCATACAGAGCTTTGTCAAGCATGTAGACTTTATGAGGGAAATCTGGATCTTCAAAACCCGGTGGTTGACTCACATAGACCTCTTCAGCAATCTTTCCATACAAGAAGGCACACTTCACATCCATTTGATAAACAGTAAATTTCAAGGATGCAGAATATGCAAGAAAGATTCTGATTGCTTCTAATCTGGCCACAGGTGCAAACACTTCGTCATAGTCAATGCCTTCTTCTTGAGTGTATCCCTGTGCCACAAATCTTGCTTTGTTTCTGATGGCGATCCCTCTATCATCAGTCTTGTTTCTATATAGCCATCTGGTACCGATAGGATATTATCCTTGGGGAAGATCTACTAGTTACCATACTTCTTGCTTCTTGAATTGGAGCAATTCTTCCTGCATTGCTTCAATCCAGCTATTGTCTTGAAAAGCCTCTTTGATATTTTTTGGTACTTTTTGACAGAGAAAGCATGAGAACAAATAGATGTTTGCAATACCAGACTTGCGTCTTGTCACCCTCTCATTAAGATCACCAATAATGGTTTCAACTGGATGATTCTTGTGTATTCTGGTGGTTGGAATGGAGTCACCGGTAATAGTTACATCAAGATTGGAGACATTCAGTTCATTATGGTCAGAGGCATTTTCATCTTGCATTGTTATTGAATTATGAAGATTGTCAGACTCCATTTCAGTTCCTGCTTCAGCTTTAGCAGAACTGTGATTGCTTTCATCATTTGATGTTCTTTGTGTTTCAAATGAAGGAGAAGTTTGTATCTGATTTCTGATCTCAGTTGAAAGTTCATCTGAGTGTGATGGTAACAATCTTGGACCTCCTTCAGTTGAAACACTCTAATTTTGTGATGGTTGTCTGATAGGATCAGCTTGGAGAAGAACATCTTAATTCATGTATTAAGCAGATGCAGGAGCAATTAATGGAAAGTCATTTCTTCTTTCTGCAGCTGATGAAGTTTCACCTGAATGGAGATTTCCTGCATCAAACAAGTGAAATTGATCAAATGATTTTGTAAAAGAGTCAATATCATACAGCCAGTTGGGACCATTTGTAGATTTAGGAAATGAATGTTCTTTGAATTGAACATGTGTTGATTCATTAATAATGTTTAATCTAGCATTAAACACTCTGTAAGCCTTTGAAATAGAAGAATAACCTACAAAGAATCATTCATCAGACTTAGATGAAAACTTCCCCAGATAGTCTTGGGTGTTTAATATTGAGACAGGACTACCAAATGATTTAAGAAATCCAATGAATGGTTTTCTATGAAAAAGTAGTTCATATGGAGTCATGTTGCTTTCTTTTACAATTAGGGTTCGGTTTTGTACAAAGCACGATGTGTTGACTGCCTCTGCCCAAAAGGTGATTAGCAGATTAGCATCTGTTAGCATTGTTCTTGTTGCTTCAATCAGTGTTCTATTCCTCCTTTCAGCTACCCCATTTTGTTGAGGAGTTCTAGCTGCACTGAATTGATGAGCAATGCCTTGGGTTTTACAAAAAGAACTCATGTCTTCGTTTTTGAATTCAGTTCCATTATCAGTTTTGAGTGTTCTGATCTTAGGATCAAGTTAATTTTCAATTTGTGTGATAAAGATTTGAATTATTTGGGATGTCTCATATTTATAAAGTAAGAAGAACACCCATATGAATCGAGAAAAGTCATCAATGATCACCAAACAATACTGTTTCTTTCCAATACTCATGACATGAGTTGGTCCAAATAGATCCATATGAAGTAGCTTCAATAGACTATTGTTTGTGTTCACCAGCTTTGATTTATGAGAAGATTTGTGTTGTTATCCTTTGAGGCACGCTGAACAGTGATCAACAAAGTGAAATTCTTTTTGTGGAAGACCAATGACATGGTTTCCTTTGACTAATATGTTTATATTTTTAAAGTTGGTGTGCCCCAAACGTCTATACCAAAGCTGTGACTCATCAATGATGCTTTTGACAAAAGACATGTTTTCTCTTTAGGTGATGCCGAACACAAGTTTAAAACATAAGTATTATTCTTCCTCGGGGTCTTTAGGACAACCCAATCTTTAGAGATCTGAAATCTAGGTTTCAGAATATAGCAATAAGTGTCTGCTAAGTGAGTTGAATATTTTGTGTCATAGATCTGAGACACGCTTAGCAGATTGAAGTTCAGTTGTTCATAGTAGTTCACTCTATCAAAGCTTAGCATCCCGTTTGTTATAGATCCTTCACCTGTAGTTCTACCACCTTGTGAATCTCCACCAAACGCCACCATAGTTCCTTGTATGTGCTTGAAGTCATGAAGGAGGGAACGATCTCCAGTCATGTGTGAGTAGCATCCACTGTCCACGTACCATAAGCTGTTGGACCTATATGGATGACCCTGTAAGCATAAAAGAACTAGTTAGAATATGGAACCCAAGCCATGGTGGTCTTGAGTTTCCCGTTCCTATCTATTATGGTGACCTCTTGATACTTTCCTCTAAATTATGATCTATTCAGAGGTGACCTTAAAGATTGCTTATGATATCTTGCTGGAGTCTTGTCATCAATATCAGTAGAAGAGTCAGATGAGTAGTGAAACCTTTGATCTCTGTTCTTTTGAAGAAATTTAATTCATTTCAGATTTTCAAAGATCATTTTGGGTTTTGAAAAGTCAGACTTTTGATTGATGAAATGGTTGTTTCTTTGACTTTTCCACATTTCTTTTGTTTTACTCATGCCATTTAGTGATCTAGATGTTCTAGATTGATTGTTATGCAAATGACTCCTGACTAGAGTTTTGCCTGATGATGTTGTTGAGATGGGTTTGTTTTGGGGAATTCTTAATCCCTTCTGATTGAAGTAACAATCAGATGTATTGTGATTGTTCATATCATAGACTGAATAATATTTGTTTAAATAAAAATTTTTGGTTGAGTGGTTTGTTAATGTCACAGATAGAGCAGTATTGATTATAAAAGCACTTTTTTGTCTTGTGATTGAACATAATGTCACAATACATTTGTTTGTTGCTTGAATCAGATTTTGATTTGTGTGCCTCAGCTGATTTTCTCATTTGACACTTTCTATTGCTTAAGGGATGAATCAAAATTAGCCTTTTTTCTAGTTTGCCTTACAACACTACATTTGTTTGATTTTTTGCATTTCTCACCTCTTTCTCAAGCTGGTCAACATGTTCCTTGTTGCAAATATCAAACCCAACTCCCTGTCTTACTTTTGAAGACTGAGGGTCTGATAGAGTTTTATGTGTTGAACTCAGTGATTCTTTTTGTGTCTTTTTCATTGAAACCTTTTCTGAATTGCTTTAATTGTTTGGAGGTTTGATCTCATTATCAGAACTAGTTTCAGCAGTGGGTTTCACTAACTTCACATACTTCTTTTTACCTTTAAAACTGAAGGTATGAATTTTATGAAAGGAACAATTGCTTTTACGGGGCTTGAGGGTTTCATGACACTCACTGCCTTGTCTGAGCACTCTTTGATTTTGATTGGGTGACCTAACTTGATTTTATCCTCATTTGTTTCAATATAAATATCAGGTTTGTTTTGAGGATTGGTCACTTGTTTTACTATAGATTTTGGTTATATAGTTTTATTTTCAATTTCCTCATTGAGTGAGACAGATTCGGGCATGATAGTATAGTTATCATTGGATGGTGGAGGACATGAATTATACCCAATCCCCGACATGTCCTTTTGATCCTTTTGAGAATCAAGCATCTCTTACAGCTTGACTAAAGACATTTTAACCTTTTCAAGTTTCACTTCAGTCAGTGTATGTTCAGCCTTAGATTAAGCTAATTTTTCATAAGTAGCTCATTCTCAGCTGCATGGGTGTACTTTTCACCATGCAGTTTTTCAATATTAGAGATAAAGATTTAATTTTGATTTCAAAGCCCTTTATCTCTTATTTCATCATCTATGACTTCACCTTTTCTTCTTTAATTTTATCATCTAGTTTATGGTTATGCTCTCTAGTAATACATTTTTTACTACAAAGGTTAGATTTTACCTTAGTAGGCATTGGAGATAGACCATTGTTGATGTGAGCCATAAGTGCATGATTTTAAAATTGAGGCTTGACTTCCTCTGCATACATGCTCCAATCACATACCCCAGCTTGCTTTATCACGAGAGCATTGGCAGATGATTAACTGCTTCCATGAGCTTCGTTTGTCAGTTGAGGTGGATTTGATATGATTGGTGTTGTTGTGGATGATGATACTGTTGTTGTTGATTGTTGGAGTGAAAGCTTGAGTTGGATTGTGATGATGACTGGCCTTGAGAATTTCTTTGAAAGTTGTTTCTCTTAGGGGCATTACATTCTCTGGAGAAGTGGCCAACCATGCTACATTTGAAGCATTTCACTTTGGATTTATTATATCCAAGTTTTGTATTCTCATTAAGGCTAAGCTTTCTGCCTTTTCTGAAGAATTTCTTTGCTATCACAGCAATCATGGCCATTTGCCATTGTAGATCCATTTCTTCCACATCATCTGGATCTATTTCCTCCAGATCTTCTTGGATCAGATGAGCAGAAGTGAGTCTTCCTCCTAAGTATGCTTCAAAGCTTGCAACAAAGGCATTGTAAGTTGCCTTATGTTCTTCTGATCTTGTGTCTTCAGGAGTGGTTGCAGGAGTAGCATGACTCTGGATGCTTAGGATGATGTTGATGGATGATTGGTTGGTGGAGTTGCAATGAACCCTGTGTTGTTCAGTTGATCTCTTGATGAGATGAAATCATCCTCCTCAGTGATGAAGACATTTTCCATAGAATGAGATTCTGATGGAAATTTGTAAGCCACAATCACTCTTGGTCCACCAATATTCTACTTCTTTCATAAAGTTCCAATGCTTCTACTTTGGCTATCATGATATCCAAAGTAGTACTCTCGAGATCAAGAGTATTTTTCAGCATTGTTACATTCTGTTTCTAGCTTTCAGGGAGGCTGTGTAGCATTTTCTTGTTTAGTTCCTTGATCTTGTAAGTGACTCCCATGATTTCCAAGTTACCAACTATACAAATCTATGCAGTTGTTTAGATATTGTCACGCCCTGGGCCCAGGGAGGTGGGACGTCACAGACTGGCATAATATGGCAGCGGAAACAAACCATAATATGAGCACAACAAGGAAAGGAAATACATGGCATTACATCAAATACATGTCTCGGGTTACAAAAGTTAACCCATTAAAAGATACATAGTTCAAATACCCAACGTATTCAAAAGATTTAATTGTTTAGCAAACATCCAAGAAAAGTCATTTCTTAAAATTTAAAGCCAATGTAATGCCATCAAGGTCTCGGTTCTAAGTCCTCTACTTGAAGTCCTTTAGGTCTTCAAGTTATCCATGCTAGATACCTGAAACATGCTTAGAAGAAATTTTGGGTCAACATAATGTTGGTGAGTTCAGTGTTTAAAGTTCAAAAAAATAGGAGGTTTTTAAAGACTGCACTTTAAAAGAATTAGTTCACTTTTATTATCAACATGATTGTATAGCGGTTGTGGAGGTCACAATCAACCCTGCACTCAGCCCTGACTAGCCTCTTCAAGAGTAAAGTGTTGTCGGTTAACATTAGAGGATAGCTGAGCCTCATATAGGTGCACCCTACCTGCTGAGGGGTACACCATAGTATCCTACAAGTACCTATTACATGCTGCAACGACCCCGCAGGATCTCAGTGTGGTCCCCTTCCCTTAGGAAGGCACTGTACGTGGGGGATACCCCAAGTAGATCTACCCATATAGACAAGCGGTTCACCAAGAATTAATGATTGTGAAAAAGTATAAACAACGCAGGTTCAATTAATCCACAACATTCAAGCATCATAAGTTATAACACATAAAGATTAACAGTCAAAACAATCGCATGTTCCATCCCCAAAACATTTAAAAGAGAAAAATGGGAAACACTAAACTCACCTTAGGTGTTTAAGAAAAATGAAACTTCGCGTGTCGGGAATGTCTCAAGTATAGCACCCTAACATGAATATAGTAAGTGATAAGCTACTACTCTAAACTTATTTATGGTGCAACAAGTGTGTCAAAGGATTAGTTGTCGGGTTCGGCTTTGATTCGATTAGGGTTTGCGTAAAAAGTTTCCTTTTATGGAAAGTCAAGGTTTTTCATTTAATCAAGGATTTTAACACCATTTAGTTAAGAATATAGGGTAATTAAGTTGTTCAAGTGATTATAAGTCTCGTAAGAGCTGCTTATGAAGTTTGGCAAAATTTTACAGTTTAGCCCCTCAAGTTTCAAATTAATAGTTTCTACCCTCAAGTTTGATTTCTTGTATAATATGACATTTATGACCAAAAATCAGGTTTTTAAAGTAAAATTGACTTATTATTAAGTAAGTGAACACAAATTTTTAGATAATGGTTCGGTTTAAAACCTATGTGTTTAACGTTCCCGTTACGGTGAAACCGAAAAGTTTTAACGGTTAAACAAAGATCTCCATAAATCGGTGACTTAGACCTGTAGGTAACACCTTAAGACATTTTTATAAGTTTCTATTCCTTTTAATCACAAAAATTTGCCTTTAATGGTTGAAAGACCCGTTTTTACGTTTAACCCGTTAAATCGCGTTTTTAACCGAATTTGGCCATTTAAAAACTCGTTTGACCAACTTTTCTACTTATAAGTTATTTTCTCACTTAATCTTCTGGAATAACATGGTTTTTATAATTTTTAATCTTATACTCATTTTTCTCAAAAACGTCATTCGGTTGGTACCCGTTTTCACTTAAAAATCCATTTAAATTACATTTTTACCAGTAAACTATCCCATTGACTCCAGAACGCTTTTATTAATCAACTTGAGCCTGGAATACTTTTTAAGATGGTTAACATCCATGCTTTATTATTTTACCATTGTTTTACCATGTTTCGGTTCCCAAAAGTGCCTATAAGGGGGGGGGGGGGTCTAATCACATGTCCTTTATTCCAGATATTAAACATTGTTAACACTCTTAATATTCATCAAAGCCTACTGAAATTTCAGTCCCAAAACGTGGCCTAGTTGTTCTACACATCCATAGACTTCAAATATGTACAAAAATGTCATAACCGACCATAACACATGTGTAAATCATCTTAACTTGAGCTTAAACATTACCAACACTTTATTTAGCTTTATAAACAGATTATTAAGGTGTCCCAAAGTCGTTCATGAGCAGGTTACGAGTCTTGGTTGAGAGGGTTTTTCAAACAAATGTTTAAAGGGTGTTGTTACATGTACAAAGAAGGATTTTCAAGGTGTAATCCATGTAATAACCATGGGTTCGAGTTATGTAACCTTTTGTAACTTTTAAAACAGGTTCTTGGGAGTCCATTAAGCCATTAACATGCAGGTTACAAGTTTGGTTTACAAGAGTTGCAACATTCATAATTAGATGATGCAAAACACCCAAAAAGAGGGTTTTCATGGTGGAAATCGGTTTCCACCTCAAGAATGACTATCATATCACGTGATTTACCTTCAAGAATGTTGGGAATTCCTTAAGAACAAAGTGATGGTGAGAAGTTTCTGCTACAACAAAAAAGCAAGGTTCACATGTGAAAAAAGAAAACATGAGAAATGTCCAAAACAGACAACATGGAGCTTACACTTATGTAACTCATGGTTTGGAAGGTGTTGATGGTCGTGGATGGGTAGAAACTCCTTGGACTTGGCTGTAGAACCTCGAACAAAGGCTGGAAAGGTCGGACAAAGTGCAGGTGTGTGTCCAAGACTCGCGAATGTGGCCACCTTCTTGCGGTTTGAGCTTGGCCGATGCTTGCTTGGTGTTGTGGTTCATGGTTTTGGAGCTGGAGTAGAGAGGATTTGAGAGAGTTTGAGTGTGTGTGTGTGTAATTTTGAGCTGAGAATTCAAACAAAGAGAGGAGAGGGAGAGGATTGAGAGAGGGTTGCATGAAATGGGATTGGAGAGTGAGGGTGGTGGTGTTTTAGTGGAGAAGGGAAGTGTGGATTGGGGAAGGTGGGGGCGGTCGAGATGCTCTCCAATGGGCAATTCTCCTTTTTTTTAATTGTTAAATAATAATGTGTAGTATTAATTTGTAGTATTGGGTAGTATTTTAAGTGTTATGCATGGACATGCATGTCTCTTAGCCGAAAATTACAAGTGTGTTTGTATACACACATTTTAATTGTTTTTACTAATAAATTGGTTTCAATTAGGGTTTTTAAATTCTAGCTAGGGTAGCTAATTAACATTCCCGGCACTAAGTTCTAATTGGTAGAGACTCAATTTGACTAAATAGTCACAAAAATCACATAGAATCATAAAAATGGAACAAATAGCAATAGATGACACTAAAATCACCAATAGGGTTAGATTGTTTCTATTAATGGCATTTATAAAACGGATAGTGATGCTAGTAGATTAGGGTTAGAATTACAACCTGGAGGTCGGTTGTTACATTCTCCCACCATTTAGGAAATTTCATCCCGGAATTTTATTTTCGATTGTAGTATGAACGGTGGGTTTGAAGAGGTGTGGATAATTCTTCCTCATTTCATCTTCACGTTCCCAAGTGAATTCAGGTCCTCTTCTAGAGTTCCATCTAACCTTAACCTTGGGTATGCGGCTACGCCTTAGCCTTTGGACAAGCTTATCGGTGATTTCCAACGGTTCCTCAATGAAGTTTAGTTTACTATCGATTTGGGCTTCCTTCAAGGGTATCACTAGGCTCTCATCAGCTAGGCACTTCTTGTGGTTAGACACATGGAAAGTGTCATGAATGTAGCTTATCTCCTCAGGTAGTTTCAATCGGTATGCTATTGGACCGACCCTTGTTATGATCTCGAACGGTCCAATGTACCTCGGGCTCAACTTGCCCTTTTTACCAAATCTGATCGCACCTTTCCATGGTGCCACTTTTAACATCACCTTATCACCAATCTGGAACTCCAAGGGCTTCTGCCTTCTATTTTCATACTTCTCTTGACGGTCCCTTGCAATTCTCAATCGCTCTTTTATTTTGAAGATTTTGTCAGTGGTTTCCATCACGATGTCGGGTCCTACTACTTGGCTGTCACCAACCTCATTCCAACTCAGGGGAGACCAACATTTTCTACCATATAGAGCTTCATAGGGAGCTGCTTTGATGCTCGCGTGATAACTATTGTTGTAGGAAAATTCCACCAAGGGAAGGTGAGTGTCCCAACTTCCACCAAAGTCTATCACGTAGGCTCTCAGCATGTCCTTTAGGGTTTGGATTGTACGCTCGCTTTGACCATCAGTTTGCGGATGGTACGCGGTGCTCAAGTCGAGTCAAGTCCCTAGCACTTGCTGGTGTGACCTCCAGAATCGTGAGGTGAAACGACTATCTCGGTTGGAAATGATTGATAATGGGACTCCGTGTCTCGACACTATTTCATTAATGTATAATCGGGCCAATTTGGTCAAGTCGTAGTCCTCTCAGATGGGTAGGAAATGGGCCGACTTGGTCAGTCTATCCACGATGACCCAAATAGCGTTGTGGCCACGAGGTGTTCTCGGTAGTTTTGTGACGAAGTCCATGGTAATATTATCCCATTTCCACTTCGGGATCGCTGGTTGTTGTAATGTTCCGAATGGTTTCTGGTGTTCGGCCTTGACCATTGAACAGGTCAAGCATTTTCCGACATAGGTGGCTATGGATTGCTTTAGCCCGGGCCACCAAAATAGGGATTTTAGGTCTTGGTACATCTTGTCGCTGCCTGGGTGAACAGAGTACTTGGTTTTGTGAGCCTCGTCCAAGACGATCTCTCTAAGTCCCCCATGCCTGGGTACCCACGTCTTACCTTCACATTTGTAGACGTTGTCGCTTCCTAGCACAAGATGTTTCTCCATTCCCGTCAACATCTCCTCGGACAAATTTTCCTCCTTTAAGGCCTCTTTCTGTGCTTCTCTTATGCTGGTGAGGAGATTGGAGTAGACACTCATCATTAGCGCACGAACTCGTAGGGGTTTTTCTCTTTCCTTTCGGCTCAAGGCATCTGCTACTACATTCGCCTTCCCAGGATGGTACCGAATTTCGCACTCATAATCGCTTAGTAGCTCTACACATCTTCTTTGACGCATTTTTAACATCTTCTGTTCAAGGATGTGCGGCAAGCTCTTGTGATCGGTGTATATGACACATTTGATACCATATAAGTAATGTCTCCACATCTTGAGTGCAAACACCACGGCACCCAGTTCAAGATCATGGGTAGTATACTTCTGTTCGTGCTCATTCAGAAGTCAAGATGCGTACGTGATGACTTTGTCTCATTGCATTAGCACGCACCCTAACCCTTCTTGCGAGGCGTCACAGTAGACGACAAAATCCTCTACGCCTTCCGGCAAAACAAGGATGGGCGCACTACACAGCCTTTCTTTGAGCAGCTCAAAGCTTCGTGTTGTTCTTTTCCCCATATGTACACCACGTTCTTCCTTGTCAAGGATGTCAGCGGCTGCTCGATTCGTGAAAAGTCCTTTATGAATCTTTGGTAGTAACCGGCCAATCCAAGGAATTGCCAGATCTCGGTGGAGGGAGTCTGGGCAATTTGTCGGGGAATACTTCCGGGTATTTAGACACTATTGATATTTCCTCAATCTTCTTCTCTTCCTTAGGGCTCATTACATAGACAATGTAGGTCGTACGTCCTTTATTGAGACATTTGGTTGCCTTCAGGTGGGACATCATAGGGCATAACGTGCCACTATTATCCCCGTAAATCGTAAGAATTTTATTGTCGGCTAAGGTATTCTTAAGAGTCGCTCGTCGCATACGATTTCAACCTTATTTTCGGCCAACCAATCCATTCCTACTACTATATCAAATCCTCCTAGGGTTATCGGCATCAAATCTATTGTAAACAAATTACCCCTTAATCCAATGGTGCAACTTTTGATTATTTCATTAGTTTCTATTATTTTTCTGTCAACCAATTCTACGTTTAAGCATCAGTTAAGGTATGAGTATCTAGTTCAATCAAAGGTCTAAAGGTGTTACAAATGAAGCTACCCGTTGCACCAGTATCGAATAAGACAGTAGCAGGATGGTTATTTACGAGGAACGTACCATTGACCACATCAGGCTCTTTCTTGGCTAGCTTGGGGTCCATCACAAAGGCTTTCCCTTTTGGTTTGTTGGGCTTAATGTCCTTGTCTCTCGCTAGGTTCGGGCATGTATTCCTCCTGTGCCCCGGATCCCCACATTCATAGCACTGCTTCCTCGGCTCATACTTACAGTCCTTGATTAGGTGCCCAGGTTTCTTGCACCTAAAGCAGGGAATTGGGTTACATTTCCCTTGGTGATGTAGCTTGCACTTGTTACAAAATGGATTGATGCCCAGATACAACTTCCTAGATTACCCTCCACGATCATCACGCCTCAAATTTTCACCGGGCCTCTTGCTTAAGCTACTACTCCCACTGTCAAACCTCTTGGTATCAAACCACCTCTTCTTCTAATCAACTTGCTTCTTTCCATCTTCAATCCATCCCCGCTCGGTCCAGCCTACCCTAACCAAGTCCTCGGTTATGCTACCGGTGAAATCAACCGCATCTTGCAAGGTCATAGGCTTTGATGATCGGACCATGCCCCTAACTCTAGGTTGTAGGCCCCAGATGAAGCGCACTATCCCTTTCGACTCGGGGTTCACTAGGTGTGGCACCAGTCGGGATAGAGCAAGAAACCTGTTGATGTACTCGGTGTAATTCGGACCCTTCATCTCTAGGCTTAGGAATTCAGCCTCGAGCTTCTCTAATTGGTTGATTGGGCAGTACTTGTTGGTTATCAACTCCCTAAACTCAGACCATCTCATGCTGCCTGCAGCATTTCTTCCTCGAGGTAGGATTATGGTTTTCCACCATTAAAGTGCCGGGCCCTTCAGAGACTGGGAGGCAAACCTTACCATGTGCTCAATTTTGCACTCACTGATGTCCAGTACTGCTTCCAACTCATCTAGCCACCTTAGTGATTCAATGGCACCCTCAGTTCCACGAAAATCTCTCGGTTTGCATGCCATAAAAGTTTTGTAGGAACACCCGTTCCTCAGTTCTTCCATATCATCGTCGGCTTCTTCTCTTGGTGTAGGACCACCACTACGGGTTTCAAGTTCCCGATCTGCGTTAATTTGAGCGATGATCGTTGGGATGATCGTGGTGATCTTGGTGGAGTGGGTAGCGGAGGTTGGTCGCCACCATGTCCCCTAGTACGTGGAGCTTGGCGTCCCCCCTTCTGGTTCCTCCGGCCCCGACACCGCCTCCACGATTAGTTGCGGTCCTTCCACCACGAGCTCTTGTCATCGGCGGCATTCTGGTTTCAATATTAAAAACCATTTAGTATCTCAATATTTTAGCATCAGATATTGCCATACAATGCTATCTCTATAATTCATATATTTCAACTTAAAATATCTTTCATTCCTAACGAGTGATGCCTATGTACGTGTAAAGTTAGATATAAATAAAAATATCTTGATGCCCGCATGCATCAAGAAGATAGCTATACTATCACTAGTACCTGTGACTATCCATTGAAATATCCCATCGCATATTTCCCTGCATAAAATGGTTAGTTTATAACAGAGATTAATTCAAGCAAAGCCATAAAGTTCTAATCACACACATAATTAAAGTCCACAGTCTGCATAGCATAGTACCAAGTAGTATCAGAAATAACAAGTTGGAAGGTGCTTACACCCCCATAATAATAATAAGTTTAGTCTCATGAAATAGAAATACTAATAATGCTTCTCCGCCCACGCTCACTTCCTCCAAGGCCACTTGAACCACTTCGATCCTTTGGACGCCTTGAGTAGCCATTATTGCCTGAAAGAGCAAGGATTGTGAATCCCGCGCCACCTGCTGTATTGACATCTCATGGCGCCGGAGGACCCTGATGATGTCCTCCAGCTCAGCGTCACTAGCCCGGCGGCTGGACTGCGCGTAGGGATCTCCAGGTAATATGCTCGGGCCAGCATATGAGCTGTGACGGGCAGGCACCCAATCAGTGCTATGCCTCCAGGGATCGATCTCCGGGGGTACCGGACCGGGCCACTAGCCGAGGGAGAAGGAGGAGGAGGCATCCGAAATGACACGGGTTCCCGGTCGAACGCTTTTGCGAGGGCGCGTAATAACCCTCGCACCACTCCCACTATGGTGGATCGGTGGCTCGACTGGTATAGGGACCTGAGGGGAACGAGAACGGGTTCTGCTCCTCCACATGGGTGGAGACGTATCCTCAGACAGATCCGTGTCATCCGAAGTAACCGAAACCCATCCCAGGTGATAATCCCCCATAGGTGGCTCCTCATACTGAGATGGACTCTCCGTTCTCCTCAACCTACCCACTTGGGCGGTCTCGTCAACAAGGAATGCAGGCGTCTTACCTTTATCTCCCATAAGAACCAGTTCCTGCACATAGTATCTCAAAAGTGGGTTGGCAAAAGCTATAAGAATATAAATAGCAATAATAGTAATAATAGTACCAAGTATTGTGTTACATAGTTTCTAGGATTTGACCTTGAGTTTTTCAAATAATGGTTAGTCTTTATCATTATCTATTGTTACCGGATGAATTTTCCTAGAATTCATGCGTCTAGTAAGTTCATGGTTACGTTGATCAAGTGTAACCATCAACTTACCTAACCCACTCACTCTAGTCCATTTCATCGTTAGAAGGACAGTCCTAAGGTCTCGGGTTGTAGCCTAGGGTCCACTAAGGTATTCTTGATTTCCCTACAACCTTTGGCTCTGATACCAATCTGTCACACCCCCGCCCAGGGAGGTGGGACGTCACAGACTGGCTTAATATGGCAGTGGAAGCAAACCATAATATGAGCACAACAAGAAAAGGAAATACATGGCATTATATCAAATACATGTCTCGGATTACAAAAGTTAACCCTTTAAAGATACATAGTTCAAATACCCAACGTATTCAAAAGATTTAATTGTTTAGCAAACATCCAAGAAAAGACATTTCTTAAAATTTAAAGCCGATGTAATGCCACCAAGGTCTCGGTTCTAATTCCTCTACTTGAAGTCCTTTAGGTCTTCAAGTTTTCCATGCTAGATACCTGAAACATGCTCAAAAGAAATTTTGGGTCAACATAATATTGGTGAGTTCAGTGTTTAAAGTTCAAAAAAATAGGAGGTTTTTAAAGACTGCACTTTAAAAGAATTAGTTCACTTTTATTATCAACATGATAGTATAGCAGTTGTGGAGGTCACAATCAACCCTGCACTCAGCCCCGACTAGCCTTTTCAAGAGTAAAGTGTTGTCGGTTAACATTAGAGGATAGGTGAGCCTCATATAGGTGCACCGTACCTCCTGAGGGGTACACCATAGTATCCTACAAGTACCTGTTACGTGCCGCAACGACCCCGCAGGATCTCAGTGTGGTCCCCTTCCCTTAGGAAGGCACTGTACGTGGGGGATACCCCAAGTAGATCTACCCATATAGACAAGCGGTTCACCAAGAATTAATGATTGTCAAAAAGTATAAACAAGGCAGGTTCAATTAATCCACAACATTCAAGCATCATAAGTTATAACACATAAAGATTAACAGTCAAAACAATCGCATGTTCCATCCCTAAAACATTTAAAAGAGAAAAATGGGAAACACTAAACTCACCTTTGGTGTTTAAGCGAAATGAAACTTCGCGTGCCGGGAATGTCTCAAGTCTAGCGCCCTAACATGAATATAGTAAGTGATAAGCTACTGCTCTAAACATATTTATGGTGCAACAAGTGTGTGTCAAAGGATTAGTTGTCGGTTCGGCTTTGATTCGATTAGGGTTTGCGTAAAAAGTTTCCTTTTATGGAAAGTCAAGGTTTTTCATTTAATCAAGGATTTTAACACCATTTAGTTAAGAATAGGGTAATTAAGTTGTTCAAGTGATTACAAGTCTCGTAAGAGCTGGTTATGAAGTTTGGCAAAATTTTACAGTTTAGCCCCTCAAGTTTCAAATTGACAGTTTCTACCCTCAAGTTTGATTTCTTGTATAAAATGACATTTATGACCAAAACTCAGGTTTTTAAAATTAAATTGACTTATTATTAAGTAAGTGTACACAAATTTTTAGATAATGGGTTCGGTTTGAAACCTATGTGTTTAACGTTCCCGGTTACGGTGAAACTGAAGAGTTTTAACGGTTAAACAAAGGTCTCCATAAATCGTTGGCTTAGACCAGTAGCTAACACCTTAAGACATTTTTATAAGTTTCTATTCCTTTTAATCACAAAAATTTGCCTTTAAAGGTTGAAAGACCCGTTTTTACGTTTAACCCGTTAAATCGCGTTTTTAACCGAATTTGGCCATTTAAAAACTCGTTTGACCAACTTTTCTACTTATAAGTTATTTTCTCACTTAATCTTCTGGAATAACTTGGTTTTTATAATTTTTAACCTTATACTCATTTTTCTTAGATTTTTCTCAAAAACGTCATTCGGTTGGTACCCGTTTTCACTTAAAAATCCATTTAAACTACATTTTTACCACTAAACTTTCCAATTGACTCCAGAACCCTTTTATTAATTATTTTGAGCCTGGGATACTTTTTAATATGGTTAACATCCATGCTTTATTATATTACCATTGTTTTACCATGTTTCGGTTCCCAAAAGTGCCTATAAGGGGGGGGGGGGGTCTAATCACAACATGTCCTTTGACAGGATCAGTGATCTCAAGTTTGATGGATTAGAGTGTAACACAGCGGAATAAGAACAAGAATTAGACAAATTATAGCAAGAATTTGATATTCGTATGCATTAGGAACAAATACGGTTGTAAAGAGAGAATATATTTCTGTGAAAAGGATTGTTTCAATAATATCAAATGTTTCTGCTCAATCATTCACTAATTACAATAAGGTTGACACTCTTTATATAGAGTGTAATCACTGCTGATATCACGGGATAGTGACATCTGGCAGATTTATTACAAAAATAACTAACACATAACAAACTACTGAAATTTTCACAACTACCGAGAACATATCAGTGTGCTAAGTATAAAACATAAAACTACTGATACGATACTACTGAAACTACAATGACTGAAGAACAAGCTCTTCAGTCGTTTTACAAAACTACTCAAAGGAAAAACATAAAACTACTGAAAGAAAGCCGTCACAACTACTGAAGAAGACCTCTTCAGCTGTTGTGACAACGACTGATACTTGGTCTTCAGCACTTGTCTTCAGACTTGTCTTCAACACTTGTGTCTTCAGACTTTGTCTTCAGCACTTGTCTTCAGACTTTGTCTTCAGCACTTGTGTCTTCAGACTTTGTCTTCAGCACTTGTCTTCAGACTTTGTCTTCAGCACTTGTCTTCAGACTTTGTCTTCAACACTTGTGCCTTCAGACTTTGTCTTCAGCTGTTGTGGACTTCAGCAGTTGTTGTGACGTCTGTGGGACTTAAGGTTTTTCTGATCTGGCTCATTGGTTCTTTTGGTCCAACAAACTCCCCCTGAACCAATGTAGCCAAAACCTTAACTTTACTGAGGTCCTACTTATTGTTGGCAATAAGATTGGTCTTTTTCCTTCTTGATCAGCTAAGAAGATGACCCAATTAAGCACTGGCCTGGGAATAGATTTCTGAAATTTGGTTGGCATAGTATGGATAGGAGCCCTGACTTTGGGGAACTAGACATAGGGCTGTGGTCCTATCCATGAAATCTACTTCCCATGTATAAGCCTGTAGGATTCTCTGGTGTATGCTCTGAGAAACATAATTTGTTCTTCCATGGTAAGATTTTCAGCTCCACCATCAAACAATCCTTCACGCCCATACAACTCTGAAATGTACTTAGCCTGTTTGCCATTTTTGAGCTCAACTGTTGTGATCTGTCTGTATGCAAACTCATCTGGGTGAGTCCCTTCAAGTAACAGACTGAGCTCATTTTGTTTGAAGTTCTCAAGCCTCTTGTAGACTAACCCCTTTTTAATTACTCTGTTCTCTAACATCTTTTGGGGTGGTTGTTTAGTGTCATAGGCCTTCTTGAAATCTTCTACAATTTCCCAGGGTGATACTACAAGGATCACTGTAATCTCTTCATCTACGATCCTTTTTACTTGGCCCTTGTATCTCGAAGGAATGTCTTTCTTCACAATTCTGTGAGCCACCCTAGGATCAGGCCATATTCTCACCTTTTCCTTTTGATATTGAAATGTGTTAGCAAGGGTGAACAATCTCAGAGCTTCTTTCTTCATACTGATTATTGACGAAGAAGCAGCATAAGTTTTGTCTATGCTTTTCAGCATCTCATCATCATGACGCTTTTGCTGCTGTTCTTATTCTATCTTTACTCTCACAGCTTCCATCTGTGAGGTGGGAGTGATGGGCATAGGTTTGGCTTTAGGCAAAGTTAGGACTGCAGAAAGAGGCAGCCTATCTTCTTCCTCATCATCCTCTTCTTCTTCTTCTTCTAGCCTCAACACCCTTCTCTTCTTCTTCTTGGGTGCATCATCGGCTGTTGGTTTTGAGGGTAAAGGAGTTGGTTTAGTGGGTTGTGGTAGTGGTGATTTTGAAGTGGGAGGTTTTGCAGGTTTTTCTAGCATTCTTGTAGTGAGTGAGGCTTTTGAGTGTTTTGTTAGTTCCTTTCTGTTCCCAGCATTTAGTGCTTCAATCACCAATCCCTTAGTGTATGCTTCAGATGAACAGATCTTGGTGGTTATTGCCAAGATATTGTCCCTGGTCCATGACTTAATCTCGATCAATGATCTCCCAAGGTACTTTGCAATGAATCTGATCATGATCTCTAGTCTTTCTCTTTCTAATGCATCATAACTTGCCCATCTTGAGTTAATTTCTTCAACTTCAAGTCTCCTAATCTCTAAGTCAAGCTGTGCAGTATCGAACCCCTGTCTATACAGTTGATCAATAATGGAGTCCATTGATTTACTGTGTGTAGCATCCGCCATTTTGATCATCTCATCGAGTTCGAGTTCTTTTTCTTTTCCTTCAACCTTCCTCTTCTTATATGTGACATGAAAGTCTTTGTGACTTTCAACCACTTCATCAATGTCAGCTCCCTTCACAAACTCCTCTTCCTTCTCAGTCTCCTTTTCTTTCTTCCCCTCTATGCTCTTCCTCTTTGCTTTCACTGACTGACTCTCCCCCTTTTTCGTTGCATTGGTTGCAAGGGTTTGAGTAGCAGAAAGCCTTGTGCTCACAATCTCCTCCACCAGGGGTTGTATGATTGAGGGAAGCCTCTCATCCATGGTTTTGATCACAATGTTTGTGATCATTGGGGTGATGAGAGGTAGGGATTGCTGAAAGATAGCAGCTGTTTGCTCAGAGGGGTTCTGTCCCTGAGAAGCAGTGACAGAAATAGAAGCTGGTGGCTCGAAGTTTTGAGTGGCTGAGTGTGTGGGAGACCTTCAGGTGAAGGTGCCATCTGTGGGTTTGTGTTGGTGGCAGATGGACTTGCTGTTTGAGAGAATTGGTCAAGTAGTCTATGTAGTCTACTGACTTCTTCCTCAAGAATTGTGTTCTGGGCCAGAACATCATAAGAGAAGCCCAGGTCATCATCAGCAAAGTTGAATCACCTGACCTCCTACTTGTAGAAGGATGTACATGCCTGGGTGTAGACCAGTTTTAGCATGTGCCCCTTTTTCTTGGAACTGGGGACTTCCAGCCTCAGGACGATGTCCTTCATCAGCTGTTGGCTCTGGTGAGGTCTTAGCAATGTTACCAGCCTCAATCTGATCATGTGCTGATTCAGAAGAGGTGGCAGCCTCACCAGATGTTCTGGTCTCCATATCCACACCAGGAGATAGAACAGCTAAACCCTTGTGCTGTGGGCTGTCAGAAGCATGTTGATCCTCTTCCTCAATTTCTGTGGTTTTCCCCTTTGTTGGTGTTTGTTGGGGAGGAGGAGAGGCATGCAGCTGAGTTAGCACGTTTGCAATAATGAGAGTAGGACTTTGTGGGGCGGTTGCAGTGGGAGATGGGGTAAAAGCAGTACGCACCTGGGGAGAATGGTGCACTTCAATGGCAATCTCCTCAAATGAGGAAGATCCCAGATTAGTGGGTACCCCTTCTCTAGTTGCTGCAGGCTCCTTTTGAGAGGAATCTGAGCGGCTGTGGCTGGTGAAGTCCTTGTATCCACTAGGGGTTATAACCAGTGGATATAGCCTGCGTTTGTGTTGCAGGGGCATCCTCAGGGGACTCATTTCCATGAGTAGCCTTTTTTGTCTTCTTTTTAGTGGTTTTGGTGGGGACTTTGGATTTTGAGGTGGTGGCTGTGGGTTCCAGCTGCGTGGGTTTGCGCAGCTTGGCAGCCATTTTTAGTGATTGGTTAGAGTTGTGCCGGGAGTATACTTCAGGCAATACAGCCGTAGCAGGGACTCCCAGGCCAACAAGTCCCTCAGCTTGAAGCTGGTTTACAATTATGGCCATTATGAACCGAGGATATAATATCCAAAGGTTAGCAAGTTGTTTTTGGGCCATATCCTTGAGCTCTAAAAATAGTATTTCAGAAAAATTTAAAGGTTGTTGCTCAATGATGGAGTACATTACCTGTTGCCACCTTGTGGACATTTGATCCCATGATGAAGTCTTGGGGGCAAGGCAGACATTTACTAGGTGAAAGACGAGACATTCGGCATCCTGGAAATGTTTCTTCAATATGGTAGATGCACTCAGGTTACCCTGGTATCCATGCTGAGGAAATGATTGATCGATTGTGCCCTTTGGATAACCAGTTGGGAAAGTGGCATCATCCAGATTGAGGGTTTGGCGAAGAATGTCTGGAGTAATGACCACTTTTTGACGATGGACAAACGATTGAAGAGACTCTGTGTCATTCTCCTCAGAGACAAGAGTGACGTTTGTCCAGATTGGTTAAGAGATTCGGCATATATGGTAGGATTTAACAGAAAAGCCATTTTGTAAGGTGACTGAACCATTAAATCAATGGCGTTGTGAAACTTGGTCCAGTATGGCGATTTTGTGAGATGTGCGACACAGTTGTGTCGAGGTTTTAGTTGCGTGGTCGCCATTGATGAAGAGAGGTTACAGAGTTTTTGAACGTTAGGTTTGAGAAGAGAAGAAAGTAAAATCTCTGAAGGTGGGATAAGGTATTTAAAGGGTAGGGTTAGAAAACGACTAAAGGTTTTGGTGTTAGTCATCAGTTGTTGAAACTACTGATGATGTGGCATTAACTTTCAGAGGTTTAGAATGACTGACCGTATTGGTGTGATCAGGAGTTGTTATAAAACAAATGAAGACATGGTTTTAACCGTCAGACGTTGAAACAGCTGAAGTCTCTGATTTAGTCATCATGAAGATTTAGTCATCAGTAGTTATAAAACTACTGAAGACAGTTTTGACTTCAGGTGATGAAACAACTGAGGACTTGGTATTAGTCATCAGTAGTTGGGAAACTACTGAAGACTTTGGTTTTACCATCAGTTGTTGTAAACAACTGAAGACTTGGTGTTAGTCATTAGTAGTTGTGAAACTACTGAAGACATGGTTTTGCTTCAGTTGTTTAGAAAGAAACAGCAGTTGGGAAACTACTGAAGACAAAAAGGCTCATCAGTAGTTGTCGTCAATTCATTGCTTTTCAGCTGTTTCATACTGTCCTGAACACGTACTCATCAGACGTTTTCATCTGTTTTCAGATGTCTCATAGGACATCAGTACGTATTTGTATTTCTGACAACAGTAGTTGTAGCTACATCAGCTGTTGTAACTACGTCAATTGTTTTAACAAATAAAGTACTTGAGTACTGAGAAGTTAAGCTCAGTAGTTTAAGGAAAACTTCCGGAGAGAAAATAACGTCAGTACTTATATATATGACAATAATAAGCTAATGATCATCAGTACTTGTGAGCTGAGATCACCAGTAGTTGTCACTTATTCTAGCTGCAGCATACCAAGCCTTAACACTAGGTTTTGGAAAGTTGTGCTATCCAAGGGCTTAGTGAAAATGTCTGCAAGCTCATCAGCACTAGGAACAAATTTTGGATCAATCAGACCTTTTTCAAAACAATCTCTAATAAAATGGTGTCTGATTTCAATATGTTTAGTCCTAGAGTGCTGGACAGGATTCTTGACAATACAAAGAGCTAAGAGCTGTCCATTAACAATGGGGTCTTCGTCTCTGTTATGCCATAATCCAATAATTGGCTTTGAAGCCAGAGTACCTGAGATGTACAGCTTGCAGCAGCAATGTACTCTGCTTCAGCAGTTGATGTAGCAACTGAGGTCTGCTTCTTACTCTGCCAAGAAATCAAGCAGTTGCCTAAGAATTGGCATCCTCCAGAAGTGGACTTTCTTGTCAACTTACACCCTGCATAGTCACTGTTAGAAAAAGCAACTAATTTACCAGAATGTCTAATAGAATACCATAAACCTAGAGATGGAGTGCCTTGCAAATATCTAAAGATCCTCTTGACTGCAATCAAATGAGACTCCTTAGGTGCAGCCTGAAATCTAGCACAAACACATGTAGCAAACATAATATCTGGTCTAGAAGCTGTTAAGTACATCAAGGACCCAATCATACATCTGTAAAGTGTTTCATCAACCACTTTACCTTTCTGTATCCAGTTGTGTGGTGTTGCACATGGGAGTAGCACAGGGCTTACACTTTTGTAAATCAAACTTTTCCAAAAGATCTTTTGTGTATTTGGACTGATGAATAAAAATTCCATCAGCCTTTTGTTTGATTTGCAAACCCAGAAAGAACTGTAATTCTCCCACGGCACTCATTTCAAACTTCGGTTTCATCAACTTTGTAAAGGCATCACACAACTGTGGATCAGAGGATGCAAAAATAATATCATCTACATAAATTTGAACAAGTAGATTATGCTGCCCAGCTTTCTTAATGAACAAAGTCTTATCTATGGAGCCTCTAGTGAAATTATTTTCCAGAAGAAAGTTTGATAATGTCTCATACCAGGCTCTAGGAGCTTGTTTCAACCCATAGAGAGCCTTATCAAGCTTATACACCCAATTAGGATGTTTATTGTCCTCAAAACCTGGTGGTTGAAATACATAAACCTCTTTAATTTTCCCATAAAAAAATGCACTTTTGATATCCATTTGAAAAACTTTAAGGTTGTGATAAGCAGCATAAGCTAAAAACAATCGAATTGCTTCCAGTCTGGCTACAGGGGCAAAGGTTTCATTATAATCAATACCTTCCTCTTGTGAAAACCCCTGTACACCCAGTCTGGCCTGTTCTCAACAATAAGCCCATTTTCATCAGTTTTGTTTCTAAACACCCATTTAGTGCCTATTGCACACTTACCTGGAGGTAGAGGAACCAGTTCCCACACTTGCTGTTTCTTGAACTGAAGAAGCTCAAGCTGCATGGCTTCAACCCATCCATTGTCCCTTAAAGCAATGTGATAGTTCTTTGGCTCTTGCTGACTAATGAAGAGAGCATAGAAGCATAAATTAGACAATTGACTTCTTGTTGAAACGCCAGCATTGATATCACCAATGATTTGAGACATAGGGTGATTCTTCAGATCTTGGTACACAATAAGATCTGTGCAAGTGTTTATAGCAGGCTCAGCAGCAACAGATGGTGATGGTGAAGCATTTCCTTGAAACCAATCAGTAGATGGTAATTCAAAGGAAGTTGAAGTTGTAGAAATCTCATCAGCGTTTGTTGTGGATTGTGCTACTAAAGCTACAGGAACATCAGGTCTAGCTGAATCAGGCAGTTGATCACTAAACTTGAAAAGGTGATTACTGATATCATCATCATCATCAGTAACACCAGATGGATGACTAGCTACAGAAGATGATGGATTTATATGATCTGCAACAGCAGGTGGTTGATAAGGAACATATTGCAGAATGTCCAGATCAAACAACTCCACAGGGTTTTGTGTAATTGTATCCTTAGGGGATTCATTGAACTTCACATGCAAGGTTTCTTCAACTATCTTTGTCCGACAGTTGAATACTCTATAAGCCTTGCAAGTGGATGAATACCCAACAAAATACCCTGCATCCACCTTAGAATCAAACTTTTGAGTTGATCCTTTGTGTTGAGAATGTAACAGGGACACCCAAATGCTCTAAAGAATGAAATCAAAGGGGCTAAATGATGTAAAACTTCATAAGGAGTTTTCATCAACCTCTGATTTACTAAGGCTCTATTCTGTACATAGCAAGCTGTATTGACAGCTTCAGCCCAAAAGGTCAGTGGCAGACCAAAATCAGCCAACATGGACCTTGCAGCTTCAATGAGGGTCCTGTTCTTTCTCTCCACTACTCCATTTTGCTCTGGAGTCCTTGGGATGCTATACTGCCTCTTGATTCCCTTTGACAAGTAAAACTCATCAAGAGTGTGGTTTCTGAATTCAGTACCATTGTCACTCCTCACACACTTAACTGGTGGGAATACTGCTTCTCAATGTGTAACACAAAGTTCATAATGGACTGAGCAGCCTCATCCTTTGAATGCAAGAAGAAGGTCCATACATATCTAGAGTAATCATCCACAATTACCAGACAGTATTTCTTCTTTGCCATACTCATTACCTTCACAGGACCAAAAAGATCCATGTGCAGTAGTTGTAAGCAGGCATTAGACTTGGACTCTTCTATGGTTGGGAATGAAACTTTATGTTGTTTCCTTTTAAGCATGCAGTGCAGATTTCATCACAATTGAACTCCTTTATTGGAAGACCTCTCACTAAACTCTTGTGGATTGATTCATGTTTTTGAGATTAACATGACCTAGCCTTCTATGCACAGTTTAGATTCTTGGAGAGAGGCCTTGGAGAACAAGCATGGATGGCCTCTCAACTCAATTTTCTTTGACAGATCCAAGGCATATACTCTCCTATCCTGTTAGCCTTCAGGAGAGTATTATCATCCAGTACTTTGTCAATCAGGCTCAGAACCTTGGAAGACAGAATCCTATAGTTCTGGCTTGTGAAAAGAGCAACATGTCCTTTGTCACACATCTGACTGACACTCAACAGATTGTATTTGAGATTCTCCACATGGTTGACATCATCAAATCTAATATCTCCATTAGACACAAATCCCTTTCCAATGATGTAACCTTTAGCATCATTTCCAAATGAGACAAATCCCTTCTTTCCTAAGAGTAATCATGAAGAAGAGAGCTGCTCCCAGTCATGTGCATGGATCCTCCACTGTCCACATACCAGATGCTTCTTTGGCATGCTGAAGAACCCTGCACAATCATAAGAAACTAGTTAGCTTTGGAGACCCAAACCTTTTTGGTTTTGGGACTGACTTTATCAACAGATTTAACCATAGCTGGTTTCTCATGATTAACAGCTGATGAAGATGGAGATGGTGCTGAAATGGATTTGGACCTGGAATTCCTCTCTAGTGGTTTGATCACATGGGCTTCAAGTTGGTTAACTCTCCCCAACAGATGCTGAACCATCATAACAAGCTGTGTCTGATTTGAAGCTCGAGCTTTCAGTTCATTTGACACTCCAGAGCTTGTTTTTGATGAGTTCCTGTGACCCACCATTTCCTCCTTCTTAGACTTCACAGACTTAGTCTTATGTTTATCATGAGGAACAATATCAGCTGTCTTCTGATAAACCGCATCCTTCTTAGTGGATTTGGGTAAGGCCTTGGGTTTATCAGGTTGAGATGATTGTGGTACAAACTTGGTCTCAAACTTAGTTTTCATTTTATTTATTTCTAGTTTAATGAGCTCATCCCTTTGGAGCTTTAAACCCTTTTTGTACCAACATTCATCAGATAGATGATTGAATTTACCACAAATTTCACATGGTTTATTCTTCATCTTGGACATCTTTACTGCTGAAGTGGAAACTACTGAAGGTGTGATCTTCAGTACTTTCCTCCTATCAGTACTAGGTACTAAAGGATTTGTAACAGCTGAAGACTGGTAATTCAACTGTTTTCCATCCGTCCTAATAGATGTTTGATGGATTCCTCAGCAGTTGTTAGTCCTTGTATTTCAACTGATTTGAAATGCTTTTCAGATTGGGTCTCTTTCAGTACTTGGGGTACATTGAGGAACAACATCTGAAGTACTCAGCTTCATATGAGTCTCAGTAGTTAGACCATCAGTCAATTTATTTGTTGAGATCTTAACACTAGTTTCATTCTCTGATCTTAGATTAACATTGGAGAATGACTCACACGATAATGTGGTTTGGAGATTGCTTTCACTTTCAAACTTAACTATGGAGTTAGGAGTAAAGTCTGTTGGTGGAGCAGTATGGTTGTAACCAATGCCAAACTTCACATTTGAAGCAGTCTGCTTGCTAAGAAGCATTTCAAATCCCTTGCATGATGAGACCTAGCGTTACACTCAACTTGGGTCACTGCAAGTTTTTCTTCGAGACTCCTGTGGTCTTCCAGAATAACCTCTAGCTTGGCCTTTTCATCATTTAATTGGCATTTAAGCTTATAAATCTTATCACTTTTACTGCTAAGAGTAGACTCATGCTCAGCTTTTCTTTTGAAAATGGTTTTCTCAAGCTCAAGTTTTTGATTTATTAATGCTACATTTTCCTCTCTAATAGAGACAAAGGCAGCTATGCATGATTCAGAACATAACTTGGCTTTAGCCTCTGAAGATACCTAAGTTACCTGTGAAGATGATGCATTTGAACAGGAACCCTCAGTAGACTCCAGGGCCATGAGAGCAAGATTTCCAAAAGGGTGTTCACCACCATGTTGACTAGCACCAGCATAGTATTGCTCAGTGTGACCAGACAAGTTATCAGCATAGTTTGATCACTGTGAAGAAGCTGTGATGAGGTTGTGATTGAGATGGAGATGGTTGAGGTTCTGGTAGTGCATGAGATTGTGGTACTATAGGAGCTTGAGCTTGATTTGACTGTGGCATATAATAGCAGGGATAAGGATATGGCAATTGACCCTGAGGAACAAAATATGCAGGAGATTGAGGGTGTGATGAATGACTAGAACCAGTAGAGTGTTGCCCTTTGAATTGTGAATTGTTATTTGGAAAAGTCAAAAAGGGTGCAAAAGTGTTAGATCCAGTTGATCTACACTCTCTTGCAAAGTGTCCAAGCCTGTGGCATTTGTGACACTTCAACTTGCTCTTGTCAAAACTGACTTTGGTTTTGTCAAAAGTCCATGAAATTTCCTGCTAGTCTCTTGTAGAATTTCTGAGATCTGATATTGATCAAGGCCATTTGGCTCAAAATATCCATCTCTTCTAAATCATCATCAGCAATGCCCTTCAAATCATCCATGATAAAGCATAGATTGTCACTATTATTACCAGAATGACAATCAACACTCACAAAGGCATGATTAGAATTGTTTGAGGTGAAATCAATATGCTCATCATAGTGGCATTCTGATCCTGCATATTCTGACTCATAACTGACCAAGGCAGTGTTTCCTAGTACAAAATCATTAGTGAGCTTTCCAGATGATGACAGTTTTCGTTTCTGTTCTATCTCTCTCTCAAATGTGAGCAATTTCCCATGGACTTGGGTGAGAGATAGTTTGTCCAAATTTGCACTGGAGTGTAGGATAATAGTATATGTGTCCATCTCTCAGGCAGTGATCTGAGAAATCTGTTATTCATCTGGGTATTTGTGTACTCATGTTTGACCATTTTAATTCAGAGATCAAACAAGAGAACCGCTCAAACTGTTGAGTCAGTGTCTCACCCTTCCTATGAGAGAATGTCTCATATTGTTGGGCAAGGATTTCTCTATTATTTGCCAAGACCTCATCTGCTCCTCCAAATTGTTCTTTCAAGGCATTCCAGAGGTCATGGGAATTTTCATAATGCATTAGCCTAGAATAGATTTAATTGGGCAGTGCCATGGCCAGAATTCCATGGGCTTTTGCATCAATCTCAAACAATTTATTATCCTCATCTGAGTATTGCTCCCTCCTTTTTGGAACCATTTGATTGGTTTCTGGGTTATTCACCATAGGCTTGTGTGGACCATGTACCACTGATGTCCAACAACCTGAGCTGTTAACAGACAGGTGATGGAGCATTCATCGTTGCCATATGTTGTACTCATTCCTAACCAACATCAGAGGCTTGGTTGAAGAACCAGTATTGTGAGGATCATTGGAAGGAGTAGTATTTTAGGTCCAAATACAATTTAATTCAAGCTTTTAAAAGATTTTACACAGACCACAACAGACTCAATGAAAACCAAGAATAAATCTCAGGACGAATGACCAAAAACACAAAATATTCAATCTCTATAACCGTTTCTTGCAAAAATGCTAATTCAATCAAACTTGGATCTTGGATAGCAGTTTTAATGAGCAATTATTAGATCGATCAATGATGAACCTGCTCTGATACCATTTGACAGGATCAGTGATCTCAAGTTTGATGGATTAGAGTGTAACGCAGCGGAATAAGAACAAGAATTAGACAAATTATAGCAAGAATTTGATATTCGTATGCATTAGGAACAAATACGGTTGTAAAGAGAGAATATATTCTGTGAAAAGGAATGTTTCAATAATATCAAATGTTTATGCTCAATCATTCACTAATTACAATAAGGTTGACACTCCTTATATAGAGTGCAATCATTGCTGATATCACGGGACAGTGACATCTAGTAGATTTATTACAAAAATAACTAAAACTTAACAAACTACTAAAATGTTCACAACTACTGAGAACATATCAGAGTGCTAAGTATAAAACATAAAACTACTGATACGAAACTACTGAAACTACAACGACTGAAGAACAAGCTCTTCAGTCGTTTTACAAAACTACTGAAAGGAAAAACATAAAACTACTAAAAGAAAACCGTCACAACTACTGAAGAAGACCTCTTCAGCTGTTGTGACAACGACTGATACTTGGTCTTCAGCACTTGTCTTCAGACTTTGTCTTCAGCACTTGTGTCTTCAGACTTTGTCTTCAGCACTTGTCTTCAGACTTTGTCTTCAGCACTTGTGTCTTTAGACTTTGTCTTCAGCATTTGTCTTCAGACTTTGTCCTCAGCACTTGTCTTCAGACTTTGTCTTCAGCACTTGTGTCTTCAGACTTTGTCTTCAGACTTTGTCTTCAGCTGTTGTGGACTTCAGCAGTTGTTGTGACGTCTTTGGGACTTAAAGTTTTTTTGATCCGGCTCATTGGTTCTTTTGGTCCAACATCCTTTATTCCAGAGATTAAACATTGTTAACACTCTTAATATTCATCAAAGCCTACTGAAATTCAGTCCCAAAACGTGGCCTAGTTGTTCTACACATCCATAGACTTCAAATATGTAGAAAATATCATAACCGACCATAACACATGTGTAAATCATCTTAACTTGAGCTTAAACATTACCAACACTTTATTTAGCTTTATAAACAGATTATTAAGGTGTCCCAAGTCATTCATGAGCTGGTTATGAGTCTTGGTTGAGAGGATTTTTCAAACAAATGTTTAAAGGGTGTTTTTACATGTAGAAAGAAGGTTTTTCAAGGTGTAATCCATGTAATAACCATGGGTTCGAGTTATGTAACCTTTTGTAACATTTAAAACAGGTTCTTGGGAGCCCATTAAGCCATTAACGTGCAGGTTACAAGTTTGGTTAACAAGAGTTGCAACATTCATAAGTTAGATGATGCAAAACACCCAAAAAGAGGGTTTTCATGGTGGAAATCGGTTTCCACCTCAAGAATGACTATCATATCTTGTGATTTACCTTCAAGAACGTTGGGAACTCCTTAAGAACAAAGTGATGGTGAGAATTTTCTGCTACAACTAGAAAAAGCAAGCTTTCAGGTGAAAAATGAAGAAAACATGAGAAATGTCCAAAACCGACAACATGGAGCTTACACTTGATGTAACTCATGGTTTGGAAGGTGTTGATGGTCGTGGATGGCTAGAAACTCCTTGGACTTGGCTGTAGAACCTCGAACAAAGGCTGGAAAGGTCGGACAAAGTGCAGGTGTGTGTCCAAGACTCGCGAATGTGGCCACCTTCTTGCGGTTTGAGCTTGGCCAATGCTTGCTTGGTGTTGTGGTTCATGGTTTTGGAGGTGGAGTAGAAAGGATTTGAGAGAGTTTGAGTGTGTGTGTGTGTGTATTTCTCAGCTGAGAATTCGAACAAAGAGAGGAGAGGGAGAGGATTGAGAGAGGGTTGCATGAAATAGGATTGGAGAGTGAGGGTGGTGGTGTTTTAGTGGAGAAGGGAAGTGTGGATTGGGGAAGGTGGGGGCGGCCAAGATGCTCTCCAATGGGCAATTCTCCTTTAATTTTAATTGTTAAATAATATGTGTAGTATTAATTTGTAGTATTGGGTAGTATTTTAGGTGGTAAGCTTTAGTTAATTATTAAGTGTTATGCATGCACATGCATGTCTCTTAGCCGAAAATTACAAGTGTGTTTGTATACACACATTTTAATTGTTTTCACTAATAAATTGGTTTCAATTAGGGTTTTTAAATTCTAGCTAGGGTAGCTAATTAACATTCCCGGGCACTAAGTTCTAATTGGTAGAGACTCAATTTGACTAAATAGTCACAAAAATCACATAGAATCATAAAAATGGACCAAATAGCAATAGATGACACTAAAATCACCAATAGGGTTAGATTGTTTCTATTAATAGCATTTATAAGATGGATAGTGATGCAAGTAGATTAGGGTTAGAATTAGAACCTGGAGGTCGGTTGTTACAAATATGGACTCCCCTTGGGATAATGAAATGTTTCATACTGATTAACAAGCTTAACCTTGTTAAATTCTGCTACTTCACTGCTTCCTTCACACATAATTTTCAATGCATCCCACACACCTTTTGTAGTACCATACTTCTCTAATCTTTTCAGCACATCCATCTTGAATACTTGTGTTAGGATAGAGTAAGCTTTCAGATTAATCTTGATTTTCTTATAATCTTCATCATCAAGCGTTAGATCTTTAATGGTTATCCTTGTAGTTTTGTAAATTGGATCTTGATCTGCAGACGGAATGATAGTGATGTGTGGGCCCTTGCATATTGAGATCCAGAAATCAGGATCTACACCTGTGCTTTAATTCCTAAACCTGATTTTCCACTATATAAACTCAGATTTGTGTTTAAGCATAGGAGGTTTAGGTGTATAACCAAGTTTTGAGAAACTATTATAATCCATTTTAACAGGTAGTTTTTTAATTGTTTTAATTACCGATTAGATGAATATTAAGATTGATTAGTCCAACTTGTCCAAATAGTCCAACAGATTTCAGAATCAGATCTGTTACTTTAGTGAGTTTCTTATTATTGGTTTCAGTTAAGTTCTGACAGAAATCACTTGAATAGTAACTGGTTTATGTGAATGTTTTGGTAAGAACCTATTGACAGGAGTATTTTATGTTGTTTACTAATTAGAGATGATGGAATACTCTATTAGTAACTCAATCACCAGATCAATCGAATTCTATTCAAGTCTTGGGTAGATCTGAACTAGAACCGGGAGCCAAAGCTCTAATACCAATTGACTGGGTTAGTGAGATTGAGATTCTCACTATGGATGAAATATAATGACTGAGTTAATGATTGAATGGCAGAATCATACAATCAAAAAACATTCAATGCAAAGGAAATACTCATAAATGCTTTTGTATATATTAATAAAGGTGATTGATTACAAAGACTGCTAGGGTTTAGCAAGAAAAGTAATAATACACCTAGAGAATACAAATATTTTGATTGTCTAAAATTCTGTCACCTCGTGTACGAGGTTATCTATTCTATTTATAGGCAGACAAGATGTCTTTTACAAAATGACTAAACTACCCCTGACCTATTACATCAAAATCTAGTCTAAGTCTTGATCACATCTTTGCTTGTTCATACGCATTTTCAAATGCGGATGAGTGACTTGCTCAACATTTCTTCACTTGATCATCCGCATTAGTATGTTTGTCATTTGCATTGGTTAATGCGGATGGACAAATACTTCTGCGCAATTGTCTGGTCATCCGCATTCGCAAATGCGGATGAGAAAAATCTTGTTAGCATTACTAATTGGTCTTCTGCATTTGTTAATGCGGAAGAACAAATACTTGTCCGTATTTGTTTTATGTCTTCCGCATTGACAAATGCGGAAGACAATACTTGTTTTTTCTTGTGCATGATCTTCATCTGCATTTCTTCTTGGACTTGTGGGAATCCAGTAGAGTAACCATCAACTCACCCATTGAATTGGCATGCATAATCCTTTCAGGGTCCAACATGATCTATGAATAGTTACCTTTTAAAACAAGAATCATTATTTAGTTCATGTTAAAATATTTTGTATGAATTAAATTCCTTGAAACTCTTTGTTGGTAAAAACACCATTATAAAATAAAAGACATTTGTGGATGAATATTGTAACATATGATCTATTAGTTGGTCAATATAATGTAATGAAAGACATATAAACAAAAGAGAGTGTTCTCACTAAAAACAAGCAAGTAAAGATGGGAGGGTTGTTGTAGGATGCTTGGAAGCTTCAAAAATCACTTGATCTTCAACAAGTAAAGATGGAAGGGTTGTTGGAGCACTTGTATCATCCAACATCTATAGAAAAGAAGTTGGAAACAAAATAAGGTGGTGCTGATGGTGCTTTGGCCAAATTTGAGGGGAAGAGGAGAAAGAAGATGAGTTTGATAAAATGTGTAGGTGAAATATGGATGAAGATGTTGTCTCTCAAGCCTTTTAAATTCACACTACATGAAATCACTTAATTAAATTCAAGAGGGAAGTTACAAAAATGGTAATGGAGGTTCATGTCTTTCAACATGGGAATAACAATTTCATTAAAATGGGAATTCTCAAAGTTCACACAAAGTTAACAAGGAATCTTGCACGGAAAAAAGGAAGAGAAGAAAAAGAGAAGTGATGGGTGTGGTGGACGGTTTCAAGGGCAGGGAAATAGGAGTTTGTTTTATTTGAGTACTATTGGATATTTGGGTGGTATTTGTTCACTATAGATATTTCTACATATTTTGGTATTTTTACTTTTTACTTTTAAAAGACATTAAAATATTGCAAGAACTTGAAAAATATCATATATATATATATATATATATGTGTGTGTGTGTGTGTGTGTGTGTGTGTATGTATATTATATATATATATATATATATATATATTATATATATATATATATATATATCAGGAGAGTTACTTGACTAATCAAGCAGTGAGACTGGATTAACCACTAGTAATGATACTAAGAACACAAATAAATATGAGACAGAACAAGATAGCAAAATACACAAGGAGATGGTTTTCAACATTGATGTATATTTCCTTGTTGTTAGGATAGTGTATAGAACAAAATACTAACTGAAATACGTGTATACCGAAACAAATAGTGCAGAATCCTATTTGATTGGCGGTCCAATTAGTGAGAGTGCACGTAGAAACAATTATGGATTGAATCTAAACGTTAAGAACGATTGGGAATCGATCTAGTGTGATCTATGAACTTGGAACAGGTTCTTAGAGGTCTCTAGAAGGCTAGGGTACGATTTAGAACGTAGGTATTCGAAGTGTTACCTTTTTCCACGATTTAAGTGGTACTTATAGGTTAGGGTTTCTCATTCGGGCGACTGGACCATTTGCATGGTTCAGTCGTGCAATTGAGTCATGTGGTTGATCCATTCGCACGACTGAGTGTTCAGTCGTGTGACTGAGTCAAACTCATGTTACAATCATGTGACTGATCCAGTTTCTTGGTTCATTCGTACGTCTGGTTCATTAGCAAGAAGTTGTTAATGCGTATGGTCCATTAGCATGGGCCAATCGCTTGAGAACTTCATATGATTAAGTTTGAATATGTTTCACAATCTTTATTTGACTTTGATCTATTCAAACAATCACAACCTATATAGTTAGTTTAATAAGCGCTATTACATACCAAGCAATGAAATATTCAAAATTATAAGCACAACCACACATTGTATTTCATTAAGTACGCATTCAATTACATATGTGTAAGACAATAAAGACATTATACATTAAATTCAGAAACTAGGGACACATGTATCTACAAACTCCCCTTGGACCTAGTTTCATCTACTGTCTTACATCCTTCACAAGCTCCTCATACTTCTTGTACTTCTCCTCTCTTTTTACTCTGCATGTATTTCAAAAGCAAGGCAGAGTGTATCACATTCTAAAATTGTAGAGCTTGTACAATATCTGTGAGTCATAGAACAGTGGCCACTTGTATAATGTGTAAATATCATCAAACGACACGTTAGTAAGCCACATGGGATCAAACACCATATAGTTACCATACTACCATTCTTGTTCAACACTATGACTGCCTCTCATGTTCTCCAATCATAGTACCACCGCTTGAAGTGTGGAGTGAAGTCCTGTGGCATTTCCCGTAGAGGGAATCTAGACATCACGCGTGGAGGACTCCACTTCAGCACTATTTTTGTTTCCCAGTTATGGCATCAATTTCAGATCTCCTTATATACCTTGTTGGTTGTTGAGGCTTGAAGTTGACCCACCGGGTGTGTTACTCTCTCTTTAATGCTACTTCAAACCAGCCTGACATCTTGCGAGGGTCAGCATATAGCAATTTCACTTTTTCTAACTGCTTAAGCTCAAAACATGGAAGATTCTTCAGATCGTGTGGGAATTAGAAGTGCTCAATCCCTTTCTCTCTTTTACTACATAAGCGTTGAGATCTTCAAAATAGGCTCATGCGATAATTTTGCCTCACACCTTGTGATGCTTCTTCACTTTATAGAGTTGGGTGTAGACACTTGACTTTGGCGCACTGTGCTGGGCTCTAACTTCTGCAAAACACGCTGCCCATTCAGCCTTTCTGATATTGACGTCGACTTCTGAGGCTTGGGCCTTATCTTCCTGCTTTTCAGACTCTTGCTCCATTTTATCCAGAGTTTCAAAAGTTTCACTAACAAGGGAGTCGCCCAAATTGGGGACTACATTTCCCCCCTTGTCAGCGTATTCTGGATAATGTTGAGTAGTGACGTCTTTAATCTCGATTTCATCGACATCCTTAAGCTCATCGTTACTGTCAATGTCCATCGTAGGAGCATCCTTCACTATCTCGTTGGGATTCAGTCTGAACATCTCAGCAAGTTGCTCATCAGTAAGGTCGTGGATTATTTCTCCTTCTTCAGGAGTGTAACTCACAAACCTCCTGACTATCCCTTGCAGATCAAGTATCATTATGAGTTGAGACTTGATCTGTTGAAGGGGGCAATGTCATACTCATCTTGCTGAGATGTGTGATCTGCTTGATTTAAACATATAAACGCATCATACATCAGTCAATAATCAAAACAGAAGCACATTAACAAAATATAAACATTATGTACATTAATTTGATACAATATTCAAATACACATGATTTTAAATAACATAAACAACTATGCATTACTCTGGTCTTGAATCATGTGTTCCACTACTGACGGGGCTGAAGTAGAGGCACCTTTGTCTTGAGCTCTCTTGGTCCTCCTTTCACTTGCTGATGTGGCACCCGTAGCAGAAGTATCTCCTTCTCCTTTATTATCATCATCACCTGCATCATCACTACCTTCTGTATCATCACCTTGATCATCACCATCATCATCATTGTCATCACCATCATCATTATCTCCATCAACTTTTCTGATCTTTAGTGGCTCATCCTTCGATCCTCTGAGCCTCAACATAATGTTCTTGTTAGTAGCCTCCAACTCCTCTATCCTCTTTGTTGAGTGGCCATTTTGCTCCTGGAGTTGAGATATCTCAAGGCTCTGAGCAGCCATCTGCTATGCCTGCTGCTCTATCAGTTGTGCCTGCTGAGATATCTGCTAAGATTGTGCAGCAGTAAGCTCTACTAGCTGACAAATTTGGGCAATCTTCTCATCATCAGCTGCCAACAGCTTTAGCACCATACGGTTCAGTGCTGAGAACTATTCCTCTATCCCACTGGGGGTAGAGATGATCTTAATGGAAATGAGGGGTATGATGACGGTCCTGCTGGGTGGCTGGAGGTGGAGGTGGTGGCAGTGGTGAAGATTAGGGTGGTATAGATGTAGGTGGTGTGGATGGGCTGTAGTAGTGGTGGTTTGGATGTGAGTATGTGGTGGAGTGGGTGTGGTAGTGGTGTGTCAGGTAGTAGAGGTGGTGGCTGGTGGTGTGGTAGCAGTAGTGGTGGAAGGTGTGGCTGAGGTAGTGGCTGTGGTGGTAGATGAGGTCAAGATGAACTTCAAAATCTCCCCCTTCTTACCGTGGGGTTGTGCCATCCTCTTCTTCCTTGAGCCTCTAGGCACAGAGGCTCCCCCTTGGCTGCTGGGCGGGTCCAGGGCATATGTGGGATCTGACTCAGTAGCAGCATTCCCGGACTCCCCTGGGCATCCACCAACCTCCTCAAACCTCTCTCTGTTGCAACCACCCGGCTGCCCACAGTCCTCGTGAGAGGCTCTTCGTCACTCTCTTCCTCCTCATTTGGAGGACAAAAGTCTTGGTGAAAGCTAGCAGTAGTAGCATCAGTAGGAGGTGGAGAAGTAACATGAGTAGTGGGGCCCCTAGTAGGAGCGGGCCTAGAGTCTCCGCCAGTATCACTGTCATCGTCGGTCATCAGATGGAGAGCAATTTTCTCAACATCTGAGTCACTCTCCTCATGGCGCCACTTTCGCCTACCTGGCGCCACGTAATTAACCTTGGCCAGATGCCCGAAGAGTCTCTTCACAGGGGGCTCTACTTGCTTCCCCCTGTAGACCTTCATGCGGCCCAAGGTCGTATGATCCATAATCTCCAATGCCATATCATCGTGGCTCTCCTTGGGCAGAGAGGGCAAATTCTCATCAATGATCATTTGGAGAAACCTAGGGTACATGCAAAAACCCTATTTACGCTTAGCCTCTAGATTCTCTATCAGATAAGAGAATATCATGCTCGAGAAGCTGAAAGGGTGGTTCAGAACTAGTGCCACGTAGGCATTTTCAATCTGTCTGATAGATCATCAAACCCACCCCTTCTCGAAGCCAAGCACTTAAGGATGACATATGCTAAGTACTTGTACTGGAGACACACGTTGCTCTTGTTGAGCACACCTGCATTGATATCCGTAGCGTACTTCATCCTTAGGAAGCACCCTCTCACTGTCAAGGGTGATGTCTAGTAGCGTGATCAGCATCATCACCCAAAGCAAGTACACGTCGTATATCAGCTGCAGTCACCTCGATATCATGCCCAAAAATGGAACTCCGAATGTTGTAGGGTTCTCGTGAATGAACACCGATGCCCCCTCCCAAAAGGCCTACTGTATAGAGCGATAGGGAGTGCACGGTGTGGAAATATCTCTATGAATCCGGGATCTCTTTACGAATGCAATGATCCCCGCAAACTCGGCACCATTTGAGATGTGGCATCCAATGGGCCAAATGTTGTGCTTTGGATTGATGGACCACCTGTCAGCCATAGATCTATAATACAAGACACATAGACGTTAGATCATCACATATCAAAAATCAGTTCTAATTAACCTGGTGGAATTCAATCTGATTCAATCATACGATTGAACCATGCGACTGTGTTCAGTTGGTTGACTAACAGGCGACTGAATACAATCGGGTGATTGAACATGCGACTGAGTTCAATCGGGTGACTGAACTGCGACTGGTTCTGTCGGCCGACCGAGCTCATTTGTGTCATTCATTCGACCGACTGAGTCATTCGACCAGCTCAGTCGGGCGATTGAAGTTCATCTTTTGTCCAGTCGCATGACCCACTATTCGTTGAACTGAAATTCGAATTTGGACCAAATCATAGAATTAGACGTCGTGTTTTGGTTCATTAGGCTCGCAATTAACCTACTAATCATCTAATAACCTAGATTTCAACATTTTACTTAGATTAGTTAGGCTATTTATCCAATTTCAGTCTTGGTTCTAGTTAGGGCCGAATCTTGTTATTTAGGGCTCAAATCAATAGAGTTCTTGCGAGAGAGCACCGCAGTATACTTGTAAAATCAACAAAGATCATCAGAATGTCACAAGATGAACTTAATTTAGGTCAGAAGAAATTTCGGCAGAGTAGCGGTAGGCTGTGCGATTTAGGGCAATTAGGGGGTGATGAGTTTATGCGATCGACTATGGCCCTATTTATACTGAATCTGGTTTCAATCGGCCGACTGGACCCATTCGTTCTGTTCATTCGGGCGATTGGACCTCAGTCGTGCGATTTATTCAGTCTATCACATTTAGTCGGCCGACTGGATTTCAGTCAAGCGACTGACTCATTCGCACAGCTCCATTCGGTCGACTGGCTCAATCTGATATGCCATTCGGGTATACTCATGCTCCATTCGGCTATCTATGGCATAAGTATGGTCCATTCGTACGGTTGGTCCATACTCATGGTCCAGTCGTGCGAACGGATCTTACTCATGATTTTGACTTTATGACCATTCCACACTTAATCCCTTTTAACTTTTGATTAAACGTTATGAGCATTCGGTCATATCAGGCATGATCATTTTAAATTGGAAAACTTTTGATCACCTCAGACGTGATCCTTTTAAACAATTTGTCACATCAGACGTGACTGATTTTACATTTGAAAACACGTGTGGTCACCTCAGACATGACCTTTTAGTTGATTAAATCCTCGATTGAGTTCCATGGAATAGTCCAATGTTTAACAAACTGAATTGATGAAATTTAAACGAAATAAAAGAACTAAAACTAAAGTACAAAACTAAACTTGTTTTTGTGGTTTAGAGTGAGGTGTAAATCCTAAGATGGAAATCTAATAGATTCATTTTCTGAAAAGGCAGCTTCAATTTATTTTGACCATAAATGGACCTATTCAATTTGAAATCATACAGGTAAGTCAAACCATTCGGGACATGTTATCAAAACTTTTTGATGCTCTGTTCTTGTTTTTCATCTAGTCGTAGCAAGTTTAAGAAATCATACTAGTACTATTAGATCCCCACATTGATTTGGACTTTCAAGAATTGTAGCCATGATGATTGTCAGTATACTTGTCCTCTTAAATCCATACACAGACTTTTGACAAAGATTGGTGATAGTTTAAGGTTTGATTATTTCAACAAGCATTTGTGGATCCCACACTTATCTGGTAATCAACATTCCTCAGGAGATTTTGAGCGGTCTCAGGATAGTATTCAAGAAGAAACTATTCTTAGAGCTTTTAAAGAGAAGCCAAGCCTCAAGTCAGTGCCACCGCACAACAGAGAGTCGGCAAACAACAATGAGTTCTAGAATATATAGGTTATGCTTATCCTCAGGTCAGTGCCACCGCACAGCAGAGAGGCACATATCCTATCTTCTTGTTTGAGGAATTTTATTCTTTTTGCACAGATCTCACCAACAACATAGGTTATTAGTTTGATTGCTTTTGCATTTTTTCATCACGTGCTTTTGCTCATGTTTAGTCATACGCACACATTAGTGGCGTTTATTCTGCTCGTCACCCCTTATTGGAATTTTGTTGATTGTGTTAACCAGGGATTAGATGATAACCGACAGCTTGTCGAACAACTTAGTTTAATGTTGAGATCACCAACAAGGTCTAATCATCTATTGTGTTGAATCTATTGACATATCATCAGTGGTCTAGCAACCTCTAGGTCTACTTTCTTTGTGTTGCCTTGGTAGTAGCTAGTTTTACTATCATTTTTCCTTTTATATTGCTCTCACTACACGGACTTATACTTTGAACTTCGCATCTTATTCAATTTAAACTTTTAGCATCCCAAGTGGTTTGTTCCTGTGTACTATCATTTTTCAAAGTTTGAATCGGTATCACAAATACGATCTAAAGCTTACCTCTCATCCTCCCTCATTTTTTATTGTAATGTTACTTCCCAAAACCTATTCTCCCTAAAATTCTAAAACCGTCAAGGATTTACATTTTTAGGATTTTACTAGGCACAGAAATAACACCAATTTAAATAACTACTTAAGATAAATTAGATAAATAAAGAAAATAAAAAATATACGCATCAGACTACCATGGTCATCTTCAGCAATTACATCACTTTCTTTCTAACGCCATTGACCTCTAACAAATATAGAAAACGGGTTTATCAAAAGCCTTTGTATAGAGGTCAACGCGTTGAAAATAGTATTTATTTTAACCACAATGATTAGGTTCTTTTCAAAACAATCACGTATAAAGTGATATTTTATTCCAATGTGTTGGTCTTAGAATGTTGGATTGGATTTTTAGTTATTGCAATTGCAGTAGAGTTATCAACAAAAATAAGAGTAGAAGAGAAATTCAAACTGTAGTCCTGCATTTGCTGTTGAATCCATATGATTTGTGAACAACAACTTGCAGCAGCAACGTATACGGCTTCGCAGGTTGAGAAAGCAATCGAGGTCTGCTTCTTACACTGCCAGGTCACTAATCTTCTCCCAAAGAATTGACATCTAGCTGATGTAGACTTGTAGTTCATCTTGCAGCCGTCGTAATCCAAGTCACCGTACGTCGTAAGCTCGAAGTCATCGTCACGGGGATACCACAACCCTAGTGTTGGAGTACCCTTCAGATAATGGAAGATCCTTTGGACCCCTATCAGATGGCTAACTTTTGGCTTTGCCTGATATCTTGAACATAGACATGTAGCATACATGATATCAGGTCTTCAGGCAGTAAGGTACATTAGAGATCCAATCATTCCTCGGTACATGGTGGCATCTACCACATCACCATTCTCGTAGGGTGCTACATCATGGTTTGTAGCAAGTGGAGTCCCAGCTGCGAAAGCATTCTCTATGTCAAACTGACTGAGAATATCTCCTACATACTTGGTCTGATGTAGAAAAATTCCTTTAGGTGTCTAATCCACCTGTAACCTGAGAAAGAACTTCATCTCTCCCATGGCACTCATTTCAAATTCAGCCTTCATTACAGCTTTAAATTCTTTACATAATTCCTCGTTCTTTGAACCGAAGATTATGTCATCTACATAAATTTGGACCAGCAGTAAATCACCATCCTTTCTTTGATGAAAAGTGTGCAGTCAATAACACCTCTGCGAAACCCATGTTTCACAAGGTGAGTGGAGGGTTTCTCATACTAGGCTCTAGGAGCTTGGTGAAGCCCGTATAAAGCCTTGTCGAGTTTGTAAACTCTGTCCCGATGATATGGATCCTCAAATCCCTCGGGTTGACTGACGGTCACTATCTCTCGGATTTCACCATGAAGGAAAGCACTCTTCACGTCCAGTTGATAAACTTAATCTTCAAATACGATGCATAGGTAAGGAAGATACGGATGGCTTCCATTCTTGTTGTGGGTGCAAACACTTCATTGTAATGTATCCCTTAACTTGTCGAAATCCTTGAACTACAAGTAGAGCCTTGTTCCTGATGATGACACCTTGGTCATCTTTCTTACATTTCAATACCCATTTGGTGCCAATGACCTTAGCACCTTTAGGTCTGTCTACCAGTGTCCATACACTAACTTCCTGAACTGAAGAAGTTCTTCTACCATGGAACTAACCCAAGCCTTATCATTTAGGGATTCACTCACGTATTTTGGCTCGAACTGAGACACAAAGCAATGATAAGCTCCGTCGTGAAGGTACGCTTTCTCCATTACTAAGGGATAATCAGCTGAATATAGCTGATTTCTTGTCTGAACTCCTGATCTGACATCCCTAATGATGTTGTCTAGAGGATGATAGATGTTTAGGCGTGATGCAGGAGTGGTGGGAACTACTACCTCAGTATCTAGATTATGAACATTGGTTCAGTATCTGAGGCAGTAGGAGTATGAGGTTCCGAATTCTCAGAGGCATCAATGTCAGATGCTTGTGGACTTGCAGTAGGAGGAACCTGTTGCTCCTGAGTGGCTTGATCATTCTCCACGGCTTCATCATCAGAGGAAGAGTCATTTCCCTCGAGTGCTCCCCCTGAGTTGGTAGATGAATCACCTTGTGAGCCAGATGATGTAGATACCTGAGATGGTGTGGTTAGAACAACATACATCATCTTTGTTGGTAACTCATCATCATACATGGAGAGAGAGATGTTGAATGACTTGAAGGATCCATCATAGTCGAAAAAGAAGGCGGGTCCTTTTCCAGCAGGTGGGGTGGTGTATCTCTGAACGTCCACATTACACCACACTTCTACTTGACCCGCTGAGTTGTTGTAAACTCTCTTGTTCGATATGTTGTATCCTAGAAAGATACATTCTTCACCCTTTTTGCTGAATTTTCCCTCCTGAGCCTTCTTAAGTAGGGTGCAAGGTGCGCCAAACAGCTCGAGATACTCTAGATTAGGTTTACGTCGTTGTCATAACTCGTAACACGTCTTGCCATGGCGTTTAACTAGCAGAACTTGATTTAACGTGTAACACGCATTTGCAACTGCCTCATTCTAGAATTGGATAGGCAGTTTGAGTCTGCTAGCATAGTCCGTGTAGTCTCTATCAAGCTCCGATTCTTTCTTTTAGCAACGCCGTTCATCCAAGGAGTGTAGGCAAAAGAGAACTGGTGCACAATTCCCTTTTCCTTGCAGTATGCCTCCATCCATTGGTTCTTGAACTCAGTTCCATTGTTGAACGTACATGTCGTACCTTCAGCTTGTATAGGGACTCCAGTGTAGTTACTAATTCCTTGAATGACTCAAATGTCTATGATTTCAATTTCAAAAACATTACCCAAGAGAATCTTGAGTAGTCATCAGTAACTACGTAGCAGTACATGTCGCCTGCAATGCTTTTTGTACTGACTGGACCAACCAGATCCATGTGAAGAAGTTCAAGACGAAGTTTGATGGAATGAACTTTCTTTTCCTTATGAGACTTCCTCGTCTGTTGCCCTTCTTGCATGCAACACAAAAATCAGGAAGTTCGAAGTTTTTGACATTAACTCCTCTCACGAGATCATTCTGGATCAAGTGATTCATCTTCCGTGGATTAATGTGTCCCATTCTCCTATGCCAGGAGATGGAATCCCTCTCAGTAGCTTTTGACAAAAAGCACTAAACTTCATGATCTGTTGTGGAGGCCTTTGATATATCCAAGACATAAAGGTCCTTATATCTTGATGCAGACATTAAGACTTGGTCCTCCGGGTCACATAGTCCTTTTTCAAGACATAGCACTTCTTGTTGTCAAATACTACCTTAAAACCTTTATCACAAATTTGGGATACAGAAAGCAGGTTATTCTAAAGTTGTTGAACATAATTTACCTTGTCAAACTTCACTTTCTGATTTCCCACTTCCCCTTGAGCTGTGATATACACTCCTTTGTTTCCAGCAAATGAAACATGGCCTCCTTTTATTTTTTTGACGTTTGATAAGAGAGCCCTATTCCCTGTCATGTGCCTCGATGCTCCGCTATCTATAATTCACGTGTTGGTTTCAGCACTATAATGAACACCCTACACATTCAATTGAAAACATTAGTTCAGGTCAGGGACCCAAGCCTTTATTGGCTTAGGTTCCTAGAGGCATTACACATTATAAATGTAACCCATTGACCTTTAGAGGATGAGGGAAGCTCAGTTGTCTTCTTGTTCTCATTATCAGACATTGAGGTTGATATTTCTTTCCATAAGCCCGCCTGTGTAAGGCCTTTTTATGATAAACAGAGGACTGACTAATTGGTCAGAGTTGTGCGGGAGTATACTTCAGGCAAAACATCCATAGGAGGGACTCCCAGGCCAACAAGTCCCTCAGCTTGAAGCTGGTTGTAATTATGGCCATTATGAACCGCGGATATAATATCTAACGGTTAGCAGTTTGTTTTTGAGCCATATCCTTGAGCTCTGAAAATATTAGTTCTGAAAAATTTAAAGGCTGTTGCTCAAGAATGGAATACATTACCTGCTGCCGCTTTGTAAACATTTGATCCCAAGACGAAGTCTTAGGAGCCAAACAGACATTTACCATGTGAAAGATTAGACGTTCAGCGTCATGGAAAGTTTCTTCAGTATGGTCGAGGCACTAAGGTTTCCCTGATATCCATGGTGGGCAAAGGATAAGTCAGTTGTGCCCTTTGGATATCCAGCAGGAGAGTGGCATCATCCAGGGTAGAGTTGACGAAGTATATCGGGGGTGATGACCACTTCGTGGTTGTTGACGACCGACCGGAGAGACACTGTGTTGTTCTCCCCAGTGGTGAGGGTGACGTTCATCCAAAACTGATTAACAGATTCGGCATGAAGGATTGGATTGAGAAGAAAGGCCGTTTTGTATTGTGACTGGACCATAAGATCAATAGCATTATCAAACTTAGCCCAGAATGGCGATTTGGTGAGGTAAGCTACATAGTTGTGTCGCGGTTTGAGTTGCATGGACGCCATTTAGGAGAGAGTAGTTTTGGAGAAATGAACGTTAGGTTTGAAGAAGATGAAGCTCTGAAGGATTAGGTCAGGGATATTTATAGGGTACGGGTTAGAAAACGACTGAAGGATTTGGTGTTAGTCATCAGTAGTTTCAAACGACTGTTGACATGGTATTACCTTTCAGACGTTGAAACAGCTGAAGTCGTGGTGTTAGGCATCAGTAGTTAGAAAACTACTAAAGACCATGGTTTTGACTTCAAATGATGAAACAACTGAGGACTTGGTGTTTGTCATCAGTAGTTGTGAAACTACTGAAGACAGTGGTTTTGTCATCAGTTGTTGTAAACAGCTGAAGACTTGGTGTTAGTCATCAGTAGTTATAAAACTACTGAAGATATGGTTTTGCTTCAGTTGTTTAGAATGAAACAGCAGTTGGAGAAACAACTGAAGGGAAAGTTCTCTTCAATAGTTTTTGTCAATTCATAGCCTTTCAGCTGTTTCATACTGTCCTCAACACTTACTCATCAGACTTTGCATCTGCTTTTCAGGTGTTTCATAGGACGTCAGTACTTATCTGTTTGTACTGATTTCAGTAGTTGTAACTACATCAGTAGTTGTAACTACATCAGTAGTTTGGAACAGATAAAGTACTTCAGTACTTGTGAGGCATTTAACCATCAGTAGTTATAAAAACTACTGTAGGTGAAAGGACTCATCAGTACTTATATGTGACATGGTTACCAATGATCACCAGTAATTATTACTGAAATCATCAGTAGTTGTCACTTATTCTAGCTGCAGCATACCAAGCCTTAACACAAGGTTTTGGAAAGTAGAACTATCCAAAGGCTTAGTAAAAATATCTGCAAGCTCATCAGCACTAGGCACAAACTTAGGATCAATCAGACCTTTTTCAAAGCAATCCCGAATAAAATGATGTCTGATCTCTATATGTTTGGTCCTAGAGTGCTGGACAGGATTTTTGACAATACACAGAGCTGAAGCACTGTCCATTAACAATGGAGTCTTAGTCTCTGTAATGCCATAATCCAGAAGTTGGTTTTGAAGCCAGAGTACCTGAGATGTACAACTTGCAGCAGCAATGTACTCTACTTCAGCAGTTGATGTAGCAACAGATGTTTGTTTCTTACTCTGCCAGAAATCAAACAGTTGCCTAGGAATTGACAACCACCAGAAGTTGACTTTCTAGTTAACTTGCACCCTGCATAGTCACTATCTGAAAAAGCAACTAATTTGCAAGAGTGTCCAGTGGAATACCATAAACCCAGAGATTGTGTACCTTGCAAATATCTAAAGATTCTCTTGACTGCAATCAAATGAGACTCTTTAGGAGCAGCCTGAAATCTAGCACAAACACATGTAGCAAACATAATATCTGGTCTAGAAGTTGTTAAATATATCAAGGACCCAATCATACATCTGTAAAGTGTTTCATCAACAGCTTTACCTTTCTGATCAGCATCCAGTTGTGTGGTGTTGCACATGGGAGTAGAACAGGGCTTACAGTTTTGTAAGTCAAACTTATTCAAAAGATCTTTTGTATATTTTGACTGATGAATAAAGGTTCCATCAGCCTTTTGTTTAATTTGCAAGCATAGAAAGAACTGTAATTCTCCCATTGCACTCATTTCAAACCTCTTTTTCATTAATGTTGTAAAATCATCACACAACTGGGGATCAGAGGATGCAAAAATGATATCATCAACATAAATCTAAACAAGTAGCTTATGCTGATCCACCTTCTTAATAAACATAGTTTTATCAATGGAGCCTCTAGTGAAATTATTCTTAAGAAGAAAAGTAGAGAGTCTCTCATACCAAGCTCTAGGAGCTTGTTTCAACCCATAAAGTGCCTTATCAAGTTATACACCCATTCAGGATGTTTATTATCCTCAAAACCTGGTGGTTGACACACATAAACTTCTTCCTTTTTTTACCATATAAAAATGCACTTTTGACATCCATTTGAAAAACTTTAAGATTGTGGAATGCAGCATAGGCTAAAAACAATCTGATTGCCTCTAGTCTGGCTACAGGGGCAAAGGTTTCATCATAGTCAATACCTTCTTCTTGTGAAAACCCCTGTACAACCAGTCTAGCCTTGTTCTTAACATAAGCCCATTTTCATCAGTTTTATTCCTAAACACCTATTTAGTGCCTATTGCACACTTACCTGGGGGAAGAGGAACCAGTTCCCACACTTGCTGTTCTTGAACTAAAGTAGCTAAAGCAACATGGTAGTTCTTTGGCTCTAGCTGACTGATGAAGAGAGCATAGAAGCAGAAGTTAGACAATTGACTTCTTGTTGAAACACCAGCATTGATATCACCAATAATCTGAGACATGGGGTGATTCTTCAGTTCTTGATAAACAATGAGATCTATGCAAGTGTTTGTAGAACCTTCAGCAGTAGCAGATGTTGATGCAGACTCTTGAAACCAAGAATTAGATGGTAACTCAAAAGATGTAGAGGAAACAGAGATCTCATCAGCATTTGTTGTGGATGGAACTGCTGAAGCTACAGGAACATCAAATTAGCAGACACAGGCAGTTGGTCGCTAAACTTGAATAGGTGAGTATCGATATTATCATCATCATCATCAATACCACCAGGTGGAAGATATGCTGCAGAAGATTATTTATCCACAGGATCTGCAACAGCTGGAGGTTGATAAGGAACATATTGCAGTATGTCCAAATCAAACAACGCCACAGGGTTTTGTGGAATCTTGTCCAAAGGAGATTCATTAAACTTCACATGCAAAGTCTCTTCAACTATCTTTGTTCTGCAGTTGAAGACTCTATATGCCTTGCAAGTAGATGAATAACCAACAAAATACCCTGCATCCACCTTAGCATCAAATTTATGGAGTTGATCCTTTGTGTTGAGAATAAAACAGGGACACCCAAATGCTTTGAAAAATGAAATTAGAGAAGCCAAGTGATGGAGAACTTCATATGGAGTCTTCATCAACCTCTGATTTACTAAGACTCTATTCTGCACATAGCAAGCTGTGTTAACAGCTTCAGCCCAAAAGGTCAGTGGCAAACCAGAGTCAGCCAGCATAGACCTTGCAGCTTCAATTAGGGTCCTGTTCTTTCTCTCCACTACTCCATTTTGTTCTGGAGTCCTTAGGATGCTAAACTGCCTTTTGATTCCCTTTGAAAGATAGAAGTCATCAAGTGTATGGTTTCTGAATTTAGTTCCATTGTCACTCCTAATACACTTGACTGGAAGGGAATACTGCTTCTCAATATACAACACAAAGTGAATAATCTTCTGAGCAACCTCATCATTTGAATGTAGAAAGAAAGTCCATACAAATCTGGAATAATCATCCACAATTACCAGACAGTATTTCTTCTTTGCCATGCTCATTACTCTCACAGGACCAAATAGATCCATATGCAATAATTGCAAGCAGGTAGTGGACTTAGGCTCTTCAATAGGAGGGAATGAGACTTTGTGTTGTTTTCCTTTTAAACAAGCAATGCAGGTTTCATCACAGTGGAACTCCTTTATTGGTAAGCCTCTCACTAAACTATTATGGATAGCTGGTTCATGTTTTGAAATTAACATGACCCAGCCTTCTGTGCCACAGTTTAGATTCTTGAGAAGAGGATTTGGAAAATAGGCAAGGATTGCCTCTCAGATCTATTTCCTTGGAAAGATCTAAGGCATACACTCTTCCAGTCCCGTTGGCTCTCAGGAGTGTGTGATCATCCAACACCTTATCAATCAAATGCAGAACTTTGGATGACAGAATCCTACAGTTCCAACTGGTGAAAAGAGCAACATGGCCTTTATCACACATTTGACTGACACTCAAGAGATTGTACTTGAGATTTTCCACATGATTAACATCATCAAACTTGATTTCTTCATTGGAGACAAAGCCATTTCCAATGATGTAACCCCTAGCATCATTGCCAAAAGAAACAAACCCCTCTTTCCTTGAGAGTAGTCATGAAGAAGAGAGTTGTTCCCAGTCATGTGCATAGATCCCCCACTATCTACATACCAGATGCTACTTTGGCATGTTGGAGAACCCTGCAATAATAAGCAATCAGTTAGTTTTGGAGACCCAAACCTTTTTGGTTTTGGGCCTGGTCTCATCAACAGATGGTAAACTAACAGGTTTATTTGAAACAACAGCCTGAGAGGAAGAAGATGGTGAAGAAGAGGAATCCTTTGGCTTGGACCTCCTTTTCTGTGGTTTCAACATAGGAGCATCTAATTGGTTAACTCTTCCCAATAGATGTTGAACCATCATAACCAGTTGTGTCTGATTTTGTGATAAGGCTTTCAGCTCATCAGACACATTGCCAGTGGAGTTTGATAAGTTCCTATGTTGCACCTTCTTCTTCGGAGCACTCTCAGCTGTCACCTGTTTAACCCCTTCCTTTTTGGATTTCTTAGAGGACTTAAGGGTTACAGGATTTGATGTTGCTGATACAAATGTGGTCTCAAACTCAGTTTTCATTTTTACCATTTTCTCTTTAATTTCTTCTTTTTTTGAGTTTGGAACCTCTTTTGTACCAGCAATCATCTGTAAGATGATTGAACAAAACACATACTTCACACGGTTTCTTCTTCATCTTAGGTTGATCATCAACTAAAGAGGGTGAAGCAACTGAAGACTTGCTCTTCAGTGCTTTGGAAGCATTGTTTGCTTTCTTGACTTCCTCTTTAGTAGTCTTCAAACTCTTTCTACTGACAGTTTTCTTCTTTTCAGTACTGGCAGTAGTTGGAGTTTGAACTTCAGGTGTTAAATCCTGCTCTCTAGTCCTTTCAGGACTTTCAGAATTAACTCCTGAGTTGATCAACTCATTGATCATGTGAGTGTCAGCACTTGAACCATCAACATCAGCTGATAGGTTCTGAGAGGGCTTGATGTGACTTCTACTTATGATTGTGCTGTATCAGAAAGTAGATCACATGATGAGATGGATTGGTTATTACTCTCACTATCAGATTCTACCTCTGCTCAGGGAGTAAAATCTGTAGGTGGAGCAGTGTGATTGTAACCAATGCCAAACTTCACATTGGAAGCAGATTGCTTACTAAGAAGCATTTCAAAACCTTTGCATGATTGTACCCATCTATCACACTCGACATGGGTTACTGCAAGGGTTTCTTTTAGATCTTTATACTTCTCTAGAAGTATCTCTTCCCTAGCCCTATCATCAGTTATTTGGCATTTAAGTTTGTAAATCTCATCATTCTTATCATTAAGCACAGACTCAAATTCAGCTTTGCTTTTGGAATTATTTGTTCTAGCTCAATGTTCTTGTTGATTAAAGCTACATTTGCTTCTCTAATAGATGCAAATGCTGCTATGCATTGTTTCAGAACATAATTTGGCTTTTGCCTCAGAGGATACCTATGATACCTTGTGTAGAGGCATTAGTGGATGAAGTATCAGCAGAATCCAAAGCCATAAGAGCTAGATTTCCAAAGGGACTTTCACCACCATGTTGACCAGCACCTGAGAACAGTTGTTCATGACCAGACATGTCATCTGGTAAACTGCTCCAGTCAACCACTCCTGGGGTGAAGAAGCTTGTTGTTGAGGTTGAGTTTGTTGATGAGATTGGGAAGGTTGTGGTTCAGGTAATGCTTGTGGTTGTTGTGCAATTGGAGCTTGAACAGGATTTGGTTGAGGCATATAATAGCAGGGATAGGATATGACATTTGACCCTGGGGAACAAAGTACGCAGGAGATCTAGGATGTGAATGATGACCAGAACCAGCAGGATGTTGCCCTCTGTTTTGTGGACTAGTACTAGGAAAAGTCACAAAGGGTGTAGAAGAGTTAGATCCAGTTGATCTACACTCTCTTGCAAAGTGTCCCAGCCTTTGGCATTTGTGACACCTCAACTTACTCTTGTCAAAACCAACTTTGGTTTTGCCAGAGAGTCCAAGAAATTTCCTGCCAGTTCTCTTATAGCTTCTGAGATCTTATATTAATCATGCCATTTGGCTCAGAATATCCCCTCTTCTAGATCATCATCAGTTATTCCTTTCAGATCATCCATAATGAAGCATAGATTTTCACTATTACTGCCAGAATGACTCTCAATACCAACAAATGCATGATCAGAACTATTTGAAGAGAAATCAATATGCTCATCATAATTGCTTTCAGATGCAGCATATTCTGACTCATGACCAACCAAGGCAGTATTCCCTGGTACAAAGTCATCAGTGAGCTTTCCTGATAAGGACAGTTTCCTCTTCTGCTCTATCTCTCTTTCAAATGTAAGCAGTTTCCCATGAAGTTGGGTGAGAGATAGGCCATCCAGATTTGCACTGGAGCGTAGGACAATAGTGTATGTGTCCCATCTCTCAGGCAGTGATCTGAGAACCTGTTGTTCATCTGGCTATTGGTGTATTCCTGTTTCACCATTTTCAGCTCAGAGATCAAGCAAAAAAATGCTCAAACTGTTGAGTCAGTGTCTCACCCTTCCTATGAGAGAATGTCTCATATTGTTGGGCAAGGATTTCTCTATTGTTTGCTAAGACCTCATCTATGCCACCGAATTGTTCCTTCAGGGCATTCCAGAGATCATGAGCAGTTTCATGATGCATAAGCCCTGAATAGATTTCATTAGGCAGTGCCATGGCCAGAATTCCATGGGCTTTAGCATCAATCTCAAACAGTTTCTGATCTTCATCAGGTATTGTTCCTTCTTCTTCGGAACCATTTGATTGGTTTCCGGATTGTTCACCATAGGCTTATGTGGTCCATGTACCACAGATGTCCAACAACCTGAACTGTTAACAGACAGGTGATGAAGCATTCTTCGTTGCCATATGTTATACTCGGTCCTAACCAGCATCGGAGGCTTGGTTGAGGAACCGGTATTGTGAGGATCATTAGAAGGAGTAGTCATCTCAGATTCAATCAAATTCGATTAAGCTAAAACAGATTTAGAACAAAACGCAACAACAATGAACCAAAAGAGATCTCAAAGTAAATGAACGAAAGCGACAGAAATTCAATAATCTATAACCAGTTCTTGTGGATATGCTAATTCAATCAAACACAGATATCAATTAGCAGTTTCAATGATCAATTGTTAGATCGATCAATGATTAACCTGTTCTGATACGATATTAGAGAGATATTAGGATCAGTAATCTATGTTTGATTGATTAGAGAGTATTGCAGCGGAATTCAAACAATGAATTAGCCAATTCACAAGAACGAAACGATATTCAATGAAGAACAAAGACGGTTATAGAGAGAGAATTCTGCAAATATTTCATTCAATATTCGCTTTCGTGGTAACGTAATGTCACAATTACAATTAGGTCGACACCTCTTATATAAGAGATGTGACGTCTGCTGATGTCACTTGATAGTGACATCTAACAGAATTATTCCACTGAAACACAACTACTGAAGATGTCAAAACAGCTGACATCTCTTACAAAAATACTAAGTGTTATCAGTTTCTATAACTACTGAAAAACATAAAACTACTGAAACTACAACGACTGAAGAACAAGCTCTTCAGTCGTTTTACAAAACTACTGAAAGTAAAAACATAAAACTACTGATATCACAACTACTGAAGAAGTACTCTTCAGCTGTTGTGACAAACTACTGAAACTTCAGTACTTGATCTTCAGACTTGAACTTCAGACGTTTCATCAGCTGATGACTTCAGTAGATATCATCAGCTGATGTCTTCAGTCTTTGTCTTCAGACTTTGTACACCAGTTGTTGATCTTCAGCACTTGTAGACTCTTCAGTTGTTGTACTTCAGTACTTTGGACATCAGCTTCAGTACTTGTGTTCTTCAGCTGTTCAGCTTCAGCACTTGTGTTCTTCAGCTGTTGAACTTCAGCACTTTAGTCTTCAGCTGTTAAAGTCTTCAGCACTTGATCTTCAGCTGTTGGAGTTTTCAGCACTTGTCGAACTGCTGATGAAGCTTTAGCAGTTGTTGTGATATCATGTGGGACTTAGAGGTTTTCTGATCTTGGCTCATTGGTTCTTTTGGTCCAACATGTGTGACATTAACCTTTCTGATTGACACTCTTCTTGTTTAGATGTTTTATCTTCTTTAACAAGTTAATTGCTTTAACATTTTTAACATCTTTTCCATTTGGTTTACCTGGACTTAGACTTGAAGCACGTGAGTGGTTAACATGTTTGGTCTTTTTGGGTTTAGAATTAGACTTGATCGACCCAGACTTTATATTAACCTTTTCAAACTCTTTTCCCAAATTAACACAAGGAATTTACCTTTTGCCTTTGAAGTGGCCTCTTTTGTTTAGTACCAGATTTTAATTAACATTTGGAATCAGGATCACTTACAAGAGGAGTAGACACCACATGATCCTTGATTGGATTGTTATTGATTGGTTTACATTTTACGTTCATCAAGATATCATGTGGTGATGGTATCACTTAATGTCATTTGATTGGTTAAAAGCTACAACTTTGGTTTCCCTAAGTTGTTTGTTCAACAGTTCTATCTTTTCTTTATAACTGTGCTCATTTTGTTTAAGAATTCTGTTAGCTTCAGTGCACAGTTGCATGTCCTTTACTAAGCTATCATTATGATCTAATAACCTAGCAAATTTTGAATCAATGCTTTCCCTAAATTTATTACAATTAGAAGAAGCATGATTATTGAAAAGAAGGTCAGTAGTACTTACCTGAGAGGGTTCTGATGAATCAGCCATCAAAGTAGAGTCTGGTGTTTCTTCTTCTGGTGATTCTGATGTTGTTATAGATTTTCCTTCTGCAGGCATGTAGTTGACCACTGTTGCAGTCTCTTCGGTGCTTGACAGCACGAGTTCCACTGCAATATCTCCTTCACTAGCTGAATCGTCATCTAAGTCTTCAACACTAGCGATGTTGGATTTTCCCGGTGAAACAAACCGAAAGCTCCAGTCTTGTCCTTCATCATCATGAGCAGTCAAGGCTTTAGGATCCTTGCTTGACGAAGTAGGACTGCTAGTTGCTTATCCTGACGATTGATGGATGTGAATGGATTCCCATTTCTAGTTTTCTTGGGCTTCATACACTCACGTTTGAAGTGCCCCTTTTCGCCACAGTTGAAATAGGTCACTTTGGTCTTGTCGAAACCAAAGGTAGTGTCCTTAGTTGCAACCAAGTTCTGTCCGGTTTTCTTGATAAACTTCATAGCTCTCCGAACAACACTTGCTAAGGCCCATATTATATCCATCCTTTCCAGCTCTATCTTGTCCACCTGCTCGTATTCCTCATCTGCCAAATGACACTTCCCAATTTTTCCCACAATTAGTCCATCATAGGAGTGGACTACTACTGCTAAGAGATCCATGTGCTCCTTAGCTACCTCAACTGTCACATTACCGAAATTCTCGGTCTTTAGTTTTGCAGAATTGGCTTCAGGTACTATGTATGGGTACCAGACGACCCTGACGTTTCTGACCCTGAAGTAGAGGTTTGAGAGGGACCAGCTGAACTTGACACAAAAGCCGTCTGAAGTGGTGCCCCAGATGTTTTGGCTTGTGGAGTCGCGTTGTACAGTGCTGGATTCCGATCATAGGAAGACTTTTGGGCTCTATACATCATCCTTAGCTCTTCCTCTCTCTACTTCAGAATGAAATCATTTATATCTAACTTCGTTAGCATACCATTATGTCTGAGATTGGAGACAAAAGAAGCCCATTTTTCTGGCAAACCATGAGCAAAGTTTGAAACTTTGTCTTCCATAGACGTCATTACTCCATGAGTGTGCATCTCACTCGTCAAGTGGTAGAATCTATCAATGACGTCATCCAGGCTTTCTTTACCCATCGAAGAGAAGTTGACAAACTCTTTCTTCAAAGCTTTAGCTTTTATTGCCTTTAATGATGCATTTCCGTCATACCTTTTCTCCAACGCATCCCATAGCTTCTTCGCTTGCGTATACTCAGAAAATTGGTGAAAAATATCCTTGGGGATCGACTGAGTAAACAGAGCATAGACTTTCTTCTCAGCATTGTATTTGACCTTTTGTCCATCAGTCATGCCACCTAGTGTAAGTTTGACACCATCAGCACCTACTGGCATGTTGTACCCCGTTTCTATAGATTCCCACAGATTGGGATCTACTCCATTCAACTAGATCTCAAAACATTGCTTCCATTATGGGTATTCATCCAATGTGATTAGCTTAGGGGGTTTGTTTTGATTCCCCACTTCATTCTCCAGAAGCAGTAGGTTTTGAATCCTTGAATCTCTCCCTACTATGAATGCTGAGTATTGGTCCTCCATTATTGTCAACTTTAATCTTTGGAACAAACTGTTTCACTTGTGCGAATGAAGGTGTGCGATTCGGCTATTCGTGCGATTGGACAGTGCTGATGGTTCAATAGTGCGACTGAACTAATGCGGATGGCTCAGTCAGGCGAATGAACAAATGCTGTTGGACAATGCTAATAAACTGCTTAGTTGTACGAATGGAGTACGGATGAGTCCAATTGTGAGTATGAGGGATGTGTATGGGTTTAGTCAAGCGATTAAGTCAATCGTGCGACTGAAGATGCTGAAACTTGAAAATTCGTAGGTTTTGGGTATTTTGGACGTAAATACTCAAATTTTCACTAACCATAATTGTCATATGCTGGAAAAAACTAAACTTTATGATCAGGAGATGTCTAAGACACTGTTTTACACAAAAAGATTGCGTTTTAGTGGAAAAACACAATTTTTGTTTAAAAAACTACTGAATCACACATAAATCAAGAGCCAAAGCTCTGATACCACTTGTTAGGATCGTGTATCGAACGAAATACTAACTGAAATATGTGTATACCGAATCAAATAGTGCGGAATCCGATTTGATTGGCCATCCAATCAGTGAGAGTGCACGTAGAAACAATTATGGATTGAATCTAAACGTTAAGAATGATTGGGAATCGATCTAGTGTGATCTATGAACTTGGAACAGGTTCTTATAGGTCTCTGGATGGCTAGGGTATGATTTAGAATGTAGGTATTCGAAGTGTTATGTTTTTCCACCATTTAAGTGGTATTTATAGGTTAGGGTTTCTCATTTGGGCGACTGGACCATTTGCATGGTTCAGTCATGCGATTCAGTCATGTGGTTGATCCATTTGCATGACTGAGTGTTTAGTCGTGCGACTAAGTCAATCTCATGTTACAATCATTCGACTGATCCAATCTCCTGGTTCATTCGTACGACTGGTTCATTAGCAAGAAGTTGTTCATGCGTATGGTCCATTAGCATGGGCCAATCGTAGGAGAACTTCATATGATTAAGTTTGAATATGTTTCACAATTATTATTTGACTTTGATCTATTCAAACAACCACAACCTATATAGTTAGTTCAATAAGCGTTATTACATACCAAGCAATGAAATATTCAACATTATAAGCACAACCACACATTGTATTTCATTAAGTACCCATTCAATTACATATGTGTAAGAAAATAAAGACATTTTACATTAAGTTCAGAAACTAAGGACACATGTATCTACACTTCTCAAGCTCTATTACAAATGTTAAAAAGCATATTCTGAAAGTTACAAGTACTTGAGATACATATACTACATCCTACAGCTGACCATACTATGAAAGCCAGTTGGATAGAATTGACTAGACAACAAACAAAATCAATTGTGGTGTCGAAAGACAGATTGCCTTTTGACTAGTGACTATGACATGCCGTAGCTCACATCCTAATGTATTACATAAAGGATAAAGAACATGAAGTAGAAAGTTATAGACTCAAGACCTCAATGTACAGTTACTAAAAGCATGGACCTTTTCACCAACTTTTGTAAGTTGGTAGCTTTACAGAGTTGCAGCGAAAAGAGGGTCCAACTTTATGTAAAGTACATCAGATAAAGCATGTATACTAAAAGTCTTTGGAAGAAATCTGTCATCAAGTGTTTGCTTCGGAAGATTTTGTTTCTGAAGCTTTGAAAGACTTTGTTTCTGAATCTTTGGAAGACTTCATCTTTGGCTTCAGAAGATATTGGTCTTGGCATCGGAATATTTCACACTTAGAATATTTATGTTGCTTATGTGAAACTTCCGAAGCATTCTTCTTCAATGCACTTGTGCATGCATGCAGGAGACTATGAGTTTTTGAGTTGCATCAGCCTTAACATATAATCCTTACAAACTCCCCCTAGGTTGATGCTACCAAAACACTTTGAAGACTTCAGATATTAATAGTCCTTATTATGATGATGACCATCCCTTTCTTCATGAGATGATCAGGATCACTCAGACTTTAAAAGTGTCTTCTTATGTCAAAGAGATCATGTAGAGGCAGATTGAACATGTCTTGTCATGTGTAGACATCCTCAATGCCTTGTTCTCTAATGACATGCCATCTTTCTGGATTGTGGTGTATGTCTAGGACAACCAAATGCTAGAGGAGATGTTTGAATGGGAGATGATGGAGCATCCTCTGGCTGCACAACCTCAGGATGTTCTGACTCATCCTGAGGTTCTAAAAAGGATGTTTCTTTCTTCTTCTTTTGATTTGGCTTGAAGCCATCCTTTTCTTTCTTTTTGTTCCTTTTAACTGAGAAGACTTGCCTGTAGCACCTTGTTGATCTTCTTTGTCTTTCTCAGTTGGGTCTTTCTCTCTCACAGGTTTAGAAGGAGAGGGAGTCTGACGCTACTGTGGATCAGAAGATCAAGCTTGCTAAGTCTCAGCAGGAGGTTCAAGTTGTGTTGTCTCAGGTTGTTCAACCTTAACCTCCATTTCATGTGGAGCTTGCCTTGGAGGGGAATGTAAGTCTATTAGTTCTCCACTCTTGATTTTTCTTGATTACCCTGATGTGCTCATCCATAATGGACAAAGACATAGGGCCAAGTCTCCTTCCATAGAATCCATACAGCATCAAGAAGCTCATCATCCTCTGCCTGTCTAAAGACTTCTTCATACTCTTCTGGATGAGGGCTCTTGACTTTGCAGCTTCTTCCTTAGTTTCCTTTTAGTGATCTTTCTTTTCTTAACTATCTCAATTTCAAGTTTTTTGAGTTACTCAAACTCAATATAGTCATAGGATAAGGGAAAAAGCTCATCTGCATGATAGAGGCCTATGGTACTCAGATAGTTGATCATTTTGATCCTATCTTGTTCTTTGTCTACCTGAGATTCTTGTTGAACCACATCCCCTTGTGCAGGACTTTCTTAAACTGGAGAGAGAGTAGGTGCATGCTTGTAGAATCTTTTATTTCTTCTTTCTTCTTTGATTTGAATGAGTAGCTCTACATCTTCTACCTCTTTTATTCCTTTGACAGTTCCATGTCAACCAGTTCATTCAATTCTTGTAAGCGGAGGGAAATGACATTATCAATGTCACAGTTCCTGGTCTGTATGTAATTTATCCTGACTGCCCTCAGCTCATCATTATGAGTGTTTGGTCTAGGGGCAGCCCTGATAGTAGTTTCCACGAGTCTTGCAGACCCAGTAGAGGAACTTTCTCCCTTAAGCTTCCTTTTACTCTCTCTCCTCCTCCTTAATCTCCTCATAAGTCATCTTTCTTTTCCCTTGTCACTCACAGACCTTTATGACTCAGTGTGGACAGAGCTTTGGCCTTCATTGCTTGGTGTAGCCTCCAAGCTTTGGCCAGAGAGAGGTTGAGATGCACCTTCACCAGCAGGTGTCTCAAAAAGGGTATGAATCTCTGTACCAGTTGATGATGATGAGACAGGACTCCCAGGTTCTGCCACTGGGCCTTCAGTTAAGGTTTCCCCTATAAAACTAATCTTAGCATCTGCCTTAACATCCAGTTGACCGATGACATTGCCTGATTGCCTTAGTTTCCTTCTGAAGCTGAACTGTGTAGTGATCCTGTCTTGCATTCTTTGAGCCAGCCTGTCAGCTTGTCTTGATTGGCTTTGGTTAACAAGTGACATGTTGACTAGATCCAGAATTTCATAGAAGTTCAAGGTCTGAAAATTAAAGATCTCTTGCTGTCCTTGAACTCTAAGAATGATGGGGGCTCTTCCGCTTTAATTATTCCTCCACCTAATTATGTGATTTGAAGTTGGTGGAGATGACATAGCCCTTGGTATTCCTTCCTCAAACAGTCTGTGTATGTAGGAGTCTACCGAGTCCAGATCAATGTGAACTTGAGGAAGTTGCTGAGTATGCACAATTGAAAGTGAGGATGGAGAGTGCTTAATGTCCATACTCTCTAAAGAACTCCCAGGTTATATGACTGTAATGACTTTCTCCCCCTTTTTGGTAGCATCACCCTCTTGCATAGGTGAGGTAGGAGTTAGGTCAATTACACTCACAGGTTCTTGTGTTCCTCATTGAGCTCCTCTTAAAGGTCTCCCAACTAGTTTTTACTTGAGGTAAGAAATCTCAAGTTGCTGATCATTGACCCTGTTTTGCAAGGTAGTCACTTGAGATTCAAGATGAATGACCTTGGAGACTAAATAGGTGCATGTTTTTGACAGTTTTTGCACCTTTAGTCTCAAATTCCCCTCATCTTCATCAGAAGAATCATTGGGAAATAAGATGTTTAGACATAGTCCTCTCTCTCTCATCACCAGCTTCAGGTTCTTGGCTGCTGGATTTCCTCTACTCATTCGCAGCCTCAGTTAAGGTGTCAATGGGCTAAGTTTCCATGGTTGAGGTCTTAAAGATGGAATTACTTGCAAAAGTGAGAGCCTCTTCCATATGGACATCCTGAACAGGTTCAGAAGTGTCCACCTTAGTAGTGGGTGACTGATGTGGGCTAGATGTAGGAGACTCAATAGCACTCATCTCTCTTTGAGTAGGGGAAAAGAAGAGAGACTCATGGTACTCACTGAAACCTAAATCTTTATCATATAGAAGTGAAGGTTTGGGATTGGTTGGTTTAAGTCCAAAGGTTGGGGATGGTAACTGTCCCCTGATGGTTGTTCACTTGAGTGTTGAGACTCAGAGTGAAGGCTAAGATGTTTGGGCTTGTGAGCTCATTAGGCTGAGCATGAGGAACCTTAACACTAATCATTGAACTAATGGGAGTGGTCTGCTCCTCAGGAGAAGTGGGAGCTCCAGTGTCCACTTCTTCTTGTGTGGGTGAGTGTATGGGGACCTGCACAGACTGAATAGTCTATGTAGGGGTTTGTTTGTGTTTTCTTTGGTAGGTGAGGGTGATTTGTGGCTGTTGAGGTGGTTAGGATGTAGAAGGTGTGGGTTCAACACTAGCTGGTGCTGCTAGGTTGTCACCTTGAGCAATGAGCTCTAACATTTTTCGGACAAGGGTTGTTTCTACCCCAGAGAATCCAATAGTAGGATTTCTCAAGATTTTAAAGATATCGGGCTTCATCTATCCCAGTTTAAGAATATTACATGTTCCCCTTAACTGTGAGCCCAGTTCATAGTTAAGAATGTGTTGAACATATCTAGGGAACATGTGGTAGTCTAAGGAGTCCAAATTTGAAATTAAATTTGTATAAATCTCCCTCATAGACCATCTGCTCAAAGGAGTGGTTGACAGTTTCTTTAGGGAAGAACACCTCACCTTCTTCATCATCTAGCTAATGATGGGTGTTGATGATGGCCGGAGTGATGAAGACTGTTCTTCCCTACACTGTGGCAGATAATGCCTTCTCCCTATCCATAACGACCTCTTGGTAGGTCTTCCAAAGTTCGAGCAGATGATTCTCATAAAGTGTAGGATCAATGGTAAGGGAGGTGAAGTAGTTGGATAGATTCAATAAACAACAAACCTCAGAGAAATGTGGATCTTTCTCAAAGTGTAACAGAGCTACTTGATTATGTTGCCTGTGTAACTTCTGTTGGATTCTTTATGCCCATGACACATAGAACATTGATGTGGTTAGTACATTATGATCCAAGTCGGGTCATATCCAATAACAAGATTAGCAAACACCAATTAATATTTAATTGATGATATGATCATGCAATTAAATAATTACACCAATTATAAAATGGGTTTTCTAAATAATTGTATATGAGATGGAACAACTTATAAGGATATTTTGTTCGTGAGTGTTATTTGTAATGTTATTAAGTTAGTTAAATAACATCACATAATATAGAGTGTATGAGTTTTGCAATTAAAAGGTTATTTTCATAACTCAATTAGTGACTAGTTAAACTAAAATGGATGATAAAAATTAGGGGGAAAACCCAAATTTTAAAGCCCCATTCGGCTGCCCCTTTTATGGGGTTGTTTCATTTGAGGTCTTGGGAGAAGACACATTTCACTAGTCCCACACTCAACCTCTCACTCTCTCTTAGATTCAAAAGGTCCAAAGGCATAAAAACTCTCTCAACCTTGAAGAAGTTCACGGCTGGAATAGGGTTCCAGCAGCCCTTCTTGGTCCATTTTCGTGTACAAATCCTAGCAACTAAGGTGTTTGCTTGATGCTTGTGGGTATGGAAGCTTGAGGACACCTTTCCTTGGTGTTTTGGTCATTCAAGAACATCATCATCTTCATCAAATCTCACGGGTTTGGCAGCTCCTGAAAGGTAGTTTCATGGGTATTGTTTTGGTTGTTATTTTTTCTTGATAGCTAGTTCATACACATATATTTGATCCTATGTTCTTGGGTTTGTTTTTGCTATATAATATGCCTTAATTTTAAGTTTACAAAACATAATATTAAGGTTTGTTTCTTCTGCGTTGTCATGTTTAAATGGTTAATTAACTTTGATAATGTGTCCAACAAACCCAACATTGGCATCTAGAGCCGGATATGTGGATAACTAGTTTCTTATGTCCTTGTGAAATTGGTTTTATGGGACTTTAATAACCTAATAAGGACTATATTGTGTTGTGATAATGAATCTCCAATCTTTCAAGGTTATATCTTACATGTTTATGATTGAACCTTGAAAGATAGATGTCAAATGCTTGATTTATTTTGTTTAGACAAAAACGCTAAATTATTGGTTTATGTTGGCCGAAAATATATGGTTTAAATGGGGATTTGTTTTGGTTCTTGAATGTTGTTTACTGTTGGTGCATAACCTAGCCTTGACCTTGTGTTGATTTGGATTTGGATGAATGTTTTGTTTTTGGTTGATTTCATTCATTATGGGTTGTAATTTTATTATTTTGTGCTTGTATTTGCTTATAATTTATTTATTCATTCAATGGTTATGTAATAGATAGATTAGGTGTATTTTCTTTTATTAGAACATTTGTATTAGGATATAAATTTTGTAAAAGAAGATGAACAAGTTGGAAGGACAAAAGGTAGGCATAAAGAGGACTTGAAGCATTTGGATGCAACTTCAAGTGGGGGTCTTTGGAGATCCTATCTTTTGTGTTGTGATTAACCCTTAGAAAGACCAAATGACAACACTTGTGATGGCAAACAAGTGTTGTCAACTTAGTGGCTATGGTTATGCATTTGTGATTGTTTTATTATGCTTGTTTGTTTTTTGTTATATGATGGTTGTTTGATATTTGTATGTGCATAAAAAACTAATTAACAAAGATAACAAGCTAAAATTTATGGTTTCTTATCATCAAGTTATTAATAAAAGGTTATTAAAGGATTAATGATTTTAATAAAATGGGGTTTTACTAAAAGGTGAAACATAGGGTACCATGTATTTGAAAGCATGAAATACAAGGTACACGAAGTTTTCAAAACTAGAATTAATGAAAACTAAATTCCTTTGGAAACAAGTTTAATACCATCCTTTTACACGACACTCAAATCACTTGAGCACTATTTGTGGGATAAAGGTCACCTAACCACTTTTAGGTAACTTGTGTGTTTGAGGTGGGCTTAAGTATTTGTAGGATAAAGGTCACCTAACCACTTGTATGTGTAAACTCACACGTGTGTGTAAGTAGGACGACTTGAATTGGAAACCAGCTACATAGGGTCACTGAAGAATGGCGTACAATGGTGTTGATGGGATTTTACATGCTAACTAAACATAAGATGTTCAACCGATCCCATAAGTCTAGAAGTTCCAAAAGGTTGCAATTGTCAAGTGTTGAGTACTTTGTTAATTTAAATAATGGGATAAAGGTCACCTAACCATCATTTAAATGTAACGTTGGATTCTAGGTTTTAATTATTAATTGTCTATGAGACATAAGAGGGTATTAATGATTAAAATGTAATATTTCAGAAATACTAATATGAGCTTTGTAAATTTTGTAGAAATGGCCGTAAACAATAATGCGGCCACCCCGACCGTCCATACCCTATCACTGAGAACCATCTTAGAGAGGGATCTTCTTAACCATAATAACTTTATGGACTGGTTTCGAAACTTGAGAATTGTTCTCAAGCAAGAAAAAAGGCCTATGTCCTTGACGAACCCATTCCTGACCAACCTAACCCCGAGGATGTTGAGGCCTATAGCGATTGGCTTTAGTACACTGAGGATGCAGGTTTCTTGCCTCATGTTGGGAACTATAGTTCCCAAACTCCAAAAGGATTTGGAGTACCATGGGGCATATGACATGATTACCCAGTTAAAGGAAATGGTCCTTCAACAATCTACGGTAGAGCACTTACAAACGGTTCGAGAGCTTCATGCGTGTTGCATGGAAGAAACCCAATCGGTATCATCTTATGTTCTTAAGATGAAAAGCCACGTTGATCGCCTTGAGAGACTTAACTGCCCCATCTCAAAGGAGCTGGCCACGGATTTGATCCTTAATGGCCTAACTAAAAGGTTTGAGATGTTCATAATGAATTACAATATGAACGGGTGGGACAAGAGCATTGGTGAGCTTCACGCAATGCTCAAAGCAGCCGAGGCAGGGATGGGTAGAAAGGTTCTACCTAATCTCTCGATCAATGATGGAGGCAATAAGAAAAGGCCATTCCCTGATCCCAAGGAAAATGTTGCTAAAGGAAAAGGGTACATCAAAGGCAAAGGGAAAGGGAAGGCTAAAGCGGAACCTCCAAAGCCTAAGCTTAAGAAGCCTAAGGTAACGGAAAACGATCCATGCGTTGAGTGTGGTGAGATAAGACATTGGAAAAGGAATTGTCCAACCTATGTAAAAGAACTAAGAAACAAGAGGGATGCTGGGCAAACCTCAGGTACAACTTTCATGATTCATATTGGTTTAAATGTTATTTCTTCAAACAAATGAGTATTGGATACCGGATGTGGAACTCACGTTTGCAATTTGTTGCATGGGTTCAAAAGAAATAAGCACTTCAAGAAGGGAGACACAAGTCTCTACATGGGCAACGAAGCAAAAGTTGATGTTGAAGCCGCAAGGAGACTATATTTTGAAACTTTCAAATGGTTTGAAAGTTTTTCTTAAGAACATTTTGTATGCTCCTAGTTTCACAAGGAACATAATTTCTATTTCCCTTTTAAAACAATGTCGTTATGAATTAAAATTTGTTAACAATGGTATTTATGTTTGTATGGATGATGTATTTTATTTGAAGGCTATGCCTTTTGATGGTATCTATGAATTGGTTCATAATGATTCATCCTATAATAACTCATTATACCAAACAAGCACCAAGAAACTTAAAATGGGTTTAAGTGATTCATATCTTTGGCATTGTCATCTTGGTCACCTAAAGAAGAATCGAATTCAAACACTTCAAAAGAATGGTCTTTCGAAAACAAATGAAAATGGTTAATTTGATAAATATGAATCATGTTTACAAGGTAAGATGACCAAGTCTCCCTTTAGTGGTACTAACGAGAGGGCAAAAGACTTATTGGGAATCATACATTCGATGTATGTGGTCCTTTTAAGACAATGACAAGAAATGGTGAAAGATACTTCATAATACCTTTACCGACAATTATAGTTGCTACAGTTATGTGTACTTGATGACACATAAATATGAAGCTTTTGAAATATTCAAAAACTTCAAGAATGTAGTAGAAAATCAACTCAATAAAACTATCAAAGTTCTTTATTCAGATAGAGGAGGTGAATACCTCAGTGAGTCTTTTCAGGACCATCTAAGAAGTTGTGGGATCATCTAACAACTTACTCCACCCAGAACACCACTACATAATGGTGTGTCTGAAAGGAGAAACCGAACACTATTGGATGTGGTTTGATCTATGATGGCTATAAGCTCACTACCTCTATCATTTTGGGGTTTTGCATTGCTCTCCACGACTCGTATTTTGAATATGGCCCCGACCAAGAAAGTGGATTCGATACCTTTTGAAATATGGCGTGGAAGAGTTCCATCGCTATCATATCTAAAAGTATGGGGTGTGGAGCTTATGTTAAGCTAAACACCCAAAACAAGTTGGAAATTCGATCCACTAAGTGTATAGTTCTTAGATATCCCAAAGACTGTATGGGATACTACTTCTTTGATCCAACAGAGCAAAGATATTTATTGCTCGAAAGGCAGAGTTCTTGGAAGCTAAGTTCCTTATGGAAGGAATGACGTATAGAATAGTGGAATTTGATTAGGATCAAGCTCCACAAGCGGATACATGTTTGGTTGACACTAGCAACCAACAAGAGGTTGTTGATGATGATCAAGAGGTTGATCAATACACACAAAACGTTTGTAGATCTGGTAGAGTTAGCATTTCACCTGAAAGTTATGGATTTTCATGAATGAATTCTATGTGGTTGACTCCGATGAGCTAAGTACATACCATGATGTGATGTCAAATTCGGATCATGACAAATGGATGGAAGCCATGAACGTAAAGATGCAATCCATATATGACAACCAAGTTTGGGAATTGGTTGACCCTCCACTTAACTCCAACCAGTTGGATGCAAGTGGGTTTTCAAGAAGAAAACGGATATGCATGGAAACTTGGATACTTATAAATCAAGACTTGTAGCAAAAGGTTTCACTCAAACTCAAGGGGTTGATTATGATGAAACCTTCTCGCCTGTCGCAATGCTAAAGTCAATTAGGATATTTTTTGCCATAGCTGTATATTATGACTATGAGATTTGGCAAATGGATGTCAAAACCGCTTTTCTTAATGGACATCTCGAAGAGACTGTCCATATGGTTCAAGTTAATGGACATCTCGAAAAGACTGATGGTTTTGTAGATCCACACCATCCTAATAAAGTATGCAAGTTAAAAAGATCGATCCATGGATTGAAACAAGCATGAGAAGTTGGAATCAACGTTTTGATGAAGAGATCAAGAAATTTGGTTTTATCTAGAACACTGATGAGGCTTGTGTATATAAAAGGCTAGTGGGAGCATAATTACATTCTTAGTATTGTATGTTGATGACATACTACTTTTTGTAAATGATATTCCAACAATGGAAGGTGTTAAAATTTGGCTTGAAAGTCGTTTTTCCATAAAAGATCTCGGTGAAGCCGCCTATATTTTGGGAATAAAGATCTAGAGCGACAGATCTAGGTGGTTGTTAGGTCAAAACCAAAGTGCATATATTGATAAAATCTTGAAAAGGTTCAAGATGGAGAACTTTAAGAAATGTATGCTACCTATTCAAAGAGGGACAATATTGAGTACATCTTAATGTCCAAGCTCAAAGGATGAGCAGGATCGAATGAAGGACATCCCATATGCGTCTGCTATAGGAACCATCATGTATGCGATGATATGCACTAGCCTGGACGTGTCATGCGCGTTAAGCATGACAATCAGATATCAACAGAATCTAGGTAATAGCCATTGGTTGGCTATTAAAAGTATATTAAAATACCTTAGGAGGACTAAGGATATGTTTCTAATATACGGATCTGATGAAGAGGAATGCGTTGTAAAGGGTTGCACGGATGCGAGTTTCCAAACTAATCGAGATGATTCTCGATCACAATCGGGGTATATCTTCATTATAAATGGAGGAGCAGTGTCCTGGAAGAGTTCAAAACAAGACGTGGTAGCATTGTCCACTACAGAATCTAAATACATAGCCGCCTCATTAGCAGCTCAGGAAGTTGCATGGATAAAGAAATTTATTACCGGGTGGTCTCTACCATTCAAGACCCCCTAGATACTTTTATGATAATGAGGGTACGATTGCACAAATCAAGGAACCACGTGCACATCAAAAGACTAGACACATTGTTGGACCAAAAGAACCAATGAGCCAAGATCAGAAAACCTCTAAGTCCCACATGGTATCACAACAACTGCTGAAAGCCTCATCAGTTTTGACAAGTGCTGAAGACTTCAACAGCTGTAGATGAAGTGCTGAAGACTTCAACAGCTGAAGAACTAAAGTGCTGAAGTACAACAGCTGAAGAACACAAGTGCTGAAGCTGAAAGACCAAAGTACTGAAGTACAACAGCTGAAGAGTTTACAAGTTCTGAAGATCAACAACTGACGTACAAAGTCTGAAGACAAAGACTGAAGACATCAGCTGATGATATCTACTGAAGTCATCAGCTGATGAAACACCTGAAGGTCAAAGTCTGAAGATCAAGTACTGAAGCCTCAGTAGTTTGTCACAACTGCTGAAGAGTACTTCTTCAGTAGTTGTGTTATCAGTAGTTTTATATTTCTAGTTTCAGTAGTTTTATGTTTCAGTAGTTTTGTAAAACGACTGAAGAGCTTGTTCTTCAGTCGTTGTAGTTTCAGTAGTTTTATATTTTGTACTTAACACTCTGATATGTTCTCAGTAGTTGTGAACATTTCAGTAGTTTGTTAAGAATTAGTTATTTTTGTATTAGATCTGCCAGTTGTCACTTTCCGTGATAACAGTAGTGATTGTTGCACTCTATATAAGGAGTGACACCTATTGTAATATTTGAATGAATGACGGGAATGATATGAATGATTTGATTAGAAATATTCTACATCTATAAACATTCCTTGAAACAGAAATATATATTCTCTCACTATAACCGTATGTGCTCTTAATGCATACAAGTATCGATTACTTGCTACAATTTGTCTAATTCCTGTTTGTATTCCGCTGCTTTGAACTCTAATACATCAAACTTGTGATCGCTGATCATGTCAAATGGTATCAGAGCAGGTTAATCATTGATCGATCTAATAATTGATCATTGAAACTGCTATTCAAGATCTAAGTTTGATTGAATTAGCTTTTGTTTTTGCAAGAAACGGTTATAGAGATTGAATTTTCTGTATTTCTGGTCATTCATCTTGAGATCTTTTCTTGGTTTTCATTGAGTTTGTTGTGGTCTGTGTAAAACTTTTAAAAGCTTGAATTAAATTGTTTTTGAACTGAAAATGACTACTCCCTCCAATGATCCTCACAATACTGGTTCCTCAACCAAGCCACCAATGCTGGTTAGGAATGAGTATAACATATGGCAAAGACGAATGCTCCATCACCTGTCTGTTAATAGCGCAGGTTGTTGGACATCAGTGGTACATGGTCCACATAAGCCTATGGTGAATAACCCGGAAACCAATCAAATGGTTCCGAAGAGCAGGGAGCAATACTCAGATGAGGATAAGAAGTTGCTTGAAATTGATACAAAAGCCCATGGAATTCTGGCCATGGCACCGCCAAATGAAATCTATTCTGGGCTAATGCATCATGAAACTGCCCATGACCTCTGGAATGCCTTGAAAGAACAATTTGGAGGAACAGATGAGGTCTTGGCAAATAATAGAGAAATTCTTGCCCAACAATATGAGACATTCTCTCATAGAAAGGGTGAGACACTGACTCAACAATATGAGTGGTTCTCTTGTTTGATCTCTGAACTAAAAATGGTCAAACTTGAGTACACAAATATTCAGATGAATAACAGATTCTCAGATCACTGCCTGAGAGATGGGACACATATACTATTGTCCTACGCTCCAGTGCAAGTTTGGACAAACTATCTCTCACCCAACTCCATGGGAAACTGCTCACGTTTGAGAGAGAAATAGAACAGAAGAGAAAGTTGTCTTCATCTGGAAAGCTCACTGAAGACATTGTACCAGGCAACACTGCCTTGGTGGGTCATGAGTCAGAATATGCTTCATCTGAATGCCTGTATGATGAGCATATTAATTTCTCTTCAAGCACTTCTGATTCTGCATTTGTGAGTGTTGATGGTCAGTTTACTGGGTGTAATAATGACAATCTATGCTTCATTATGGATGATCTCAAGGGGATTGCTGAGGATGACTTAGAAGAGATGGATATTTTGAGCCAAATGGCCCTGATAAATATCAGATCTCAGAAGTTCTATAAAAGAACTGGAAGAAAATTCCCAGGACTCTCTGGCAAAACCAAAGTTGGTTTTGACAAGAGCAAGTTGAGGTGTCACAAATGCCAAAGGCTTGGACACTTTGCAAGAGAGTGTAGATCAATGGATCTAACTCCACTGCACCCTTTGTGACTTTCCTGGCAATAGTCAACAACACAGAGGGCAACATCCTGTCACTTCCAGTCATCATCCTCAACAACAATCTCCGGCATATTTGTTCCTCAGGGTCAAATGCCATATCCGTACCCTGTTATTACATGCCACAGTCAAATCAAGTTCAAGTTCCTATGGCACCACAACCTCATGCACTACCAGAACCTCAGCCATCCCAATCTCATCAACAAAACTCAACCCTCAACAACACAGCTTCTTCACCCAGGAGGAGTGTTGACTGGAGCAGTTTACCAGATGACATGTCTGGTCATGACCAAAGTTTCAGGTGCTGGTCAACATGGTGGTGACAGTCTTTTGGGAATCTAGCTCTTATGGCTTTGGAGTCTGCTGATACTTCATTTTCTAATGCCTCTACACTCAGGTATCACGGTATCCTCTGAGGCAAAAGCCAAATTATGTTCTGAACCATGCATAGCAGCATTTGCTTCCATTAGAGAAGCAAATGTAGCTCTAATAATAAGAACATTGAGCTAGAACAAATAATTTCCAAAAACAAAGCTGAGTTTGAGTCTGTGCTCAAAGATAAAAATGATGAGGTTTATAAACTGAATTGCCAAATAATTGATGATAAGGCTAGAGAAGAGAGGTACTTCTAGAGAAGTACAAAGATCTCAAAGAAACCCTTGCAGTTACCCAGGTAGAGTGTGATAGATGGGTACAATCATGCAAAGTTTTGAAATGCTTCTTAGTAAGCAATCTGCTTCAAATGTGAAGTTTGGAATTGGTTACAATCACACACTGCTCCACCTACAGATTTTACTCCAAGAGCAGAAGTAGAATCTGAGGGTGAGAGTGATAACCAATCCATCACATCATGTGATCTACCTTCTGATACAGCACACAATCAGAAGTAGCAGTCAGCATCAAGCCCTCTTTGAACCTATCAGCTGATGTTGATGGTTCAAATGCTGACACTCACATGATAATGAGTTGATCAACTCAGGAGTTAATTCTGAAGGTCCTGAAAGGACTAGAGAGCAGGATTTAACACCTGAAGTTCAAACTTCAACTGCTGTCAGTACTGAGAGAAGAAAACTGCCAGTTAGAAAGAGTTGAAGACTACTAAAGAGGCAGTTAAGAAGCAAACAATGCTTCAAAGCATTGAAGAACAAGTCTTCAGTTGCTTCAACCTCTTTAGTTGATGATCAACCTAAGATGAAGAAGAAACCATGTGAAGTATGTGGTTTGTTCAATCATCTTACAGATGATTGTGGTACAAAAGAGGTTCCAAACTCAAACAAAAAGAAGAAATTAATGAGAAAATGGTAAAAATGAAACTGAGTTGAGACCACATTTGTATCAGCAACATCAAATCCGTAACCCTTAAGTCCTCAAAGAAATCCAAAAAGGAAGGGGGTTTAAACAGGTGACAGCTGAGAGTGCTCAGAAGAAGAAAGTGCAACATAGGAACTTATCAAACTCCACTGGCAATGTGTCTGATGAGCTGAAAGCTTTATCACAAAATCAGACACAGCTGGTTATGATGGTTCAACATCTGTTGGGTAGAGTTAACCAACTAGATGCTCCTATGTTGAAACCACAGAAAAGGAGGTCCAAGCCAAAGGACTCCTCTCTACACCATCTTCTTCCTCTCAGGCTGTTGTTTAGATAAACCTGTAGTTTACCATCTATTGATGAGACCAGGCCCAAAACCAAAAAGGTTTGGGTCTCTAAAACTAACTGATTGGTTATTTTGCAGGGTTCTTCAACATGCCAAAGTAGCATCTGGTATGTAGACAGTGGGGGATCTATGCACATGACTGGGAACAGCTCTCTTCTTCATGACTACTCTCAAGAAAAGAAGGGATTTGTTTCTTTTGGCAATGATGCTAGGGGTTACATCATTGGTAAGGGTTTTGTCTCCAATGGAGAAATCAAATTTGATGATGTTAATCATGTGGAAATCTCAAGTACAATCTCTTGAGTGTCAGTCAAATGTGTGATAAAGGCCATGTTGCTCTTTTCACCAGTCAAAACTGTAGGATTCTGTCATCCAAAGTTTTGCACTTGATTGAAAAGGGTTGGATGATCACACTCTCCTGAGAGCCAACAGGACAGGAAGAGTGTATGCCTTAGATCTTTCTAAGAAAATAGATTCAAAGGCAATCCTTGCCTATTTTCCAAAGCCTCTTCTCAAGAATCTAAACTGTGGCACAGAAGGCTTGGTCATGTAATCTCAAAAACATGAATCAGCTTACCCACAATAGTTTAGTCAGAGGCTTACCAATAAAGGAGTTCCACTGTGATGAAACCTGCACTGCTTGTTTAAAAGGAAAACAGCACAAAGTCTCATTCCCTCCTATTGAAGTGCCTAAGTCCACTGCCTGCTTGCAATTACTGCATATGGATCTATTTGGTCCTGTGAGAGTAATGAGCATGGCAAAGAAGAATATTGTCTGGTAATGTGGATGATTACTCCAGATTTGTATGGACTTTCTTTCTACATTCAAAGGATGAGGCTGCTCAGAAGATTATTCACTTTGTGCTGTATATTGAGAAGCAGTATTCCCTTCCAGTCAAGTGTATTAGGAGTGACAATGGAACTGAGTTTAGAAATCATACACTTGATGACTTCTATCTTTCAAAGGGGATCAAAAGGCAGTTTAGCATTCCAAGGACTCCAGAACAAAATGGAGTAGTGGAAAGAAAGAAAAGGAACCTTATTGAAGCTGCAAGGTCCATGCTGGCTGACTCAGGTTTGCCACTGACCTTTTGGGCTGAAGCTGTCAACACAGCTTGCTATGTGCAAAATAGAGTTTAGTAAATCAGAGGTTGATGAAGACTCCATATGAAGTCTCCATCATTTGGCTCCTCTGATTTCATTTTTCAAGCATTTGGGTGTCTGTTTTATTCTCAACACAAAGGATCAACTCCATAATTTGATCCTAAGGTGGATGCAGGGTATTTTGTTGGTTATTCATCTACTTGCAAGGCATACAGAGTCTTCAACTGCAGAACAAAGATGGTTGAAGAAACTCTACATGTTAAGTTCAATGAATCTCCAAAGGACAAGATTCCACAAAGCCTGTGGAGTTATTTGATTTGGACATACTGCAATATGTTCCTTATCAAAACTCCTGCTGTTGCTCCTGTCAACAGTTCACCACCTGGGGTACTGCTGATGATGATGATGATTGCAGTACTCACCTCTTCAGGTTTAGTGATCAGCTGCCTGATTCAGCTAGACCTGATGTTCCTGTAGCTCCAGTAGCACCATCCACAACAAATGCTGATGAGATTTCTTCGAATTCAACTTCCTTTGAATTACCATCCACTGATTGGTTTCAAGGAAATGATTCACCATCACCATCTGTACTGCTGAGCCTGCTACAAACACTTGCACAGATCTCATTGTGTATCAAGATCTGAAGAATCACCCTATGTCTCAAATCATTGGTGATATCACTGCTGGAGTATCAACAAGAAGTCAATTGTCAAATTTCTGCTTCTATGCTCTCTTCATCAGTCAGCAAGAGCCAAAGAATTATCACATTGCTTTAAAGGACAATGGATGGGTTGATGCCATGCAGCTTGAGCTTCTTCAGTTCAAGAAACAGCAAGTGTGGGAACTGGTTCCTCTACCTCCAGGTAAGTGTGCAATAGGCACTAAATGGGTGTTTAGGAACAAAACTGATGAAAATGGGCTTATTGTTAAGAACAAGGCCAGACTGGTTGTTCAGGGGTTTGCACAAGAAGAAGGTATTGATTATGATGAAACCTTTGCCCCTGTAGCCAGACTGGAAGCAATTCGATTGTTTTAGCTTATGCTGCTTATCAAAACCTTAAAGTTTTTCAAATGGATGTCAAAAGTGCATTTTTGTATGGAAAAATTAAAGAAGAGGTTTATGTATGTCAACCTCCAGGCTTTGAGGACAATAAACATCCTAATTGGGTGTATAAGCTTGATAAGGCTCTTTATGGGTTAAAACAAGCTCCTAGAGCCTGGTATGAGACATTATCAAACTTTCTTCTGGAAAATAATTTCACTAGAGGCTCCATAGATAAGACTATTCATTAAGAAAGCTGGGCAGCATAATCTACTTGTTCAAATTTATGTAGATGATATCATTTTTGCATCCTCTGATCCAAAGTTGTGTGATGCCTTTACAAAGTTGATGCAACAGAAGTTTGAAATGAGTGCCATGGGAGAATTACAGTTCTTTCTGGGGTTGAAAATCAAACACAAGGCTGATGGAATTTCATTCATCAGTCCAAATACACAAAAGATCTTTTGCAAAAGTTTGATTTACAAAACTGTAAGCCCTGTTCTACCCCCATGTGCAGCAGCACCACACAACTGAATACAGATCAGAAAGGTAAAGTGGTTGATGAAACACTTCACAGATGTATGATTGGGTCCTTGATGTTTTTAACAGCTTCTAGACCAGATATTATGTTTGCTACATGTGTTTGTGCTAGATTTCAGGCTGCACCTAAAGAGTCTCATCTGATTGTAGTCAAGAGGATCTTTAGATATCTGCAAGGCACTCCATCTCTAGGTTTATGGTATTCTACTAGACATTCTGGTAAATTAGTTGATTTTTCTGACAGTGACTATGCAGGGTGTAAGTTGACCAGGAAATCAACTTCTGGTTGATGTCAATTCCTAGGCAACTGCTTGATTTCTTGGCAGAGCAAGAAACAGACCTCAGTTGCTACATCAACTGCTGAAGCAGAGTACATTGCTGCTGCAAGTTGTACATCTCAGGTACTCTGGCTTCAAAACCAACTTCTGGATTATGGCATTACAGAGACTAAGACTCCATTGTTAATGGATAGTGCTTCAGCTCTGTGTATTGTCAAAAATCCAGTCCAGCACTCTAGGACCAAACATATAGAGATCAGACATCATTTTATAAGGGATTGTTTTGAAAAAGGTCTGATTGATCCTAAGTTTGTGCCAGTGCTGATGAGCTTGCAGACATTTTTACTAAGCCTTTGGATAGTTCAACTTTCCAAAACCTGGTGTTAAGGCTTGGTATGCTGCAGCTAGAATAAGTGACAACTACTGATGATTTCAGTAGTAACTGGTGATCATTGGCACCCGTCACATATAAGTACTGATGAGTCCTTTTCCCTTCAGTAGTTTTTATAACTACTGATGGCTAAATGCCTCATAAGTACTAAAGTACTTCATCTGTTCCAAACTACTGATGTAGTTAAAACTACTGATGTAGTTACAACTACTGAAATCAGTAAAAACAGATAAGTACTGATGTCCTGTGAAACAACTGAAATCAGCCAAAAAGGCTGATGAATGTGTTGAGGACAGTATGAAACAGCTTAAAAGCTAAGAATTGACGAAAACAGCTGATGAGAAATTTCTCTTCAGTCGTTTGTACAACTGCTGTTTCATTCTAAACAACTGAAGCAACACCATGTCTTCAGTAGTTTTAAATACTGATGACTAATACCACGCCTTCAGTTGTTTACAACAGCTGATGACAAAACCACTGTCTTCAGTAGTTTCATAACTACTGATGCCAAACACCATGTCTTCAGTTGTTTCATCATCTGAAGTCAAAACCACGGTCTTCAATAGTTTTCTAACTTCTGATGCCTAACACCACGACTTCAGTGTTTCAACGTCTGAAAGGATAATACCATGTCAACGGTCGTTTAAAACTACTGATGACTAACACCACATCCTTCAGTCGTTTTCTTACCCGTACCCTGTATATCCCTGACCTAATCCTTCAATGCTTCATCTTCTTCAAACTAACGTTCCTCTCCAAAACTTCCTCCTCTCAATGGCGTCCATGCAAATTAAACCGCGACACAACTGTGTTGCCTACCTCACTAAATCGCCTCTGGGCTAAGTTCGATACTGCTATCGATCTCATGGTTCAGTCCCAATACAGAACGGCATTTATTTTGAATCCCATACTACATGCCGAATCCCTTCAACAATTTTGGATGAACGTTACTATTACCACTGGGGAGAACAACACACCATCTCTCAGTCGGTCGTCAACAACAAAGAAGTAGTCATCACTCCTGCAGTTATCCGCCAAATTCTTCATCTGGATGATGCTATCTCTCCTGCTGGATATCCGAAGGGCACCATAGATCTATCCTTTGCCAACATGGATATCAAGGCGATCTCAGTGCCTCCACTATCATGAAGAAACACTTTCTGACGCTGAGCGCCTACTTTTTCACATGGTGAATGTATGTTGGCCCCTAAGACGTCGTATTGGGATCAAATGTCGACAAAATGGCAGCAGGTAATGTATTCTATTCTTGAGCAACAACCACTAAACTTTTCAGAAATAATATTTCGGAGCTCAAGGATATGGCTCAAAAACTAACTGCCAACGTTGGATACTATCCACGGTTCATAATGGCCATCATTACAAACCAGCTTAATGCTGAGGGACTTGTTGGCTTGGGAGTCCTGCTACGGCTGTTCTGCCGGAAGTATACTCGGCACAACTCCAAATCGTACCAAACCCACCAAAAAGACATGGCTTGACCAGACACTAAAATTGGCTGCCAAGCTGCGAAAACCCACGCAGCTGGAACCCACAGCCACCAACTCAAATCAAAAGTCCCCACCAAACCACCAAAAAGAAACCAAAATGGCTACTCAGGGAATTGAGTCCCCTGAGGATGCCCCTGCAACACAAACACAGGATATATCCACTAGTCCAAACCCCCTAGTGGATACAATGACTCTTCTAGCCATAGCCGCTCAGGCTTCCTCTCAACAGGAGCCTGCAGCAACCACACAAGGGGTACCTACATATCTGGGATCTTCCTCACTTGAGGGGATTGCCATTGAAGAGCACCAACCTCCCCAGGTGCACACTGCTTCTATCCCTTCACCCCAAACAACTGCCCCTCACAGCCCAACTTTAATAGTTGCACAAGTGCTGACTCAACTACACTCCTCACCCCCTCCCCAGAAACCACTTACTACTGGGAATACCTCTACAATTGAGGGGGAGGAACACAATGCACTTGAGAACCCACATCACAGGGGTTTACCACTTCTATCTCCTGGTGTAGACAAGGAGCTTAGAATATCTAGTGAGGCTGCCACCTCCTCTGACTCAGCACATGATCAGAATGAGGCTGGTAACATTGCTAAGACCTCACTAGAGGCAACAGCTGATGATGGACACTGTCCTGAGGCTGGAAGTCCCCAGTACCAAGCACAAGGGGCACATGCAACAACTGGTCTACATCCAGCGCATGTAAATCCTGCTCTAAGCAGGAGGTCAGTGATTCAGCTTCGGCTGATGATGACCTGGGCTTTTTCTATGATGTTCTTGCCCAGAACACAATCCTTGAAGAGAAAGTCAGTAGGCTGCAAAACCTACTTGATCAACTCTCACAAGGAGAAAAACCATCTGCCTCTACCCACCCACAGATGGCACCTTCACTTAAGGTTCCCCAAACACTGAGCCACTCCAAACTCAACCACCTGCCTCTGCTTCAGGCCCTATTTCTCAGGAACAGAACCCTCCTGAGCAAATAGGTGTTGTACTTCAAAATTCCCTCCCTCTCATCACACCCATAATCACTGATATTGTGACTAAAGCCATTGATGAGAGGCTTTCCTCAACTTTACAGCCCTTGATTGATGCTGCTATACAAAAGACTCTTTCGGTGGTACAAACCCCTTCCTCCAATGCATCCAAAAAGGGGGAGAGTACTGCAGTGAAAGAAAAGAAGAGGAAAAGAACAGAGGAAAAGAAGGAAGAGAAGCAAGCCCAAGAGGAGGAGAAAGAAAGCAACCTCTGCTCACTTACAAGCGAAAGAAAAGTGCTGATGATCATACTGCTAAAGACAAATCCTTGGAGGAGCTGGTAAAAGAAGCTGACACTACACACAGCCGATCCATGGATAAAATAATTGAACAACTCTTCAGGCAGGGGTTTGACACAGCCACACTGGATAGTGAGATCAGAAGGTTGGAAGTGCAAGAGATACAAACCGATCGGCAGGGTATGATGCTCTGGAAAAAGAGAGATTGGAAATAATGATCCGCTTCATTGCAAAATACTTAGGAAGATCGTTAGTGGAGATTCGCGCGTGGACCAGGGACAGCATTCTGGCTATAGCCACCAGAATCTGTCTGTCTGAGCAATTCAACAAAGGGATTATTGTGGAAGCCCTTGATGAGGCTGGGACTGGTAAAAGGTTAGAGATGGCTAAACTCACAAAGGCGAAACTAACTACAAAGATGTTGGATCAACCTTCCCTTCCACCCACTCAAACAGAGCCTATCCCTCAAATCTCCCAACCAATCTCTAAGCCAAAATCCAAACATCCTCATTCTTCAAAACCAATTCCTTCACCAACCCAACCATCATCCAGTGATGCACCCAGAAGGAGGAGAAGGGTGCTGAGGATGGAAGAAGAAGAAGAAGAGGAGGATGAAGATGATAGTCTGCCACTCTCTGCTGTTCTAAAGCTACCAAAACCCCGAAGTCAACCATGATCACACCTGACTCTCAAAGGGAAATGGTCAGAGTCAAGATAGAAGAAGAAGAACAGCAGAAACAGCACGATGAGCAACTGTTGAAGATGGTTGACAAGGAATTTCCTCAGTCATCATCTATTCAAGCCATGAAAGGGCATGCTCAAAGGCTGTACACTCTCAGGCACACTTTTCAGTATCAGAAGGAGAGAGTGAGAGTATGGCCAGACCCCAGGGTGAGTTCTAGAATCCATAAAAGAACTATTCCACACAGATACAATGGCCAGGTACGAAAAACAATAGATTCTACCATCATGTTGGTCGTTGTAGTCTCACCTTGGAAATCATTGATGAATTCAAGGAAGCTCACCAAGAAAAGAAGACCCCTCAAGCTTTACTAGAAAACAAGATGATTAAGAAGGGGTTGTTATATAAAAAGCTTGAAGACATCCAGAAGAATGAGCTCCAGTTACTCCTTGAAGGCAACCATCCTGATGAATTTGTATATAGGGAGGTAACTACGGTGGAGCTGAAAAATGGCAGGACCATGAAGTACTTATCAGAGTACTATGGTCCAGAGTTCTTCTTCGAAGGAGGAGTAGAAGAACTCTCTCAGGAGGAACAAGTTGTTCTCCTTGAGGCCTATGTTCGAGAGTCATACAGACTCATTATGGGGAAGTAAATCTCATGAATGGGATAACAACTATGTGTCCAGTTCCCCAAAACAGAGTTCCCATTCATACCCTGCCAAACAAATATCTGAGATTTCTTCCCAGGCCGGAGCTTACATGGGTCATCTTCTCTACTGATCAAGAAGGAAAAAGACCAACACTTTGCCAACAATAAGTGGGACACTAAATAATTTAGAGGTTTTGGCTGCATTGGTTCAGGGGGAGTTTGTTGGACCAAAAGAACCAATGAGCCAAGATCAGAAAACCTCTAAGTCCCACATGGTATCACAACAACTGCTGAAAGCCTCATCAGCAGTTTGACAAGTGCTGAAGACTTCAACAGTTGTAGATCAAGTGCTGAAGACTTCAACAGCTGAAGAACTAAACTGCTGAAGTACAACAGCTGAAGAACACAAGTGCTGAAGCTGAAAGACCAAAGTACTGAAGTACAACAGCTAAAGAGTTTACAAGTGCTGAAGATCAACAACTGACGTACAAAGTCTGAAGACAAAGACTGAAGACATCAGCTGATGATATCTACTGAAGTCATCAGCTGATGAAACACCTGAAGGTCAAAGTCTGAAGATCAAGTACTGAAGCCTCAGAAGTTTGTCACAACTACTGAAGAGTACTTCTTCAGTAGTTGTGTTATTAGTAGTTTTATATTTCTAGTTTCAGTAGTTTTATGTTTCAGTAGTTTTGTAAACGACTGAAGAGCTTGTTCTTCAGTCGTTGTAGTTTCAGTAGTTTTATATTTTGTACTTAACACTCTGATATGTTCTCAGTAGTTGTGAACATTTCAGTAGTTTGTTAAGAATTAGTTATTTTTGTATTAGATCTGCCAGTTGTCACTTTTCGTGATAACAGCAGTGATTGTTGCACTCTATATAAGGAGTGACAACCTATTGTAATATTTGAATGAATGACGGGAATGATATGAATGAGTTGATTAGAAATATTCTACATCTATAAACATTCCTTGAAACAGAAATATATATTCTCTCACTATAACCGTATGTGCTCTTAATGCATACAAGTATCGATTACTTGCTACAATTTGCCTAATTCCTGTTTGTATTCCGCTGCTTTGAACTCTAATACATCAAACTTGTGATCGCTGATCATGTCACACATTGAGCGGAGATTCAACTACATAGGGGACGAAGTTGAAAAAGGAAAGATATGTATTCGTAAAGTTCAAACCGATCAAAACATTTCGGACCCACTCACGAAACTCCTTGAAAGGGCAAAGCATGAAATTCATACTTATGCCTTAGGACTTTGATATTCTAGTGATTGGAATTGATCTGTTTAGTATTTAAAGGTTTGGAACAATATAATATTTAACTCTTTCATATATTTGTTATTTTCTGAGTTATGTTCCTTTTAGCATGTCTACATCCATGAATATATTTATTATTCTAAATGTTCGTAGTCAGTCATGTTTATGGGACGAATATGAACGTAAGACTATTATGAACATGGATTGGTGGATATTCATAAGGCATGAATATAGAGCAATTGGTTGCTACCAAAGTTCATGGATAGTTGTGGGATACGAATATTGGACTGACCCGCATCTCAATTTTAATACGTGGAATCTTCTTGATTGATCATAAGTAAATTTGAGTAAAGGCAAATATCATTTGGTGTCCTCCGACCTAGAATACATATTGGGTTTTGATATTCACCAAAGTGTTATACCTTGAGCTAGTTCTTAATGGCTCTGAAATAATGGACAGTACATAAGGCTATGTTCAGATGTGACACGAGGTGATTATGAGAAACGTATGTAGTCAGATGGAATTTCTTCCTCTTATTCAATAAGGGCAAGATGTCTAAGGCCTGATTAAGTTATATCAACAAGGAATGATCATTCTGTGTCCTTGGATTTAACATGACATCTCAAACAAAAGGATAAATGAATGATTCACCTAAATCATTTCAAGTTGGATACTTGAAGGGAATGATGTTATTGAATGGATTTTAGTCATGCGTATTAAGGGTAGTAAACCATTGTTAGGCGGTATTTACTGCTTGCATCAATCTTTTATGGATCTTATGCCCAAGACACATTGAACATTGATATGGTTAGTACATTATGATCCAAGTCGGGTCATACCCAATAACAAGCTTAGCAAACACCAATTAATATTTAATTGATGATATGATATTGAAATTAAATAATTACACCAATTTAGAAAATGGGTTTTCTAAATAAATTGTATATGAGATGGAACAACTTATAAGGATATTTTGTTCATCAGTATTATTTGTAATGTTATTTAAGTTAGTTAAATAACATCACATAATATAGAGTGTATGAGTTTTACAATTAAAAGGTTATTTCATAACTCAATTAGTGCTTAGTTAAATTAACATGGGTGATAAAAATTGGGGGGAAACCCCAAATTTTAAAGCCCCATTCGGCCGCCCCCTTTATAGGGATGTTTCATTTGAGGTCTTGGAAGAAGACAAATTTAAGTAGTCCCACACGCAACCTCTCACTCTCTCTTACATGCAAAAGGACTAAAGGCACAAAAACTCTCTCAACCTTGAAGAAGTTCACGGCTGGAATAGGGTTCCAGCAGCCCTTCTTGGTCCGTTTTGGTGTACAAATCCTAGCAACTAAGGTCTTTGCTTGATGCTTGTGGGTATGGAAGCTTGAGGACACCTTTCCTTGGTGTTTTGGTCGTTCAAGAACATCATCATCTTCATTAAATCTCACGGTTTTGGAAGCTCCTGAAAGGTAGTTTCATGGGTGTTGTTTTGGTTTTTATTTCTTCCTGATAGCTAGCTCATACACATATATTTGATCCTATGTTCTTGGGTTTGTTGTTGCTATATAATATGCCTTAATTTTCAGTTTACAAAACATAATATCAAGGTTTGTTTCCGTTGCGTTTTCATGTTTAAATGGTTAAACAAATTTGATAATGTGTACAACAAACCCAACAACTGCATGAAGAAATTTGGTTCATTTCTTCGGTTAAGGATGTCCATTTTTGAGAAAGCTTAAGGATGAAGAAAGATGAACAAAAGTAATTTTAGAAAGAAATTTGGGGTTTAGGTTTGGACGAAAGAAGAAGATGATAGAAAGAGGGGGAACCGTTGGGTTTATATGTGAAAAGAATTTAAGACAAAGTTAATGAAAAAGGATAAACTTCGAAATCCGAATGTCGGGCCCACCTCTAAAAAAGTAATTTGCTTTTGCTCAAAAAGTAGTTTTCTTGGAAGTCAAAAATCTTCCGAAGGCAAATTATCTTCAGATGTTTTACTGAAAAAGATTCCAAAGCTAAAATGACTTCAGAAGATTTTTTTAAGACTTATGAAAAATTTGCTTCGAAAGAAAATTTAAAACTTGAATGCTTTGTTCAAACGAACAGAGCTTCCAAGAGTTAATTTGCTTCGGAAGAAAATAGTCGTTGAAAACATATAAGTTTCTAAGACAAGTGTTAAGCTTCGAAAGATATTTTAGAAATTTCTTCGAAGGTAAATTTCTTTCGAAGGTAAATTTCTTAGACACTTATTTGTTTTGAAGGCATGATTTTTCTTCCGAAGATAAAGGCATATCTTCTGAAGGATCAAAATTTTCAGAAATCTAAGGAAAGTCCCCAAAAGATTTTCATCCAAAAAAAACAAGAGCTTATGAAAGTGATTAACTAGACAACTTAGGACATACAGATTTTAAGAAATAATAAGAATTAGTTTTAAGAAAACCTACTCAAAGTTTATCATCCCAATAGCTGATATAAGATATTTAAATCTTTGTTCATCAAAAGTCTTTGTGAATATATCAGCATATTGTTTATTTGTGTGGACTTTGTCTATTTTAATTAATCCCTTTTCAAAATTATCTCTAATTAAAATGATACCTGATGTTGATGTGTTTGGTCCTTGAGTGCTGCACAGGATTCTATGTGATAGAGATAGCACTATTGTTGTCCATGTAAATGGGAGTCTCTTTAAAGTTTACTCCATAGTCAAGCATCTGATTCTGAATCCATAGGACTTGAGCACAGCAGCTTGTAGTAGCAATGTATTCAGCTTTAGCAGTTGATGCGGAGACACAAGATTGCTTCTTGCATTGCCATGAGACAACCCTTCCCCCCAAAAAATGACATCCCCCGATGTGAACTTTGCAGTCATGTTGCAACCACCATAATCACTATCCGTATAAGCATACAGATTGAAGTCAGAATTCTTAGGATACCACAGACCAAGTGTTGAAGCACCTTTGAGGTATTTTAGAATTCTTTTGACACTGATAAGGTGAGACATCTTAGGATTGGCTTGATATCTTGCACAAATACATGTAGCAAACATAATATCAAGCCTGCTAGCTGTAAGATACATAAGAGACCCAATCATAGCCCTGTAAAGGTGTTCATCCACACACTCCCCCTCAAGATCAGGTCCAAGGGAGTGATTTCATGTTATGGGTGTCTTAGCAATATTACAATCAGTCATGTTGAATCTCTTAAGTATGTCTTGAACATACTTTCACTAACTTATGAAGATGCCATCTTCAACTCGCTTCACTTGAATTCCCGAAAAGAAATTGAGTTCCCCCATGGCACTCATTTCAAATCTGTCCTTCATTAGCTTTTCACAGTCCTTGTAGAGCTTTGGATTAGTTGAACCAAAGATGATGCCATCTACATATACTTGAACTAGCATCAAGTCATTTCCATGTCCTTTGATGAAGAGAGTTCCATTTATAGTACCCCTTTTGTATCCATGTTTGCAGAGATACTGAGATAGAGTCTCATACCACTTCCTAGGTGCCTGATACAACCCATAAAAAGCTTTGTCAAGCTTGCAGACAAAATTAGGATGATCAGGGTCTTCAAAACCAGGTGGTTGTTTGACATACACCTCCTCATCAATCACTCCATAGATAAAAACACACTTGACATCAAGTTGATAAACCTTGAAGTTCTTGGATGCAACAAATGCCAGGAATATCCTAACAGCTTCCAGTCTTGCTACAGGAGCAAAGACATCAGTATAGTCAATCCCTTCTTGTGTGTATCCTTGAACTACTAGTCTAGCTTTATTTTTATGACAATGCCTCTATCATCCTTCTTCTTCCTAAACATCCATTTGGTTCCAATAGTAGTCTTCCCATGAGGAAGATTACAAAGGTTCCAAACATTCTGTCCTTTGAATTGAAGCAACTCTTGTTGCATAGCTTCAACCCAACTTCCATCCTTCAGAGCCTCATCAATTTTCTTTGGCTCTATCTGGGATAAGAAACAAGAGTGAAGAAAAACATTTGCTTTATGGGTTTGTCCTCTTGTTCTTACCCCAGTGGTAACATCTCCAATGATGTTTGTGGTGGGGTGAGACTTGTGGATCCTTAGCTGAGGGATCACATCAAGTTGTTGAGTGAGATATAAATTAGAGAAATTTAGATCTGGCATGGATGTTTCTCCCACCACATCAGCACACTTATCAAGAGAGACTTGATCCAATGAGTGTGTGACATCATTGATGTTGTCATCTATGGAGTGGATGTCAGCATCAAGAAATTCCTGATCACTATCACCACATCCATCAATCTCTTCTACATTTGAAATGTCTTTATTTGGTTGTAAAGCCTCTGAGCTAGAATTTGAAGGCATCCTAGATGTATCAGCTGATGTCATTGTGCTGCTGATAGAAACTTCATTTGCAAAAGTAGTTACAACTAGAGCTGAAGATGTGTTACTTGAAGGTCTTCTTAGCTCAAATCTTGGGTCAGGATCACTTGTAGGTAAGATTTTTGTAGATCCTGAAACAGTCTCACAAGATTTGGTAAAACATTTTGTAACTAAGTCAAGATCAAACAGCCAATTAGGAATAGGACCAGCCACACAAGGTGTGTGTTCATTGAAAGTCACATTGGCTGACTCTTCAACAATTCTAGTTCTGAGATTGTATACTCTATAAGCCTTAGCTTGGGATGATTATCGAATAAAGTGTCCATCATCTGAGTTCTCAGCAAATGTGGCTATTTGATCTTTGGTATTCAAGATGGGGCAAGGACATCCAAATGACCTGAGAAAACTAATGAAAGGTTTCCTCTTGTGCCAAAGTTCATAAGGAGTCTTGCCTTGAATCTTAACCACAAAAACTTTGTTCTGTACATAGCAGGCAGTGTTGACTGCCTTTGCCCAGAAGGTGATGGGCAGCTTAGAGTTAGACAACATGGTTCTTGCAGCTTCAATAAGTGTCATGTTTCTCCTCTCAGCAACACCATTTTGCTAAAGAGTCCTGGGAGCACTATATTGTCTTTTAATACCCTTTTCATCACAAAATGTATCAAGGATTTGGTTCTTGATTTCAGTTCCTTGATCACATATTATGGTTTTGACCTTGTGATCAGATTGATTCTTAATCTTTAGGATGAAATTCTTCAGAATCTCAAGAGTCTTAACCTTATTTCTAAGGAAGAAGACCCAAGTGAATTTTGTAAAGTCATCTGTGATCACTAAACAATAAGAGGTCCTTCCTAGACTCATTACACTCGTGGGGCCAAAGAGATCCATATGTAACAAGTGTAGAGATGCTCTAATACCTTGGCTTTATCAAGATCTATCATTAGTGCTTGGTTTGGAGAAGTATCTTCCACCTGAATGCTCCAGTCATAGCCTCCTTCTTCAACAGCAACTGCGGCTTGCTACTTTGGCTTTTCATTCTGGGTAGCTTTATCAGTGTAGTTTGGTATGGATTGTGCTTGGCCACCATTTGTTCTTGGTGCCTTACAATCCCTGGAAAAATGGCCCATCAAGTTATAGTTGTAACACTTTACTTTGTTTTTGTCCAGTCCAAACTTTCCACTGGTTGCATTGTTGGGGAACTTCCTTCCAGACCGCTTATAGAACTTCTTGGCTCTGTGAGTGAGAAGAGCCATTTGCTAGACTATTTCCATGTAATTTAGATCATCTGGATGGATATAGTCCCGGTCTTCAAGGGTGAAAAGAAAGCTACCACAACTTTCACCAGAAGACACAAAGGCTTGAGAAGAACTTGTCTCTTGGAATGGGCTTCCTTGAGTGTAGTTCTCCCTTGGTGTCTCAAGAAAGGTGATGAAAGGACCCTTTTGTGAGTTGTCAGGGTAGCATAAGAGATGATGTTGGGGTTCTATGCTATCCCTTTCAACCATATGAAGGGCTGAACCCATTTGATTGTTGGAGTTTCCAGATGAACCTTGCATGTTCATCTCCATTTGGTAGCCACTGAGAATCCCATATAACTCTATCAAAGTGAGAGTTTTCAGGTTCTCAATTCTCTTGATAACCACACAATAGTGTGTTCATTACCTAAGAAGTGAGGACATGAACTTCCTTACGATGTCTTAGTTTTCAAGAGCAACTCCTCCATCCACTAGGGTATCCACAATCTCAACATACCTGAGGTATTATTGAGTCATGGTCTCACCTACTTTAAAGGTGAAATTTTCAAACTGCTACTTCAAGAGATCCTTCTTGTTCTCCTTTGCTTCTGAGGAACCCTCATACATCAGTTTCAATGCATCCCACAGCTGCTTAGTTGTTTTGCATTTCTTGAAACCTCTAAACATAGAGTTTGGAAGAGTAGTCTGAAGGGTAGTCATGGCCTTCTGGTCAATCTCTACTCTCTTTCTATCTTCATCTGAGTAGTCGACCACAACCTTGGGGATCATACCATCACTAGTAGCAGAGGGGTGCTTGGTATGTAAGGTCCATTTTCAATGGACTCCCACATTCGTGAGTCTAGAGACCTGATGAAACCTTCCATTCTTAGGCACCTGGTGTCAAAGTCATCAAGAGTGATCAGCGGGGACTTGGTCATGGTTCTAGTTTCCATATCAGATTGGAAATGGCTGCCATTTGATAAGTTAAGTATTTTGTGTGTGAGGGATCTTAAGATGGTGAAATCTTATATCAAGAGCGTGGAATGCTGTGATACCAAATGTAAGACCGGTGAAGGGTATGCACTGACAACACAACAACACAATGAGGAGAGTTACTTGACTAATCTAACAGTGAGACTGGATTAACCACTAGTAATGATACTAAGAACATAAGTAAATATAAGACAGAACAAGATAGCAAAATACACAAGGAGATGGTTTTTAGGATTGTAGTATATTGCCTTCTGAAGTTCTATTACAAATGTTACAAAGCATATTTTGAAAGTTACAAGTACTTGAGATACATATAGTACATCCTACAGCCGGCCATACTAGGAAGGCCAGCTAGATACAATTGACTACACAATAAACAAAATCAAATGTAGATTCAAAAGGCAGATTGCCTTTTGACTAGTGACTATGACATGCCATAGCTCACATCCTAATGTATTACAAAAAGGATAAAGTACATGAAGTAGAAAGTTACGGACTCAAGACATCAATGTACAGTTAGTAAAAGCATGGACCTTTTCACCAACTTATTTAAGTTGGTGACTTTACAGAGTTACAGTGGAAAGGGGGTCCAGCTTTATGTAAGTACATCAGACAAAGCATGTATACTAAAAGTCTTTGGAAGAAATCTGTCTTCAAGTGTTGGCTTGTGAAGTGTTCTTCTTTGGCTTCGAAAGATATTGGTCTTGGCTTCGGAAGATTTCCCCTTAGAATATTTATGTTGCTTATGTGAAACTTCCAAAGCATTTTCTTCAATGCACTTGTGCATGCATGCAGGAGACGTTGAGTGTTTGAGTTACATCAGCCTTAACATATAATCCTTACAGAAACACCTTAAAGTATTTATTAGTTGCAAAACCAATTGCTTGATTTTGGTTACAATTTCCTTTAAACTCCAATTCATATTGACAGCTCAGCTGCTATGTTTATCACTGCTAATCCAGTTCAACATAGTAAAACAAAGCATATTGAAATCAGATACCATTTCCTGAGAGATTGCTCAGAAAAAGGTCTCAAGTTAGTCAAAGTGGATACAACAAATCAGCTTACTAACTTATTCACCAAAGGCTTTGATTCAGTTAAATATAATTTTCTAATAGAGTCTTTAGGCGTGATTAACTTAGATTAACCATCATCAACAAAGAAAAGCATGTGACTGTTCTTGTAAATAGCAATAAAAATATTTAGAAAAACATAGAAAAATATTGCCTTTCTTTATTATTCCTTTTGAGTTAGCTTCATATATGTATGGGAAATGATATTACACTATGCCGTTGCTTACTTCCTAAGTTCTTAACTTACTTTAAATCTGATCAGAACTACTTTGATATGTAAGTATGTTCATCTTGAGTGGAAACTACACTAAGAGCATGCCTAACATAATGAAATGGTGACTATTTATGGGAAACTCCATTTTGAAGATCAAGCGAGTAAGTCTTATTCTGATGTGGATCAACTCATTCCCCCAAGCACACTCTGTAAAACACTTTATAACTTCTATCTTTCCGAATCATATTCCCTTTTCTTTGTGTAAACAAAGACCTAGGTTTATGAACACCTTGGTATACTTCTGCAACCAACTGGTGAATAGAGTATGATCCTCATCATCCCATTGTTTTGTGTAAACAAAGACCTGGGTTAAAGGCACCTATGTTTTATGAAAGTTAACACTGGGTGACCTGATGTTGATCATATCTAAACTCTCAAAAGAATCCATTGTGATCAATAGTATATTATCTAAAGAGCTTTTGCATCAAAGCATTAATGAGACATCAAATTTGTCTCAAGATAGAATTTATAACTTAGTGTACATAGTTTCTACGTATGTAAAACTGATGAATTGACTCATAAACGGAGGAAAAACTCTAATGTGAATTGAATGTGGAATCCATAATAGTTAATCACTAATAAACATGAAAACATGATAAACAACATGCCTAGTTTATACAAGACTCTTGTTTAGATTTAAGTGGACAAATATACTTGCAATCAGGACTAGAATCAGGTCACATTTACACAACCAATTCAATCAGGAAGAAGCTTAGTGTCATAGTATGATCCCATATATGTGTCTATATAAATATACACAAAGTTTTTATTTTATTTCTTTTAGTTTATTTTGTTTCATAACTTTTGGACTGTGATGTGCTTTTCATGCTATTCTTCTACATAAATTTATGATGAATACAACATCTTATCATTAATCATAAATTTAGGGGGAGTACTTAATGCTTGAAAACATAAAATCTTAATTTTCAAAACAAAAATCAAATGAAGGAATTGGAGATTGATCACTAACTTGGTTACAGGATACATGAAGCTTTTCAAACTATAAATCTTCTTATGCACAAATTTTCATGAAAAAAAGTCAATAATGTCAAATAGAAATAAATGGTTCTATCAGTTCTATTAGTTGATTAGGACCATACAATCAAAGAAGTTTCAAACTTTGCATTTCGGCATCAGTAGAAGCTACAGTGTATTTTCAACTTCAACAGAAGCTACAGTGCATTTTCAGCTTCAAAAGAAGCTATAGTGCCTTTTCAGCATAAGTAGAAGCTCCAGTGCAAAACTTAATCAAGTAAAATATGACTATCTGTAGATTGGTAAACTCTGGATGAGTTAATATTTTAAATAGTATAATCTGTTTTCAAAGATTGGTAATCCATGGGAGATCAAGTTATACTTCAATGAAGAATTCAGTTCTTTTAAGTTAGACATCCGAAGATGTCCTACGGAAGAACTGAACTCTGGAATAAATAAATTTCACAGAAGAGTAATTAGAAAGTGGGACCCACCTTATTAAATAAATGAAACTAATGTGTCCAAGTGAGTATAAATATTGTTTTTGACCTATATATTCATTATTCACTTTTACAGAGCACTTTTTAGACCTAGAAAGTGAACATATAAAACCCACTTAATTAAATAACTTCATTCTTCAGCTAGTTAAAACACCCTACCCATCTCACCTATCAACATGAACCATCCCCATAACATCAATCACTAGTAAGTGAAAACACCATGCCAATCTCTCCAATTCACCCTCAATTACCTATTCACCAACAACCTAAAACTCCTCAAAATCAATCTCCTGAGAGTGTTCATACAAAACATGTCTCTACTACTCAGCCTCAAAACTCAATTCATATTAGTGAGACTGAGTTGCCATCACAAGCTAGCACCATTCCACTCTCAATCACCAACTCACAAACCCGAGTGTTGTCTAATCACACTGAACCAACATCTGCAATCATTGATCCTCAATAACAACAACAACCACACCAAGAGCAGGCAGATCAAGCGTTGAGTCCTGTTCAAGCTCAGTTAGTGTAGCCCCTGATGAAATGAATGATGATTAGATTGCTACTCAATAACAAGAAAGGGAAGAAGAAGCCAACTATGTTGATGTGATTGCATATCATGAAGATGATCTAAGTGAAGAAGACATCCATGTGAGTAAAGGTTATTTGGTTGCTGAGTATAACAAACTTGTCCTCAGGTCAAACAAAAAGAAGGAAAGAATTAAAGAGTTAAAGGGAATGTTAAAAGAAAAAGAGGAGCTGATGAACAAACAAGAATCTAGACTGAAAAGATTAAGAGAATATGCATAAACCAACAATAAAGTAATTGATGCATTACATGAGTTGGATAGAGAACTCAAATAGACTATTGAACATGAGAAGGATAAAAGAGAGAAGCTTGTGTTGGAAAACAATAAAGTTAAGAAGACTTTGAATGAACAATCTACTTAGCTGAAAAGAAGAGATGCAGATATTGATGAGCTTAATTTCATTCCACTTTCATTTCTCATTTCAAGGAAGAGTTTTTTAAGATCAATGAAGGAGAAGGAAAAGGGCACAGGAAGGAAGATAAGTGACCTTGAATCAAGTGCTCCTATAACAAAAGAATTAAAAGAATTTGTTGAGACATCAAAGCAAATCATTCAGTACTCAAGAAAGAGGAAGTATTTAGGAAAGATTGAGAACGAGGTGATAAAAGTCAAAGATTCCCAAAAAAGATCAAAACATGTGTCACAAGAACACACTTTTTTTGCAGAGTTTTCAACTTTGAAGCCTATCTCACATGCTGAAGTAGAGAATGATGAGGAATGGGATGAGCTGCCCAAGATTGATTCTTTCAAAAAAGAAGAAAAAGATACGGAAGATCAACTTATGACAACAAAATACATTCTGGAAGAAAGACCTGAATCAGCTATGTTTATGACCCTGATCAACCATAGGTTTCCCTATGACATGGTTGAAAGAATGAACCTGACAGAAATGAAGGAAGCTTTTAAAGAATTTGAGCTTCCAAGATTCATGATTCCCAACTGTAATTATGAAACGTTTACTACATTTCAAGCTATTTAAAAGATCAAGAAAGATTTGGGTCATTGTGATACAACTAAACTCAGTAAAGACAATATGACTTGTTTCATACAAGGTCACAATAATAAGATGCATGAATTGAAAGGGAGGTTAGTGGTAGAGCTAAAAAGAATGATGGAACATGTTATGAAGGTGGAACTACAAATTGGAGTAAGACTCAGGACTGAAGCCCCTAATCCCACTTATGAAAATCAAATGAAAACTCATGCTGAGCTAGTAATAGTTGAAATCCAGGATCAACATAAAGGAAAAGAAAAACTCATCAAAGAACCAAAGAGGTAATTCTTGGAAAAGAATGGCCATCGGGCACAACTGTGAGAGAGATTACTAAAGAAAAATCTTTTGTAATCTAACTGTTTGATCATATTACAACTCCCGCTTCTGCTGAGGAAAACATGATAATGGCTTGGAATTTCACCCAAAATAGGACAGTGCGCTAATCAAGAGGGTATCTGGAAGAGTTGAATACTTCCATTTACTTGAATCAATTTTACTACTTCCTGATGCTGATATTCATGATGTCTAGAGTTTAATCATCTTAAACTATCCAATAAGCCTAAGAGGAAGAGACTTCTTTGTATATCTATTGGGAAATTAGAAACAAAATTCAAGGATTATTTGCTGAAAGAAGCAAGAAAATAAGATGATGAGCACAAGAAAAGATGCCAAAGAAGATCAAATCCAATTCCTCTGTATTGGTTGATGATGAATTTCTGAGGAAGGTTGGATATTCAAACAGAAAAACAGCAGCAATCAAGATCATAAAAGGTAATCAATATACATTACCAATAACTGAATGGATATGTTGAGAGAACTAAGGAGCTAGTGTTGTTAAGGAATGAAGAAAACATAAAGCTCAAAGTATTAGACTCTTTTATTAGGTGGAAATCAAGCTACTCCACCCCAATTACACTTCATATTTGCATGACAAATTCTTCCTAAAATTGACTGATGAAAGAGCTCTGAATGATCTATGCCTATATGTTCACATGATTCAAGTGATTGATAAACTACATGCAAAGGCATATAAGAGAAGAAGATATGAGGCCGGGCAGTTGATAGGAACTAACATCAAGTAAGTATCTAAATGAGGATCTAAAAACAAGATAAGCTAGAAATAGTGAATAATCAGAGTTTTATGGAAACACTGACTACTAAAGAAGATGTTTTGGGTCTAAGTTCTGAAACTTTACAAATAATCAGCAAGATGAAGATCAAATACAAGTATGATGATCAGAAAACTATTGTTTCATACTTCTACTACAAAATAATAGCAAGAGTTAAAGAGCTGTCAAGCCTGAAGAGCTGAATTGAAAATTGCTAAGCCTAAGGAGGAGTACCGTTAGATCTAGGAACAAAAGGTCTAGATCATTTTGTATAGGCTTAGAACTTTAATCAATATTTGTAATGAATATTTTATTTTTTATTTTGATGTATGCATTATGTATATAGGTTAACCCATATCTGTGTTGATTTATGTGTATGATTGTAGGTACAAACATTATACTTGGTCAATTTCTGACATTAACTAAGTGTAAGAAACATCTACCGATTAATATTTTGTTCTTCCGTAGATATCTTTCTACAAGACATCCATCCGAAAATCGTTTACAAATGAACTTCAGTGAAGATAAAGATTCACTGATAAACAACACCACACATGGAGAAAGTGAAGTGAAGACTTATTCGGAAGACAAAATAGCCTCGGAAGACAAAGTAGCTGCAGAAGACAAAGTAGTTATGGAAGACAACCTAGATGTGGAAGACCAAACACTTGTACTTAAATGATACAAGTGATTCAAGTCAACAAGTCAATAACAAATCCCAAGAGATTTGGTGTTACCTTAACAGAAACATAAATGCCTATAAATATAGTCCTAGGTTACACATTAAGGACATGCGAGTAGGGTGATGAGACATTAAGGATAATAATGATGATGATGATGATGATGATGATGATTATGATGATTATGATGATGATGATGATGATGTTGTTGTTTTTGATGATGATGATGATGCTGATGATGATGATGATGATGACGACGATGATGATGATGATGATGATGATGATGACGATGATGACGATGATGATGATGATTATGATGATGATGATGATGATGATGACGACGACGACGATGATGATGATGACGATGACGATGATGACGATGATGACGATGACGATGATGATGACGATGACGATGATGATGATTATTATTATTATGCCACACACTCTCTCTCTCCCACACGCCCCTCTCTCTCTCTTTCTCAAACATAGTCTCGTTCTTTTCCTAATTAGATGATAATAACCCTTCTTTTTGCCTTTAAATACTAGATGTTGTATTCAACTTTTCAAGAGTTCTAATCAACAGTTTTGATGTAAAGTTTAATATGTTTACCACATAACAACTTTAGTCCACCCAAATCTTAAAACCTACTAAGTTTCTTCATTACTAGACATTGAGTTATCATGTTTTCTGTTGCACCCTGAAAAGATCATACATGCCAACTCAATGGGTGAATTGATGATTGTTCAGCTGGAACCCCACAAGTCCAAGATGCAATGCGGATGAAGATATGCAAGAAAAATAACAAGTGTTATCTTCTGCATTAGTCAATGCGGAAGACAAAAATGTGATGCGGACAAGTGTTTACTCTTCCGCATTAACTAATGCGGAAGACATAATACTTATGCTGCACAAGTTACTCTTCCGCATTGACTAATGCGGAAGAACAAAAGAAAATGCGGACAAGACTTTGATCATCCGCATTGACAAATGCAGATGACCAACCAAATGAGCACAAGTATTTGCTCATCCGCAGTAACCAATGCGGACGACCAACTTACTAATGCTGATCAGGATTATCTCATCCGCATTTGTCAATGCAGATGAACAAGCAGAGATGCGGATCAATACTTAGACTAGTTTTTGATGTAATAGGTCAGGGTTAGTTTAGTCATTTTGTGGCATCTTGTCTTGTCTATAAATAGAATAGTTAACCTCGTACTGAGGTGACGATCGATAGACAGAGGATTTTTGTTGTAATTATTCTATGTAATTTGTCAACATTCATATATCAATACAAACAGCATTTTATGAGTAATTTTTACGCCACTCAATCGTTGACTTGATTATCATATTCGATTCCCAGTATGAATATCACTCTTACTAAAACCCAGTCAATTGGTATCAGAGCTTTGGCTCTCGATTCTCTTTCAGATCTGCGCACAGACTGAATAGAACTCGATTGATCTGCTAATCAAGTTGCTAGTAGTGGATATCACCATCTCTACTTAACAAACAACAAGAATACTCCTATCAAACAGCAAGAACACTCATTCTGAACCTCAACAGAATTGCTTGAACAAGTCGGACTCATCAAACTTAATCAATCTTAAAATCAACTAAATCTATATTTACATAAATCAACATGGATTCTAATAGTTACTCTGTATTAGGTCATACACCTAAACCTCCCATGCTTAAACACAAATCTGAGTTTAAAAAATGGAGAATACGGTTTAGAAATTATATCACAGGTGTAGATCCTGACTTTTGGATCTCAATATGTAAGGGTCCACATATTCCTGTTACTTTATCAACAACTCAAGCTGCACTATACAAGACTGCTAGAATACCAATTGAAGACTTAACTCTGGATGAAGATGACTATAAGAAAACCAAAATTGATCTTATAGCATACTCTATTTTGACTCAAGCACTCAAAATGGATGTGCTGAAAAGATTGGAAAAATATGAAACTGCTAAAGCTGTTTGGGATGCTCTCAAAATTATGTGTGAAGGTAGTAGTGAAGTTGTTGAAATTAACAAAGACAAGCTGGTCAATCAGTATGAAACCTTCCATCTCACCAAAGGAGAATCCATATCAAAACAACTGCACAGATTTGTACAGTTGGTCAATGACTTGGAAATATGGGTGTTTCATACAACATTAAAGAACCCAACAAGAAAATGCTTCACAGTCTGCCTGAAAGCTGGATGCAAAATGTCACAATGTTGAAAAATACTCTTGATCTTGAGAGTACCACTCTAAACATTATGATAGCCAAGAATAAAGCTTTGGAACTTGATGAACGAAAAAGAAATCTGAGTGGGCCAAGAGTGATTGAAGCCTACAAATTCCCTTCAGAATCACATTCTATTGAAAATGCTTTTATCACAGAGGAAGATGACTTCATCTCATCAAGAGATCAAATGAACAACACTGGGTTCATCGCATCTCCATCATTCAATCACCATTCAACTTCAGCACAAGCAACAAAAGTCTCCACTGCACCTACAATCTCTCCAGAAGACTTAAAATCAGAAGAGCAAAAGGCAACCGACAATGCCTTTGTTGCAAGTTTTGAAGCATATCTTGGGGGAAGACTCACTTCTGCCCATTTAATACAGGAAGATTTAGAAGAATTAGATCCCGATGATATTGAGGAGATGGATCTACAGTGGCAAATGGCAATGATTGCCATAAGAGCAAAGAAATTCTTCAGAAAGGGAAGAAAATTGAGCCTGAATGAGAACACAAAGCTTGGATATGACAAATCCAAGGTAAAATGCTTCAACTGTGGCATGACTGGCCATTTCTCAAGAGAGTGCAATGCTCCTAAAAGAACCAACCAATCAAGGAACTCTCCTGGTCAATCATCCTCATAGCCCAATTCAAGCTATCACTCAAACAATCAACAACAGCAGTACCATCATTCTCATCATCAACAAACATATCAGAATCAACCACAGCTGACGAATCAAGCCCATGCAAGCAGTCAGCCTTCTGCCAGTGCCCTTGTGATCAAACAAGATGGGATATGTGACTGGAGTGTGTATGCTGAGGAAGTCAAGCATCAATTCCAGAATCTTGCTCTCATGGCTCATATCAATGATGGACCATTTGCAATGCCTACTGAGGTAAAAACTAACCTTTGTAGTGAGAAATGCATAAATAAATTACAAGAGTATAGAGAACATAATCATAAACTGGCAGATAAAATTAAAGAAGAAAAGGTGAAGTCAGAAATAATGAAGAGAGAACTAAAAAGATTTGAAATCAAAATCAAATCTCTCATTTCTGACATAGAAAAATTGCATGGTGAGAAATACAATCTTGCAGCTGAAAATGAGCTACTTACTAAAAAGTTAGCTCAAGCTAAAGCTCAACAATCTATGACTGAAGTGAAACTTGAAAAGTTTCAAATGTCTTCAGTCAAGCTGCAAGAAATGTTGGATTCACAAAAGGATCCAAAGGACATGTCAGGGATTGGGTACAATTCATGTCATCCACCATACAATGGCAATTACACTGTCATTCCTGACTCTGTATCACTCTCTGAGTCAATTGAACCTAAAATTATGGAACCTAAATCAGAAGTGAAACAAGTGACAAATCCTCAAAACAAACCTGATGTTTATTTTGACACCAATAAGGACAAAATCAAGTTAGGACACCCAATCAAAATCAAAGAGTGTTCTGACAAGACAGTGATTGTCAAAAAACCATCAAGCCCTGTAAAGGCAATTGTACCTTTTATAAAACTCATACCATCTTCTTTACAAGGGAAAAAGAAATATGTCAAAACAGTGAAACCCACTATTGAGAGTACTTCTGATAATGAGATTGTATCTCCATAAAATTCAAGCAAATCAGAAAAGGTTTCACTGAAAAAGAAACCAACTGTAAAACTGAGTTCAACACATCTGATGAACATATGAATAAAGATGTTCCTTTTCAAGCTGATCCCATCAAACACTTGTCACAAAACCTTAGTGTTTCCTCTAAACAAGGTCCTAGCCTGGTGCCATCTCACTCAGATGACTTGTCACTTGAGATCAGAAATAAAAAACAGGTTTCTCCTCCAGAAGAAACTCAAGGTACTTCAAATGATGCAAGCAACCTTAGTGCTGCTGAATATGTAGCAGTTACTGAAACAGAAATTGACAATCTTCATAATTCAACAACAATACAAGATGATTATGCCTCTGACCATAATGAACTGAATGTCTCCAATCTTGAAGTAACTATTGCGGGTGACATCATTCCCATCACAAGAATACACAAGAATCATCCAGTTGAAACCATTATTGGTGATCTTAATGAGAGGGTGACAAGAAGGAAGTCAAGTATTGCAAACATCTGTTTGTTCTCATGCTTTCTATGTCAAACAGTACCTAAAAACATCAAAGAGGCGCTTCAAGACAATAGTTGGATTGAAGCAATGCACGAAGAATTGCTCCAATTCAAGAAACAAGAAGTATGGCAGCTGGTAGATCTTCCCGAAGGACAATAGTCTATCGGTACCAGATGGCTGTATAGGAACAAGACTAATGATAGAGCGATAGTCATCAGAATTAAAGCAAGACTAGTGGCACAGGGATACACTCAGGAAGAAGGAATTGACTACGACGAGGTGTTTGCTCATGTTGCCCGACTAGAAGCAATCAGAATCTTTCTCGCATATTCTGCGTCCATGAAATTTACTGTTTATCAAATGGATGTAAAGTGTGCCTTCTTGTATGGAAAGATTGCTGAAGAAGTCTATGTAAGTCAACCACCTGGCTTTGAAGATCCAGATTTCCCTCACAGAGGGTACAAGCTCGACAAAGCTCTGTATGGTCTTCATCAAGCTCCAAGAAAGTGGTATGAGACTCTATCATCCTTTCTTCTTAAACATGGGTATGAAAGAGGAAAGATTGATTAGACTCTCTTCAGAATAATAAGAGGAAAAGACATGTTGTTAGTCCAGATCTACGTGGATGACATTATATTTGGCTCGACAAACAAACAACTCTGCAAAGAATTTGAAGATCTTATGCATTCAAAGTTTCAAATGAGTGCTATGGGGGAAGTGACATTCTTTCTGGGTGCAAGTCCAGCAAACAGCAGATGGAATCTTCATCAATCAATCAAAATATGTAGAAACCATGCTGAAGAAATTTTACTTTGCTGACTGTCAGTCTATCAGAACTCCTGTAGATACTAAAGTGAAGATTGGACCTGACCCTGAAGACAAATTAGTGGATCAAACTCACTATCGATCAATGATAGGTTCACTTATGTATCTAACAGCCAGTAGGCCTGACATTATGTTTGGTGTTTGTGTGTGTGCTAGATATCAAGCTGATCCAAAAGAATCACATGTGAACATAGTCAAGAGGATATTCAGATATCTGAAGGGCAAACCAGCTCTCGGATTATGTTATCCAAAGGAAAGAGAATTTAATCTCTATGCCTACACAAACAGTGATTATGGAGGATGCAACTTTAACAGAAAATCTACTTCTAGTGGTTGTCAATTTCTTGGTCCCAGACTAGTATCCTGGCAATGCAAGAAGCAGACAAATGTGTTTGTGTCCACAGCCGAAGCTGAGTATATTGTTGCTTCAGCATGTTGCTCTCAAGTTCTCTGGATTCAAAACCAGATGCTTGATTATGGTTTTAACTTTTTGCATACACCAATTTCTATTGAAAACACAGTTGTTGTCTTTATAACTAATAATCCAGTTTAGCACTCAGAAACAAAACGTATTGAAATTAGATATCATTTTTGAGAGACTGTGCTGAAAAGGGTTTAATCAACTTGATTCATGTACCAACAGAAAATCAATTAGCTGATTTGTTTACCAAGGCATTTGAACCTAGTAGGTTTGAATTTCTGGTTCAGTCAATTAGCGTGATTAACCTTGAGTAAAAACTTTGAAAAACATCAAAAATATTTTAAAACATCAGAAAAACCACAAAAAGAAATCAAGTCATATGAAGAAAAGAATCAAGGGAAATGATATAATTACAGTCGTTATATCATTCACTGTGCTTAATTTCAAAATGTAAAAGACTGAAATGACTTACCAGATATGTTGGTAGGCTCAACTTGGAAGAAAAGATACATGCAATGATGAATTAAAGACATATTCATTTGTGAAACACTCATCACAAAGTACAGGTATGTATTGGCTTATCTGAATGCATGCGTGTGTAGTAACCTAAACACACCAGGTAATGATACTTTATGAATCTCTTTCACCACATCATGTTTCATATTTGTTTTGCTGAGCAAAGACCTGATGAATCTTGCACATAGTGCAGATGTCATGATCCAAAAGATTCCCAATGTGGAACACATCCAAAATTGGATGAATTAACAAAGTAATACATTCCAAGTGAATGAACAAAAGAATCCTATCATGATCACCTTCCAAAGTGAAGTGAAAAGAATCCCAATGAGGATCAACGTGAAAAAGAATCAAATTAAAGAATCCCAATGAGGATCAGTGAATATGAGATCTCATGACTTAAGTAACCTGGTAAGAAAAGTTGTGACAAAGTTCTACCATGCATTGTATAAGGAGGGTTGATCATTCCATGCTTATGTGTGTAAAGTACACATTGAATAATAAATCAACCAAAACATGATAAAAGTCATTTGCATCAAAATATCAACCAGGTATAAGTTTAAGAGGACAAACATACCTTCAATCTTCAAGTTCATAATCATGTCCATTTAATCATAAAGGATGCACATGTGTAATGTAAGATTGATATGATCCCTATATAGAGATTTTTCTCTTCATTATTAATATTAATCAAAATAATATTCAAAACTTTTAAAATATTTAAAGTTTCTCTCCAAATGCGGACATAAACTTTAGGGAGAGTAATTTAAAATTTTTGAGTAAGTTCAAATTTAAAATTTTTTGAGTAAGTTCAAATTTAGTTCAAATTTTTGAGTAAGTTCAAATTTTTGTTTGTTAACTCAATTTTGAGAAACAAAACAAAAGAAATTTTAGTTGGTGCTGTTGCAATAAGTCATACCATTCAGCTTATGCAGATTCTTAGAAGCATGATAAGCCCAAGATCTGTCAAAATTGGGAAATTTGTATCAGTTGTAACATACAAGTCAATCAAAGCAAAAATTGACAACTTCAACAGCCAACTTCATAAGAAAAATCAATCAAGCACACCTCTTCATAAGATGAATAATCACTTCAATCATATTAACTTTTGATTCAGTTCAAAAGATAATGCAGGTAAGTGCATTAGTTAATGCAGGTGAAGGTAACCCATGCATATAACTAATGCGGGTATCAATAATTTTTGAAGTGCAACTAGTGCGGACAATGAATTTACTCTACCGCATTTACTACAACTCAATGAGGACAGCAAAAAGTTTAACTTCCGCATTTGCAATAGTACACAAATGCGGACAGCCAAAACGTCAAGTTTAACTTCCGCATTTGCAATAGTACACAAATGCGGACAACCAAAATTTCAAGTTCAAACTTCTGCATTTACAACAGTACGCAAATGCGGATGGAATAAAACATTAAGAAACAAAACTTCCGCATTTGTAACAGTAGAGTAATGCGGACAGTCAGTCAAAAAATTAAGCCTTCCGCATTAGCTACAACCACAAATGCGGGTGACCAAGAGTAGTCAAATGCGGACTGTCAATGTCAAAAGTTCGTCTTCCGCATATGCTACAGTTAACAAATGCGGATCACCAAAATCAAACAAATTAACCTTCAGCATTTGCTATAGTGTTGAGTGTATCTGCTTGTAAACTTGTAAAATTTTTCAAATTATATTTTTTGACTATTTAAAGGAATTCGAACAGGTCATTTAATACTTTTCAAATTTGAGAGAACTTAAGCGCAAAACTACAGTACACCACCATCAATCTTCATCATCATCACAAACATTCAAAGATTTTGTTGTGTTTCATCTTTAAACATTCTTGTCATCGATTCAGAACAGTAGTCGTTTCAAAGATAAGGTATAACTTCAACAGATTTTGAAACCAAAACCTAAGTCTCGAATTGTTACCCTAAATCTAACGATGAACCAAAAAATTGTTGAAGAACACCAAAATCAAACTCATTAAGTGATGTAATACACATTTTTGATGTCAATAAACATGTAAATTGATAGGAATTCAATTAATATTCAAAACCATGATAACCATGTTTACTGAGAAAAACAGAGCAATGTGAAAAAGAAAAGTGTTAAACAAATCAAAGACACATTAACAAATCAAAGCAAAATTAAAGTCAAAATTGTAAACTAACACACATGTCTCTTGTGCAGATTACATGGCAAACCTTACATGGAGCAAGCTCCATAACGTTAGCGGTTATCTAAACCCTGATGTGCCTGAAGCTGAAGGTCCTAGAGATATGATAAGATTCCTATCTACCACAAGGGTAGCATATGCCATAACAGTAAGAGCAACAATCTATGAGAATCCCATCAGGTCTTTTTGGGAATCAGCTGAAGTGGTTGAAGAAAATGGAGTGAAAACTCTAACTGGCAAGATCAACATTGAACTCACTCTGAGGATCACAGAAGAATCAGTTAGAAGATGTCTGCAATTCAATGATAATACAGATGATCCTCTTGAATTGGATGATGAGGAGATAACCACATTTTTCTCTGAAATTGGTTATGAAAGGAGTTATGAAGTCAAACAGATAGTCAAAGGATTAGTGGATCTGCCCTGGAGATTTCTAATTCATATGTTCCAACATTGTCTGTCCAAAAGGAAAACAGGATGGAATGACATTCCAGTCCTCGCATCTTCTGCAATCTGTGCTCTCTGCACCAACAGAAGATTTAACATGCCAGCATACGTATTCAATGGCCTAATCTCTAACATTCAAGAAGGGTTGAGATAAAAGTTTCTAATGTACCCCAGATTTATTCAATGTCTAATCAATGAATCATTTCATGACATTGTTAATGAAGGACCAGTACTTAACATTCCTCATTATGATGCAAGATCCTATAAGTACATCAAGAAGAAGGACCCAAGGAACTTCTATAGTGGTGCTTCTTCACCCCTTCTTCCTTGGATGTTTGAACAAATACACCAAGCAGGTCAAGCACGACCAACTCCACAACCTTCACCAATACCATCACCTTTACCTTCACCAATACCATCACCTTTACCACCAACAATACCATCACCTTTACCTTCACCAATACCATCACCTTTACCACCATCAATACCATCACCTTTACCTTCACCAATGCCATCACATCCATCATCACAACAAACACCACCAATAACCACTCAACCTATATCACCACATCATCAATCTCTTATATCACCACACCAATCTCCTATTCCTCCTTACCAACCATTACCATCATCAAGTGATAACCCTGCTGAACCAGAAGGATCAACAAGTGCATCCAAATCATCCAAATCATCTTTTGATGAGGAGGATCATCATGATCAAACCAAAGCTGTAAATAAAACTTCTGAGAGCTATGCTGAATCAAACATCAATAGGCCTGATGAAAAAGATGAATTAATAACTGAGTTGCTACTCAAAGTAGAAAGGATGGAAAGAACACTAAACAGGAGAGCAGGAATTATAAATGATAGAATCTTGGAACTTGATGAGAAAGAAGGTGAATTGAAAGATCTTAAAGAAAAATATGTAGTTGAAAGAATGGAACAAGAAAAAGAGATTGAAAATTTGAAAGCTGCACTGAAACACTCAAAAGAAGAAGTGAGTGGGCATATAGATACTCTTGAAATACAAACTATTGCCATGGAGGAACAAGAAAACATCATAGAGGAACAAGCTGATATCATCTCAAAACTGGAAAAGGAAATTGAAAGCAATAACAAAAGAATATTCGAGCTTGAAATGATGATTAAAAGAACTGATGAGAAGGATGATGATAAGAAAGAAGAACAAAAGGATGATGATGAGGACAACAACTTAATAGATGAGAATGAAGAACAAGTGGATGATGAAGGACAAACTGAGATCAAAGACCAGAGCCTAGACATGGTAGTGTATTCTGGAAACACTGGTCATTCAGACTCAGAAAAGGGTGAATTTGAAGAACTCTTCAGTGCCTTGGATAGTTTTGCCTCTGAACAATTCAGCATTGATGATGATTTCTGGGAATTCATAAACAATCAAGAACTGAGGCAGAGCCTATTGTATTTATTCCCAAATCACCAGTGCCATTGGAAAAGGAATTAACTCTGCAAATTGTCTCTGCCATATCATTAACTGAAGAACAAAAAGAGGAACTAAAAGAAAGATATGAAGAAGAAAGGAAAGAAGAAACTGTACATGAATAAAGTGAAATGAAGGATCAAGAGCCAATTACACCCGAAAAGGTCCCTGAACCAAAAGATCCAACTGAAACCTCTAGCCCTCAACTTCAAACTTACTCACGAAAAAGGAAGTATCTGGCAGAAAAGGCTAAAGGCAAGAGACCAATAACTGAAGAAGAACCGTCAAAGAAACAAAAATGACCCAAGAAGTTTAGCAGCAATTGCTGAATTTTTGGAAGAACATGAATAGGCAGAAGCTCAGTTGAAACAATTGGCCAGAGCAATTGATTTAGAAGAAGGAGAAATTGCTGATAAAGATGAATTTAAAAAGGATGCTCTCATGGACAATCCTATTAAAGAAGAACAGCCAGTAGAAGATATGGTAACCAAAGCTCAAACTGATGACTTGATGATTAAAGCCATGTTCTTGATCAATCAAGGCTATGATGCTGATGAAGTGTTTGTAATAACTTATGAGAAAATGAAAAAGGAGGAAGAGAAAGTAGAGTTGCTGATTGATCCAACAATAGACACTGAATATGAGAAGACAATGACAAAGGACACTCCAAAGCACAAAGACTCATCCTTGAAGAAACCCACAAGGTATGAAGTCCCACTAACAAGAAGGGGTCCTCTACAAAAGCTTTCACAACTAAAGAAATCAACCTCATCCCATGAATCATTATTTCCTGATCCTTATAACATGTCTGATAAGAAAATGAAGGAATATCTCTCTAGTCAGGGATTCACAAAAAGAAAGATTGCCAACATGAAGACAAATTCATTAAGGGCTACAACACTTTAATTAATCAATGAAAAGAAAGATAAACTCAAGAAATTGGAAGAAGAATTGACAAAGACCAAACCCATAAACAGAATGTCAGCTGAAGACATGTTGTTGAACACAAAAGACCAAGAACTACTTGCCCCAGTACTCCACAAATATCCTGAATGATTTGCAGAACCATCTCAGTTCAAGCTGCAAGAAGGGCTGACCACTGCTGAACTGATCAGAGGGGTGTCTACTCCCAAGGGGAAGATAGATCAGAAGATAATAGCATGGAAGTATGATGGCACTTGGAACATGTTCATGGTGAAGAGAATCTCAGGGCTAGTACAATTCTTTACAAAGTACTTAGCTCTTGTAAATGCCCTTGAGATTCATGATTTGAAGGAGCTAGCTCAACTTGAACTGATCAATCATGCAGCTATGTTCAGGGGATATGAATTTGAGAATATACTTAAGATGTTCAGAAGGACAAACAACTTCAATTCATTAAAGACAATTTGCTTAAGAAAAGATAAAACATTTGTCAATCCCCTGGATAAGAAGAAAAGGTTGGAAGCAGAAGAAATAGTATTCCCTGAGTTGAAGGTAAAGCCAATTGAGTCTTTAAAGAGAAAAGTAGTGTCTGGTACTCATTCTTCCACTCCTATCTCAAATGTGTACTATGATGAGAAAACCTATGAGCTGGTGATAGAAAGGAAGTGGGGAGGAAAAGAAGGAGCTGACATTAGAATTTTCAGTGGATATGAAGTAAGACTACTTGATGAATCATACATCCATTACATTTATACTAGACACTTCAGGGAGTTAAACAACAAATTGGGTGAACAAGACATGCACTTCTTTCTGAAATGCATCAAATTGTTGAAACTAGCCTATGATAGAATAAAGATTAAAAGGGACAAAAGAAAAAAGAAGAAAACACCACTGCAACTTGGAAACATTGTTAAGCTTGAAATGGATGTGGGAGGGAGTTTATTGATCCATAGAGATGGTCTTTCCACAATCTTCATATGGGAACCTATCTCTCTAAAAAAGTTACCTATGGAAGCCATCCATAACATGAGCAGAATGAAAATACATGTGCTGAGTAGAGACAGGATGTCAGAAGCAACTGATTTTGTAAATATGATCAAGGCCATTCTGGATCCCACCAAAGCAGCTTTCTTACTACTTCCTGAAGACCCAGCTGAATCTTCACAACATCAATCACCTCCTAAACATTGAGGAAAACTAGGCTGTATAACCCTTAGGGGGAGTATTGTTGCACCCTGAAAGGATCATACATCCCAACTCAATGGGTGAATTGATGATTGTTCAGCTGGAATCCCACAAGTCCAAGATGCAATGCGGATGAAGATATGCAAGAAAAATAACAAGTGTTATCTTCCGCATTAGTCAATGCGAAAGACAAAAATCTGATGCGGACAAGTGTTTACTCTTCCGCATTAACTAATGCGGAAGACATAATACTTATGTTGAACAAGTTACTCTTCCATATTGACTAATGCGGAAGAACAAAAGAAAATGCGGACAAGACTTTGATCATCCGCATTGACAAATGCGAATGACCAACCAAATGCGCACAAGTATTTGCTCATCCGCATTAACCAATGCGGATGACCAACTTACTAATACTGATCAGGATTATCTCATCCGCATTTGTCAATGCGGATGAACAGCAGAGATGCGGATCAAGACTTAGACTAGTTTCTGATGTAATAGGTCAGGGGTAGTTTAGTCATTTTGTAAAGGCATCTTGTCTTGTCTATAAATAGAATAGTTAACCTCGTACTGAGATGACGGTCGATAGACAGAGGATTTTTGTTGTAATTATTCTCTGTAATTTGTCAACATTCATATATCAATACAAATAGCATTTTATGAGTAATTTTCTTGCTTGATTGTTCTTCGATTATTTGTTTCCGTCACTCAATCGTTGACTTGATTATCATATTCGATTCTCAGTAAGAATATCACTCTTACTAAAACCCAGTCATTTTCCCCGATAATGGTACTCCCATAAAGTATCAGTGTATAATATTTTAGTATAAATAACTTGGTTTGAGAAAACACATTTACATAATATATAATCTAAATTTCCACCGAAGGAGGGATGTTACAACTTTTCCTGAAGCATTTGACTACTTTTGTAGATTTTCGTACCTAATGTTAATCATTAGTAATCATACTTTTGTCCATGTACATCTTTCTTGATTTAAATGTTTTTTTATGTTTGCTTGTATCTTGATGTGTCTAACATATACTAATTTGAACAAAATGCAACCCACAATCAATTAGAACACAATTACGTTTGTTATAAACACAAAAGGAAAACTTTCTTCGATGGGTTTCTTAAACGCTACTTTATATTACAAACAAAATCTTCATATATAACCAAAAGTAGATTAATGAAAATTTTAATAAGAATGAGTAATGGGGTTGAAGACATGGGGTGCCTTGGTCTCGATCAAATCCAGGTGCTTTTGTTTAAGATGCGCATAAACAATCCAATCTTCGTTTTTTCTTGTTACCCGGCATTGTAGTTATATATCCTGTTTGACCACCCCATGGGAAATGATATGACCCAAAATCGGACAGGTCCCATCCAAAATCTACAGAGGTAATCGGTAATCCATGCCCCGATGACACAACAACAACATCCCCATCATTCTCTTGTAACTTGAAATATATCTTGGCAACTGCTGGCTCAGGTCGATGCAACTCTACCCAATCAATCAATCCCCTAAAGTGATCTTCTCTTGTTACCTCACTCACAAACTCATGTACCTTGTTGGCAACTTCATTAAGTTGCATTTACCCAAGACTGTGATTGCTCGTCACTCCATATGGAATTGATAGTATATTTCCAAAGTTGTTTGCTAATTCTTTCTTGTTATTACCACTCAAGAAAGGTCGTCCACTAACGACAACACCCATTCTAAATGATTTGTTTGGTTCCATGTTGTGTTCTTTACCTATTAACTTCCATACGAATGTTGTAAAAGACTTAAATTTGCTTCTTCTTGTTTCCCGCAAACTTGCTTCAGATTGAAGATGGTTAATTAATTAGCATGAATATAGTATATGCGACTATGAAGTTTGTCCTCTAAGGAAGAGGTGGAGGGAGTGATGATATAGGAAGGTACAAATTGTCATAGATTTTCTCATAATGAAGTGGGCATCGTGGACTGAGGATTGAACGACGAAACGACGACGTTATGGAAACTTTCTCGAATCGGGCAAACTCAGCCCATGAAACTAGGAACATGTTTAAGGAGGCACCATCAGTTATGCGATGATCGAAATCACATGAGACTATTATTGCCCCACAATTGAAATCTGTCACCTATTTCATTTCAAAGTTATGTCATTACCATCTCACGTAAAATCAATATAAAATCATGTCATAAAAATTAATAACACCTTATAAAAAAACTTCAAGTTTTATGTATATCATTTCTTTATAGGTGGCCTGATTTTGCACCAACGCATTTTACGCATTTTTATTTTAGTAATAGAAGAATCATTGCCTTAACAATATGCCAGTCACATCTTTATAATTGTCATAAGTTATGATTTATTTATATTTTTCTCTTTGTAATTGTCATTGTTATAAGTAATTGATATAATATGATTCTTATTGTTTTATTGCTTTAGAAAACATTTTGTATTCTAAACTACATAAACTCTCACAGTTAATTAGAAAAAGAGATTGATGAAAGAATAATATTATTAAAAAAATGCCATCATATTTTATCTACTCCCTTACATAAAACCAACAGAATCCTCGTTGTTGACCAACTTAAAATAACTAACTTTATTGTCATGGTGTCAAAGTAAATCACCTGCCAACTTGGGACATCGTGGTGTCCAAGTCATGATGTTCAACAACTTGACATTTACTTTAAACATAAATACTAAAAGTAACATATAAATAAATAAATATAACGTGTTTTAAGCCTCTCGCATTCGCATTGCAACGGGTGGCATAGATTCTTACTAACTATCACTAATGACACATTACTGTCGATGACTACTAACATCAAAAAACTCGTAATAAACAAACAAAAATAAAAAAATAAAACCGAACAAAAAGTAGACGTAAAAAGGTTGAACCACACAGACGAAATGTAAAGCATCTAAAACAATAAGTAAGTCAATCAAGGACCAGCGCATTATGATGGGACCGTTAAACGTGAAAAGAATAAGCGTAAAAACATTGAACCACATATACACGTTGCGGCATGTTAACTTGCAAAATTTAGGCCAAAACGTAAAATTAAACGTTTTTAAAATATGAAAAGCAAAGGTGACCAAAATTGAATGAAAAAAAATAAAATATTAGATTAAAATAAAAGTTAAAGATTAAGAAAAAGATAAAAGATGGATACAACCCACTAAGCACATGGTACAACACTTGAAGCATAACAATCTTGATAATTAGTATATAATAATGGTAATTAGTATATATATTATAAATTAATTTGTAAGATTGACTAAATACTTAAGAATTATTTGAACATATGCGAATTTAGAGTACAACTCTAAAGGCTGATATAAAATCGTAATGAATAAATCAAGTTGATAATTAGTATTAAACTAGAATTATGTCCTCGGTTTGTAGTGCGGACATAAAACTATGCCAAATAGCATAAATGTCACATCACACTAACCCTGAAGTTGGGTTGTGTTAATGCAGAAAAAATTAGACGGAAACGTAAAACATAGAAAAACTTAACTAAGTCAATTTAGGACGCGGGTGCTGCAATGAACTGGTCAAACGGGTAAAATACAAGTAAAAAAGTTGAATCACATATGCACATTGCCATGTATTAACTAACAAAATTTAGAATAAAATATAAAAATGTTAAACCATACATGTATGTTGTCATGTTAACTTGCAAAACATAAAATGAAACGTAAAACAGAAACTTACAAAAGATAAAAAAAATTGGATTAAAGTTGTGAGGTTAAATTCCAAAAGGGAAAGTATAAGATTAAAAGTAGAAAATTGTTTTTAACAACACTCTATTAACCGTTAACTGAGACCAGTGACTCACAACAACAAAGTTAAACCATAAAAAAATATTGAAACATTCATGACCATGAGGACGTTAATTTGTCATGTTACGGTTAGGCCTTGACAATATTGAAAAATCTTATGTGATGTTTATATGACAACCTGAAATAATAAGATAATTTTATACAATTCAGTCTCGTTATGAATTATGGTAACCACTATTGAAATTCTTCCATGGTATATCAAAGGAAAAATGTAAAAAGAAGACAACAAATACTTAGAAATATTTAATTGCACAAAATGATAAAAAATAAATAAAAACAAAAAAATTATAACAAAAGTATAAGTGAAAAAAATACAAGTCAAATTGAATGAAATATGCGAATAAAAAATATCTAGGTGTTACCTCGAACTAATCTATTTGTCGGTTGATGTATCAAACAAATACAACATTGTGTTGTTTATAATATTTTTGTTTAAATAATGAAGTCGCATTATCCAAAGAACCATATTATAAGATTTCTTAGTTTCGTTAAGATTTGATTTTTCTTAAACAAACCCTTCTTGATTAAATATAAGCTTAAAAAGATAAAATTGATATTAATTACAATTAATTACGTAGATACTTCCTTTGAAAAAACATATTTTCAAATTCAATCTTTAAGTATTTTCTGTTATAAATTTTTTACATGCATTAAGTATACTATTTTATAGTACGTTTTCCTATAAGTAATATAAAGGTTAGCTACTTTTGTCAATAGGGTGTAAAATGATCATTATTCTTTTTTTTTCTGAAAATAATATGAAAAATATTTAAAATGAATTAAAATATAATCTAATATTAAACTTACTATATTTGTTTTATAACAATAAAATCATTTTTTTGAACGGCTAACGGATAATTATTAAGCCTGTTCACCCGGGTAAACACATTCGCGAAAGGCCACCCACGCCACAAACACAGAAAACACTGGTAACCCGTCTTGCCCTCCATTTCAAGGGAAACCCACCACCCAAAGGACCACTGAAATAAAACCCTTAGTTTACTTAAAACATATTTTACCTAGTGAGACTCCAACTCATGACTTTCACTTTAAAAAATCATAAGATGCCTACTACTAAACCATTTGATCTAGAACTCATTGACATAACAATAAAACCCTAAACCCATTACTCTTCGGTCTCCTCTTCTCATCCCACATCCCACCACCACCACTACCAACACCATCCATCACCCACCATCCACCACCAACACCCCCACCAAACACCATTTTTTGACATCGTCACTAGTCCACCACCATCTTCTCAAGTGTGGGGTTTTATTTTTTAACTTTTTTGATAATTTTTATTTGTAGTTAACCAAAAGCTATTTGTGTTGTCTGCCCTAATGCATGTAACAACACATGTTCATTGATGGCACCATTATCTTCATCTTTCAAATCAAACCCAAGTTGTGTATATAAGTTCTTTAGTCACACTAACAAGAAAATTGTTGCCATTTACACACAAACAAGAGGTTTTCTTGTAAAGCCCATGGTTATTAAGCAGTATCGAGAAAAATATTGTTTGAAGTTGTCACCTAGTTATTCATTTTGAAATCAATGCTTGCCCTCGGTCAAGGATTTGTTCAGCATTTAGCCTAGAGTGAAGGTTGGTGGTGTTAGTGAGATCTAAGAATAACTAGCGTGGCTAGAGTCCTATGGTTGTGATGTTGATATTAAGTTAAGAAAAACAAGAGGGGAAAAAAACAAAGATATATAAGTTTTTAACTTTTTACATACTTAACTTCAATTTTGATTTATTTTTCTATAGTAAGAGTATTATGATAATTATATTAACAAAACACTAAAAACTAATTTTAGTTAGAACCAATGATACCTTCAAAAGAAAAAAAATGGCTAGAACCAATAATAAAGGTGTTATAAATTAATATACCTGGTGTAAAAACTTTTGTATGTGATAATTGAGTATTAAACTAGTATTATGCGCTCGTGTTGCGGCGGATGACGTAAATCCGTGTCAAATAACACTAATGTCACATCACCGCCAGTGACCATCAACATCCAAAAAACTCGTAGTATAAATAAATAATTACGAAAATATAAAACCAAACATAAAGTAAAACCACACACGTGAAACGTAAAACATTAAAAACATAAGTATGTCGACCAAGGACCCACACGTTGCGAATGGGATATTAAACAAGAAAAATAAGTGTAACAACGTTGAATCATACATACACGTTACGATATGTTAACTCTCAAAATTTAGGGGGTAAATCGAAACATTTGTAGAAATTGAAAAGTATAAGGGTTAAAGTTGAAAGTAAAAAAATATAAAAGTTAAATTGTAAAATATGTGAAAATATTATGTTTAAAATAAAAAATTTAAAGGAAAAAAGATACATACACCATATTATGCATATGATACAACAATTAATTGATAATTAGTATTATTTAAATTTGAGCAGGGGAGTTACACAAAGACCAATCCCGTAATCAACTTTGATTATTATATATGATAGCAATTAAGGTTTATTATTCACATCATGTAAGGAAAGTAAACTTTTAACATTAAGTGGACCTACCATCTATATTCTATATTCTTCAGTGTTTCTTTTTTATTGTTTTCGTCAAATTAGAATTTGACATGGAACTCACGTATAACTTTTTTTTTAATTTTCTCATAAATTTTGAAATACGATATTTTTTAAATTTCAAATATATTGTCAACTTGTGCTTATTTTTATTTATTATTCGATCTACATATTAATTCAAAAGACAGTTGTATGTAAATAATATATAAATTATCAGAAAACAAATTTACAGTAATAGCCATCAAAATTGTTTCATGGTTCGTATTTTCTTTTTTTTATTTTTGTTTTGCTACAACTCTTTATAAAATATGTTTCTTTATAAATTCTTCACTCTTGTCATTGCAATGTATTTATTATTATTAACGTTTCAACATGCTACTTTTAATCTTTTTGATAAAACAGAGGCACAACAATTTCATATAATCGTCACTGCATATAATAACGTATAAAACTTAATGTGAGTCTATAAAAGTTTACTTTTAATTCTTCGAAATTGGTCACACAAGTTTTTTGTTGTTTTACCACATGATTTTTTTTATATTTGAATAATAAATAGATAATATTTGGTTATCTTATGTTAAAACAACATAGATAATATTTACTTATTTTATCATAAATATTATGCATGTATGTTAATTATATAATTATAAATTATATAAAATAATACTCATTTAGTGTAAAGCGGTTGAGTTGGCCTAGTTAAAGCTCTAGTATTTAAAGTTGAGGTTGTAGTTTTGAGTCTTGCAATTGTCTTTTCTTGGGGTTTTTTCACTTATATTTTTTATTAAGATCGCTCGCTTATACTACATATTACTAGTTTAGTAAAGTAATTAAGTTTCGATCATGTGACTTAAACCGTGTAAATAGTAATATGATTAGTCGAGATGGAGTAGTTAATTAATTAAGTTGTACCTGAACGGAAAGCACACCACGACGTATCTTAGGGACCAACTTTCCTTTGACGGTTTGATCAGGGTGGTGAAAATCTATACTTTTCAGGTCAATGTCAGCATGAGCATGTATAAACTCCACCCAATTGTTGTTGCACCACACTTCTGGCTCCCCTTAACTATTGGGTACTATCTCCCTCGCAAGCGGGTAAAATGCCGATAACGCCCTGGACTCAAATCACAAGTTGGTCCGTGAACTCGATGACTAAACAAAAGAACTGTATGCAAAACGAAGTTTTAGAGAAAGCTTGTGAACTGTTCGACAGAAAATTCGTTTATATTCGTTTTATTTAATACATAACTAAACAACTAGAGAATTTTGTTCTTTTTAGTTAAACTAAGAAACATTAATAGAGGCAATATATGTCTGCGTTTATATTGGTAAACATTCAATCAATAATATTCGCTATTGTTCGTTCATATAATGGTCCTTATATACTATTTTTATTTTAATGGATTTAAGTACATTGTACTATGCACCTCCACCAACATTCTGTAGTTGACCATTTCAATTTTGGTTTGTGTGAAATCTAACAAACTTATTTTGGTTTGTGTGAAATCTAACAAACTTTATAACTTTTGTATTGGTTATGTTTATAAGAATATTTTCAAGTATATTTGGATAATTATTTGAAGTATTTATTTATCTTTTGTTGGATGCAACTTAATATTTGTGATGAAAAAAAGCACATCATGTTATTCTAAGATTAATATATGATAATTTGTATTTATTTGTATTCATGGTCTTTATATGTTCATTTTTATTTATTAATAATTTTTGCAGTTAGTATTCGTAAACGGTTAAAAAAACGTTTTTATTTTCTTAACAGATGAACACCAACAAAAAATATTATTCATTAAATGTTTGTAAAAGCTTATCATCTTATTCATTTTTTAATTAAAAAACATAAAGAAAACCTTGCTCGTGTTCTTACGATTCCTTTGCAATCCCGGCCGCACTGCTTATTTATTGACAGTCTTTATAGCATGATCACATGCAGCCAAAACTACATCACCCATCATCAAAACAAAAATTTATTTGAAGTTTAGAAATTATCTTTACGTGTTACAATACTTATATAATTCTTTATTTGTTTCACACTCATTTTTCAACCCCTATCACCTCAAACTTATGGTTCCAGTTAAACTTCTAAATTTTTAGTTTTACCAAGTTTGAGTTAGTTGGTGAAACCTTATATATTTTTGTTTCTTTACCAACCTAATCTTTAGCTCAAGATTGACCAGTCTATTAATGAATATAAAAACTAGATTTTCAAATGTCACGGTTAAACATACCCATTAAATTATATAAAAAAACCCAGAGTAAGGATAGTTGTGAAAAAAATCATAAACTGAATATTCGTGTTCACATGAAAACAGCGATACCAGGTGAACATCACTTACGAATTAAAGCTAAAATGTTTATTAATACATGTTTATCGTTGATTGTTTAATTAGAGAAACATTTTAAGTCAATGCTTCACCAGTAAGACTTTTTGGCATAATAAGACAGGATGCCTAGCAAATTAAATTGTAACATCTTTTACAAATCATCAGTTTTCTAGTCTCATGATTTCATCCTCTAAACACGTAATCTTAGAACCAGGTATATTATATTAGTATTTAACATAGCTAGATGAAAAGAATGTTCTAGAGGTGGATCATGTAAACTATGTTAAGATGAGTGGTCGCAAGAATATGTGAGCCTTTCCAGCATGAGATAATAAAGCTAATGAAAAATCAAAAAGATAATTTGTACGGTCAAATATTTGGAACAACACGTGAAACAGATTACAATAATAAAAAAAGACACGATCAAGATAATCAATACGACAAACCTTGAGGTTCAAAGGAAAACCAAGATCCATCCAACACTAAAAAGAATCTAACTAATAGCGGAGATATTTGTCATCGACGCTAATACTATTAGTGGCGATCGATCTCGGCTATTAAGTTGCCGTAAAAGGTTTGTTGCTAATGATCACTAATCACCACTAATAACGTCATTGTACGTTAAAAAGGACAAATAGCGGTGACTTAAGTCGCCTCGAAAGAGATTCAACGTTTCGGTTGACCAGCAGTAGAAATTTCAGTCAAGCTTATTAGCGGCAACTCATGTCGCCGTTATTGGTATTTGTTGTTGTTTACACACATACACACATATGCATATATATATATACACACAGACACACATATACATACATACATGCATATATATACAACGAGGGATCCCTTGAAAACTATGTTATAAATAAAAAACATAAAAATAAAGATTACATATATATAAGTACGTGTTATAAAGTATACAACTAAAAGTGATATATATAGGGGTTATGAACATGTAAGTACATGTTATTAAATATAAAACTAAGAATTAGGTACATGCAACTCATATGTATGTCGTTAAAAATAAAAAATATATATAATAACTTAAAAAGGTAAGGTTGAAGTTTACTTATATTCACTTTAAACAATTAAAATGTAAAATAAATTATAAATAATGTGATTTCTCATAAACACAAACAGGCTACAAAGTACCGCAAAGTACATAATGATACAATGTACCTAATCGTTAAGTATCTCAAATATATTATTTAACTCAAACATAAACTAAAAACCAAACATAAAATTGTGATTTGATACACTATCCGTCCCACTCGTTACATTCATTTCTTTCTACAAGATTTTGTGCTTAATTCGAATCAATTAATTGTGAAAGTGTGATAAAAAAGTGGGGTCTTCAAAAAATTTTCCAATTCAAGCCTACAAAATCTTAAGCTATGTGACTATTTAAACTTATTATGTTTTGACATGTTTAAACTCAAAGTAAAATGTTTTAAGTTTATCAAGGATGTTTGGGAAATTATGACTAACTTAAACAAAAACCTAGATCATTTTCGTCAATTTTAATTAAATTTACCTAAACCCATAGTAACATCATTGAAAATGTAAGGTACTTGCTAAACTATCGTGTTGTGTGAGTAACCTGATTTAATGTTGCTTAGTTTAAAAGTGTAAACTAGGGTAAGATCCGTGTTGCTCGATGTAGCTAAATCATTATGATAATGCATAGCATTCACAATTTGATATTGTGAACTTAAGTAAACATATTATAATCATGTATAATTCAACATTACATTAGAATAATATAAACGTTAGTGACAAAAAACTAAAAGTGCATCTACGCAAGACAAAAAAAACAAAGTGTTTAAGCATATTCACCCACTTTATTCATTTTAAGCCAAAAGTATAAGAAAGTCTTGTATTTTTTTAATTAATGCTTAAATCAAAGTACGCAACTCAAACATAAACCGAAGAAATATTAGCAGCAAGTTGATCAACTACACATACACACATACATATATGCATATATGAAACCAGAGAATTTATGTGATACATTATAATTTAAATGAGAAAAATGATCTAAAGCTGAATGACACCGCGTAAAAACATTAACCTAAGGTCATCGTTTCCTTCTATGACCATATCTCGCGACTACCACCCCTTTGACCTACCTACGGTTGCCAACATGCACCCATCAATACCCAATAATGATGTCTAAAGAAACTTTATGAAATTGTATTATTTTATTTACTTTTTCTCCCCATGTCTTAACTAGCCTCAATGTATTACATAACTAAAGCACCCATATAAGGAACTTGGGTTTTTGCATAAACAAACCACACCAAAACCAGCGCCATCTCTTGTTTCCCGTTGGTGCTCGGCCGAAAAAAAGTTAAGGAGAAGGTGAAAGAGTCTTGACTTGAAGGTTTAAGCTTTATACACGTGTACAGGACTCTGTTTCTAGGTATTAACCAATAATCATACTTATTTTCATACGTTTATAACTATACCAAAGACTTCTTTGAGTTCCTAAGATGGTTTCATTTCAAAGGAACATTAAGAACTTGAAAACACAAAACAAAAATGACACTTTGTTCGGTAGCCCTGAAAGGAGGCTTGGTGGCCTAAAAAGCAGGCCTAAAACCCCTTTGAAGGTTTGTTTTAAAACTGTTACATTTTAGTTACTGTTGGACCAAAAGAACCAATGAGCCGAATCAGAAAAACCTTAAGTCTCACAGACGTCACAACTGCTGAAGTCCACAACAGCTGAAGACAAAGTCTGAAGAAAAGTGCTGAAGACAAAGTCTGAAGACAAGTGCTGAAGACAAAGTCTGAACACAAGTGCTGAAGACAAAGTCTGAAGACAAGTGCTGAAGACAAAGTCTGAACACAAGTGCTGAAGACAAAGTCTGAACACAAGTACTGAAGAAAAAGTCTGAAGACACAAGTGCTGAAGACAAAGTCTGAACACAAGTACTGAAGACAAAGTCTGAAGACACAAGTGCTGAAGACAAAGTTTGAACACAAGTGCTGAAGATAAAGTCTGAAGACACAAGTGCTGAAGACAAAGTCTGAAGACACAAGTACTGAAGACAAAGTCTGAAGACACAAGTGCTGAAGACAAAGTCTGAAGACACAAGTGCTGAAGACCAAGTATCAGACGTTGTCACAACAGCTGAAGAGGTCTTCTTCAGTAGTTGGGACGGTTTTCTTTCAGTAGTTTTATGTTTTTGTTTTCAGTAGTTTTGTAAAACGACTGAAGAACTTGTTCTTCAGTCGTTGTAGTTTAAGTAGTTTCGTATCAGTAGTTTTATGTTTTAAACTTAGCACTCTGATATGTTCTCAGTAGTTGTGAACATTTCAATTGTTTGTTAAGTTTTAGTTATTTTTGTAACAAATCTGCCAGATGTCACTATCCCGTGATATCAGCAGTGATTGAACTCTATATAAGGAGTGTCAACCCTATTGTAATTTGTGAATGATTGAGCAGAAACATTTGATATTATTGAAACATTCCTTTTCACAGAAATATATTCTCTCTTTACAACCGTTTTTATTCTTAATGCATACGTATATCAAATTCTTGTTATAATTTGTCTAATTCTTGTTCTATTCCGCTGCGTTACACTCTAATCCATCAAACTTGAGATCTCTGATCCTGTCAAATGGTATCAGAGCAGGTTAATCATTGATCTATCTAATAATTGATCATTGAAACTGCTATCCAAGATCCAAGTTTGATTGAATTAGCATTTTTGCAAGAAACGGTTATAGAGATTGAATTTTCTGTGTTTTTGGTCATTCATCCTGAGATTTATTCTTGGTTCATTGAGTCTGTTGTGGTCTGGTAAAATCTTTTAAAAAGCTTGAATTAAATTGTATTTGGACCTAAAATGACTACTCCTTCCAATGATCCTCACAATACTGGTTCCTCAACTAAGCCTCCGATGCTGGTTAGGAATGAGTATAACATATGGCAACGACGAATGCTTCATCATCTGTCTATTAACAGCTCAGGTTGTTGGACATCAGTGGTACATGGTCCACACAAGCCTATGGTGAATAACCCGGAAACCAATCAAATGGTTCCGAAGAGGATGGAGCAATACTCAGATGAGGATAAGAAATTGTTTGAGATTAATGCAAAAGCCCATGGAATTCTAGCCATGGCTCTGCCCAATGAAATCTATTCTGGGCTAATGCATTATGAAACTGCCCATGACCTCTGGAATGCCTTGAAAGAACAATTTGGAGGAACAGATGAGGTCTTGGCAAATAATAGAGAAATCCTTGCCCAACAATATGAGACATTCTCTCATAGGAAGGGTGAGACACTGACTCAACAGTTTGAGCGGTTCTCTTGTTTGATCTCAGAATTAAAAATGGTCAAACATGAGTACACAAATAGCCAGATGAATAACAGATTCCTCAGATCACTGCCTGAGAAATGGGACACATATACTATTGTCCTACGCTCCAGTGCAAATTTGGACAAACTATCTCTCACCCAACTCCATGGGAAATTGCTCACATTTGAGAGAGAGATAGAACAGAAACGAAAACTGTCATCATCTGGAAAGCTCACTGATGATTTTGTACCAGGAAACACTGCCTTGGTAAGTCATGAGTCAGAGTATGCTGGATCAGAATGCCATTATGATGAGCATATTGATTTCACCTCAAACAATTCTAATCATGCCTTTGTGAGTGTTGATTGTCATCCTGGTAATAATAGTGACAATCTATGCTTTACATGGATGATTTGAAGGGCATTGCTGATGATGATCTAGAAGAGATGGATATTTTGAGCCAAATGGCCTTGATCAATATCACATCTCAAAAATTCTACAAGAGAACTGGCAGGAAATTTCCTGGACTCTCTGACAAAACCAAAGTCGGTTTTGACAAGAGCAAGTTGAAGTGTCACAAATGCCACAGGCTTGGACACTATGCAAGAGAGTGTAGATCAACTGGACCTAACTCTTCTGCACCCTTTTTGACTTTTCAAAATAACAATTCACAATCAAAAGGGCAACATTCTGCCGGTTCTAGTCATTCATCACACTCTCATTCTCCTGCATATTTTGTTCCTCAGGGTCAAATGCCATATCCTTATCCCTGCTATATATGCCACAGTCAAATCAAGTTAAAGCTCCTATAGTACCACAACCTCATGCACTACCAGAACCTCAACCATCTCATCTCAATCACAACCTCATCATAGCTTCTTCACACCTGGAGTCGTTGACTGGAGTAGCTTACCTGATAACTTGTCTGGTCACACTGAGCAATACTATGCTGGTGCTAGTCAACATGGTGGTGAACACCCTTTTGGAAATCTTGCTCTCATGGCCCTGGAGTCTACTGAGGGTTCCTGTTCAAATGCATCATCTTCACAGGTAACTCAGGTATCTTCAGAGGCTAAAACCAAGTTATGTTCTGAATCATGCATAGTTGCCTTTGTCTCTATTAGAAAGGCAAATGTAGCATTAATAAATCAAAAACTTGAGCTTGAGAAAATCATTTTCAAAACAAAAGCTGAGTATGAGTCTGCTCTTAACAGTAAAAGTGATGAGATTTATAAGCTTAAATGCCAATTAAATGATGAAAAGGCCAAGCTAGAGGTTACTCTGGAAGACCACAGGAGTCTCAAAGAAAAACTTGCAGTGACCCAAGTTGAGTGTGAACGCTGGGTCTCATCATGCAAGGATTTGAAATGCTTCTTAGCAAGCAAACTGCTTCAAATGTGAAGTTTGGTATTGGTTACAACCATACTGCTCCACCAACAGACTTTACTCCTAACTCCATAGTTAAGTCTGAAAGTGAAAGCAATCTCCAAACCACATTATCATGTGAGTTATTCTCCAATGATAATCTAAGACCAGAGAATTAAACCAGTGTTAAGATCTCAACAAATAAATGACTGATGGTCTAACTACTGAGACTCATATGAAGCTGAGTACTTCAGATGTTGTTCCTCAATGTACCTCAAGTACTGAAAGAGACCCAACATCTGAAAAGCATTTCAAATCAGTTGAAATACAAGGACTATCAACTGCTGAGGAATCCATCAAACAGTCTATTAGGACGGATGGAAAACAGTTGAATTACCAGTCTTCAGCTGTTACAAATCCTTTAGTACCTAGTACTGATAGGAGGAAAGTACTGAAGATCACACCTTCAGTAGTTTCCACTTCAGCAGTAAAGATGTCCAAGATGAAGAATAAACCATGTGAAATTTGTGGTAAATTCAATCATCTATCTGATGAATGTTGGTACAAAAAGGGTTTAAAGCTCCAAAGGGATGAGCTCATTAAACTAGAAATAAATAAAATGAAAACTGAGTTTGAGACCAAGTTTGTACCATAATCATCTCAACCTGATAAACCCAAGGCCTTCCCCAAATCCACTAAGAACGATGCGGTTTATCAGAAGACAGCTGATAGTGTTCATCATGATAAACATAAGACTAAGTCTGTGAAGTTTAAGGAGGAAATGATGGGTCACAGGAACTCATCAAAAACAAGCTCTGGAGTGTCAAATGAACTGAAAGCTCGAACTTCAAATCAGACACAACTTGTTATGATGGTTTAGCATATGTTGGGGAGAGTTAACCAACTTGAAACCCATGTGGTCAAACCACTGGAGAGGAATTCCAGGCCCAAATCCATTTCAGCACCATCTCCATTTTCATCAGCTGTTAATCATAAGAAACCAGCTATGGTTAAATCTGTTGATAAAGTAAGTCCCAAAACCAAAAAGGTTTGGGTCTCCAAAGCTAACTAGTTTCTTATGATTGTGCAGGGTTCTTCAGCATGCCAAAGAAGCATCTGGTATGTGGACAGTGGAGGATCCATGCACATGACTGGGAGCAGCTCTCTTCTTCACGATTACTCTTAGGGAAAGAAGGGATTGTCGCATTTGGAAATGATGCTAAAGGTTACATCATTGGAAAGGGATTTGTGTCTAATGGAGATATTAGATTTGATGATGTCAACCATGTGGAGAATCTCAAATACAATCTGTTGAGTGTCAGTCAGATGTGTGACAAAGGACATGCTGCTCTTTTCACAAGCCAGAACTGTAGAATTCTGTCTTCCAAGGTTCTGAGCCTGATTGACAATGCACTGGATGATAATACTCTCCTGAAGGCTAATAGGATAGGAAGAGTATATGCCTTGGATCTGTCAAAGAAAATTGATTTGAGAGGCCATCCATGCTTGTTCTCCAAGGCCTCTCTCCAAGAATCTAAACTGTGGCATAGAAGGCTGGGTCATGTTAATCTCAAAAACATGAATCAGCTGATCCACAAGAGTTTAGTGAGAGGTCTTCCAATAAAGGAGTTCAATTGTGATGAAATCTGCACTGCATGCTTAAAAAGGGAAAGAACATAAAGTTTCATTCCCAACCATAGAAGAGTCCAAGTCTAATGCCTGCTTACAACTACTACACATGGATCTTTTTGGTCCTGTGAAGGTAATGAGTATGGCAAAGAAGAAATACTGTCAGGTAATTGTGGATGATTACTCTAGATATGTATGGACCTTCTTCTTGCATTCAAAGGATGAGGCTGCTCAGTCCATTATGAACTTTGTGTTACACATTGAGAAGCAGTATTCCCTACAAGTTAAGTGTGTGAGGAGTGACAATGGTACTGAATTCAGAAACCACACTCTTGATGAGTTTTACTTGTCAAAGGGAATCAAGAGGTAGTATAGCATCCCAAGGACTCCAGAGCAAAATGGAGTAGTGGAGAGAAAGAACAGGATCCTCATTGAAGCTGCAAGGTCCATGTTGGCTGATTCTGGTCTGCCACTGACCTTTTGGGCTGAAGCTGTCAATACAGCCTGCTATGTATAGAATAGAGCCTTAGTAAATCAGAGATTGATGAAAAATCCTTATGAAGTTTTACATCATTTAGCCCCTTTGATTTCATTCTCTAGAGCATTTGGGTGTCCCTGTTACATTCTCAACACAAAGGATCAACTCCAAAAGTTTGATTCTAAGGTGGATGCAGGGTATTTTGTTGGGTATTCATCCACTTGCAAGGCTTATAGAGTATTCAACTGTCAGACAAAATAGTTGAAGAAACCTTGCATGTGAAGTTCAATGAATCCCCTAAGGATACAATTCCACAAAACCCTGTGGAGTTGTTTGATCTGGACATACTGCAATATGTTCCTTATCAACCACCTGCTGTTGTAGATCATATGAACCATCATCTTTTGTAGCTAGTCATCCATCTGGTGTTACTGATGATGATGATGATATCAGTAATCACCTTTTCAAGTTTAGTGATCAACTGCCTGATTCAGCTAGACCTGATGTTCCTATAGCTTCAGTAGCACAATCCACAACAAATGCTGATGAGATTTCTACAACTTCAACTTCCTTTGAATTACCATCTACTGATTGGTTTCAAGGAAATGCTTCACCATCACCATCTGTTGCTACTGAGCCTGCCATAAACACTTGCACAGATCTTATTGTGTACCAAGATCTGAAGAATCACCCTATGTCTCAAATCATTGGTGATATCAATGCTGGCGTTTCAACAAGAAGTCAATTGTCTAATTTCTGCTTCTATGCTCTCTTCATTAGTCAGCAAGAGCCAAAGAACTATCACATTGCTTTAAGGGACAATGGATGGGTTGAAGCCATGCAGCTTGAGCTTCTTCAGTTTAAGAAACAGCAAGTGTGGGAACTGGTTCCTCTACCTCCAGGTAAGTGTGCAATAGGCACTAAATGGGTGTTTAGGAACAAAACTGATGAAAATAGGCTTATTGTTAAGAACAAGGCCAGACTGGTTGTACAGGGGTTTTCACAAGAGGAAGGTATTGAGTATAATGAAACCTTTGCCCTTGTAGCCAGACTGGAAGCAATTCGATTGTTTTTAGCTTATGCTACTTATCACAACCTTAAAGTTTTTCAAATGGATGTCAAAAGTGCATTTTTGTATGGGAAAATTAAAGAAGAGGTTTATGTATGTCAACCACCAGGTTTTGAGGATAATAAACATCCTAATTGGGTGTATAAGCTTGATAAGGCTCTCTATGGGTTGAAACAAGCTCCTCGAGCCTGGTATGAGACATTATCAAACTTTCTTCTGGAAAATAATTTCACTAGAGGCTCCATAGATAAGACTTTATTCATTAAGAAAGCTGGGTAGCATAATACTTGTTCAAATTTATGTAGATGATATTATTTTTGCATCCTCTGATCCACAGTTGTGTGATGCCTTTACAAAGTTGATGAAACAAAGTTGAAATGAGTGCCATGGGAGAATTACAGTTCTTTCTGGGTTTGCAAATCAAACAAAAGGCTGATGGAATTTTCATTCATCAGTCCAAATACACAAAAGATCTTTTGGAAAAGTTTGATTTACAAAAGTGTAAGCCTGTTCTACTCCCATGTGCAACACCACACAACTGGATACAGATCAGAAAGGTAAAGTGGTTGATGAAACACTTTACAGATGTATGATTGGGTCCTTATGTACTTAACAGCTTCTAGACCAGATATTATGTTTGCTACATGTGTTTGTGCTAGATTTCAGGCTGCACCTAAGGAGTCTCATTTGATTGCAGTCAAGAGGATCTTTAGATATTTGCAAGGCACTCCATCTCTAGGTATGGTATTCTACTAGACATTCTGGTAAATTAGTTTCTTATTCTGACAGTGACTATGCAGGGTGTAAGTTGACAAGAAGTCCACTTCTGGAGGATGCCAATTCTTAGGCAACTGCTTGATTTCTTGGCAGAGTAAGAAGCAGACCTCAGTTGCTACATCAACTGCTGAAGCAGAGTACATTGCTGCTGCAAGCTGTACATCTCAGGTACTCTGGCTTCAAAACCAATTATTGGATTATGGCATAACAGAGACTAAGACCCCATTGTTATGGACAGCTCTTCAGCTCTTTGCATTGTCAAGAATCCTGTCCAGCACTCTAGGACTAAATATATTGAAATCAGACACCATTTTATTAGAGATTGTTTTGAAAAGGTCTGATTGATCCAAAATTTGTTCCTAGTGCTGATGAGCTTGCAGACATTTTCACTAAGCCCTTGGATAGCACAACTTTCCAAAACCTAGTGTTAAGGCTTGGTATGCTGCAGCTAGAATAAGTGACAACTACTGGTGATCTCAGCTCACAAGTACTGATGATCATTAGTTTATTATAGTCATATATAAGTACTGAAGTTATCCTCCCTGAAGTTTTAAAACTACTAGATTAACTTCTCAGTACTCAAGTACTTTATTTGTTGAAACAGCTGATGTAGTTACAACAGCTGATATAGTCACAACAGCTGTTGTAGCCACAACTACTGATGTTAGAAATGCAGATAAGTACTGATGACCAATGAAACGTCTGAAACTCAGATCTAAGTCTGATGAGTAAGAGTGGAGGTCAGACAGAAACAACTGAAAAGCAATGAATTGACGACAACTACTGATGAGCTTTTCTCTCTTCAGTAGTTTCCCAACTGCTGTTTCCTTTAAACAACTGAAGCAATACCATGTCTTTAGTAGTTTCACAACTACTGATGACTAACACCAAGTCTTCAGTTGTTTACAACAACTGATGGTAAAACCAAAGTCTTCAGTAGTTTCACAACTACTGATGACTAACGAAGTCCTCAGTTGTTTCACCACCTGAAGTCAAAACTGTCTTCAGTAGTTTTATAACTACTGATGACTAAATCTTCAGTAGTTTTATAACTACTGATGACAAATCAGAGACTTTAGCTGTTTCAACGTCTGACGGTTAAAACCAAGTCTTCAGTTGTTTTATAACAACTGCTGATCACACCAATACGGTCAGTCATTTCAAACCTCAGAAAGCTAATACCACTCATCAGTAGTTTCAACAACTGATGACTAACACCAAAACCTTCAGTCGTTTTCTAACCCTACCCTTTAAATACCTTATCCCACCTTCAGAGTTTTTACTTTCTTCTTTTCTCAAACCTAACGTTCAAAAAACTCTATAACTCTCTTCATCAATGGCGACCATGCAACTAAAACCTCGACACAACTGTGTCGCACATCTCACAAAATCGCCATACTGGACAAAGTTTCACAACGCCATTGATTTAATGGTTCAGTCACCTTACAAAACGGCTTTTCTGTTAAATCCCACCATATATGCCGAATCTCTTAACCATATATGACACAGAGTCTCTTCACTCGTTTGTCCATCATCAAAAAGTGGTCATTACTCCAGACATTCTTCGCCAAACCCTCAATCTGGATGATGCCACTTTCCCAACTGGTTATCCAAAGGGCACAATCGATCAATCATTTGCCCAGCATGGATACCAGGGTACCTGAGTGCATCTACCATATTGAAGAAACATTTCCAGGATGCCGAACGTCTCATCTTTCACCTGGTAAATGTCTGCCTTGCCCCCAAGACTTCATCATGGGATCAAATGTCCATGGTGGCAACAGGTAATGTACTCCATCCTTGAGCAACAACCTTTAAATTTTTCTGAAATACTATTTTTAGAGCTCAAGGATATGGCCCAAAAACCACTTGCTAACCGTTGGATATTATATCCTCGGTTCATAATGGCCATAATTGAAAACCAGCTTCAAGCTGAGGGACTTGTTGGCCTGGGAGTCCCTGCTACGGCTGTATTGCCTAAAGTATACTCCCGACACAACTCTGACCAATCACTAAAATTGGCTGCCAAGCTGCGCAAACCCACGCAGCTGGAACCCACAGCCCCCACCTCCAAATCCAAAGTCCCCACCAAACCACTAAAAAGAAGACAAAAAAGGCTACTCAGGGAAATGAGTCCCCTGAGGATGCCCCTGCAACACAAACGCAGGCTATATCCACTGGTTATAACCCCCTAGTGGATACAAGGACTTCATCAGCCACAGCCGCTCAGGATTCCTCTCAAAAGGAGCCTGCAGCAACCAAGAAGGGGTACCCACTAATCTGGGATCTTCCTCATTTGAGGAGATTGCCATTGAAGAGCACCATTCTCCCCAGGTGCATACTGCTTTTACCCCATCTCCCACTGCAACCGCCCCACAAAGTCCTACTCTCATTATTGCAAACGTGCTGACTCAGCTGCATGCCTCTCCTCCTCCCCAACAAACACCAACAAAGGGGAAAACCACAACAATTGAGGAAGAAGATCAACATGCTCCTGACAGCCCACAGCACGAGGGTTTCACTGTTCTATCTCCTGGTGTGGATATGGAGACCAGAACATCTGGTGAGGCTGCCACCTCTCTTCTGAATCAGCACATGATCAGACTGAGGCTGTAACATAGCTAAGACCTCACCAGAGGCAACAGCTGATGAAGGACATTGTCCTGAGGCTGGAAGTCCCCAGTTCCAAGAAAAAAGGGCACATGCTACAACTGGTCTACACCCAGTGCATGTACATCCTGCTACAAGCAGGAGGTCAGGTGATTCAGCATCTGCTGATGATGACCTGGGCTTCTTTTATGATGTTCTGGCCCAGAACACAATTCTTGAGGAAGAAGTCAGTAGACTACAAAGACTACTTGACCAATTCTCTCACACAGCAAGTCCATCTGCCACCAACATAACCCACAGATGGCACCTTCACCTGAAGGTCTCCCACACACTCAGCCACTCAAAACTTCAGAGCCACCAGCCTCTATTTCTGGCACTGCTTCTCAGGGAGAGAACCCCTCTGAGCAAACAGCTGCTATCTTTCAGCAATCCCTACCTCTCATCACCCCAATGATCACAGACATTGTGATCAAAACCATGGATGAGAGGCTTCCCTCAATCATACAACCCCTGGTGGAGGAGATTGTGAGCACAAGGCTTTCTGCTACACAACCCTTGCAACCAATGCAACCAAAAAGGGGAGAGTCAGTCAGTGAAAGCAAAGAGGAAGAGCATAGAGGGGAAGAAAGATAAGGAGACTGAAAAGGAAGAATAATTGGTGAAGGAAGCTGACATTGATCAAGTGGGTGAAAGTCACAAAGACTTTCATGTCACATATAAGAGAGGAAGGTTGAAGAAAAGAAAAAGAACTCAAACTCGATGAGATGATCAAAATGGCGGATGCTACACACAGTAAATCAATGGACTCCATTATTGATCAACTGTATAGACAGGGGTTCGATACTGCACAACTTGACTCAGAGATTAGGAGACTTGAAGTTGAAGAAATTAACTCAAGATGGGCAAGTTATGATGCATTAAAGAGAAAGACTAGAGATCATGATCAGATTCATTGCAAAATACCTTGGGAGATCATTGATCGAGATTAAGTCATGGACCAGGGATAGTATCTTGGCAATAACCACCAAGATCTGTTCGTCTGAAGCATACACTAAGGATTGGTGATTGAAGCACTAAATGAGCAGGTGCTAAAAGAACAGCCTGCAAAACCTCCCACTTCAAAATCACCACTACCACAACCCACTAAACCAACTCCTTTACCCTCAAAACCAACAGCCGATGATGCACCCAAGAAGAAGAAGAGAAGGGTGTTGAGGCTAGAAAAAGAAGAAGAGGATGATGAGGAAGAAGATAGGCTGCCTCTTTCTACAGTCCTAACTTTGCCTAAAGCCAAACCTATGCCCATCACTCCCACCTCACAGATGGAAGCTGTGAGAGTAAACATAGAAGAAGAATAGCAGCAAAAGCTTCATGATGATGAGATGCTGAAAAGCATAGACAAAACTTATGCTGCTTCTTCCTCAATAATCATCATGAAGAAAGAAGCTCTGAGATTGTACACCCTTGCTAACACATTTCAATATCAAAAGGAAAAGGTGAGAATATGGCCTGATCCTAGGGTGGCTCACAGAATTTTGAAGAAAGAAATTCCTTCAAGATACAAGGGCCAAGTAAAAAGGATCGTAGATGAAGAGATCACAGTGGTCCTTGTAGTATCACCCTGGGAAATTGTTGAAGATTTCAAGAAGGCCTATGAAACTAAACAGCCACCCCAAAAGATGTTAGAGAACAGAGTGATTAAAAAGGGGTTAGTCTACAAGAGGCTTGAGAACTTCAAATAAAATGAGCTCAGTCTGTTACTTGAAGGGACTCACCCAGATGAGTTTGCATACAGACAGATCACAACAGTTGAGCTCAAAAATGGCAAACAGGCTAAGTACATTTCAGAGCTGTATGGCGTGAAGGATTGTTTGATGGTGGAGCTGAAAATCTTACCATGGAAGAACAAATTATGTTTCTCAGAGCATACACCAGAGAATCCTACAGGCTTATACATGGGAAGTAGATTTCATGGATAGGACCACAGCCCTGTGTCCAGTTCCCCAATGTCAGGGCTCCTATCCATACTATGCCAACCAAATTTCATAAATTTATTCCTAGGCCAGTGCTTAATTGGGTCATCTTCTTAGCTGATCAAGAAGGAAAGAGACCAATCTTACTACCAACAATAAGTGGGACCTCAATAAAGTTAAGGTTTTGGCTGCATTGGTTCAGGGGGAGTTTGTTGGACCAAAAGAACCAATGAGCCGGATCAAAAAAACCTTAAGTCCCACAGACGTCACAACTGCTGAAGTCCACAACAGCTGAAGACAAAGTCTGAAGACAAGTGCTGAAGACAAAGTCTGAAGACAAGTGCTGAAGATAAAGTCTGAACACAAGTGCTGAAGACAAAGTCTGAAGACAAGTGTTGAAGACAAAGTCTGAACACAAGTGCTGAAGACAAAGTCTGAACACAAGTACTGAAGACAAAGTCTGAAGACACAAGTGCTGAAGACAAAGTCTGAACACAAGTACTGAAGACAAAGTCTGAAGACACAAGTGCTGAAGACAAAGTCTGAACACAAGTACTGAAGACAAAATCTGAAGACACAAGTGCTGAAGACAAAGTCTGAAGACACAAGTACTGAAGACAAAGTCTGAAGACACAAGTGCTAAAGACAAAGTCTGGAGACACAAGTGCTGAAGACCAAGTATCAGACGTTGTCACAACAGCTGAAGAGGTCTTCTTCAGTAGTTGTGACGGTTTTCTTTTAGTAGTTTTATGTTTTTGTTTTCAGTAGTTTTGTAAAATGACTGAAGAATTTGTTCTTCAGTCGTTGTAGTTTCAGTAGTTTCGTATCAGTAGTTTTATGTTTTATACTTAGCACTCTGATATGTTCTTCAGTAGTTGTGAACATTTAAGTAGTTTGTTAAGTTTTAGTTATTTTTGTAACAAATCTGCCAGATGTCACTATCCCGTGATATCAGCAGTGATTGCACTCTATATAAGGAGTGTCAACCCTACTGTAATTTGTGAATGATTGAGCAGAAACATTTGATATTATTCAAACATTCCTTTTCATAGAAATATATTCTCTCTTTACAATCGTATTTGTTCTTAATGCATACGTATATCAAATTCTTGCTATAATTTGTCTAATTCTTGTTCTATTCCGCTGCGTTACACTCTAATCCATCAAACTTGAGATCTCTGATCCTGTCAGTTACCTCAACATAGAATACAAGGATACGACAATGAATTTTAAATCCTATGAGGCCCCGTTCCCGACAAGCCTCATAGTTAGTCAATCATAGCATAAAACTTAACAATATAAATTTTTATATAAAACGTCGCAACATAGTAATTTAAAATATTCACCTCTTTACATCATTCAATATAAAAATAAGCAAATTTTATTAGACATAATACTCACTTGTTTTGAAATAGATCTTTTAATTGTTCTTCATAAAATTAAAACATCATCAGATGGGGAGGGGCTGTCTCACTAGATCCTAGTCCTTGCTTATTTTAATAACAAACTTTAAATGCAAGAATGATGATATTATGTTTTTTAAGGTCTTCTTTTCAAGAACATATTTTTTTGCCTTGGCTTTGTTCATCACAAGCTTAGTCTGACATTCAGTCAACTTAGTTATGAGATCTTTATCAGTTGGTATGTTCATGTTGAAGAGTTGCAATGGTTTTCTCTAAGTCCTCTATCTTTAGTTTATAATCATTTTTAGCTATTGTAAAGTCTGATTTTAAGATATTTAAGGACTCAAGATCAGATCTTATCTCTAAGTTGTAGGACATGTATCTATTCACTTTAACAATACTTTCAGGTGTATTGACATATTCCAATACCTTTGCTTCATCATGGTCAGCTATTAGTGCTTGGTTTGGAGATGCATCATTCACCTGAAAGCTATAGTCAATGCCTCCTTCTTCAACAGCAACTACAACTTGTTGCTTTGGTTTTTCATTCTTAGTAGCTCTCTTAGTATAGTTTGCCCTGGCTTTTGCTTGGCCACCATTTGTCCTTGGTGCCTTGCACTGTCTTGCAAAGTGACCCATTTGGTTACGGTTGTAACACTTGACTTTGCTTTTGTCCAGCCCAAACTTTACACTGGCTGCATTGCTTGGATACTTCCCCCTTATCCTCTTATAGAACTTCTTGGCTCTATGAGTGAGGAGAGCTATTTTCTGAACTATCTCTATCTATTCCAGGTTATCTGGTTTGATTCAGTCTAAATCTTTAAGAGTGAAGAGAAAGTTGCTTGTGCTTTCATCAGAAGACATAAAGGCTTATGAAGAGCTTGTCTCTTAGAATGGGCTTCCTTGAGTTTAGATTTCTCTAGGTGTCTCCACGAGGTGATAAAAGGACCCTTTTATGAGTTTTCAGGGTAGTATATAAGATGATGTTATGGTTTTATACAATCCCTTTCAATCATATAAAGGTTGAACTCAGTTAATTGCTGGTGTCTCCAGATGAACCTTGCATGTTCATCTCCATCTAGTATCCACTAAGATTCTTAATTCTTTGGATGACAAGACAATAATATGTCCATTCCTTAGGAAGAGAGGACATAAACTTCTTGACTATGTCTCTGTTCTCAAGCTACTCCAACATCCATTAGAGTGTCCATAATTTCAACATACTTAAAGTATTGCTAAGTCATGGTTCCACCTGCTTTGAAGGTAAAGTTTTTAACTTGCTATTTCTGGAGATACTTCTTGTTATACTTGGCATCAGTTGACCCATCATACATCAACTTCAGTGCATCCCGTAGCTGTTTAGGTGTTTTGCGCTTCTTGAAGCCTCTGCATATGTGTCACACCCTAACCTTGGCGGCGGAAACATCGAGATGTGAGGATTAAGATTGTTTACAGCCACAAAACGCTATTATTAAAACCCAAATATGATAATCATAAGTTTCAAATGTAACATTACAAACATAAGTCTCAAATAAGAAATCAACAATACGAAATAAGAAATAACTCAAAACAGTTCATTTATTTAACTAGGTTCATTCCCAGATATGAAAAAACTTCAAAGATGGCTATCAAACTTGCGTGTTTCGTGAAACATATTAAAAATAAAAGGTCAACATAACGTTGGTGAGATTTCCATAGTTTTTATACATAAATATATAAAAGATGGAAATTCATGTTATAAGTTAGTGAGCAAAGTAACTAGGAATGTAACATAGATGCACAATCAAACATCGATAGTCTACAAGTTTCCATGTTTACAAGTTTATACGATTAGCTAAGTGTACTTGGATTAACCAAGCAGGCTTGTCAAGCCCATAGATCTATGACATCGCTAGGCTAGTAATAGTTAATGATTGCAAATATAATAGTCAATACATGGTAATTACTAAAATCAACTAACCCCAACATACAAGTGAATTGCCAAGAGTTTAAAAGAATCAAACGAGTTTACAAGTGCAATGATTAACATGTTTCATCCCAAAGTGTAAAAATATGCAAAAGGGTATAGAAATACTCACCTAATCAATAATTATATATTTGAAGATTAAATCGAATAATAAACGTCGTTTCAATATAGTCCTTCACAATGCACCTAAAATGTATATTTACAAGATTTTAAGTTTAATAATAATTTTAATGGTTAAACTAGAACTAGGGTTTCAATTTGGTATTTGGGATTTTGTCAAACAATTATATTTAACGAATGGAAATCAATTATATTTTCTTGGAATAAATGCTAAGAAATATATTTATATTTTATATGAAGATATGAAGGAGAAAATATTTATAATAATTTGAAGAATTTAGATATAAAGTTGAAATAAAGTTTTATAACTAAATGAAATTAACATGCTTTTAACAACAGTTTCAAAAGCAATGTTTGAACCAACAATAATTTATTATTTACTATTTAAAATTTATAAAAATAACCAAGAATAACCCTTGTTAAAATAATTTTAAAAATAAATATTTAATTGTTTAACTTTTTTAAAAAAATACAGAAAATTATATGATGGCTTTAAAAGTATTTAGAGTTTACAAAACCCATTTTTATATTTATTAGAAATATTCATGAAATTTATTTAAGGCTAAAAGCCTTTAAAAATATACATGATGGTGCCTGGGTTCGAAGCCGGGACCTCATGTTTGTGGGTTGAACGACTTAACTAGTGAAGCAGGGCCAAGGCCTTGGTTAACTTGGTTTTTAAAATTTAAAATCACAACTCCAAAGATTTCCCCCAAATCCAAGAACCCTAGAACCGGATTAACACCAATTGAATCCAATTTCGCTGTTGAAAATGAAATCAAAACATGGGGCTTTTGTTCCCCACATGAAAACAAATATATAACAATGTTTACCCGGTTGGATTTAGTTTCAATGATGAACGAGTACAAGAACAGATCGCGACCTCCTAACACTGGTTTGACACTCAAATGACGATGATAATCAAATTTTTTGTACAGGTGGCTTCTAATGAACTCAAAGATGAAAAGCCCACTCTTTAATTCAGGTTTTGAAGCACAGATGATGGTGTTTGAACAGTTGCAGGTCATGATGAGGTTGTTAATCGAATAGCTTTGTTTGTGTGTTTTCAGGTGCAATTGGAAGTTCTTAATGATTAGGTTTAGTTAGATGATTGCATAGGTTCATTTAATTAGATTATAATTACGGTTTAAAGCTTGAATGGCTATGTAGTTTAATGTGAATCTATTATGTAATCGATTGGACTAGAAACGGATGTTTAAATATGGTTAATTGATGCACACATGTTCGAATCACATTCTAGAAGGGTTAGGGAGTGGCTTCGGATCAATATTTGATGGTTTTCAACGAGTATAGGAGTAGCTGGAGCCCGCCAACGATGGCTGGAATTTGTGGCCGGAAATACGCGTGAAAAGAAGTGGGGATTGAGTTTCAAAATTTTACAATTCAACCCCTGTAGTTTTGATTTTAACATTTTATGTAAGAATCTTATGTTTAAAGTTTCTTAAATTGACAAATAAGACTTCTTAACTCCAAGTTTTATACATTTTTAAGTTTATATTTTTTTACAAATTATTAATAATAACAATGTTATTATTCTTAGTTATTATTACTATTGTTATAATTTATTATATTAATATTATCATCATTATTATTATTATTAATATTAATATTGTTATTACTATTATTAATATTACTTATTGTTATTATTATATTTTTATTATTATAATTTATTATTATTATTATTAGTAATATTATCATTATCTGTTATTGTATTTAATTATAATAGACTATTAACTTTATAACAAATGAATGAACATAAACAATCCATAAGTTTCATATATCGCAACAATGGTCCTTACAAGAACAACAATGCTAACATCTAGATAACCAAAATTATATGATGTTACAATATGTAGTTTGGAAGAGCAGTTTGAAAGGTTGTCATAGCTTTCTAATCAATCTCTATTCTCTTCCTGTCTTCTTTAGAATAGTTAGTGACTGGGTAAGTAAGATTGAGATTCTTACTGAGAATCGAATATTGTAATCAAGTCAATGATTGAATGGTGGAAACAAACAATCAAAGAACATTCAATGCAAGAATTATACTCATAAATGCTTTTGTATTATATATATGAAAGTTGATTGATTACGGAGAATAAATGACAACAAAAATTCTCTATGTCTATCATCCGTCACTCAGCTCTCACCTAATGTACGAGGTTATCTATTCTATTTATAGGCAGACAAGATGCGTTTTACAAAATGACTAGCTACCCCTAACCTATTAAATCAGAACTAGTCTAAGTATTGATCCACACCTTTGCTTGTTCATCCGCATTGGCAAATGCGGATGAGTTTACTTGATCGGCATTTCTTCACTTGATCATCCATATTAGTATGTTGGTCATCCGTATTGGTTAATGCGGATGAACAAATACTTATTTACATTTGTTCGATCATCCGCATTTTTCAAATGCGGATGAGCAAAGTCTTGTCCGCATTAATACTTGGTCTTCCGCATTTGTTAATGCGGAAGAACAAATACTTGTCCGTATTTGTTTTATGTCTTCCGCATTGACAAATGCGGAAGACAATACTTGGTTTTTCTTGAGCAGGATCTTCATCCGCATTTATTCTTGGACTTGTGGAATTCCAGCAAAGCAATCATCAAATCACCATTGAATTGGCATGTATGATCCCTTCAGGGTGCAACAATACCCCCCCTAAGGATTATACAACCTATGTTCTTCAATGTTTGGGAGGTGATTGATGTTATGGGGAATCTGTTGGGTCTTGTGGAGATAGTAAAAATGCAGCTTTAGTTGGATCCAGAATAGCTTTAATCATGTTGACAAAATTTGTTGCTTCTGATATTCTATCCCTACTCAGCACATGTATCTTCATTTTGCTCATATTTTAGATGGCTTCTATTGGTAATTTCTTCAAAGAAATAGGTTCCCAAATAGAAATAGTAGAGAGACCATCTCTGTGAATTAGTAAGCTTCCACCCACATCTACCTCAAGTTTGACAATGTTCCCAAGTTGCAATGGTGTCTTCTTTTTCTTTCTTTTGTCTCTTTTGGTATTGATACGATGATAAGCCAATTTTAGAAACTTGATGCACTTTAGGAAGAAGTGCATAACTTGTTCACCTAGTTTATTGTTTATTTCCCTGAAGTGTCTGGTATAGATATAGTGAATGTAGGATTCATCAAGCAACCTTACTTCATTTCCAATAAAAGTCGTATTTCAGCACCCTCCTTTCCTCCCCACTTCCTTTCAATCACCATCTCATATGTTTTTTCATCATAGTATACATTTGAGATGGGTGTGGAGGAATAAGTACCGGACACCATTTTTCTCTTCAAAGATTTTGTTGGTTTCACCTTCAACTCAGGAAACACAACTTCTTCTGCTTGCATTTTCTTCTTCTTCTCAAGGGCATTAATAAAAGAATTATCTTTTCTCATGCATATTGTCTTTAATGAATTGAAGTTGTCAGTCCATCTGACATTTTAAGTATCTTTTCAAATTCAAATCCCCTGAACATAGCTGAGTGATTGATCAGTTCCAGTTGAGCTAGTTCTTTTAAGTCATGGATCTCCAGGGCATTTACAAGAGCTGGGTACTCTGTAAAGAATTGGACCAGCCCAGAGATCCTTTTCACCATGAACATATTCCACATGCTGTCATACTTCTATGCAATTATTTTCTGATCAACTTTGCCTTTGGGAGTAGATACCCGTCTGATTAACTCAGTAGTGGTTAATCCTTCTATTAGTTTTAACTGAGAGGGTTCTGCAAACCATTCAGGGTATTTGTGAACTACAAGGGCCAACAATTCTTGATCTTTCTGGTTTAGCATCATGTCTTGAGCACTTACCATAGATCTTAGCTTCTTGTTTAGGATTTCTTCTTCTAACCGCTTGAGCATATCTTTCTTTTCATTAATCATTTGGAGAGTAGCAGCCCTTAATGAGTTTGTTTTCATATTCCCAATTTTCCTTCTTGTGAATCCTTGGCTTGAAAGATAATCCTTCATTTTCTTATCTGACATGCTATAAGGATCAGGAAATAGTGGATCGGGAGTTGGGGTTGATTTCTTCATGGTTGATAGTTTAGGCAGAGGAACCTTTCTTGAAAATGATCTTTCATACTCAGTTGTGGTTGATTTCTTCATAGCAGACACTTTTGGCACATGAGCCTTTCTGGTGACTGATTTTTCATACTTAGTTTCGAAGTTGGATCCAGTAGCTTATTCACCTTTTCTTCTTCTTCCTTCATTCCTTCATATGTCATGCCAAAGACTTCATCTAGATCATACCCATGATTGATAAAAAACATTGCTTTTATCATCAGGTCATCAGTTTAGGCCTTTTTATACCAATTCTTCCACTGGTTGTTCTGTTTTCATAGGACTGTCCATATGAACATCCTTTTCAACATCATAACCTTCAGCTATATCTCCTTCTTCCAGATCAATAGTAACAACTTGTTTCTTTATTTGCGCTTCAGCCTGCTCATGTTCTTCAAGAAATTCAACTATAGTTGCCAAGCTTCTAGGGTCATCTTTCCTCTTTTTCTTCACACTCTCTTCTTCAATCATTGGTCTTTTTCCCTTAGATTTTTCAGCTAGATATTTTCTCTTCCTGGAGTATGTTTGAAGTTTTGGACTTGAAGTTTCAGCCTTTTCCATCTCTTCATCCATTTTTTTAGTCTTGGTTTGTTCTTGATCATCAATTTCTATTTCCTACTATTTTATTTCTTTTTTATTTTTTTCCTTTTCTTTTTTACAGAATTCTCTTATCATTTCTTTTTGTTCCTCAGATAGTGCCACAGCAGGTACAATTTGCATGCTCAACTCTTTCTCCAGTGGAACTGGAGATTGAGGAATGACTACAATAGGTTCGGAGTTGGTCCTTTGGTCTGCAACAAAATCCCAAAAATCTTCATCTATTGTGAATTATTCAATAGTAAAGCTATCCATAGCACTGATTATTTCTTCAAATTCATCTTTCTCAGTTTGAGTAGCCTCTGATTGCCCAGAATAAACCACAATTTCTAAGCTTTGTTCCTCATTCTTTGTTTGGCTTGCATCTTTTCTTTGTTCATAATTCTTTGAGAAAGACTGGTTCTCATCATCAATAACTTTTTCTTTTTCATTTTTACTTTCTTAAGCCCCAACACCTTTTTGAATTTCAGTTAGCATTTCAAGTTCAGAGATCCTTTTCTTTTGACTTTCAACTTGACTTTGGAGATTGGAGATGATTTCAGCTTGTTCTTCAATAATGTTCTATTACTTTTCCATAGCTATAGTTTGAATGGCAAGAGTGTCAACATGGCCACTCACTTCTTCTCTAGAATGGTTCAGGGCAGCTTTCAAGTAGTCAATTTCTTTCTCTTTCTCTTTCTTTTCAGCTTCATACTTTTCTTTTATTTCTTTTAATTCATGCTCATTTTCATCAAGCTCTAGAATCCTGTCATCAATGATTCTAGCTCTCCTATTTAGTATTCTTTCCATCCTTTCAACCTTTTGTAGGAGCTCAGATATCAACTCATCCTTTTCACCAGGCCTGTTTATATTAGATTCAGCAAACCTTTTCGAGAGAGCAATCTCAGAAGTTGCTCTCTTTACAAGCATTTGAGCATGTTGATCCTCCTCATCTGAAGATGATTTGGATGCTTTAAAAGAGCTAGTTGAGTCTCCAAATTCAGTTGGGTTATCATGGGTGGGCAATGGTTAGTGTGGTGATGTTGGTGAGTGATGAGGTGGTGATATTGGTGATTGATGAGGTGGTGATATTGGTGAGTGATGAGGTGGTGATATTGGTGAGTGATGAGGTGGTGATATTGGTGAGTGATGAGGTGGTGATATTGGTGATGGTTGTGGGGTTGTTTGTGGTGTTGGTTGTGGTGTTGGTTGTGGTGTTGGTTGTTGTGATTGACTTTGGTGGGAACTGGGACAATCACCTTCCTTTGGTAGAGTTCTCCTATAATAATATTTACCACGCAAGTATAAAGGCAGCTACGTATGAAGCCCTATACTATAGGAAATGCCGCTCACCATTGAGCTGGAATGAGTTTGGTGACAACCAAGTAATGGGACCCGACATCATGTTGGAGACCACCGACAAGATATTTAAAATCAAGGAGCGTTTGAGAGCAACCAGGGACCATCAAAAGAAATACGTAGATAGAAGACGAAAACCTCTGGAATTTCAAGTGGGTGATAAGGTAATGCTAAAAGTGGCACCATGGTAATGTACCGTGAGGTTTGGAAAGAGTGGAAAACTAAGCCCGAGATACATTGGACCTTTTGAAATACTAGCAAGAGCTGGTTTCATGGCATATAAATTAAAGCTACTACAAGAGTGAAGTTACATACATGACACCTTCCATGTGTCAAACCTTAAGAAGTGCCTAGTAGACAAGACCTTAGAGATACCATTAAGGGAAGTTTGGATAACCGACAAGCTAAAATTCATGGAAGAACCCATAGAGATCACAGACCGGATGGTCATGAAAGTCCGACCCAGTCGCATACCCAAGGTCAAGGTAAATGGAATTCTAGGTGAGAACCTCAATTTACTTGGAAGGAGAAGATGAAATAAGAAAGAGTTATCCACACCTCTTTAACCCACCCATACCGAATCTGATCGAAGTTAAAATTTCAGGACGAAATTTCCTAAATAGTGGGAGAATGTAACGACCGACTTCTAGGTCATAATCTAACATTACCAACGTGCATCATTACCTATTCAGTTAATATTAATGTTAATATCATTACCAATATTATTATTAGCATTATTGTTATTATGGCCATTATTGTCATTTTTTATTATTTCATGTGTACATTTGTGAATGTTTTAGCTAGTTCAAGCTTTACCATAGGGAAACTTGTTGATACATATGTACCTAGTTTATGAGTTTAATGTAAATGTCTGTCATGTCTTTCATATATGTAATGAATGAGTTGAATGAAATACAATATGTGATTGATGCTTATAATGACTAATGTTTCATTGTTTATTGTGTGTTAATGTATGTTGAACTACCTATATACGTTTGTGATTGTTGTGCATAGTTCTTAGTCAAAAATAATTAAGAAACGTGTTCAAACTTAATCGTATGAAGTCTTCATGCGAATGAACCATGCTAATGGACCATACACATGAATACTTCATGCTAATAGACCAGTCGCACGACTAAACCAGGAGACTGGATCAGTCGCACGATTGAGACATAAGATTGACTCAGTCGCATGACTGAACCTTCAGTCCTGCGTATGGATCAATCGCATGATTCAGTCGTACGACTGAACAACGCTAATGGTTCGATCACACGATTAGAAAACCCTAACCTATAAATACCACTTAATTCATGGAAAAATAGAAGAATTCGAAACACTTTAAGACTTTTGACACATATTCGTACCCTAGCCGTCCAGAGACTCCAGAAAGCATGTTTCAAGTTCATAGTTCACAGTTGATCTTGTTCTAATCGTTCATAACGTTTCTTTAATCATTAGATTGATCGGAACTACGTTCTCACTAATTGGATCACCAATCAAATACAATTTTGCACTATTTGATTTGGTTTCACGCATTATCAGTTAGTACTCCGTACGTACACGATCTTAACAAGTGGTATCAGAGCTTTGACTCTTAATTTTGCGTGTTGATTCGATTAGTTTTGGTGTAAAAATCACATTTTTCATTCAAAAGAGGCACATTTTTTGTGTAAAGCAGTGTTTTCGATGTCTCTAGGTCTCAAAGTTTACTTTTTTCGGCATACGGTAGATTAAGGTTCTTGAAAATTCTTGTTTTTGTGTCAAAGTGTCAAACACATTCAATTTTGCAAAAACAGCAGCCTTCAGTTGCATGATTGGCTCAATCACACGACTAAACTCAATCGCTCCTCCCATTCGCACGATTGAACTCAGTCGCTCATTCAATCGTACGATTGAACAACCCATTCTCTTGTCTCCAATAGCACACTCTATACGTACAACTGAATCCAATCACACGATTGAATTCATTCGCACCATTCATACACACGACTGCGTCATCCACATTTGTCCAATCGCACGATTGACTCATCCGCCCTTGTCCAATCGCACGATTGACTCATTCGCACCTGTCCATTCACAGAAGTTTGAAGTTCAAATGTTGAATGTTTAAATAGATGGAAGATTAGTATTGTGCATTTACTACCAGAAGAGACTCTCGCATCCAGAACCTTCTGCTTCTAGAAAATGAAATTAGGAATCACAATAAACCATCTAAACTTATAATGTTAGATGATTACCCACAATGGAAGCACCGATTCAAAATCTATCTAAATGGAGTCGATCCTAATCTTTGGGAATCAATTAAGACAGGTTATAGTATGCTAGTCGGGGCTGATGGTGTTAAGCTCATTTTGGGAAGTATGACTGATAGCCAGAAAGCAAAGTATAATGCTGAGATGAAGGTGTACGCCCTATTGACTCAGTCAATACCAAAACACATATTCCATTAGTTTTCTGAGAACAAACAGTCAAAGAAGTTACGAGAAGCCTTGGAGAAAAGATACGACGGGAATGCAACGTTGAAAGCAGGCGAAGGCACTGAAGGAGTTTGATATCTTCTCTTCAATGGGGAAAGAAATCTTGGATGATGTTATTGAAAGGTTCTACCATCTAATGAGTGAGCTGCACACTCATGGGGTCACAACTTCTATGGAAGATAAGGTGTCAAGCTTTGCAAATGGTTTGCCAGAAAAATGGGACTCGTTTGTGTCGAATCTGAGACAGAAAGATATTTTGTCAAAGTTGGATATAAATGACTTCATATTAAAGTTGAGAGAGGAAGAACTGAGGATGAAATACAAGCCTCAGAAAGGATCCTATGACCAGAATCCATCACTTTATAACTTCTCTCCCTCTCCAACCAGTTCAAGAGCACCTCTTCAAACAACGTTTGTGTCTAGTTCAGCCGCTCCTTCTCAAACCACATCTTCAGGATCTGAAACATTAAGGTTATGAAGTACCCAATATATCGTACCTGAAGCAAATGCTACTAAGTTGAAGACCGAGAATCTCAGAAATATTAGTGTGGAGGTTGCAAAGGAGCATATGGACCATCTAGCAGCGGTTGTTCATTCTTATGATGGTCTAGTTGTATGGAAAATTGGTAACTGCCATCTGGCCGATGAAGACTACGAGCAGATGGATGAAAATGAACTAGAAAGAATGGATATTATATGGGCTTTGGCTAGTGCTGTCAGAAGAGCTAAAAAGTTTGTAAAGAAGACTGGGCAGAACTTGGTAGCCACAAAAGATACTACCTTTGGTTTCAACAAAACCAAAGTTACCTGTTTTAACTATGGAGAAAAGGGGAATTTTAAACGTGAATGTGTTAAACCCAAGAAAACAGGTAACTGAAATCCATGCTTGTCATGAACGAGTTGAATGAAATACAATACGTGATTGATACATATGTACCTAGTTTAGGAGCTTAGTGTAAAATGTCTGTCATATCTTACATATATGTAACGGATGAGTTGAATGAAATACAATACGTGATTGATCCTTATAATGTTTAATGTTTTATTGTTTATTGTGTGATAAAGTATATTGAACTAACTATATAGGTTTGTGCTTATTATGCATAGTTCTTAGTCAATAATGATTGAGAAACATATTCAAACATAATAGTATGAAGTCTTCATGCGAATGGACCATGCTAATGGACCATACGCATGAATACTTCATGCTAATGGACCAGTCACATGACTGAACGAGGAGACTGGATCAGTCGCACGATTGAAACATAAGATTGACTCAGTCGCACTACTGAACCTTTAGTCATGTGTATGAATCAATCGCATGATTCAGTCGCACGACTGAACCATGCTAATGGTACAGTCGCACGATTGAAAAACCCTAACCGATAAATACCACATAATTCATGGAAAAATGGAACACTTCAAGAATTTCGACTCATATTCGTACCCTAGCCATCCAGAGACTCCAGCAAGCCTGTTCCAACTTCATAGTTCGCAGTTGATCTTGTTCTAATCATTCTTAATGTTTCTTTAATCGTTAGATTGATCTAAACTACGTTTTCACTGATTGGATTGCCAATCAAGTAGGATTACGCACTATTTGACCTGGTTTCACGCATTATCAGTAGGTAAAAGTCGGACTATGTATCGAAATTCAATCTATAAAACACTCACTTAAAAGAGGTCACGTCTGAGGTGACCAATCAATTTTTTATGTTAAAAGGATCACGTCTGAGGTGATCAATAGTTTTGTTAAAAGGACCATGTCTGAGGTGATCAAAAGTTTTCAAATTAAGAAGGTCATGTCTGAGATGATCATCGCTCGTAACATTTTATCTATAGTTAAAAGGATAAGTATTTAAAAGGTCATAAGGTCAAACTCATAAGTATGAGCCATTCGCACGACTAGACCATAAGTATGGACCAGTCGTATGATTGAATTGTACGCATGACCCCAATCGCACGACTGAACCACACGTATGGACCAGACATATGATTGGACCATAAGCATGGGTCAATCCATACAATTGGATCACCAGAATGAACCAATCACACGGATGAAGGAGACCGATTGAGTCAGTCACATGACTGAAACCCAGTCGCACGAATGGGTGTGCCCGACTGAGCCAGTCGCATGACTGAGCCCCAGTCGACCGAATGAAGCATGCGAATTGGTCTAGTTGTCCGACTGAAGATAAAATCAGTATAAATAGGGCTAAAGTCAGTCGCATATTCTCATAACCCCTTAATCGCTCCCAAATCACCCAAAAGCAAGCACAATCCGTCTAAATTTGATTTAGTTGATTTCACACTGCAATTGTGTTACTAACGTGTACTCTAATCTTCGGTAGGTAATTAGTGATCGAAATCGCACAAAATGCATGGTGTAATCACACCCTAACCTATAAATACCACCTAATTCGGGGAAAACGGAACACTTCAAGAATTTCGACTCATATTCATACCCTAGCCGTCCAGAGACTCCAAAAAGCCTGTTCCAACTTCATAGTTCATAGTTGATCTTGTTCTAACCGTACTTGACATTTCTTTAATCGTTAGATTGATCAGAACTGCGTTCTCAATGATTGGATCGCCAATCAAATAGGATACCGCATTATTTGATCTGGTTTCACGCATTATCAGTTAGTACTTCGTACGTACACGGTACTAACATAAACGATGAGGCATGGGTGAGTGTCATGCAAGAAGAACGTCTTCAATTCAAGAAGTTAGGAGTATGGACACTGGTGGATAGGCCAAAAGGTGCTAAAGTAATTGGCATGAAATGGGTCCTGAAGTGCAAGAAAGATGACCAAGGGATTATAATCGGAAACAAGGCTCGACTTGTCGTTCAAGGTTTTAGACAAGTCGAAGGAATTGATTACAATGAAGTGTTTGCACCTATGGCTAGAATGGAAGCAATCCGTATCTTCCTAGTCTATGCATCTTATATGAAGATCAAAGTTTATCAACTAGATGTCAAGAGTGCATTCCTTCATGGGGAAATTTGTGAGACAGTGTATGTCAGTCAACCCAAAGGATTTGAGGATCCTTACCCTTGGGACAGAGTTTTCAAGCTGGATAAGGCTCTCTACGGACTCCATCAAGCCCTGAGAGCATGGTATGAGAAACTCTCAACTCATCTGGTGAAACACAGGTTTTGCAGACTAGTTATTGACTATACCCTATTTATCAAAGAAAAGGATGGCGACTTACTGCTAGTACAGATTTATATGGATGACATAATCTTCGATTCGAAAAACAAAGAGTTATGTAATGAATTGAATTTGTCATGAAAGCAGAATTTGAGATGAGTGCAATGGGGGAAATGAAGTTCTTCCTAGGATTACAGGTGGATGAGACACCAATAGGAATCTTTCTGCATCAGACTAAATATGTAGAGGATATCCTCAGTCGGTTTGATATGGAGAATGCTTTAGCTGCTGGAACTCCACTTGCCACGAACCACGATGTGGCACCTGACGAAAATGGTGATCTGGTTGATGCTACAATGTATAGAGGAATGATTGGATCCCTAATGTATCTCACAACGTCTCGTCCTGATATCATGTATGCGACGTGTCTGTGTTCCGGATATCAGGCGAAACCTAAAGTCAACCATCTCATTGGTGTTAAATGGATTTTCCGTTATCTAAAGGGTAGTCCAACACTTTGGTTGTGGTATCCTCATGACGATGATTTTGAGCTTATAGCGTATAGTGACCCGGATTATGGCGGATGCAAAATGAACTACAAGTCAATGTTTGCAGGATGTCAATTCTTTGGGAGAAGATTAGTCACCTGGCAGTATAAGAAGCAGACATCAGTTGCTCTGTCAACTCCTGAAGCTGAATATATTGTTGCTTCAAGTTGTTGGTCGTAGATCATTTGGATTCAACAGCAAATGGGCGACTATGGTTTGCAATTCTCTAACACTCCTATCTATGTTGATAATTCTGCTGCTATAGCCATCACAAAAAATCATGTCCAATATCGTAAAACAAAACACATCAGTATTAAATATCACTTTATATGTGATTGTTTTGAAAAACAATTAATTGATGTGGTTAAAATAAATACGGATTTTCAACGCGCCAACCTCTACATAAAAGCATTTGATAATCCAAGGTTTTTATATCTATTAGAGGTTAATGGCATGAAAAAGAAAAATGACGTGATCACAAAGGATGAAAATGTTTAGTCCGACATTTTTTATTTTATTTTATGTTATTTTATTTTATTTTATTTTCCTATTTATAAAAATCCAAAAACACAAAAATATTTTCGGTTTTAGAATTTTAGGGGGAGAATAGGTTAGATTAGTATTAAATTAGTTGCTTTATTTAATTACTTAAAAAAACTAGAAAGAAGAACAGATTAGCTGAAAGGAATGTAATCAGATCTGTGATATTGATTCGATGTATATGGAAAATGATAGTACACAGGGAACTGATTATTTGGGACATCAAAAGAGTTTAACGGATTAAAATGCAAAATTTAAAGTTTTAGTCTGAAAAGTCTAAGCAAAATAAAAAGAAAAATGATAGTAAACCTAGTATGCTACCAAGCTAACATAAAGAAAGTAGACCTAGAGGCTGCTAGTTCATTATATAATGTGTCAGTAGAATCAACATAATAGATAAGCAGACCTCATTGGTGGTTTCAAGCTCAAAATAAGTTGTTCAACTTGTTATGGTTTCCCATCTTATCCCTGGTTAACACAATCAACGTTGTTCCAATAAGGGGTGAAGAGCAAAATAAATGCCACATATGTGTGCGGACGACCATAAAAATGAGCAAAGCACATGGAAAAATGCAAAATGCAATCAAGATAATAACTTATGTTGTTGGTGCGTTATGTGCAAAAAGAAAATAAATGCACTAACAAGAAGATAGGTTGTGTGCCTCTCTGCTGTGCGGTGGCACTGACCTGAGGATAAGCATAACCTAAATATTCTAGAATTCATTGTTGTTTACGCCTCTCTGCTATGCGATGGCACTGACCTGAGGCTTGGCATCTCTTTGAAAGCTCTTAGAATAGTTTCTTCTTGAAATATACCCGTAGATTGCTCAAAAATCTCCTGAGGAACGTTGATTATGATATAAGCATGCGATCCGCAAATGCTTGTTGAAATAATTAAATCTTAACTCATCACCAATCTGTGTCAAAAATCTATGTATGGATTTAAGAGGACAAGCATACTAAAAATCATCGTGATCTGCAATTCTTGAAAGTCAAAATCATTGTGTGCACCTTATAGCTCTAGTATGATTTCTTAAAATGGCTATTGACTCTCAGTCAAAACAAGAATCTATCATCAATAGTTTATTAAAATGTCCCAAATGATTCTGATATACCTGTATGATTCCATAATGAATTGTACCAGAAATGAGAAACTAGAACTAAAGCTATGCTGTCCAGGAATTAAAATCGGTTAGAAGTACTCTAATAGGTTTAAATCCATCTCCATACAAAGATTCAAAAAAAGTGTTAGCTTTGTTTTTAATTTCCAGTTGTTTTTACTTATTTATTTATTTTTAGTCATTTGATAGGTGAAAGTCAGAATATGCATCAGAATTGAATCTGTGAGTCACTCACTTAAAAGAGGTAACGTCTGAGGTGAGAAATCAATTTTTTATGTTAAAAGGATCACGTCTGAGGTGATCAACAGTTTTGTTAAAAGGATCACGTCTGAGGTGATCAACAAATTTTCAAAGTTAAAAGGATCATGTCTGGGATGATCATCGCTCGTAACGTTTTATCTATAGTTAAAAGGCTAAGTGTTTGAAACGTCATAAGGTCAAACTCATAAGTATGAGCCATTCACACGATAGTCGGGATCAGTGCGAATTCTGAAGAGCATAGCTCACTTGGGCCACGATAGTCGGGATCAGTGCGGCCAGGTGTTGAGCGATTTAGGGCTGCCATATCAACGTTTCCTGTTCCTGGAGTGACATTGGTAGGACCATCACTTGTTCTTGGTGCTCTACCTCTGCCTTTGCCTCTGCCTCTCGGGGCTTCACTTCCGCCACTGTTGCTGCGGGTAACTCTTCTAGGCGGCATGTTCTAATCATAAGAATAGCAAACGCATAAGTTTTAACCATTGCAGGGCACATTATCCATGCCACATTAAGTTCTAACTTTCCGGGTTAAGACCATACTTATGGTTGTCACACATCGCTTACAAATCATGAAATTCTCACACCATGTATAAGTAATGTCCAAACAGTAGTCCATCATAATAATGGCATATCCATGCATGAAATCAAGTTTAGTCTAGCGGAGGTTGTCTATTTCCCCTCTCTCGAGGTCTCAGACATAACCTCCTCGGGGTAAATCCCAGTGTCTAAGGTCAAACGCAATAGCATGATCTATGAAGATCTCTTTGGGTTCAATACCCGGATTGATAAAACAACTCGGTGCGTAGAGGGAAACGGAAGATCCAATACAAGCATCCCGTAAAGAGTGAACACAAGGGCTCCCTCACAGGGTGAAATAATCACGAAACAGATAGTTAATCGAACAAGTAATGAGGAACACGTATGAGATATAAAATGCACAGAGCCCTGGCATGCAAATCTACATAAAGGTTCCAAGGTTATAGTCTAGGTCAAGTGTATTGCCTAATTCTCTATAACCAATGGCTCTGATACCAGTCTGTCACACCCCCGCAAAGAGCGGAAACACGGGGATGTAACGAGACGGGAATCGTCATAACACATGGTAAGCGATAGAGATGCAATAATAATAATGATGACAAGCATGTCATGACAACACCCGACAACAGGGACTTGTGTCGTGTTTAGTCAGTATTCACAACAACATAGCCATAAGCATAAACATGATATAAGATAAACATAGATAATAACATTGTATGCAATTCCCAACCCGGGAACGGGTTACAAAGTGTAATGTTGTTTGAAACAGATAGAACAACTATTTTCAAAATGACAGTTTAGCCCGGAAATGCATCATAGGGTCTCCACTAAGGCAGCACACCTAGAACCTCAGCTAGCATGATCACCTGAAGATATGCTCAAAATGGTCAACAAAATTGTTGGTGAACTCGCAGGTTTAAAAGTAAATAAGTAATGATGCTGTATAAAGTTGTTGCAGAATACCGTGCATACACTTATAAGTAAGCAAAATCACATGACAAGAGCTTTACAACCAAACCTAACGACGTACACAAAGAATCTTGTCGGAATATATTCACCCAAGGCCCGTTTCTGGCTTTTGTTGGTACTAACTAGTATACCAACACGAGGGTGGGGGTGTCAACCTAGTAGTACTACCAATACCTATCCGTCGGTTCCCACACTGGAATCAAATGGTTGTAAGAAAGAACCACAAAGCATACTCAAGCATGTATCAGATAAGTACCCACAAAACAGTAGCACGTTGATTCCAAGTATGTAAATTGTATGTATGTAGTACAACATAGAAAACGGGCGAGCATACCTTTCCCCCATGTTTGTAAATGTTTGTAAAGTAGTGTAAGCATAAAAAGGTGCCACGAGACTCACATGTTTAGTGGTAGGTATGAATGATCAAGATTTCCAACAGTTGAATGCGATGATCGGTCAAACACCTATTTGACAGTTATTTTTAAGCATTAATGACGTGTATAAAGCGTATAGTAATGTTTGGTCGGTTCGGGTTGTATCGGTTCGGTCGTGGGTAGCACACACACAAGCGGACACACGCATCAGATCTTATGTAGATCCAAGTACTAAGAGTAGTCGTCATTGCTTATGACATCCTTGTAAAGATCTCATTGTTATGAAAGATGGCACTTGTTAAGTATTTGTAGTTCTAAATGGGTTGTCGCTAAATTGTAAAATGTTAGGTTGATTTCATTGAAATAGTATGTGCATGTTGATAGCGTTGACTTTAATCTTTGTGGTCAAGCAATGACACTTTTACTGATGTTACTTTATCATCATCAGACTTCAGGAGGAAATTCACACTCAACATCATCCGTCACACAACAGGACCAGACGCTCGTCTCAACGCTCCATTCGTACGAATCAACCTTCAATCGTACGGATTAGCTTCATTCGTACGATTGAGTCTTCATTCACATGACTGGCATTCAGTCGTACCACACAACACACATTCACACAACCCAACCTCCATGCGCATGAATCAACCTTCAATCGTACGGATCAGCTTCATTAGTACGATTGAACCTTCATTTGTGCGATTGGACTCCAGTCGTGCGAAACACGCACAATTGCATACATTCAGTCGGTCACCTGACTCAATCGCATGCATTCATTCGTTCACATGACTCATTCACACATACATACGATCGCACGACTCTGTCGCATGACGTCCCCAGTCGCACAACTCAGTCGCCCGAAAGACACAATCTCATGACTCAGTCGCACGGCTCAGTCGCATGACAGACCTAGTCGCCTGAACTGCAGGTTCGCGACTGCAGAAGTGCAGAGCAGCCTTCGGCTACTTCGAGCACGGGTTTACACAACAAGGACCTCCAAAAGCACACTACAAACATACACAAACATGAAACACAAGCCGAAAGACCTCACACGCACCCACACGACCTCATGTGTTCGGGTTGAACCCGAACACCCGAAAACCTAGTTTGGACAGACGTGAATAAGCAAGAAAAGAGATAACCAAGGTCGTCTACTTGCTAGAATAGAGTAGGCTAGGCTGTAGATGGAGTCTAGACGACGAGAACAAGACCAAGCGGGTGGATTTGGTGCTAGAATGAAGAAGATGTGAAGAAGAAGATGAAGAGGATGAAGAAGATGAAGATGAAATGAGATTAAAGGCTGGAATATGGTTTTATATACCCAGCCCAAGTTTGCAAAAATGGCGAGTTTAGTCCCTGCACTTAACCCCTGAGTTCCCCAAAATTTGTTTCGTTGATTACGACCTTAAAATGTTCATTGTATTAAGGTTAAAGCGTGTTTAATGGTAATTGATAGCTTAAAATGGTTTTATTAATGGCATGGTTTATAATTAAAATGATACACTTGGTGATAATGGTGATGAAATTATAAAATGGGTTTATGCTTAGCACAAGTTCACGGAGGAAGTACATGCACAAGGGTAATAAAGCAGACATGATTCCTTAAAGCAGGAGTTCATGAAGAAGAGGAAGAATAATTAAAATAATTCTATGCTTAATTATGTCGTTTGACGGACTTTAAGGCGACGGATGTCACATCCACCACTACCACCACCAACCACCAAGCAGGTCCCTCAACCACTCTACCTTCACCACTGGACCCACTCTACCCTTTGTTAGGGTAGAGGAACAGCTAGCCGCACTAACCGGATGGTGCTAAAGCTATTAGCTGCTGATGAGCAAAGAGCTACACAGCTAAGTCAGCTTGCGAAGTTCAATGCTGCTCAAGCATAGCAGATTACCCAACTTCAGGAGCAGAATGATCAATCAAATAAGAGGATTGAATTGGAGCAAGGAGTAAGAAGATCATGCTCAGACTGAAAGGATCAAAAGATGAGCCTTTAAAGTTTAAGGAAGGCGAAGGTGAAGATGATAAAGATAATGGTGATGATGATGAGTCTGATGAGATGATAGTAAATGAAAGGTCGAGGGGAAAGAAGGGAGGTGATGATAGTGATGAAGAAGGTGATGCAGCTACATCAGCCTCTGCTCAAGTTCAAGAAAGGAGGACTAAGAGAGCACAAGACCAAGGAGTATCATCCTCAGCCCCTGTTGTTGAAGAACTGACGAATAAGGATAAAAGTAAAGATTATACGTTTTATATTTAGGAAACTTTTGTACTTGATTCAAACATTACATTTATGTAATTAATGTTTATCTATGTTTATCTAATGTTTAAATGTCTTGATTAATTACTAATGATTGATGTGTTAATGTTTAAATCAAGCAGATCAAACATCATAGCAGATGAATATGAGTTTCTCCCCTGCATCAAAGCAAGTCTCAATTCACCATGATTCTTGATTTGCAAGGGATTGTCAGACGATCGGTAAGCTGTACTCCAGAAGAAGGAGAAATCACTCACGATCTGATTGATGAGCAACTCGCTGAGATATTTAGGTTGAATCCATACGAGATTTTCAAAGATGCCCGTACTTTTGATGTGACAAGTGACAATGAGCTTAATGATGTAGACGAAATAAAGATTGAGGATATCTCTACAGATTACTATCCAGAGTACACTGACCGAGAGGGCAATGTGATCCCCGACTTGGGTGACACTCTCGGTAGTGCTACATTCGACAAACTGGATGAGATGGAGAAAGAAACATAAAGAATGAAAGCCAAGCCCTAGCCTCGGACACTGATGTGATATAAAGAAGGCTGAATGGGCAACTTGTTTTGTAGAGATACGAGCCCAACGCACAGCTCAAAAGCAAGATGCGTACACCAAGCTCTACAAGTTAAGAAAAATCTAAAGGTGTCCGACAAGATTATTGTGTGGGCGTATTTTTAGGATCTTAACATTTATGTTGTTAAGAAGGAGAAGGGAATAGAGTACTTCAAAATCCACATGATCTGAAGACTCTCCCAAGTTTTGAGCTCAACCAGCTGGCACGCTTAAATCTACTATATGTTGATCCTAGAAATATGTCAAGCTAGTTTGTGACTGCCCTAAAGAAAGAATACCACACCAGATGGGTAAACTTCAGACCTCAACAACCGAAGAGGTACATCCGATGGCCTGAAGTGGATCCCATTTCTGGAAAGCCTAAAATGATGCTGAAGTGGAGTCCTTTGCGCACAATGACGAGAAATGCCACAGGACTTCACTCCACACTTTAAATGGTGGTATTATGATTGGAGATCAGGCGAAGTGGTCATAGTTCTACAGAGAGAGGGCAAAATGGAAACTATCCGGGTATTCGACCCAACATGGCTCACGAACTTGTCTACAGAAGATGTTTACACATTGTATAAGTGGCCACTATTCTATGACGCGCAAGATATTGTACAAGCCCTCCAGTTCCAGAATGTTATACGACTCTGTTTTGTATTTGAAATACATGCAGGAGTTACTAGAGAGGAGAAGTACAAGAAATATGAGGAGCTTATGAAGAATGTCAGATGCTAATGTAAACGAGGTTCAAGGGGGAGTTTGTTGGTACATATGTACCTAGTTTATGAGCTTAATGTAAATGTCTGTCATGTCTTACATATATGTAATGAATGAGTTGAATGAAATATAATATGTGATCAGTGCTTATAATGTTTAATGTTTCATTGTTTATTGTGTGTTGAAGTATGTTGAACTAACTATATAGGTTTGTGGTTGTTGTGCATAGTTCTTAGTCAAAAAATATTGAGAATCGTGTTCAAACTTAATCGCACGATTGAGACATAAGATTGACTCAGTCGCATGACTGAACCTTCAATCGTGCATATGGATCAATCGCATGATTCAGTTGCACGACAGAACTATGCTAATGGTTTAGTCGCATGATTGGAAAACCCTAACCTATAAAGGTTTAGTCGCATGATTGGAAGAATTTGAAACACTTTAAGACTTTTGACACATATTTGTACCTTAGCCATCCAGAGAATCCAGAAAGCCTTTGCAAAGTTCATAGTTCACAGTTGATCTTGTTCTAATCGTTCCTAACGTTTCTTTAATCGTTAGATTGATAGGAACTACGTGTCAGTGATTGGATCGCCAATCAAATAGGATTCCGCACTATTTGATCTGGTTTCATGCATTATCAGTTAGTACTCCGTATGTACACGGTTAAAACAATACTTAGTGTTTCGGGAACATCAATTAGTCACCATTGCCAAAACTAAATTATAATTGAAACAATCAAAATGTGTTCATACACACATAATTTTCAGATTAATGCATGCATGACCATGCATAATACATATCAACTAACTAAATTAGATTATCTAAAATACTCCCCTATACTATAAATAATACTACACTACATAATATTATTACCACAAAAATTAAATCAAAAATCCCCACTAGAATCCAAATCTCGGCGCCCCCTCTCTCCACCACTCTTCTTCCTTTTACACCACACCACCCCTCACACCCACTCTCCATACATGCAACACCACCAACACTCTCATTTCTCTCACTCTCTTCCCTCATTTTCGGATTCTTCAGCAAAGAAACACACACAACCCTCTCCATTTCAGCTAACATTCGAAGAACAACACCATTCGACCATTGGCCAAGCATCAAAACCGCAAGATAGTGAATATTTGTGAGCTTTTGGTGCATGGTTCATACAAGTTTGAGATTCTCCAGCCTTTTTTTGAGGTTCTCCCACTCGTTTTGTCCCTCTACACTCTCCAATTCGTGAACCACATAAAGAGTAAGCTTCATCTTACCCGAACCATGTATATCATGTGTTATTCCTTCATCTATCCACCTAAAACCTTACTTTCTTTGTCCTAACAGAAGTCTACTGCTATCACCTTTTTCTTGAGGATCTTTTAACATTGTTGAAGGTATCTCACTTGTTACATAAGTCTTTCTATAGGTGTAACACGGTTCACACCTAGAAAACCCTCTTTTTGGGTGTTATTACACCATCCATCTTGCACATCTTGTAACCCTCGGGAACTAAGCATGTAACCTGCTAAAAATCAGATTTATAACCTTCTTAAAACCTGCTTTTAAAGTTACAAAAGGGTTGGGCAATGTTTAAGCACAAGTTATAGCGTTTAACACATGTGTAATGGGTGAAAATGGTGTAATCACTATGTTTCCATCTTGTTCTTACGTTCATGTTGAACTCGTGAATTAGGCATGATATTTCAGTAGGTTTTTGATGAGATTGGTTGTATAATGAGATGGTAATGGCTGAAGATAATAAAGTATTAGGCTTGTAAGTAATTTGGTCATATTCGAGGATCCGAAAAGTGGTAAAACGATGTTGAAATAAGAAAACATGGACTTAAACCATATTAAAAAGTATTTCAGGCTCAGAAAGGTTAACAAAGTTTTAAGGACTAGATTTTTTGATTAAGTGGTCAAATGATAAGTTAACGGTATTTTTAACTAAAAACGGGTATTAACCGGTGACCTTTTGAGGAAAATCCAAGAAATAATGGTATAAAACCAAAATCTATGGAAACCATGTTATTTCAGTAATGTAAGTTCTATAACATCTAAAGGAGTTGAAAATTTTGTCAAACAAGCTTTTAAACAGTCACTTTCGGGTAAAAATGCGTCTTAACGGGTTAAACATAAAACCTAGACTTTCACCAAAAAGGAGCTTGAAATACATTATTTCATAGATTAAAAACTTATAAAAAGTCCTTAAAATTTATTGGAACTAAGGCTAATGATATGGAAGTCAACACTTAACTGTTAAAACCCTTCGGTTTTACCGTAACCGGTAACATAAGATATGAAAATATTAACCCGGACGTAAAATCTGAAAACTTAGGGTAAAATTACTTGAAATAAGTTACTTAAGTTTAAGAACCTAATATGTGACCATAGAAGTCACTAAATGCAATAAATCAAACATTGGGGTTGAAATTGTAAAATTTGGAAACTTGGAGGACTAAGTGTAAATTTTGCTAAACTTTAATAAACCGACCCCTTGGACTAATAATAATTTAGAAGACTCAAACTAACTTGTATTGATGATCTAACATGTTAAATCATGTATTCTTTCCTAAGAAACCCTATCTTTATATACAAGGAAACTTTTTACGTAAAGACTTAGCAAATCAAAAGGTAATACGACATTAATGTCATGACATACCTAGAGCATCCCATAAACCTAGAATTAGTGGCTTAACATTTAAATCTTGATGGTAGGGTGCTAGACTTGAGACTTTTTTCCCAGTACACGAGGGATCCTTTGCTTGAATTTTAAGGTGAGTTCTATTGTTCTCTTTTTACTAATGTTTTTGGGATGAAACATGCTATACTTGAATTGCAACATTTTATGAGCTATTGTATGATACATGATTTTGGGGTTGTTGTTAGAACCTGCGTTTATTTGTATTACGATCATTAATTCTTGTGTGAACTACTTGTTCTATATGGGTAGATCTACTTAGGGAATCCCAACATACAGTGCCTTCCGTGATGAACGGGAAGGGTACCACACTGAGATTTTGCAGGGTCGTTTGTGGCATGTGACAAGTTTTTATAAGATACTATGGTGAACCATCCGGCCAGTATGGTACACTATTTTAAGGCTCAGCTCTTCCTTCAGATTAATCGGTATAACATAACTTTTGAAGAGGCTAGTCGGGACTGAGTGCAGGTTGATTGTGATCCCCCACAACAGTGAATCTTTGATTCTTTTAAATCAAATATGGATTCTAATGAATCCTTTTTTTAAACTTTAAGCACTTGAATTCACCAACTTTTTAGTTGACACAATTTCTTTTTGACCATGTTTCAGGTAATCCATTAAAGGACTCTAGCTATTGTTGAAGACCTTGACATAACACTGTGACCATGGCATTTGCTCATCCGATTTTAAAAACAATTTGAACAATTTATAATTATTGTTAATCATTACACTTTGTCCTTATGTTTTATGTATAACTCATTTGGGGGCTAGATCTGTTTCTAGCCCTGACTTCCTTTAAATATTAATTGCCATGTGATGCTCTCTCCTTTTGTGCTCTTATGATGGTTTGTTTCCGCTGCCATATGTGTTGCTAGTCTATGACGTCCCATCCTACCTGGTCCCGGGGTGTGATAAGTTTCTTTTAAGTATTGAACTAATTATTGACAAAACTTAATTATTAACAATTAAGTGATTGTTGTTAAAAGTCAGTTAATTCTTTTAATGATAATTAATTATCAAATCAAGGATTTTGTAAATGTATTTGTTCAATTGATTTGAACAATTGATGAATATCAGTCAATAACCCTGATCCACTATTCAATTTATGTGAATATCAATCTAAGTTAACCAAGCAATGAAACAATACTCACTGAAAGACAAATTACTATTTTATTGTTTTAAAAAGTTATCGATTCACAGCAAAACGATTTGCTCAAAAACAGTAGATCTAATCAACAAAACTGATAAATCTAATGAAACAAGCAAACAATGAAACAATTCTAACACCAGTAGATCAATGGATCTAAATCAGTAAGCACTTGGCTCTGATACTACCTGTGAACCCGAGGATTGCAATCAGGAATTATCAGTGTTAAACTGGAATCAAGTTAATGATTGTGGAATGATAATCAACCATTGTATAATTGTTTAAGCAATAAATATCAAACTGAATGAATGATGTCAACACAATAAATAATTGAATAAGTTTTTGTTAAATGTATTTCATAAAAAAATTGTTAATGATGGTAGATGGATAAACTATGAATGCTATGAAAAATCAACGCCTCGAATGTGTTGATGTTTGTGATGTATTAATCTGATGGCTGCTAGGGTTTGTGTTTGTTTAATTGTGTGAATTGATGTGATGTTTTATGTTCACCATCTAGTCGCCTGTCACCTACTTTGATGTGAAACGTAGGACTCATATTTATAGGCATTTATGTTTCTTTTAAGGAAACACCAAATCTCTTGGGATTCGTAATTGTCTTCTTGACTAGTTGAGTCGTAACACTTGTATTATTTAAATACAAATGTTTGGACTCTGCAGCTGGATTGTCTTTCGCAGCTGCTTGCTCATCCGTAAGAGTTTGCTCTTCCGCAGGAGTTTGCTCTTCTGCAGGAGTCTTCATTTGAACTCTTTACTTGAATTCTTCACTTGAACTCCAGAGCTGATTGTTTATCCGCAGAAGATCTTGGATGGTTTTCTTGTAAGAAACATATCTATGGAAGAACAAAAATGTCCATCTGTAGATGTTTCCTACACTTAGTTAATTTCACAACTTGACCAAGTATAATGTTATACCTGCCATCATACACATAAATCAACACACATATGGGTTAACCTATATACATAATGCGTACATCAAAATTATGAATTACAATTATTCACTATAAGTATTGATTAAAGGTCTAAGACTATACAAAATGATCTAGATCTGTAGTTCCTAGATCTAACAAGTATAAAGTATCTTTGATCCCTTATCTTTCTTCATGCTTTGTAACACTCGTAAGGAACTAGAGAGCAATATATGACTTTCTTGAAAGCCAAACATTTGTTTTATTGTCATTGTTCTTGCTCTTTCTATTTATTACTTGTGTTTCTTAGTGTCAAAGTATGACTGGTTTCTAGTTCCCCATTCATCTGTTAAGTGTTCTAACCCACTCTTCTCATTGTGTTGTTGGGTTGTAAGTGACCATCCCTTAAACGGTCCTGCAAATACCTTGACTTTGGACTGTTTGAATATTCTTGACATAAAATCAATCTAATCCATATTCAAACCTTCTAAAACAAGTTTATTAAAATGGATTCCTTTAACTCTTCTGAACTTGGTCATGCTTCTAAACTACCAATACTTAAACCACAAACCCGAATTTAAGTATTACAGGTGTGGATACTAATTACTGATTACTGGATTTAAATATTACAGGTGTGGATACTGATTACTGGATTTAAATATGCAAAGGACCTTACATTCTTGTGTCACTTACTACTAGTCAAGTTTCACAATACGAGATAGTCAGAATCCCGATTAAGGATCCATGTTTAAAACTTGATCATGACTAATACAAGAAAATTAGGATTGATCTCAAAGCATACTCCATTGTTACACAAGTCTTGAAAATGGATGTTCTAAAAAGTCTAGAAAATTATGGAACAACAAAAGGTGCATGGGATACACTGTAGATAATTTGTGAAGGAAGCAGTGAAGTAACAGAGATCAACAAACACAAGTTGGGGAATCAATACGAAACGTTCCATCACACCAAGGGTGAATCAATCTCGAGGTAACTGTATCTATTTGTGTAGTTAGTGAATGATTTGAAGATCATAGGGGTTACCTACAAGGAGAAAGAATGAACAAAAGATGTTGCATTATCAACCTAAAATCTAGAAGTAGAATGTAACTATGATGAAGAACGCTCTTGATCTATAGAGCACCGGCTTAAATATTATGATTGCAAAAATTGAAGCTCTTGAGCAAGGTGAAAGGAGTAGAAATCTCAATGGACCATAAATCACTGAGGTAAACAAATTTACATCAGAAACTCATTTTGTGGAAAATGCATTTATGACTAACGAATTCTCTCCTTAAGAGATCAAGCAATAACAACTAGTTTCATTGCTACTCCACAACAAAGCAAGCCATAATCTTCTACTCCAGCAATAGCAACACCTCAAAGCATGTATATTGACTAATGATCCAAAGAAAAAAGGCAACCTACAATGCTTTTGTTGCTAGTTTTGAAGTTTACCTGGAAGGAAGACTTACTTCAGCTTATCTGATCCAAGAAGATCTTGAAGAAATGGATCCAAATGATGTTGAAAAAATGGATTGGCAATAGCAGATAGCCATGATTGCTATGAGGGTTAAAAAGTTTTCTTAAAAGGGAAGAAGCTGAGTTTGTATGAAAACACACATCTTGGATATGACAAACCGTAGTTAAGTGTTTCAATTATGGTATAACTTGCCACTTTTCTAGGGAATGTGATGCACCCAAAAGAAATAGTAATAACTTTCAATGAAGTCTCATGGTAAACTATCATCTCAACCTATTTTAAGGTTTTAGTCAAGCAATCAACAACAATATCATCATCAAAATTAGCATCAACAACTCACTAGAGTCAGCATCAACAAACTCACTAGAGTCAGCCTCAACTGATTCATCAAGCTCATGGAAGCAATCAAACTACCTCTAATGCACTTGTCATTGGACAAGGTGGAGTTTGTGATTAGAACTTGTATGTAGAGGAAGTCAAACCTCAATTTCAAAATCAAGCTATTAAGGCTTACATAAATGACGCTCCAACTCCAATGCCATTTGAGGTAAATCAAATCTCTGTAGTAAGAAAATGCATTATTGAACTACAAGCGACTGAGAGCATAATCACAAGTTAGCTGCTAAAATCAAAAAATAAAATATGAAATAAAAAGCTCTAAAATGAAAATCAAATCATTAGTTACAAATATTGAAAAACTCCATGGCAAAAAGTACACTTTCACAGCTGAAAATGAGATGTTAACTGAAATGTTAACTAAAACTAAAGCTGAGCAATCAAAACTGAAGTGAAACTTGAAAAGTTTCAATTCGTTTCTGCCTTGATGCAAGAGTTACCTGATTCACTAAAAGAGCCAAATGACATGACTGGGATAGGATAAATTTCTTGTCCTCCTCCATATAATGACAACTACATAGATATGCCTGAGTCACTTACTCTTTCAAAGTTAAATGAATGTAACGTTATTGAAACTAAAACAATAGTTTTACAAATTACAAATCCTTAAAATAAACCAAGTGTTTACATTAAAAAATAAGGATAAAATCAAATTAGATTATCCAATCAAAATGAAAGAATGCTGAGACAAACTTGTGTATGTCAGGAAAACAAAAAGCCGAGTCAAGGACATTGTACTTGAAGATCATGTATAGGTTCGACTCACCTTAGATTATATTATGTTTATATTCCGTTGTAATAGGTTTAATGTTAGTTTACTTTTGTATGTCGATTATTTAGTATAGTCTTGCTACCTAGTGAAACTATGAGCGAAATTGTAGTCTCGCTCATAGCCAGCTGATAGTTTCACCTGACAAAATTATTAGTGTCTGCCGAGCAAAACTATATCTTCGGCAGGATAGTTTCGCTGACAGCAAAACTATCATTTCTATATATGGTGTTGATCTTGTTCACTGTTAGGATCTTTGAAAAAACCCTAATTGAATATTTCTATTTCAAGAGCCTATTGTAAGCTTGTTTTTTACTGAAATACATTAATCTTTGTTATCTTTGATTGTATTGGATCATTATTGCTTATATTGAATACATTGTGGTTGTTCTTATTCATCAATGTATTTGTTGTTTGTTATTGTTTCCGATATTGAACGATTCAACATATCATTTGTATTGAAATTCGATCAAATGGACCAACAAAATGTTATCAAAGCCTTAGTGATCTTGATTGTTTGAGGTTTTTGGTTGTTTTTTTGTTCAATATAAACATTTCATCAATTCTAGATCAATTTGAGGGTATTTGATGTGGAGTTTGATTAAATTTTGCTTTTTATTAGTTAGGAAAGCTTTGATCATCATCAATTCTCATATCCATTAAGATTTAGGTGATATCAGATTGATTTCATGTTCAAAAAGTTTTCAGATTCATTTGGGGAAACTAGTGCTCATCCAACGAAACTGTCATCCTCATCCAGCAAAAATACAAGTGTTTTACATTTTGTAGTTGTTTTGATCTTCACAGCAAAAGTAAAGACCTTGAACGAAAGTTCAACAGTGCTTTGTTTTCATCTTCCAAGTAAAACTGCTATCAAAATTATCACTTGAAGAAAGTTCAAGCTTGTTTCATGCAAAACTGTTGGTGAAACTAAGCATTCTCAAGCTTTTGGCTAGTGAAACGGTTGTCGAAATTTCTACCGAAACTACAGTCTTCTTTGCGAAACTAGCTCTTCTCTGTGAAACTATGTCTTCTCTGCGAAACTAGCTCTTTTTTGTGAAACTAGCTAATTTCTATGAAATTGTTATTTCTTTTGCGAAACTAGCATGTCAAAAATGACTACTCTCACTCTTGTAGATTTAGAAAGTGTAGCTCCTAACAAACCTTTGAGACTCATCAACGGAGCCAACTTTGAATATTAGAAGAGATGTCTTAAAACCTTTTTCTTCTACACCAACCATAACCAATAGAAATCCATCATCTCTAGTCCTCACATACCAACTGTCATTGTTGGTGATGTCATGTCTCAAAACAAGGACCCAACCACATTCAACGAAAAGGATCTAAAGCTCATTGATAGAGACCAGAAAGATTTTGGAGCATTAACTCTATGTCTTGCCCCAGACATGTAAAGATGAGCTTCCTCTTATAGACCCTTTAAGTGAAGAGGATGAAGAAGTGATAGTGAAGATTTCCTCTGAGAAGAGTGATGAGGAAGATTCTAAGAAGGGTCACTATCCTTCTAAGGAGAATAAGAAGACTGTGATGACCAAGTCAATGAGAAAGAACTTGATTAGAAACATCAAAAAAAGCTAGGAAGGCTTAGGAGATCAGGGCTACTTTTGACTCTAAGCAGAAACAAATGTTTACCTCCGCATGGTTTGAAGTAGTGAAGATTGAAGACATCAACCTAAACTCTACTGTTAACAGTTCTAGTTCATGTTCAAATTATCTCAGCACCAAGAAGAAGGCTGATCTGTTGTGTACCACTACTACACAACCTGGACCATCCAACTCCAAGAACACTCCTCAGCCTAAAATGACTATCTCAGCATCTGCAAAGATGAAGATGGAGAAGGGATGTGATCAAAGTCAGTCTTGTTCTCAAAAGAAGGCTCTTGGGAAGAAGAAAATGAAGTGTGTCATGTGTGAAAGTACTGCTCATCTTGCTAAGGATTGTCCATACAATCCTAAAGGTACTCTTCACATGATCAAGACAAGGACTTCCAAGAGTTCCAAGAAGATTCAAGCTTCAGAAGGAAAATCAGTTTCCTTTGAAAGCTCCAAAACTAAGAAGAAGGCAAGTGGAAAATTGGCTTCGAAAGAAAACTTGGTCTCAGAAGGAAGGAATACTTCGGAAGCACTGAAGTCTGTTGTAGTGTCTGCAGAATCTTTCGAAGGTCCAGTCATCAAAACTTCCAAAGTCTCAAAAGCTTACGAAGTATTGAAGGTCAACTCCAAACTTCCAAAGGTGGTGTGGAAGTCAAAGAAGGACCAAGTGACTAGATGTTCTACATCAACAACAATTCAAGATTCTCATAGCACTACTATAGGATCTATAACTATTGTATTACCTTCTGTTTCTCTTAGTGAGCCCGAGACAAGTAAGGCTTGGGTTTCCAAATGTAACTAATCATTTTCTTTCGGAAGGGACAGCTCAAGACAAACAAGAATGTTTGGATCATTGTCAGTGGCTATTCCAAGCACATGACATGCAGTGTGTCACTACTCTAGAACTTTGAAAGGATTGATGGAGGGCCAGTTGCTTTTGGAGGAGATGAAGGTGGTTATATTTCTGGAAGGGGCAAGGTCACAAATGGTAAGCTCAGCATTGAAAAGGTAAACTTTGTTAAGGAGCTCATGTACAATCTTTTGAGTGTATCCTAATTTTGTGGTCAGAGTCATAACACACTCTTTACTAAACTTGAGTGTATTGTTCTCAAGCCTGGGGTTGTCATTCCTCATGAGCATATTTTTCTTAGAGCCCCCACGAAAGGGAACATGTACAAGATGGACTTGCAAGAAACATCTCTCTCTAGAGACATTTCATGCTTTCTATCTAAAGCCAATAATGATGAGTCTAAGAGAATGTGCCATGTAAACTTTGAAAACATGAATAAACTAATTAAGAATGATTTGGTAAGCAAAATGCCAAAGAAAGAGTTTACAAGTGATGATCATCGTGTTGCATGCCTAAAAGGGAAGAAACATAAGGTATCTTATAAGCCTAAGGAAAGAAACTCCTTCACTACACCCCTACACTTGTTACATATGGATCTCTTTGGCCCAACTAGTGTAATGAGTCTAGAAAGGAGCTCTTATTGTTTAGTGATCATAGATGACTTTACAAGATTCACATGGGTCTTCTTCATGGATGAGACTCCTGAGATTCTGAAGAATTTCATCCTTGTTAGGACCTGGTATTTGAACGAAATACCTGGAGATTAGCGTGTAAACCACATCAAATGTGTGCGGAATCCTATTTGATTGGCGATCCAATCAGTGAGAACACACGAAGAATCAATCAAGAATTGAAACTAATGTTAGAAATCGATTGGGAATCGATCTAATGTGTTCTATGAACTTGGAGAATGAATTGGGAGGCTTCTGGACGGCTAGGGTACGTCTGGAATTGTAATTAATCAAAAGCTATTATTTTTCACGAATTGGGTTGTATTTATAGGTTGGTATTATTCAATCGTGCAACTGAACCATTAGTATGGTTCAGTCGTGCGATTGAACCATGCGGTTGATTCATCCGCACGACTGAGTGTTCAGTTGTGTGATTGAGCCAATCTTATGTTACAATCATACGACTGATCCAGTCTCCTGGTTCAGTCGTGCGACTAAGTCATTCGTATGAAGTTATTCATGCTTATGGTTCATTCGCATGAGCCATTTGCATGAGAACTTCATTAAGTTAAGTTTGAATGTATTAATAAACATTATGTGTAACAATTCTAACAACCACAAACCTAACTAACCAATTTAATATCAACTCATTACTGAAATATTAGTCATTACAAATCACAAACAACCAATATCATCCTATCAAATTACATATCAGAATCAGACAAACAAGATCTATTGCATTTCATATCATGATCTAGGGACATACATGTATCAACAAACTCTCCCTTGGACCTAGATCTCTCTAATCTCTTGTTTTCTGCATAACCTCCTTGTATTTCTTGTACTTCTCCTCTTTTGTGACTCCCATGTGAATCTCAAACACGAAGCAGAGTCGTATAATGTTCTGGAACTGGAGGGCTTGTACAATATCTTGCGTATCATAGAATAGTGGCCACTTGTATAGCGTATAGACATCACTTTCCGACAAGTTTGTAAGCCACATCGGGTTGAATACCCTGATAGTATCCATTTGTCCCTCTTTGCTTAAGACTATGACTGCTTCAGCTGTTCTCCAATCATAGTACCACCACTTAAAATGTGGAGTGAAATCCCGTGGCATTTCCGTGAGTGGGATTCTTGACATTGTGCGCGGAGGATTCCACTTCAACACTATCTTAGGCTTGCCAGTAATGGCATCAACCTCAGACGTTCTGATATACCTAGTAGGCTGTTGGGGTCTGAAGTTAACCCATCTAGTGTGGTACTCCTTCTTTAGGGCAACCTCAAACCAGCCTGACATCTTCCTCGGGTCAGCATACAAAAGCTTTAGTTTGGCCAGCTGGTTGAGCTCAAAACCTGGTAGAGTCTCACATCATGTGGGAATCTGAAGTACTCTATGCCCTGTTCTCTCTTAACTGCATACACGTTAAGATCCTCAAAATACGCCCATGCTATGATCCTTCCTGACAACTTGTGATGTTTCTTGACTCTATAAAGTTTGGTGTAGGAATCCTTCTTTGGTGTAGTACGTTGGGCTCTAACTTCTTTAAAACATGCAGCCCACTCAGCCTTTCGAATGTCGACATCATCATTTGAGGCTTGGGATGTGTCTTCTGCTTTCTCTGCTTCTTGCTCCATATAGTTCAACACCTCAATAGTATCGCTGACAAGAGATTCACCCAGATTGGGGACCACATCACCCTCATTGTCAGCATACTGAGGGTACTCCTCGGCAGTGACATCTTCGATCTCTACATCATCAACATCGTTGAGCTCTTCGTCACTTGTCGAATCGCATGTCGGAGCATCTTTTACTATCTCATCTGGATTTAGCTCGAAAAGCTCTGCGAGTTGCTCATTTGATAGGACATGAATTATTTCCCCTTCTTCAGGGGTATAATTCACTAACCTCCTGACAATCCCTTGCAGATCAAGAATCATTGTTAGCTGAGACTTAACCTGCTGAAGGGGAGCAACATCAAACTCATCTCTTTGGTAATTTTTTTTATTTGAGTTAAACATTCCACACATAAATCATTAGTAATTAATCAAACAGAAAGGAATTAAAGTAATATAAACATTAAATACTTTGTGTTCAATTACAGGATTCAAATACAAAAGAAGATAAATACATAAACATCTAATCTTTACTTTTGTCTTGTATCATTGTTTCATCACTTGGAGGAGCAGAGGTAGAAGCTGATTGATCTTGTCTGTTCTTTGTCCTTTTCTCTTGACCTGTAGCAGTGGCCGATGCAGGTGCATCCCCTCCTTTTGCTTCTTCATCATCTTCCTTCTCCTCTGTCCTATCACTTCCTGTATCCTCATACTCCTCAGTATCACTCTCATCATCCTCATCATTATCTTCAACATCATCATCTCTGTCTCCTTCCCTGATCTTCAATGGCTCCTCTTTAGATCTTTTTAGTTTTAACAGGATAATCTTCCTTGCCTTCTCCAGCTCCTCTATTTACTTGCTTGATGTGCCACTTTGAGCTTGGAGTTGGTCCATCTTGGTGCTCTGAGCAGCCAACTGCTGGGCCTGTTCCTTAATTACTCGAGCCTGCTTTGCAATTTGGTGAGATTGTGCAGTAGTCAGGTCAGTAAGCTGGCGGATCTGAGCTGCCTTTTCCTCATCAGCGGCCAGTAAGCGCATCACCATTCTGTTAAGCGCTGACAACTGTTCCTCTACCCCAATTGCAGGTAGAGGAGATCTATAAGTGTGTGAGGGATGGGCTGAGGGTATTGATTGGTGTGACGTGGTGGTGGAGGTGGCTGTAGTGAAGATAGGTCTGTATAATGGTGGAGGTGATGTGGGAGTAAAGGATATGGTGGTGGAGGGAATCTGTACTGTGGTGGTAGGTATGGTGGTGGAGGGAATCTGTATTGTGGTGGTAGGTATGGTGGTGGCTGTGGTAGATGTGGTGGATGTGGTGGCTGTGGTGGATGTGGTGGATGTGGTGGCTGTGGTGGATGTGGTGGATATGGTGGCTGTGATGGATGTGGTGGCTGTGCTAGTGAGGAAGGTCACCCTACGCTTCTTCTTCTTCTGGCCATGGGGTTTAGCCATTCTCTTCCTCCTTGTTCCAGTTGAGGTGGAAGCTCCCCCTACGACCCTGCCTGTGGACCCCGGAGCATAGCTTGGGTCAGTATCAGTATCTCTGGAGTCTCTCGGGTGTTCCGCAACCACCCTTAACCCATGTTCTGTGGGGACAACTTTCCTTCCCACAGTTCATGTAAGTGGCTCCTCATCCGATTCATCCTCCTCCTCCGCACCAAGAACAAAATCCTGATGAAATCCCGCTGACTCGGTTACTTCTCCAGCTATGACGGACACTGGAGGTACAGAATCAGACACAGTGCCTCTGAGTGGACTAGGCATATCGTCTCTAGCATCCCCACTGTCATCATCATCTGAGTCATGAGTGGGTAGAGCTATTTGTTCCACATCAGAGTCACTATCCTCGTGACGCCACTTTCGCTTTGCGGGCGCCACGTAATTATCTCGGGCAAGATGACCAAACACCTCCTGACAGGAGGCTTCACTTGCTTTCCCCTGTACACTTTCATCCTTCCCAGGTTAGTGTAATCCATTACCTCCAAGACTACCTCATCCTTCTTTTCCTTTGGCAGGGAGGGAAGCTTCTGACCTATGATCATTTGCATAAATCTCGGGTACATACAGAAGGCTTCTTCCCTTTCCCCTCGATGTTCTCCACCAGATAGGTGAAGATCATCTTGGAGAAGCTGAACGGATGGTTCAGCACCAACGCAACGTATGTGTTCTGCATCTGATCAAACAGCTCATCAAAACCACCTTTTCTGGAAGCCACGCAGTTGAGCAGCACGTGCGCAAGATATTTAAACTGGGGACAGAGGTTACTCTTGTTGAGTACCCCAAAATTGATGTCCCCAGAGTATTTGGCTATGAGAAAGCACCCTCTGACAGTGAGGGGGTGTAATGGAGTTGGACAATCAGCGTCATCCCCTAATTGTAGTACAATCCTTAGATCCTCCTCTGAAATGGTGATAGCCTCTCCAAATATGGTACTTCTGATGCAATGAGGCTCAGATGATCTATCAACTGTAGCGCCTTCCCAGAAGGCTTGTTGAATGGATCGATACGGAGTGCACAGAGTAGATATTGCATGTGCAATCCTCGATCTCAGTAGAAATGAGATTATGCCAGAGAAATCAACAGCGTTTCTGGATGTAAAATCCAGATGAGCACATATATTGTGCTTTGTGCTCATAATCCATCTACTCGCCATCTTGCGAGTCCGAATGTACCGTTTTCTTCATCAAATTTAAAGTTATGGAAGTGCATCTATATCGTAGATTACCTGTAGAGTTGATGTCGATGGTCAGTAATCAAGAAACGGGGGGTTTAGCGATCAATTGAACTCTTTGCAGAGTTGGGTTAATTCGTGCGATTCAGGGTGATTTTGAAGGTGGTGAGTCTCTGCGACCGACTCCCGTTCTATTTATATTAACCCTAGATTCAATCATGCAACTGAGCTCATACGCACCTTTCAGTCATGCGAGTGGGACTCAGTCGTGCGATTGGTTCAATCGTCCTTCTTCAGTCGTCCGACTGAATCTCAGTCGTGCGATTGACTCATTCATTCGCCCTTAATCATCCGACTGGGCCAATCGTATGGGAAATTTGGTTGAATAGTCCATATTCATGGTCCATTCGTACGAATAGCTTCCATTCGTATGATTGGTCCATACGGATGGTCCATTCATGCGAATAGGTCATATTTATTAACTTTTCTGCCAATTTGAATATTTAACTTTTAAAATCCCTTTAATTGTAGAAATTTACGTTATGATCAGTTGATCATCTTAGACATGATCGTTTTGACTTGAAAACCTTTTTATCACCTCAGACATGACTGATTTAACTTTTAACACATATGTGGTCATCTCAGACATGACCCTGTTAGTGAGCTGATCCCTTACTGATTTTCCTGATGTAATCCGACAAACAAACAAACTAAAACGACTGACTAAATTAGAAAATTAGACTAAAAATAAAACTTGTTTTTGCTTTTTGTGAGAGATAAGTCCTGAGATGGAAATCTACTGGATTTGGTTCCGGAATAGACAGCTTTAACTTAGATTGACCATCCCTGGACCAATACCATTTTGGAATCATACAGGCAGTTCAAATCAGTTTGGACTTGTCATCAAAATCTTTTGATGCTCAATTCTTGTGTTCATCCAGAGTCATTTGCAACTTTAGGAAATCATACTGAAGCTCTTAGATTACCACATTGAATCAAACTTTCAAGAGTTGCAGTCACAATGATTGTCAATATGTTTGTCCATTTAAATCCACACACAGACTTTTGACCCAAACTGGTGATTGTTTTAGGTTTAATTATTTCAACTAACATTTGTGGATCCCACACTTATATGGTAAGCAACATTCCTCAGGAGCTTTTGAGCGGTCTGCGGGTATTATTACAAGGAGAGACTATTCTTAGAGCTTTCAAGAGAAGCCAGTCCTCAGGTCAGTGCCATCGCACAGCAGAGAGGCGGAAAACAACAATGAATTCTAGAATATCTAGGTTATGCTTATCCTCAGGTCAGTGCCATCGCACAGCAGAGATGCACACAACCTATCTCCTTGTTAGAGCAGCTTAATTTTATGTTGCACCAAATGCACCAATAACATAAGTCATTAGCTGATAGCATTTTTATTTCATTTTTTCATGCTTTGCTCTATTTATGGTCATCCGCACAAATTTGTGGCATTTACATGCTCATTACCCCTTATTGGAATATAGTTGAGTGTGTTAACCAGTGATAAGATGGGAGCCCACAGTCAGTTGAACCACTTAGTTTGATCTTGAGATCTCCAGTTAGGTCTAATCATCTATTGTGTTGAATCTACCGACATATCAATTGTGGTCTAGCAACCTCTAGGTCTACTCTCATTGTGTTACCTTAAGAGTTACCAGTTTTTCTATCATCTTCCCTTTTATATTGCTTAGACAACACAGACTTATACATTGAATTTTTGCACCTTTTCTAAATTAAAATTTCAAGGTCCCTCTTGATTTGTTCCTGTGTACTATCAAATTCCAAAGGGTTTGAATTGGTATCACAGATACGATCTACCTTATATCAGCTTTCCACTCCTTCTACCTTTTTTTTAATGTTAACTTGCTGATTTATTCTCCCCCTAAAATGCTAAAATCATAACTGGTTTAATTATTTTAGGATTTTAATAACAAGCAAAATAACATGAGTTTAAATTAAACAAATTAAAATAAACCAATAAAATAAAAGGAAAAAATTAACTAACCTACATCGGACTACACATGATCATCATCAGAAATAACATCACTTTTCTTTTTAACGCCGTTGACCTCTAGTAAATATTGAAAACGTGGTTTATCAAAGGCTTTAGTGTAGAGGTCAGCGCGTTGAAAATCAGTATTAATTTTTACCACATCAATTAAGTTCTTTTCAAAACAGTCTCTTATGAAATGGTATTTAATACCGATATGTTTGGTCTTCGGATGTTGGATCGGATTTCTAGTTACTGCAATTGTAGCAGAGTTATCAACACAAATAGGAGTAGAGGAGAACTTTAAACCGTAATCCCGCATTTGCTGTTGAATCCAGATGATTTCTGAACAGCAACTTGCAGCAACAACATATTCGGCTTCACAGGTGGACAATGCAACAGATGTTTGTTTCTTACACTGCCAAGTCACTAGTCTTCTCCCAATGAATTGACACCCTGCGGATGTAGACTTGTAGTTCATCTTGCAGCCTCCGTAATATGAGTCACTATATGCCGTGAGCTCAAAATCATCATCATGAGGATACCACAACCCAAGTGTGGGTGTACCCTTTAGATAGCGAAAAATCCTTTTGACCCCGATCAGATGATTGACCTTAGGTTTAGCCTGATATCTAGAACATAAACATGTAGCATACATGATATCAGGTCTTGAGGCAGTGAGATACATGAGGGATCCAATCGTTCCTCGGTACATCGGGGCATCTACAAGATCTCCATTTTCATCAGGTGCTATGTCGTGATTTGTAGCAAGTGGAGTACCAGCAGCAGATGCATTCTCCATGTCAAAGCGATTGAGAATGTCTCCTACGTACTTGGTCTGATGTAGAAAGATCCTATTTGGTGTTTGATCCACCTATAGCCCGAGAAAGTATTTCATCTCCCCCATAGCACTCATCTCAAACTCTTTCTTCATAACGGCTTCAAACTCTTTGCATAACTCTTCGTTCTTTGAACCAAGATTATGTCATCAACATAGATCTGTACGAGCAATAGGTCGCCATCTTTCTCTTTAATGAACAGCGTGTAGTCAATTACTCCCCTGCGAAAGCCGTGTTTCACAAGATGAGTAGAGAGTTTCTCATACCAAGCTCTTGGAGCTTGATGAAGCCCGTATAAAGCCTTGTCGAGCTTGAAGACTCTATCTCGATGATACGGATCTTCAAATCCCTCTGGTTGACTTACATAGACTGTTTCTCTGATTTCCCCATGAAGGAATGCACTCTTCACATCTAATTGATAGACTTTAATCTTCATGTATGATGCATAGGCAAGGAATATACGAATGGCTTTCATCCGTCCCACAGGTGCGAACACCTCATTGTAATCAATTCCCTCGACTTGGCGAAAACCCTGAACCACCAGTCGAGCATTGTTCCTGATAATGACCCCTTGGTCATCCTTCTTGCATTTCAAGACCCATTTGGTGCCAATTACTTTAGCACCTTTAGGTCTGTCAACCAGAGTCCATACACCTAACTTCTTGAACTGAAGAAGTTCTTGCATTGCACTCACCCACGCCTCATCATTTAGTGCTTCACTGACGTATTTTGGCTCAAACTATGAGACAAAACACCGATAAGCACCATCATGAACATATCCCTTTTCCATAACTGAGGCGTAATCAACTAAGTATAGCTGATTTCGGGTTTGCACTCCCGATTGACATCCCCAATGACATTGTTTAGGGGATGATAGACGTTTAGTCGTGATCCTGGAGTGGTAGGAACAACTACCTCAAAGCCAAGATTATGAATATTTGGTTCTGCATCTGAGGTAGTTGGAGTTTGAGGCTCTGAATTCGAAGGTGCAGCACTAGTAGATGCTTGTGGAGTTTCAGGAACTGGAACCTGTTCCTCCTGACTGTTCTGGTTATCTTCTTCAGCTTCATCTTCAGAGGAGGAGTCACTGTCGTCGACCACTTCCCCTGACTGAGTAGATGATTCTCCCTGTGAGCTAGATGTTGGTGTATTCAAGATATCATACATCATTCGTGTAGCTAACTCGTCATCCGAGGGAGAGAGAGGGATGTTGAAGACTTGAAGAATCCATCATAGTCGAAAAAGTAGGCGGGTCCTTTGCCAGTAGGTGGTGTGGTATATCGCTGAACGTCAACATTACACCACACTTCTACTAGACCCGTTGAGTTGTTTTAAACTCGCTTGTTCGGTATGTTGTATCCTAGAAAGATGCCTTCATCCTTCTCGCTGAATTTACCCTCTTGTGTCTTCTTCAGAAGTGTGCACGGCGCACCAAATGGTTCGAGATACTCCAAGTTCGGTTTGCATCTTTGTAGTAGCTCGTAACATGTCTTTCCGTGGTGCTTGACTATCAGGACTCGATTCAGTGTATAACATGCATTCACCAGTGCCTCATTCCAGAATTGGATAGGCAGTTTCGAGTCTGCCAGCATAGTCCATGCTGTCTCTATCAAGCTTCTGTTCTTTCTCTCAGCAACGCCATTCATCTGAGGTGTGTAGGCAGAAGTGAATTGATGCACAATTCCCTTTTCCTGCAATACTCTTTGTACTGACTGGACCAAACAGATCCATATGAAGAAGTTCAAGAGGAAGTTCTATTGAATGAACTTTCTTTTCCGTATGAGACTTCTTTGTCTGTTTGCCTTTCTTGCAAGCTACACAAAAGTCAGGAAGCTGGAAGTTCTTGACATTAACTCCTCTCACCAGATCCTTCTGAATCAAGTGATTCATCTTCCTTTGACTAATGTGTCCCATTCTCCTATGCCAGGAGATGGAATCCTTTTCAGTAGATTTAGATAGAAAACACTGAACCTCATGATCCATTGTAGAAGCTGTTGACAGATCCAAGACATAAAGATCTTTATATCTTGAAACAGTCATCAAAACTTGGTCCTCTGGGATCACATAGTTTTTCTTTAGTACGTAACACTTCTTGTTGTCGAAGATCACTTTAAATCCCTTATCACATATTTGGGAGACAGAAAGTAAGTTATTTTGTAGTCGTTGAACGTAGTTCACCTTATCAACCTAACTTTCTGGTTCCCCACTTCTCCCTGTGCTGTGATATACCCCCCTTGTTTCCAGCAAACGAAACATGCCCTCCTTTTATTTGCTTGACGTTTGATAAAACAGCCCTGTTTCCTGTCATGTGCCTGGATGCTCCGCTGTCTACTATCCACGTGTTAGTTTCAGCACTGTATCGAACACCCTGCACATACAAAGTAAAGGATTAGTTGGGTTAGGAACCCAAGCCTTTACTGGCTTGGGTTTCCCAGAGGCATCACACATCATAAATTCTACTCATTGACCCTTAGAGGATGAGGGTAGCTCAGGTTCCTTCTTGTCATTATTATCAGACACTGAGGATGTCTTCTCCTTCCATAATCCAGATTTGTGCAATGCCTGTTTGTGATAAACAGTCGACTGACTTACAGGTTGAATTTTAGGTTCACTAGTTCTTCTAGGTGGAGTCAGTGAGATCCTCTTAGAAGACCTAGGCTTTGAAACCTGAAGTTCAATCTTCTACGGGGTGTCTGATAGAAGTGACAATAGGAAGCAATGTGTCCATATTCACCACAGTTGTAGCACGATCTGCTATTTAACTTTCTTTGTGGAGAAGTGTGTGACACTCTAGTAACATAACTTAGTTTGGGTTTTGACTCTGTTTCTTTTGATGTTTTCTCCTGTTTAACAAAATTAATGTTTTAACATTTTTAACATCTTTTTCTTTTTGATTAACTGGTTTTTGACATGAAGCTTGGGAAAGATTAACATTAGCAGTCCTTTTAGATTCAGATTGACTTGTTTGTCCTGGACTTTATATAATCTTTTCAAATTCCTTTTCCAGATTAACACAAGGCATTTTACCCTTTGCCTTTGAAGTGGCCACATTTTGTTTTGTTCCAGATTCAATTGATGAACATGAGGAATCTGGGTCACTAACAAGAGGAGTAGACACCACATGATCCTTGATGGGGTTGTTATTTATAGGTCTACTCTTAGTATTCATCAAGGTCTCAGGTGGTGGTGGAACCACTTTATAACCCAATCCCTCCTGTTGTTCCTTTCTTTCACTAAGTGTTGGACAATGTGTGAAGAACTAGTCCAACTGTGCAGTTTCTGTTTTAATGAATTTACTTCACCTTCTAGAACTGCCTTTTGCTTCTTAGTGTCTTCTAGGGAGTTTAGATAATACCTAATGTCATTAGCTTGGTTAAAGGCAACTACTTTGGTTTCCTTAAGCTGTTTAGTCAAAAGGTCTATCTTTTCTTTATAACTATGCTCATTTTGTTTCAATACCCTATTAGCCTCAGTGCACAGTTGCAAATCTTTTACTAAGTGATCATTACGATCTAATAACCTAGCAAAATTTTCAACTATGCTATTCCTAAAAGTATCACAATCAGAACAAGCATGATTATCAAACATTTGGTCAGTAGTACTTACCTGAGTTGATTCAGTAGAGTTAGCCATCAATGCAGCATCAGATGTCTCTGGTTCTGGTGATTCTGTCTTTTCTGTCTCTGACGTGGTAGTCTCTTCTTTAGGCTGGTAACTGACCTCGGTTGCAGTTGCTTCTTCACTATGTGACATCGCTATCTCAACTGCTAGATCTCCTTCACTAGCGGAATCACTGTCAATATCTTCTACACTTGAATGCTTGATTCCCCTAGTGAGACAAACCTAAAGCTCCAATCTTCTCCTTCATCATCATGAGCAGTCAAGGCTTTTGGATCCTTGCTTGATGAAGTAGAACTTGTAGATTGCTTGTCTTGATGAGTGAAGGACGAGAATGGGTTCCCGTTACCCGTCTTCTTAGGCTTGACACATTCTCTTTTGAAGTGCCTCTTCTCTCCATAGTTGAAGCAGGTCACTTTGCTCTTGTCAAAGCCAAACGTGGTATCCTTAGTAGCTACCAAGTTCTGTCCGTTTGTTTTACAAACTTCTTTGCTCTCCGGACAGCACTAGCTAAAGCCCACGTTATATCCATCCTCTCAAGCTCCATTTCGTCCACCTGCTGGTAGTCCTCGTTTGCCAAATGGGAGTTTCCTATCTTCCCAGCAACAAGTTCATCATAAGAATGGACCATTGCAGCCAAAATATATATGTGTTCTCGAGCTACTTCCACTGTCATGTTTCCGAGATTCTCAGTCTTCAGTTTAGTAGCACTTGCTTCGGATCCAATATAGTGGGAACATGAAAGTCCAGATGTGTCTGATCCTGAAGGAGATGCATGTGAAGGACCCGATGAGCTAGACACAAATGCAGTCTGGAGAGGTGCTCCAGATGTCTTAGTTTGAGGCGTGGCATTGTATAAAGCTGGATTTTGATTGTATGAGGACTTCTGAGCTCTGTACTTCATCCTAAGTGACTCTTCTCGCAACTTAAGAATAAAGTCATCAATATCCAGTTTTGCCAGCATTCCATTCTGTCTAAGATTAGACACGAATGAAACCCACTTTTCAGGCAATCCGTCTGCAAAATTAGTAACTTTCTCTTCCATGGTAGTAGCCACCCCATGTGTATGCAGTTCACTCATCAGATGGTACAATCTATCTATAACATCGTCCAAACTCTCATTTCCCATCGATGAGAAGTTATCGAATTCCTTCTTTAACTCCTTAGCCTTGATCGCTTTCAACGAAGCATTCCCGTCTTACCTCTTTTCTAGCTCATCCCAAAGTTTCTTGGACTGCTTATTTTCTGAGTACTGGTGGAATATGTCTTTAGGAATAGATTGTGTTATCAATGCATAAACTTTTTTTCTGCATTGTATTTGACTTTCTGCATGTCCGTCATTCCTCCTAATGTTAGCTTAACTCCATCAGCTCCCACCGTGTACTATATCCAATCTCGATAGCTTCCCACAGATTCGGATCCACTCCGTTGAGGTAGATCTTAAAATGTTGTTTCCAGTGGGGAACTCATCTAACGTCAAGAGCTTTGGTGGTTTATTATGATTACCCACCTCACTCTCAAGCAACAGCAGGTTCTGTATCCTAGAGTCCTTCCCAGCAGTAAAGGCTGACATTTGATCTTCCATTGCGAATAACTTTATGTCTAATAAAACAAATTGTCACTGGGGCGACTGAAGGGTGCGAATGGTCTAGTCGTGGGTATGAACTCTACGACCGATTCAATCGTGCGGCTGAGCTAAGCGACTAGCTCAGTCGTGCGAATGAATCTGATGTTTATCAACAGTACGCCCGAAAGGTTCAATCGTACGAATGGAGATGCGACTATGTCCAATCGTGCGTCTGAGCAATGCGAATGAGGTGCGGTCGTGCGAATGGCTCACTCGTGCGACTGAAGCTGCTGTTTTGCGAAAATTTCTAGGTTAAACGTGTTTTAGCCGTAAAAATTCGAAATTTCACAAGGTCTAATCGCCTAAGTCCGTAGAAACCAAACTTTGATGAGCAGGGAACGTCCAAGATCACTTTTGACACAAAAGATTGTGTTTTAGTGCAAAAACACAAACTTTTATCAATCTTGATTGAAAATCAAGAGCCAAGCTCTGGTACCACTTGTTAGGACCTGGTATTTGAACGAAATACCTGGAGATTAGCGTGTAAACCAGATCAAATAGTGCGGAATCCTATTTGATTGGCGATCCAATCAGTGAGAACACATGAAGAATCAATCAAGAATTGAAACTAACGTTAGAAATCGATTGGGAATCGATCTAATGTGTTCTATGAACTTGGAGAACGAATTGGGAGGCTTATGGACGGCTAGGGTACATTTGGAATTGTAATTAATCAAAAGCTATTATTTTTCACGAATTGGGTTGTATATATAGGTTGGTATTATTGAATCGTGCGACTGAACCATTAGTATGGTTCAGTCGTGCGATTAAACCATGCGGTTGATTCATCCGCACGACTGAGTGTTCAGTCGTGCGACTGAGCCAATCTTATGTTACAATCATACGACTGATCCAGTCTCCTGGTTCAGTCGTGCGACAGAGTCATTCGTATGAAGTTATTCATGCTTATGGTTCATTCGCATGAGCCATTTGCATGAGAACTTCATTAAGTTAAGTTTGAATGTATTAATAAACATTATGTGTAACAATTCTAACAACCACAACCTAACTAACCATTTAATATCAACTCATTACTGAAATATTAGTCATTACAAATCACAAACAACCAATATCATCATATCAAATTACATATCAGAATCAGACAAACAAGATCTATTACATTTCATATCATGATCTAGAGCTCTTATTGTTTAGTGATCATAGATGACTTTACAAGATTCACTTGGGTCTTCTTCATGGATGTGACTCCTGAGATTCTGAAGAATTTCATCCTAAAGATTGAGAATCAATCTGATCACAAGGTCAAAACCATAAGATTTGATCAAGGAACTGAATTCAAGAACCAAATCATTGATACATTTGTGAGGAAAAGGGTATTACAATGCAATACAGTGCTCCCAGGACTCCACAGCAAAATGGTATTGCTGAGAGGAGAAACAGGACACTAACTGAAGCTGCAAGAACTATGTTGTCTGACTCTAAGTTGCCCATCACCTTCTGGGTAGAGGCAGTCAACACTACCTGCTATGTGTAGAATAGAGTTATAGTGGTTAAGACTCATGGCAAGACTCCTTATGAACTTTGCACAAGAGGAAACCTTCATTGGTTTTCTCAGGTCATTTGGATGTCCTTGCAACATCTTGAATACCAAAGATCAAATTGCCAAATTTACTGAGAAACAAACAATTGACACATTATTGGATACTTTTTCTAAGCTAAGGCTTATAGAGTATACAATCTTAGAACTAGAATTGTTGACGAGTCAGCTAATGTGACTTTCAATAAACACACACCCTATGTGGCTATGTTGGATCAAGAAGAAGGCTAGTGCAACCAATACCAAATAACTTAGACAATTCTAGTTCTACTTATAAAGGCTTCCGAAGGAAGCAGATTTTTTCTAAAGACAAAATGAAATTTTTATTTCCGAAGGGAAAACTCTACTTCCGAAGACAATGTGTTCACTTCCAAAGATCAAGTCTCAAAAGAAGAAAATAGAAGACTACTTGCAAAGTATGAAGAAGGAAGAAGTCCTCAAGCCTCGGAAGAAGTAGCCTCTTCCGAAGTATAAGTGGCTTCGGAAGTACTTGTTCTTCCGAAGCCATTTAACCTTCGGAGGACACTCCTATGAACCAGTGGAAATAAGTATGGTCTCTGACACTTCGTTGTAGACATCTGATACTGCATGATGTTTTCTCAAAGAGCCTTGTAGTTGCATACTTTATTCTACTATTCACCTTTTTATGTTAGTACAAGTTACCAACTTTAGTTGGTGACAAAAGGTATGTCAGGGACATGTCCTGACTACCATATCTCAGATAAAGTCTTATCGGAGATACCTTAAACTATAGCTTTGTAGTATTGGCTTTAATTATAGGATTCCAGCTGGTATCAAAGTATATCGACTGTAGGTAGTATTATATATAGTTTCTCATTGTAACTCATAAAATTATGCTTGTAAGAGTCTTGTAATATTTGAGTTGAGAAGCAATATATGAAAGTACCTTGAAAATTACTTCTTGTGTTTGATTATTACTTATTATATTGCTATTAACTCTTAGAGACTTTGCTTTCATCCGAGTGTTTTTCAAGTAAGTTTGAGAAAAAACCAAGTGTTTAGTGACATAAACCGATCCTTCAATTAGAGCAAAACAACTAAGGGGAGAGTGTTCAGAGAAAGAGTCTGTGTTTGATTATTACTTATTATAGTTCCCATCAACTAATTCTTTTCAGAGGGCCACAACAAAGGGTGCACATCATTTAAGGTGATAGACTAGAGATCATGTCTACCAAAGATCTGTATAAACTTCTTAAACTACATCAGGGAAGACAAGGGAACTGATAAGTATTTACTCTTGGTGCTGAAAGTTTTGAGGTGCATAAACAAGTGTGGTTTGGTAGCATCACCCAAGGGGAGTTTGTTGGATCAAGAAGAAGGCTCATGCAACCAAAACCAAATCACTTGACAAATTCTGGTGCTACTTATAAAGGCTTCTGAAGCCAAGTGTGGAACTTCCGAAGAAAGTAGAGTTCTTCCGAAGACAAAATGAAAGTTTTACTTCTAAAGGCAAAACTCTACTTTCGAAGACAATATGTTTAATTCCGAAGATCAAGTCTCAAAAGAAGAAAAGAGAAGACTACTTCCAAAGTATGAAGAAGGAAAAAGTCCTCAAGCCTCAGAAGAAGTAGCTTCTTCTGAAGTATAAGTGGCTTCGGAAGTACTTGTTCTTCCGAAGCCATTTAAGCTTCGGAGGACACTGCTATGAACCAGTGGACATAAGTATGGTCTCTCACACTCCCCTGTAGACATCTGATACTGCATGGCATTTTCTCAAAGAGCCACGTAGTTGACCATACTTTATTCAATTGCTCACCTTTTTATGTTAGTACAAGTTACCAACTTTAGTTAGTGACAAAAGCTAAGTCAGGGACATGTCCTCATTACCATATCTCAGATAAAGTCTTATTAGAGATACCTTAAACTATAGGTTTATAGTATTTGATTTAGTTAGAGGATTCCAACTGGTATCAAAGTATATCCGGCTGTAGGTAGTATTATAGATTTATACGCTCTTGATTGTGAGATCTAACCATCCAAATCAACTTGTTTTTCACTCCTCCTTACAACTCTCACAAAAATGGCCCTTAACAAATCTGAAGTAGATATGGGAACCATGACCAATGCTCCTATCATTACTCCTAAAAACTTAGGTCTTGGAGCATAAGAATGGAAGGCTTCATGAGATACCAAGATAGGAAAATGTGGAACTCCATTTTCAGCGGCCCGTATAAACCCAAGGTGGCAGCGCTTGGTGGAAACGGTGCCATGATAGAAAAGGTTATTGAAGATTATTCTAACAAAGACCGGAAGAAGATGGACGTTGACAATAATGCAATGACCATTCTGATGACTACAATACCTAACTCCATCATGGTGGGGTTTGAGCATTGTAAATATGATACGAATTGTTTGATGCACTTGCTCAGATGTATTCAAGCTCCAATGACTCCAAGAACGACTCACTGAAGCAGCAGTTTGAGAACTTCACTTATATTGCTGGAGAAACCCTCAGCCAGCAGTATTTCATGTAACACGGATCTTATTTCTTCTCTTCAGTCTATGAAGATCACTCCTGAACTTATAGATCTCACAAGAAAGTTCATGAGCGCACTTCCAAATGAGTGGACATTCTATTGTGTCTCTATCAAAAGGACAGAGAACTTGAACACTCTCACTATGACGAAACTCTATGGCATCCTTGATGGATACCGTTTAGAGATGGAGAGTAAGAAGGGCCACCAAACAAGCAGACCTTTGAGCCTTCCTACTAGCAACGCTTTTATGGTTGCTAAAGGCTCACTACCCCCACAACCTCAAAAATACCTAACATACAACCATAGCCACCCTTCTCTTCTGGACCGTACATCACTTTCCCTGAGACTCCAAGGTCTCAACAGGCTCAGCATAATTCCTTTCAAGATAGTTGTGCCTTTGTCTCAGGAAGTGGACACTCTGGTGACTTTCTATACTGTTTTGATGATCTCGAGTGTTTCAGTCCAAATGATGTAGAATATGTGGACATCGTCCAATAAATGGCTCTTTCAACCTACAGAGCGAAGAAGTTCTTTAAGAGAACTGGAAGGCAATTACCTTAAAACCCAACTGCCAGCAAGTTTGGGTTTGACAAGACCAAGGCCAAATGTTACAACTGTAACCAACTTATTAACTTTGCAAGGGAATGCAGGGCTCCCAAATCAAACCCGGGAACCCCACAGGCCTCCACACATCCCTCTACATCAAAGCCCACTAGAAAGTCGACTGAAAGTGTTGCAATGACTCAAGAAGTCGACTGGAGCTTTATGGTTCATGATGTGACTCCTACTCAAGCTCTCATGGCTGGAACATATGATAAAGAGGTATATCAACATCTATATACTCCTACCTATATAGTGTTGTACCCTGAAAGGTATTGGGGTTTGTTAGAACAAGATACAAAGTTTAACCTATTAAACATTCTGAAAAACGCAGCGGAAACATGCTTAATAACTTAGTTAACGAACTAAACAAACGGGTTTCATCTTGTTTTAACAAAGTAATGATCAAACCCATGAACATAGTATCTTTATATGTGAATAGAAGCTAGCGATGTTAACATAAAGCAAACAATAAGGACAGCCATGTTGAGGCTGCCATAGACTACCTTCCAGGAGTCAAAAAACGAAATGGAGGATGATATGGATCAAATCGAATTACCAAGGCACCAAGAGAGGTCCTCTCAAGCTTGTATACCCCAAGCTTGATATCATAACACTTTCTTGTTAGGAAGAAACACCACCAAAAACCCGAAATTCCCTTTCTTTTCTGCTGCTAATCCGAGAGCTGTAGAGAGAGAGAGAGAGGAGTTCTTGTTTTGATTTTTTGCATGTATTATGAGAGGTGAACATTGAATGTAAGACTTGTTTTATGTGTGTGTGTTTTCAAGGGAGAAAAGGGCCAATCCCCTTTCTTTGGACGGCCGGAAATCTTGTTCAAAAGAGGGTTTCCCTCTTAAACAAACACACACACATAATACTAAACAAGTCACTGAATAATTTATACAATTAACCATTTAATTGTATAAGTTGTACACCCTTTTATTATTCGATGTTATCTAACCTACTTAGATAACATTACAAATAATATTCTTGAACAAAATATCCTAATAAGTTATTCTATCTCATATGCAATTTATTTAAAAAACCTATTTTCTAAATTTGGTGTGTTTATTTAATTGCATGATCATATTGTCAATTAAATAATTGTTTGTGTTTGCAAAGCTTTTATTGGGTATAACCCGACTTGGATCATAACGTACTAACTGCATCAATATTCTACGTGTCTTGGGCATATAGAATCCTGTAATCTCCCACTTGCACAAGATTCATAGAAAATTGATGGAAGTAGTAAATATCGCCTAACAACGGTTTACTACCCTTAATACGCATGACTTATAGCCATTCAATAACATCATCCCATTCAACTATCCTACTAGAAATGATTTAGGTGAATTAATCATCTATCCTTTTGTTTCAAATGTCATGTCAAATCCAAGGACACAGAGTGATCATTCCTTGTTAATTTAACTTATCCAGGCCTTAGACATCTAACTCTCAACGAATAAGAGGAACAAATCCCATTTTGACTACATACGTTTCTCACAATCACTTTGTGTCATATCTGAACATAGTCTCATGTACTGTCCATTATTTCAGAACAACGGATAACTAGATCAAGGTATGACACTTGGTGAATATCAAAACCCAATATGTATCTCAGATCTGAGGATACCAAATGATATTCGCCTTTTCTCAAATTTACTTATGATCAATCAATAAGATTCCATGTAGTAAAATTTGAGATGTGGGTTGGTCCAATATTTGTATCCCACAAATATCTATGAACCTTGGTAGCAACCCATTGCTCAATATTCATCCTTATGAATATCAACCAATCCAAGTTCATAATAATCTTACCCTCACACTTGTTCCCACAAGTCTGAATGACTATGGACATTTAGAGTAAACAATTTACTCATGGATTAAACATGCTAAATTGGAATATTAATTGAAACATTATAACCAAATAATTTTATTCAAATAATAAGAGTTCCACATATCCAAATACAAAATTTGGAGATCAATTCCAATCACTAGAATATCGAAGTCCCATGGCACAAGTATGACTTTCATGCTTTGTCTTTTCAAGGAGCTTCGTGAGAGGATCTGCAATGTGTTGATCCGTGTGAACTTTGCGAATACATATCTTTCCCTTTTCAACTTCATCTCGTATGTAGTTGAATCTCCGCTCAATGTTCCTAGTCTTTTGATGAGCACGAGGTTCCTTGATTTGAGCAATCGCACCCTCGTTATCACAAAAGATCTCTAGGGGGTCCTGAATGGAAGGGACAACCCCAAGATCGGCAATGAATTTCTTCAACCATGCAGCTTCTTGAGCTGCCAATGAGGCGGCGACGTATTCAGATTCTGTAGTTGATAGAGCCACCACTTCCTGTTTGGAGCTCTTCCAAGAGACTGCTCCTCCATTCAGAATGAAAATGTATCCTGACTATGACCGTGAATCATCATGATCTGTTTGGAAACTCGCATCCGTGTAACCTTTCAGACCGAGTTCCTCATCACCAGATCCATAGATTAGGAACATATCTTTTGTCCTTCTTAGGTACTTAAGTATGTTCTCAACTGCCATCCAATGATTGTTTCCAGGATTTTGCTGGTATCGGCTTGTCATGTTTAAGGCGCATGACACGTCCGGTCGAGTGCATATCATTGCATACATGATGGATCTAGAAGCAGATGTGTATGGGATTGCCTTCATTTTGTCTTGCTCATCCTTTGAGCTAGGACATTGAGTCGTACTCAATATCGTTCCTCTTTGAATAGGTACCATACCTTCCTTAGAGTTCTCCATCTTGAACCTTTTCAAGATTTATCAATGTATGCACTTTGATTTAAACCAATCAACCGCCTTGATCTATCCCTATAGATCTTTATTCCCAGAATATAGGCAGCCTCACCAAGATCCTTAATGGAAAAACAACTTCCAAGCCAGGTTTTTACACCTTCCAAGTTGGAATGTCATTTCCAAATAGTAGTATGTCATCACATATAATACTAGGAAGGTGACGATGCTCCCACAAGCTTTCTTATATACACAAGCTTCATCAACATTCTTGATGAATCCGAATTTAATTATTTCTTCATCAAAACGGTGATTCCAACTTCTCGATGCTTGTTTCAATCCATAGATTGATTTCTTTAACTTGCATACTTTATTAGGATGTTTTGGATCGACAAAACCTTCAGGCTGAACCATATAGACATCTTCCTCAAGATATCCATTTAGGAAAGCTGTTTTGACATCCATTTGCCAAATCTCATAATCATAATGAGCAGCTATGGCAAACAATATCCTTATAGACTTTAGCATCGCAACAGGTGAGAAGGTTTGATCATAATCAACTCCTTCAGTTTGAGTGAAACCCTTTGCTACAAGTCTAGCCTTATAAGTATCCAGTTTCCATGCATATCGGTTTTCTTCTTGAAAATTCACTTGCTTCCAACTACTTTGGAGTTAAGAGCTCGTACAATCAAGTCCCATACTTGATTGTCATGCATGGATTGCATCTCAACGCTCATGGCCTCGAGCCATTTGTCACAATCCGAATTGGACACTACATCATGGTATGTGGTTGGTTCATCTGAATCTAGCACATAGCATCCATCCATGAAAAATCCGTATCTTTCAGGTGGATTACTAGTTCTACCACTCCTGCGAGCATTTTGTGTGTATTGATTAACCACTTGATCATCTTCAACATCCTCATGTTGAGTGCTAGTTTCAACCAAACATGCATCGGTTTGTGGTTCTTGATCCTCCTCAAGATCCACTATTCTACTGCTAGTTCCTTCCATAAGGAACTTTGCTTCTAAGAACTCACCCTTTCTGGCAACAAACACCTTTTGTTCCAGTGGATCATAGAAATAATATCCCATAGAATCTCTAGGGTATCCAACAAAAATACACTTGGTGGATCGGACTACCAATTTGTTGGGGTGGGAGTCTTGACATAAGCCTCACAAACCCAGACCCTTAAGTATGATAGGGATGGAACTCTTTCATGCCATATCTCAAAAGGTGTCCTTTCCACCTTTTTGGTTGGGGCCATATTTAGAATACGGGCCGCGGAGAGCAAAGCGAAACCCCAAAATGATAGAGGTAATGTGCTTCTAGCCATCATAGATCGGACAATATCCAATAAGGTTCGATTTCTCCTCTCAGACACACCATTATGTTGTGGTGTTCCAGGTGGAGTGAGTTGTGAGACAATCCCACAACTTCTAAGATGATCTTGAAAAGCATCACTTAGGTATTCACCTCCTCTATCGGTGCAGAGAACTTTAATCGACTTGTTGAGTTGATTTTGTACTTCATTTTGAAAGATCTTGAACATTTCAAAACTTTCATCTTTGTGTCTTAACAGGTACACATACCCATAGCGACTATAATCATGGGTAAAGGTAATGAAGTATCTTTCACCATTCCTAGTCATTGGCTTAAAAGGACCACATACATCCGAATGTATGGTTCCTAATAAATCTTTTGCCCTTTCGTCGGTTCCACTAAAGGGTGCCTTAGTCATTTTTCCTTGTAAACAAGATTCACATACATCAAGTGAATCACATTCATTTTTTTTAAAAGACCATTATTTTGAAGTGTTTGTATACGTTTCTTGTTTATATGACCAAGACGACAATGCCAAAGATAGGTATCACTCAATTCCAACTTGAGTTGCTTGGTGCTAGTTTGGTACAATGAACTATTTAAAGTATCTTCATCAACCAATTCATAAATACCATTATTGGGAATAGCTTTAAAATAGAACGTATCATTTAAAGAAACATGAATATCTTTTTCAACAAATAATACATATCCAGATTGTTTTAATAGGGCTACAGAAATAATATTCCTAGTCAAACTAGTAGCATACAAAACACTGTTCAAAATTACTTCCAAACCATTTGGAAGTTTCAAGATGTAGTCACCACGGGCTTCAACTTGAACTTTAGCCCCATTGCCCATGTAGAGGCTAACGTCCCCTTTCTTGAAGTCACTACTTCTTTCGAACCCCTGCAACAAAATGCAAATGTGAGTTCCACATCCGGTATCTAATACCCATGTGTTAGAGGATATCATGTTTAAATCAATATGGATCATGTATGTTGTACCTGAGGTTTGCCCAGCATCCCTCTTTGCTTTCAACTCTTGGAGATGGACGGGACAATTTCTTGCCCAATGTCCAATCTCCCCACACTTAAAGCATGGGTCATTAGAAGCAACCTTTTGCTTTTTCTCTTGTGGTTTAGGTGGCACCCTTACCACCCCCTTCCTTTTTCCCCATAAAGGTCCCTTGCCCTTGGCAACCTTTGCCTTGGGTGTGGGATGAGGCCTTTTCCTGTTCCCACCTTCATTGATGGTGAGAACGGGTAAAACCCTTTTACCCATGGCCGCCTCGGCTGTTTTGAGTATTGAGTGAAGTTCACCAATGCTTTTGTCCCAAGCATTCATGTTGTAATTCAACACGAATGTCCCGAACTTCTTGGTAAGGCCATTAAGGATTAAATCCGTGGCCAATTCCTTCGAGACAGGACAATTAAGCCTTTCGAGGCGGTCAATGTGACTTTTCATCTTAAGTACATCAGATGAAACCGATTGGTTATTGTCCATACGACACGCATGGAGTGCTCGAACCGTTTCGAAGCGCTCAACCCTCGCTTGCTGTTGGAACGTTTCCTTCAGCTGGGTTATCATGTCATAAGCTTCGTGATGTTCATACTCCTTTTGGAGATCCAGAGTCATGCTCGCCAGCATGAGACAAGACACTTGGATGGAGTCCTCAGTGTACAAGCCAATCGTTATAGGCCTCCTCATCATCCTCAGAAGGTTGATCAGGGATAGGGTCGTCTAAAATATATGATCGTCTCTCTTGCTTGAGAATGATTCTCAATTTTCGATACCAATCAATGAAATTATTATGATTTAGACGTTCCTTTTGGAGAATAGCTCGCAATGATTGGGTGGACACGTATGAAATATCATGATTATCATTATTGGTGGCCATCTACAAAATTTAACAAAGATCAATTTTAGTATTTTCGATATCGTTGTTTTAATAATTAATACCTTTTAAGGTGGTTAGCATATTAAAATCTAGAACCAACATTACATTTAAATAGTGGTTAGGTGACCTTTATCCCACAATTTAAATTAATAAGGTGGTCAACGTTTGACGATTGCAACCATTTGCAACTTCTAGAGGTATGGGATCGACTTGAAACATCATATGTAAAGTCCACATGTTAATCCCGTCAACACCATTTGGAAACCATATTGTAGGTGATCCATTTAACATGGTTTGCAAATCAAGTAACCCTACTTGCACACACATGTGAGTTTACCAACATAAGTGGTTAGGTGACCTTTATCCCACAAATGTGGTATCCCCATCTTAAGTCACAGGTTCCCTCTAAATGGTTAGGTGACCTTTATCCCATTAAGAGTTTCCAAATGACTCAAGTGTTGTGCAAAAGGATGATGTTAAACTTGTTTGAAAATATTTTGAGATTTCATAATACTAGTTTAGAAAACTCTATGTACTTGTACTTGCATGCTTTCAAATACAAGATACCCTATGACCTTTGATTAAAACCCATTTTAATCTTTAAAATCATTAAATCATTTTAATAACCTTTTATTACCTTATAATGATTAAAGCCTATTTAGATAGTGTGTGGTGATCATGGAAAGAATAGTTAAAGCAAACATCACATGTAAAGACATCAACCACAATACCATAATCAGAATATCACAGCTCAGGGGTAGTTTAGTCATTTTGTAAAGGCATCTTGTCTGCCTATAAATAGAATAGTTAACCTCGTACTGAGGTGACGGCTGATAGATAGAGAATTTTTGTTGTAATTATTGTCTGTAACTTATCAACTTTCATATGTCAATACAAACATCATTTATGAGTAATTTTCTTGCTTAAATGTTCTTTGATTGTTTATTTCCGCCACTAAATAGTTGACTTGATTATCATATTCGATTCTCAGTAAGAATATCACTCTTACACAATCCCAGTCAATTGGTATCAGAGCTTTGGCTCTCGATTCTCTTTCAGATCTGCGCACAGACTTAATATAACTCGATTGATCTCATAATCAAGTTGCTAGTAGTAGATATCATCATCTCTACTTAGCAAACATCAAAAATACTCCTGTCAAACAGCAAAAACACTCATTCTGAACCTCAATAGAACTTCTTGAACAAGTTGGTCTCATCAAAAATAATCAATCTTAAAATCAACTAAATCTATACTTACACAAATCAACATGGATTCTAACAGTTACTCTGAATTAGGTCATACACCTAAACCTCCCATGCTTAAACACAAATATGAGTTTAAACATTGGCGAATACGGTTTAGAAATTATATCACAGGTGTAGATCCTGACTTTTGGATCTCAATATGTAAAGGTCCACATATTCCTGTTACTCTATCAACAGCTCAAGCTGCACTGTACAAGACTGCTAGAATACCAATTGAAGACTTAACTCTGGATGAAGATGACTATAAGAAAATCAAAATTGATCTCAAAGCATACTCTATTTTGACTCAAGCACTCAAAATGGATGTGCTGAAAAGATTGGAAAAATATGGAAGTGCTAAAGCTGTTTGGGATGCTCTCAAAATTATGTGTGAAGGTAGCAGTGAAGTTGCTGAAATTAACAAAGACAAGCTGGTCAATCAGTATGAAACCTTCCATCACACCAAATGAGAATCCATATCAAAACAACTGCACAGATTTGTACAGTTGGTCAATGACTTTGAAATTATGGGTGTTTCATAAAACATTAAAGAACTTAACAAGAAAATGCTTCACAGTCTACCTGAAAGCTGGAAGCAAAATGTCACAATGTTGAAAACTACTCTTGATCTTGAGAGTACCACTCTAGAGATTATGATAGCCAAGATTGAAGCTTTGGAACTTGATGAACGAAGCAGAAATCTGAGTGGGCCAAGAGTGATTGAAGCCTACAAATTCCCTTCAGAATCACATTCTGTTGAAAATGCTTTCATCATAGAGGAAGGTGACTTCATCTCATTAAGAGATCAAATGAAAAATACTGGGTTCATTGCATCTCCACCATTCAATCACCCTTCAACTTCAGCTCAAGCACCAAAAGTCTCCACTACTCCCCCAATCTCTCCAGAAGACTCAAACTCAGAAGAGCAAAAGGCAACTTACAATGCCTTTGTTGCAAGTTTTGAAGCATATTTTGGGGGAAGACTCACTTCTGCCCATCTAATACAGGAAGATTTAGAAGAAATAGATCCTGATGATGTTGAGGAGATGGATCTACAGTGGCAAATGGAAATGATTCCCATGAGAGCAAATAAATTCTTCAGAAAAGGAAGAAAGTTGAGCCTGAATGAGAACACAAAACTTGGATAAGACAAATCCAAGGTAAAATGCTTCAACCGTGGCATGACTGGCCATTTCTCAGAGAGTGCAATGCTCCTAAAAGAAACAACCATTCAAGGAACTCTCCTGGTCAATCATCATCACAGCCCAATTCAAGCTATCACTCAAACAATCAATAACAACAGTACCATCATTCTCATCATCAACAAACATATCAGAATCAACCACAGCTGACTAATCAAGCCCATGCAAGCAGTCAGCCTTCTGCCAGTGCCCTTGTGATCAAACAAGATGGGATTTGTGACTGGAGTGTGTATGCTGAGGAAGTCAAGCCTCAATTCCAGAATCATGCTCTTATGGCACACATAAATTATGGACCATCTTCAATGCCTATTGAGGTAAAAACTAACCTTTGTAGTGAGAAATGCATAAATGAATTACAAGAGTATAGAGAACATAATCATAAACTGGTAGATAAAATTAAAGAAGAAAAGGTGAAGTCAAATATGATGAAGAGAGAACTAAAAAGTTTTGAAACCAAAATTAAATCTCTCATTTCTGACATAGAAAAATTGCATGATGAGAAATACTCTTGCAGCTGAAAATGAGCTACTTACTGAAAATTTAGCTCAAGCTAAAGCTCAACAATCTATGACTGAAGTGAAACTTGAAAAGTTTCAAATGTCTTCAGTCAAGCTACAAGAAATGCTAGATTCACAAAAGGATCCAAAAGACATGTCAAGATCTAAATCAATAGTGAAACACGTGACAAATCCTCAAAACAAACCTGATGTTTATTTTGAAACCAATGAGGATAAAATCAAGTTAGGACACCCAATCAAAATCAAAGATTGCTTAGACAAGATAGTGAATGTCATGAAACCATCAAGCCCTGTAAAAGCAATTGTACCTTTTTTAAAATTCATACCATTTGTTTTACAAGGCAAAAAGAAATATGTCAAAACAGTGAAACCCACTACTGAGAGTAGTTCTGATAATGAGATTGTATCTCCACAATATTCTAGCAAATCAGAAAAGGTTTCACTGAAAAAGAAACCAACTGTAAACTGAGTTCAACACATAAAACTTCATCAGACCCCCAGTCATCAAAATTAAGGTAGGGAGTTGGGTTTGATATCTGTAACAAAGAACATGTTGACCAGTTTGAGAAAGAGGTGAGAAGTAGGTTGAAGACACAGAAACAGCCCAGACAAGTGAACAAAAGTAGTGTTGTGAAACAATCTACTAAAAGGGTTGATTCTAATTCATCACCTAAAGAAAAGAAAGTGACTCATCAAAAGAAAGTATCAGTTGAGTCACACAAAGAAAAATCTAATTTCAGAAACAAACAAGTGTATTGTGATATTTGTGAGATGTTCAATCATAAGACAGATAAATCCTTCTTCAATCAATATTGTTCTATCTGTGATAGGAACAATCACTCCACCAGAAATTGCTATTTCAACAAGTATTGTTCAATCTGTGACATGAACAATCACAATACATCTGATTGTTACTTTAATCAGAAGGGGTTGAGAATTCCACAACACAAGCCCATCTCAAAAACATCTACTGTGATGCATTCTGTCAGACCTCGTCTTCATAATACTCAATCTAGGACATAGATCAACAAATGACAGAAATAACTCAAAGGATTTAAGGAAGGCTCAAAGAAATCATCTCAAAATGAACACAAACATGACTTTCCTAAGCAAAAACCAACTTTTGATAATGAAACTCGGGCTAAACTTTTACAAAAAATAGAGACCAATGATTTCATTATTCAAATGAATCCTCAGTAGATGTTGATGAGATGACTCGACCTATTCATTACCAAAAGTCTCCCAAATCACCTCCATCTAAATCACTACTCAGAGGGAAATACCAGGAGGTGACTATCATGAATAGGAACGGGAAACCCAAGACCATCATGGCTTAGGTTCCTTATTCTAGTTAGTTCTTTTTGATTGTAGGTTCATCCACACAGGACTAATAGCCTATGGTATGTAGACAGTGGATGCTCCCGACACATGATTGGAGATCGTTCCCTCCTTCATGATTTCAAGTACATACAAGGAACTACTATGGCATTCGGTGGAGATTCAGACGGTGGTAGGATTATAGGAGAAGGATCTGTGACAAATGGGATGCTGAGCTTTGACAGTGTGAATTATTGTGAACAACTAAATTTCAATCTACTAAGCGTGTCTCAGATCTGCGACAAAAAATATTCCACTCACTTTACAGATACTCACTGTTACATTCTAAAACCTGGATTTCATATTTTTGAAGAATGGGTTGTCTTAAAGACTCCATGGAAGAATAATACATATGTCTTAAACCTGTGTTCTGCATCACCTAAGGAAGAAACATGTGTTTTGTCTAAGCATCATTTGATGAGTCACAGCTTTGGCATAGACGTTTGGGGCACACTAACTTTAAAAATATGAACAAGTTAGTAAAAAAAAACCATGTAATTGGTCTTCCTAAAAAAGAATTCAATTTTATTGATCAATGCTCGGCGTGCCTCAAAGGAAAACAACACAAATCGTCTCACAAAACCAAGCTGGTGAACACTAACAATACTCCATTGAAGTTACTTCACATGGATCTTTTTGGACCAACTCATGTAATGAGTATGGGAAAGAAACAATATTGTTTAGTGATCATTGATGACTTTTCTCGATTCACATGGGTGTTCTTCCTACTTCATAAAAATGAAGCATCCCAAATCATTCAAGAATTTATCACTAAAATTGAAAATCAACTTAATCTCAAAGTCAAAATAATAAGAAGTGATAATGGTACAAATTTCAAAAATGAAAATATGAGTTCCTTTTGTGCAACCAAAGGTGTCGCTCATCAATTTAGTGCAGCTAGAACTCCTCAACAAAATGTGGTAGCTGAAAGGTGAAATAGAACACTGATTGAAGCAGCAAGAACAATGATAGCCGATGCTAAACTGCCAATCACCTTCTAGGCAGAAGCAGTTAACACATCGTGCTTTGTGCAAATCGAACTCTGATTGTTAAAGAAAGTAACATGACACCTTATGAAATCATATTTCATATGAAACCATTTATTGGATTCCTCAAATCATTTGGAAAATTTTCATCTAAGTCTGATGAAGGACTTTTTGTAGGTTATTCTTCTGTCTCAAAGGCTTATAGAGTGTTCAATCCTAGACTGAACATTATCGATGAATCCACAAATGTTCAATTCAAGGAACATTCGTTTCCCAAATCTATAAATGGTCTTGATTGGTTGTTTGATATTGACACTTTTACAAAATCATTTGACTAATTTCACTTGTCTGATGCAGGAAATATACATTCAGGTGAGACTTCATCAACTGTAGAAAGAAGAGTTAATTATCCATTAATTCCACCTACATCTGATGAACATATGAATGAAGAAGTTCGTTTTCAAGCTGATCCCTTCAGACATCTGTCACAAAACCTTAGTGTTTCTTTTGAAGAAGGTCCCAGCCTGGTACCCTCTCACTCAGATGACCTGTCATATGAGATCAGAAATAAAAAACAGGCTTCTCATCCAGAAGAAACTCAAAGTACTTCAAATGATGCAAGCAACCTCAGTGCTGCTGAAGATGTAGCAATCACTAAAACAGAAGTTGAAAATCTTCATAATTCAACAACAATACAAGATGATTATGCCTCTGACCATAATGAACTAAATGTCTCCAATCTTGATGTAGCTATTGCTGGTGACACCATTCCAACCACAAGAATACACAAGAATCATCCGGTTGAAACCATTATTGGTGATCTTAATGAGAGGGTGACAAGAAGCAAGTCCAGTATTGCAAACATCTGTTTGTTCTCCTGCTTTCTATGTCAAACAGTACCCAAAAACATCAAAGAGGCGCTTCAAGACAATAGTTGGATTGAAGCAATGCAGGAGGAATTGCTCCAATTCAAGAAACAAGAAGTATGGAAGCTGGTAGATCTTCTCGAAGGACAATACCCTATCGGTACCAGATGGCTGTACAGGAACAAGACTAATGATAGAAGGATTGTCATCAGAAATAAAGCAAGACTAGTGGCTCAGGGATACACTCAGGAAGAAGGAATTGACTACGACGAAGTGTTTGCACCTGTTGCCAGACTTGAAGCAATCAGAATCTTCTTGTATGGAAAGATTGCTAAAGAAGTCTATGGAGTCAACCACCTGGCTTTGAAGATCCAGATTTCCCTCACAGAGTGTACAAGCTTGACAAAGCTCTGTATGGTCTTCATCAAACTCCAAGAAAATGGTATGAGACTCCATCATCCTTTCTTCTTGAACATGGGTATGAAGAGGAAAGATTGATCAGACTCTCTTCAGAAGAATAAGAGGAAAAGACATGCTCTTAGTCTAGATCTACATGGATGATGTTATATTTGGTTCAACAAACAAGCATCTCTGCAAAGAATTTGAAGATCTTATGCATTCAAAGTTCCAAATGAGTGCTATGGGGGAACTCACATTCTTTCTAGGGGTGCAAGTCCAGCAAATAGTAGATGGAATCTTCATCAATCAATCAAAATATGTAGAAACCATGCTGAAGAAATTCCACTTTGCTGATTGTCAGTCTATCAGAACTCCTGTAGACACTAAAGTAAAGATTGGACCTGACCCTAAAGGCAAATTAGTGGATCAAACTCACTATGGATCAATGATAGGTTCACTTATGTATCTAACAGCCAGTAGGCCTGACATTATGTTTGGTGTTTGTGTGTGTGCTAGATATCAAGCTGATCCAAAAGAATCACATGTGAACGCAGTCAAGAGGATATTCATATATCTAAGGGCAAACCAGCTCTTGGATTATGGTATCCAAAGGAAGGAGAATTTAATCAGTATGCCTCACAGACAATGATTATGAAGGATGCAACTTCAATAGAAAATCCACTTCTGGCGGTTGTCAATTTCTTGGTTCCAGACTAGTATCCTGGCAATGCAAGAAGCAGACAAATGTGTCTGTGTCCACAGAAGAAGTTGAGTATATTGTTGCTTCAGCATGTTGCCCTCAAGTTCTCTGGATTCAAAACCAGATGCTTGATTATGGGTTTAACTTTTTGCATACACCAATTTCTATTGATAACACATGTGTTGTCTTTATAACTAATAATCCAGTTAGCAACCAAAAACAAAATATATTGAGATTAGATATCATTTTTTTGAGAGACTGTGCTGAAAAGGGATTAATCAAATTGATTCAAGTACCAACAGAAAATCAATTAGCTGATTTGTTTACCAAGGCATTTGAACCTAGTAGGTTTGAATTTCTGGTTCAGTTAATTGGCATGATTAACCTTGACTAAACACTATGAAAAACATTAAAAACAATTTAAAACAAAACCAAAAAAAATTAAATTTATGAAGAAAAGAACTCTTGGGAAATGATATAATTACAGTCGTTATATCATTCATTGTGCTTAATTTCAAAATGTAAAAGACTGTAATGACTTACCAGATATCTTGGTAGGCTCAGCTTGAAAGAAAAGATACATGCAGTGATGAATTAAAGACATATTCAATTGTGAAACACTCATCACAAAGTACAGGTAGGTATTGGCTTATTTGAATGCATGTGTGTGTAGTAGCCTAAACACACCAGGTAACGATACGTTATGAATCTCTTTCACCACATCAGGTTTCATCTTTGTTTTGCTGAGCAAAGACCTGATGAAGCTTGCACATAGTGCATATGTCATGATCCAAAAGATTCCCAATGTGGAACACATCCAAAAATGATGAATCAACAAAGCAATACATTCCAAGTGAATGAACAGAAGAATTCTATCATGGATCACCTTCCAAAGTGAAGTGAAAATAATCCCAATGTGGATCAACATGAAAAAGGATCAAATTAAAAGAATCCCAATAAGGATCAGTGAAAATGAGATTTCATGACTAAGTAACCTGGAAAGGTAAGTTGTGAAAAAGTTCTACCATGCATTGTATAAGGAGGGTTGATCATTTCATGCTTATGTGTGAGGTACACATTGAATAATAAATCAACCAAAACATGATAAAAGTCATTTGCATCAAAATATCAACCAGGTATGAGTTTAAGAGGACAAACATACCTTCAATCTTCAAGTTCATAATCATGTCCATTTAATCATAAAGGATGCACATGTGTAATGTAATATTGATATGTTCCCAACAAAGAGATTTTTCTCTTCATTATTAATATTAATTAAAATAATATTCAAAACTTTTAAATCTTTAAAGTTTCTCTCCAAATGTGGATATAAACTTTAGGGGGAGTAATTAAAAGGCTTGAGTAAGTCTATGTTTTTGTTTATTAACTAATTTTTTAAAAAGAAAACAAAAAGAGTTTTAGTGGCTTTGTTGCAATAAGTTTTACCATTATATCTTAGCTTATGCATATTCTTAAAAGCATGATAAGCCCAAGATCTACCAAAATTGGGAAACTTGTAATAGTTGTAACATACAAGTCAATCCAAGCAAAAATTGACAACTTCAACAGCCAACTCATAAGAAAAATCAATCAAGGACACGTCTTCATAAGATGAATAATCAATTCAATCACATTAAGTTTTGATTAAGTTCAAAAGGTAATGCAGGTAAGTGCATTAGTTAATGCAGGTGAAGGTAACCCATGCATGTAACTAATGCGGGTAACAATAATTTTTGAAGTGCAACTAATGCGGATAATGATTTTACTCTACCACATTAGTGTGTGAAGTGAATGTGAAATTTACTCTACCGCATTTGATACAGTCAACAAATGCGTATGAACAGGTCTATCGCATTTGCTACAGTGTTGTGTTGACTTGTCAACCGCATTTGATGTAGTTGCACAAATGGACTTTGTTCTATCGCATTTGCTACTGTGTACAAATACGGATATGGTAAAACAAGCAAGTCAACCGCATTTGTTACAATGTTCTTCCGCATTTACTACAACTCAAATGCGGACAACCAAAAATTTCAAGTTTAAATTCTGCATTTGCAACAATACACAAATGCGGATAGAATAAAACTTAAGAAACATAACTTCCGCATTTGTAATAGTAGAGTAATGCAGAGAGTCAGTCAAAAATTAAACCTTCCACATTAGCTATAGTCATAAATGAGGATGACCAAAAGTAGTCAAATGCGGACTGTCAAAAGTTTGTCTTCCGCATTTGCTACAGTCAACAAATACGTTCACCAAAATCAAACAAAGTAACCTTCAGCATTTGCTACAGTATTGATGTATCTGCTTGTAAACTTATAAAAATTTTCAAATTGTATTGTTTGACTATTTAAAGGAATCCAAACGGGTCATTTAATACTTTTCAAATTTGAGGGAACTTATAGTGAGACGAGTGCAAACCTACTGTACACCACCATCAGTCATCATCATCATCACAAACATTCAAAGATTTTGTTGTGTTTTTCTTTAAACATTCTTATCATCGATTTAGAACAGTGTTTCAAGATAAGGTATAACTTCAATAGATTTTAAAACCAAAACCTAAGTCTCGGATTGTTACCCTAAATCGAACAATGAACCTAAAAATATTGAAACACCAAAATCAAACTCTTTAATGTGATGTAATACACATTTCCAATCTCAATAAACATATAAATTGATAGGAATTCAACTGATATTGAAAACCATGATAATCATGTTTACTGCGAAAAACAGAGCAAAGTGAAAAAGAAAATTGTGTAACAAATCAAAGTCACATTAACAAATCAAATCAAAGTTAAAGTCCAAATTGTTAACTAACACACATGTCTCTTGTGCAGATTACATCGCAAATCTTACATGGAGCAAGCTCCATAACGTCAGCGGTTATCTAAACCCTCATGTGCCTGAAGCCGAGGGTCTTAGAGATGTGATAAGATTCTTGTCTATCACAAGGGTAGCATATGCCATGATAGTAAGACCAACAATCTATAGAATCCCATCAGGTCATTCTGGGAATTAGCAAAAGTGGTTGAAGAGGATGGAGTGAAAATTCTAACCGGGAGAATCAACAATGAACTCACTCTGAGGATCAAGAAGAGCCAGTTAGAAGATGTCTGCAATTCAATGATAATGCAGATGATCCTCTTGAATTGGATGATGAGGAAATTGGTTATGAAGGGAGTTATGAAGCAAAATAGAGAGTCAAAGGATTAGTTGATCTGCCTTGGAGATTCCTAATTCATATGTTCCAACATTGTCTGTCTAAAAGGAAAACAAGATGGAATGACATTCCAGTCCTCACATCTTCTGCAATCTGTGCTCTCTGCACCAACAGACGGTTTAACATGTCTGCATATGTATTCAATGGCCTAATCTCCAACATTCAAGAAGGGTTGAGATACAAGTTTCTAATGTACCCCATATTCATTCAATGTCTAATCAATGAATCATTTCATGATATTGTTAATGAAGGATCCGTGCTTAACATTCCTTATTATGATGCAGATCCTATAAGTACATCAAGAAGAATGACCCAAGAACTTTATAAGTGGGACCCCTTCACCCCTTCTTCATTGGATGCTTCAACAAATACATCAAGCAGGTCAAGCACAACCACCCCCAACCAATAGCTCAACCAACTCCACAACCATCACCAATACCATCACCAACACCATCCCCAATACCATCTCCAATACAATCCCCAATACCATCACCAATACCATCACCAATACCATCCCCAATACCATCTCCAATACAATCCCCATGCCATCATCAATACTCACCAATACCATCACCAATGCCATCACCACAACAAACACCACAACCTTCTACACACCACCTCTTCAAACATTACCTCAACCATTATCACTTTCAACTCCACAACCAACACTACCAATGACCACTCAAACTCACCTATATCACCACATCATTAATCTCTAATATCACCACCCCAATCACCTATTTCTCCTTACCAACCTTTACCATCATCCCTTGATCACCCTGCTGAAATAGAAGGATCAACAAGTGCATCTAAATCATCCAATCATCTTCTGATGGAGGATCATCATGATCAAACCAAAGCTATGAAAAATCCTTGAGGCTGCTCCTTTAGAGAGCAATGCTGAATCCAACATCAACAGCCTGATGAGAAAGATGAATTAATATCTGAGTTGTTACTCAAAGTGGAAAGGAAGGAAAGAACTTTAAACAGGAGAGCAGGAATCATCAATGACCGAATCCTGGAATTGGATCAGAAAGAATGTGAATTGAAAGAACTTAATGAGAAATATGCAGCTGAACAAAAAGAACAAGACAAAGAGATTGAGAATTTAAAAGTTGCACTGAAACACTCAAGAGAAGAAGTGAGTGGACATGTAGATACTCTTGATATACAAACTATTGCAATGGAGGAACAATAAAACATCATAGAAGAACAAGCTGATATCATCTCAAAACTTGAAAAGGAAATTGAGAGCAGAACGAAAGAATATCCGAGCTTGAAATGATGATCAAAAGAACTGAAGTGGAGGATGATGATGCGAAAGAAAAACAAGAAAAGGATGATGATGATTACAACCAAGCAATAGATTAGAATGAAGAACAAGTAGATGATGAAGGTCAAACTGAGATCACAGACCAAAGCCTAGACATGGTAGTGTATTCTAGAAACACTGGTAATTCAAACTCTGAAAAAGGTGAATTTGAAGAACTCTTCAGTGATTTGGATAGTTTTGCATCTGAACAATCAACATTGATGATGATTTCTGGGAATTCATAAACAATCAAAGAACTGAGGCAAAGCCTATTGTCTTTATTCCAAATCACCAGTGCCTTTGGAAAAAGAATTAACTCTGCAAATTGTCTCTGCTATATCATTAACTGAAGAACAAAAGAAGAACTCAAAGAAAGATATGAACAAGAAAAAAAGAAAAACTAAAACTGGACAGAAAGAAATGAGAAAAGTAAAATGAAGGATCAAGAGCCAAGTACACCTGAAAAGGTCCTTGAACTAGATAACAAACTGAAACCTCTAGTCCTCAACTTCAAACTTACTCCCGAAAGAGGAAGTATTTAGAAGAAAACGCCAAAGGTAAGAGACCAATAATTGAAGAAGAACGAGCAAAGAAACAAAAGAGACCCAAGAAGTTTAGCAGCAATTGCTGAATTTTTAGAAGAACATGAGCAGGCAGAAGCTCAGTTGAAAAAGTTGGCTAGAGTAATTGATTTAGAAGAAAGAAGAGAATTGTTGATGAATATTAGTTGAAAAGGATGTTCTCATGCAGTCCTATTAAAGCAGACAGTCAGTGGAAGACATGCTAACCAAAGCTCAAACTGATGACTTGATGATTAAAGCCTTGTTTTTATTCAATCAACGATATGATCCTGATGAAGTATTTGGGATGACTTATGAGAGAATGAAGGAGGAGGAGGAGAAAGTGAAATTGTTGCTTGATCCAACAATAGACACTGAATATTGAGAAGACAATGACAAAGGATACTCCAAAACATAAAGACTCATCTTGAAGAAATCTACAGGGTATGAAATACCACTGCCAAGAAGGGGTCCCCTACAAAAACTGTCTCAAATAAAGAAATCACCTCATCCCATGAATCATTATTTCTTGATCCTTATAACATGTCTGATAAGGAAATGAAGGAATATCTCTCAAGTCAGGGATTCACAAAAGGAAGGATTGCCAACATGAAGACAAATTCTTTAAAGGCTGCAACTCTTCATTAATCAATGAAAGAAAGAAAAATCAAGAAACTGAAGAAGAATTGACAAGGACCAAACCCAGAAGCAGAGTGTCAGCTGAAGACATGCTGCTGAATCAAAAAGATCAAGAACTACTTGCCCCAATGCTCCACAAGTACACTGAATGGTTTGCAGAACCATCTTAATTGAAGCTGCAAGAAGATTGACTACCGCAAACTGATCAGAGGCTGTCTACTCCCAAGGGCAAGGTAGATCAAAGATAATAGCATCGAAGTATGACAGCACATGGAACATGTTCATGGTGAATAGAATCTCAGGGCTAGTACAATTCTTTACTGAGTACTCAGCTCTAGTAAATGCCCTTGAGTCATTATTTGAAGGAGCTAGCTCAACTTGAACTGATCAATCATGCAGCTATATTCAGGGGATATGAATTTGAGAACATACTTAAGATGTTCAGAAGAACAAACAACTTCAATTCATTAAAGACAATTTGCTTAAGAAAAGATAAAACTTTTGTCAATCCCCTGGATAAGAAGAAAAAGATGGAAGCAGAAGAAATTGTATTCCTGAGTTGAAGGTAAAGCCAACTGACTCATTGAAGAGGAAAGTAGTACCTGGTACTCATTCCACCACTCCCATCTCAAATGTGTACTATGATGAGAAAACCTATGAGATGGTGATAGAAAGGAAGTGGGGAGGAAAAGAAGGAGCTGACATAAGACTATTTAGTGGATATGAAGTAAGGTTACTTGATGAATCATACATCCACTACATTTATACCAGGCACTTTAGGGAATTAAACAACAAATTAGGTGAACAAGACATGCACTTCTATCTGAAATGCATCAAGTTGTTGAAACTGGCCTATGATAGAATAAATATTAAAAGAGACAAAAGAAAGAAGAAGAAAACACCATTGTAACTTGGAAATATTGTTAAGCTTGAAGTGGATGTGGAGGGAGTTATTGATTCATAGAGATTGTCTTTCACAATCTCCATATGGGAACCTATTCACGGAAAAAGTTACCAATAGAAGCCATCTACAACATGAGCAGAATGAAAATACATGTGCTGAGTAGAGATAGGATGTCAGAAGCAACTGATTTTGTAAACATGGTCAAGGCTATCATGGATCACACTAAAGCTGCATTCATACTACCTCCTGAAGACCCAGCTGAATCTTGACAACATCAATCACCTCCTAAACATTGATGAAAACCAGGATGCATAATCCTTAGGGGGAGTATTGTTGCACCCTGAAAGGATCATACATGCCAACTCAATGGGTGAATTGATGATTCCTCACCTGGAATCCCACAAGTCCAAGATGAAATGCGGATGAAGATCTGCAAGAAAAAATAATGTTTTATCTTCCGTATTAGTTAATGCGGAAGACAAAACTCTGATGCGAACAAATGTTTACTCTTCCGCATTGACTAATGCGGAAGACATAACACATGCTGATGAACATAAGAAGATGCAGACAAGACTTTGCTCATCCGCATTTACAAATGCGGATGACCAACCAAATGCGCATGAGTATTTGTTCATCCGTATTAACCAATGCGGATGACCAATTTACTAATGCGGATGATCAAGTGGAAATGCTGATAAAGATTATCTCATCCGCATTTGTCAATGCGGATGAACAAGCAGAGATGCGGATCAAGACTTAGACTAGTTTTTGATGTAATAGGTCAGGGGTAGTTTAGTCATTTTGTAAAGGCATCTTGTCTACCTATAAATAGAATAGCTAACCTCGTACTGAGGTAACGGCTGATAGATAGAGAATTTTTGTTGTAATTATTCTCTGTAACTTATCAACTTTCATATATCAATACAAACAACATTTATGAGTAATTTTCTTGCTTAAATGTTCTTTGTTGTTTGTTTCCGCCACTCAATCATTGACTTGATTATCATATTTGATTCTCAGTAAGAATATCACTCTTACACAATCCCAGTCATATAGCTAAGGTTAATTTATATTAAGACTGCAATAACGAAATTAAATTTGATAGTAAGTCTTTAAATGTTTTGAAATCTAATTTAAAAGGGCTGAATCTGCCTACCAAAAGAAAATTTAAGAGTTAGAGAAAATTCTTTTCCTATTAAAACATGAGCACACTAATTATAAGAATCAAATAAAGGATTTAATATCCAAATTGTGTAAGGCTCAAGCCCAGCTTGTCACCGCTGAGGCTGAAGCCAAGAAGTATGCTTTTTCTGAGCAGAACTTCCAAGCTATTATTGCATCATCCCCCACTCCAAAATCTGCTATCAGGATAAAGAAGGGTTGGGGACCAATGAAATTGCTCCACCGTATTCTTATGAGTCCATAAGACAACCAAGATATGGTACTCAAGAGCAAGAGGTCCCATCTTCTAACACATCTTCACATGAATTGATGAATGATGCAACAATAGTGGCCACCACAGGGAATGAACAGGTAAATCCACCCACCTCTCCCAGTGAAGATCAAAGCCTAACCACCAAAGCCAGAAGAAGCAAAGCTAAAGCTGCCAGAAGAACTGCTAAGAAAGTGGCTGAGTCTAAGCTGATGATTGACCCAAAACAAAAGGGTGACTTTATCTCACCTAGATTCTAGGTGATAGGCACTTTTGATTCAGGAAAGGAGTGTAGTAGCAGCACTCCTGTCCTCCTAAAGGATCAGAAGTTGAAGGGAAGGTTGGTGACAAAGAGAGAAAGAGTAAGAAACAACAACCTACAAGCTCCCAAAAGACTAACATTACATGCATAGTGTGTGATTTACAAAACCACATGGCTAAAGATTGTTACTAAAATCCAGTTAGCACACATTATGCAAATAATGTTAAAAATGAAGGAGTCAGGAAAGCTTTCTTATTTGGACCTTATCAGATGGTGTAAGTGGTGAAAAAGGGAAGGCTAGTTTCTGAATCTAGGTTGTCTTCGGAAGAAAATCCTTCTTCCAAAGGGAAAATGGCTCGGAAGCAAAAGCTGCTAAAAATCTGAAGAAGAATAAAATTCCCTTGAAACCATCCTAAAAGAAGAATGCTTCGGAAGAAAAGGTAGTGAAGGCTTCTTCCGAAAAGAAAGAAGCTTCAGAAGAATGCCATGCTGCAAAAGCTTGTACTATCACATCTTCCACGATCAACCAAAGGATGGATTGGAAAATCAAGAAAGATGTTGCAGCCCAAACCTCTTCTTCAAAGACATCCATTGAACCCCCATGCTTAACTTTTGGTTCAATTATGTCACCATGCTTCGAAGAACACAAGACCAACAAGGCTTGGGTCTCCAGTGAAAACTAATAATCTCATCTTGTGGCAAGGACATCCATATGACAAATAATGTCTGGATATGGACAGTGGATGCTCCAGGCACATGACAGGGAACAGATCTCTCCTTCAACAGTTTCAACATTATGATGGAGGTCCTATCCAATTTGGATGTGGGGCCGGAGGATATATTTCTGGCAGAGGGAGTATATCCAACAGTAAGTTAAAAGTTGACAAAGTTAACTTGGTCAAACAGCTTGAACATAATCTGGTAAGTGTTTCTCAGTTTTGCGATCAAAAACATCAAATGCTTTTCACAGAACATGAGTGCATTATCCTTAAACCAGGGATGACAATTCCTCCGGAATTGGTGCTTCTTAGAGATCCTAGGAAAGGGGATATGTACATGTTGGATATGACTAATGCTTCCCTAATAGGTGAAGTATCATTCTTTCTTTCCAAAGCTGATAGTGATGAGTCAACACTTTGGCATAAACGTATGTGTCATGTAAATTTTAAGACAATGAATAAACTGGCTAAAAATAACTTGGTACATGGTTTGCCTAAAAAGGAATTTTTCTACAAAGACAACTGTGTTGCACGCCTGAAAGGGAAGCAACACAGGGCCTCTCATATATTCAAAAGTGTTAACTCCATCACTAATCCATTACACTTATTGCACATGGATCCTTTTGGTCCCACAAGTATAATCAGCATTGTAAGGAAATCATACTACCTTATGATAGTTGATGATTTTACAAGATTTACATAGGTATTATTTTTAAGAATTAAAGACGAAACTGCTGAAACATTAAAATCTTTTATTCTTAAAATAGAAAATCAAATTGATCATAAGGTTAAGATTATTAGAAGTGATCAAGGGACTGAATTTTAGAACTTCGTTCTTGAGTCATTCTATAAATCAAAAGGGATTGCTAGACAATATAGTGTTCCCAAAACTCCACAACCAAATGGTGTTGCTGAGAGGAGGAACATGCCACTTATTGAGGTTGCTCGAACTATGTTAGTTGATTCCAAACTACCTCTGTTAGGACCGTGTATGTACGGAGTACTAACTGATAATCCATGAAACCAGATCAAATAGTTTGGAATCTTATTTCATTGGTGATCCAATCAAGGACAACGCAGTTCAGATCAATATAATGATTAAAGAAATATTAAGAAGGATTAGAATAAGATCAACTGTGAACTATGAAGTTCGAACAAGCTTTCTGGAGTCTCTGGACGGCTAGGGTACAAATATGAGTCGAAATTTTAAAAGTGTTTTGTTTTTCCAAGAATTAAGTGGTATTTATAGATTAGGGTTTTTCAATCGTTCGACTGAACCATTAGCATGGTTCAGTCATATGACTGAATCATGTGACTGATCCATACGCATGACTGAAGGTTCAGTCGTGCAACTGAGTCAATCTTATGTATCAATCATGCGACTGATCTAGTCTCCTAGTTTAGTCCTGCGACTGGTCCATTAGCATGAATTACTCATGCGTATGGTCCATTCGCATGGTCCATTCGCATGAAGACTTCATACGATTAAGTTTGAACACATTTCTCAATCATTATTGACTACGAACTATGCACAATAACCTCAAACCTATATAGTTAGTTCAATATACTTTATCACACAATAAATAATGAAACATTAAACATTATATGCATCAATTACATATTGTATTTCATTCAACTCATTCATTACATATGTGTAAGACATGACATACATTTACATTAAGATCCTAAACTAGGTACATATGTATCAACAAACTCCCCTTAGACCTAGTTTACATTATCATCTGACATTCTTGATTAGATCATCAAATCTCATGTACTTCTCCTCTCTTGTAACTCCTGTGTGTATTTCAAATGAAAAACAGAGTCGTATAACATTCTAGAACTAGAGGGCTTGTACAATATCTTGTGTGTCATAGAATATTAGCCACTTGTACAATGTGTAAACATCTTCGATTGATAAGTTTATGAGCCACATTTGGTCGAATACCCAGATAGTTTCCATTTTGCCCTCTCTATTAAGTACTATGACCGATTTGCCTGTTCTCCAATCAAAAGACCACCATTTGAAGTGTGGAGTGAAGTCCTGTGGCATTTCCCGTAAGGGAATCTTGGACATTGTGCGCGGAGGACTCCACTTTAGTACCACTTTAGGCTTTCCAGAAATGGGAGCCACTTCAGACCTATGAATGTACCACTTCGGTTGTTGAGGTCTGAAGTTAACCCATGTGGTGTAGTATTCCTTCTTTATGGCAACCTCAAACCAGCCTGACATTTTTCTAGGATGAGCATATAACAGGTTTAAGTGTGCCGGCTGGTTGAGCTCAAAACCAGGGAGAGTCTTCAGATCATGTGGGTATCTGAAGTACTCTATTCCCTTCTACTTCTTAACAACATATACGTTAAGATCCTCAAAATACACCCAGGCAATAATCTTGCCAGATACCTTTAGATGTTCTTGACCTTGTAGAGCCTTGTGTAGGCACTTTGCTTTTGAGTTGTGCATTGGGCTCGTATCTCAGCAAAACAAGTTGCCTATTCAGCCTTCTTTATATCAACATTAGTGTCCAAGGCTTGGTCTGGCTTTCATTCTTTTCTATTTCTTTTTCCAGTTTATCGAATGTAGCACTACCCAGAGTGTCACCCAAGTCGGGGATCATATTACCCTCTCGGTCAGTGTACTCTGAATAGTAATCTGTAGTGACATCCTCAATCGCTATTCTGTTGATATCATTAAGCTCATCGTCACTTGTCACATCAAAACTAGGGGCATCTTTGATAATATCGTCTGGATTCAGCCTAAACATCTCAGCGAGTTGCTCGTCAGTCATATCGTGAATGATTTCTCCTTCTTCAAGAGTATAGCTTACTGATCGTCTGACAATCCCTTGCAAATCAAGAATCATGGTGAACTGAGACTTGATTTGTTGTAGGGGAGCAACATCATATTCATCTTGCTATGATGTTTGATCTCCTTGATTTAAACATTTAACACATTAACAATTAGTAATTAATCAAGACGTCTAAACATTAGTTAAATATATATAAACATTAATTACAAAACTATAATACAAGATTCAGGTACTAAAGTTTTCAAATACATAAATATCTAGTCATTACTTTTGTCTTTATTAGTCAACTCTTCAATAGTAGGGGCTGAGGATGATGCTCATTGGTCTTGTGCTCTCTTAGTCCTCCTTTCTTGACCTTAACCAGAGTCTGATGCAGCAGCATCACCTTCTTCATCATTATCATCACCTCTCTTCTTTCTTGTTGATCCTTCATCATCACTGTCATCTTCTTCATCAGACTTATCATCATCATCATCATCTTCATCATCATCATCATCATCATCACCTTCCCTCATCTTTAGAGGCTCACCTTTTGATCCTTTCAGTCTGAGCATGATCTTCTTGTTCTTGGCCTCCAACTCCTCAATCCTCTTAACTAATTGATCATTATGCTTCTGATGTTGGGTAATCTGCTATGCTTGAGCAGCATTGAGCTCCACAAGCTGACTTAGTTGTATAGCTCTTTGCTTATCAGCAGCTAATAGCTTTAGCACCATCTAGTTTAGTGCGGCTAGCTGTTCCTCTACCCCAATGAGGGGTAGAGTGATTCTGGTGGTGAAGGTAGAGTGGTTGAGGGACTTGCTTGGTGGATGGTGGGGGTATTAGTGTATGTGGTGAATATGGATACTTGGATAGGAGAGCATGGTGAAGGTGTGGCTATACTAGGGTGGTGGTTGAGAGTGTGGTAGTGATGGTGGAAGGTGTGGTAGTAGTGGTAGGGTAGATGTGATCAAAGTAAATCTAGGGCTCTTACCCTTTTTGCCATAAGGGTGAGCCATCCTCTTCTTCCTGAAGCCCTTAGAGATAGAAGCTCCCCCTTGGCTGTTGGTTGGTCCGGGTGTACGAAGGATCTGTGGCATTAGTGTTATCACCTCTAGACTCAGCCGGACGTCCACCAACCGCCCTCAGCCCTCTCTTAATGGCCACGACCCAGCTTCCCACCATCCGTACCAATGGCTTCTCGTCCAACTCGTCCTCATCATCCATCTGAAAGTCGGGGTGGATTGGAGTTGGCTTGGATCCATCCGGACCCTCATCTCCTTGACCCTCACCATTATCATCATCTTCATCTAAGTCATCGGTGGGTAGCTGAATAGGCTCTACATCGGAATCACTGTCATCATGACGCCACTTCTCGTGAGAACGCGCCACGTAATTAGCATTGGCCAGATGCCCGAACAATCTCCTAATAGGGGGCTTTACCTGCTTCCCCCTGTACACCTTCAACCTACCTATAGTGGTGTTATCCATCACCTGTAGCATCACTGCATCATCCTTCTCCTTGGGTAGTAAGGGGTGTTTCTCATCTATGATCATTTGCAAGAACATTGGATACATGCAGAAGCTCTCCTTACCCTCAGCCTCATGGTTCTCGATCATGTACGTGAAGATCATGATGGAGAAGCTGAAGGGATGATTCAGCACCAGTGCCACGTAGGCATTCTGGATTTGGTTAGAAGATAATCAAATCCACTTGTTCATGAAGAGATGCACTTGAGAATGACGTGTGCTAAGTACTTGAACTGGGGACACAGGTTGCTTTTGTTGAGCACACCTGTGTTGATGTCCCTAGTGTACTTCATCATCAGAAAACATCCCTGTACAGTTAGAGGATGTAACCTGGTTGGGTGAACAGCATCATCACCTAGGTCCAGTACTCGATGAAGGTCTGTGGCCATCACCTCAATCTTTTCGCCAAAGATGGTAATCCGTATGCAGTAGGGCTTACTAGTTCTGTCCAGAGATGCACCCTCCTAGAAGGCCTGCTGTAATGACCGGTAGGGTGTGCATGGAGCATATATGGCTATATAGATCCTATATCACCTCAGAAATGCAATAATACCCATAAACTCAGTAGCATTCCTAGTAGTCGCATCCAAGTGAGCACAAATGTTGTGCTTGGTGTTGATGATCAACCTATGTGCCATGTTTGTGTAACAAAAGACACATAAACATAAGATTTGTCCATAACAAAAACTGTTGTAATTTAAACTGTTCTGAAATCAGTCTGGTTCAATCGTGCGATTGAACCATACGACCAGTTCAGTCGGGCGATTAAGCATGCGGTTGAGTTCAATCGGGCAATTGAGCATGCTGCTGAGTTCAATGGGGCGACTGAGCATGGGGCTAAGTTCAATCGGGAGATTCAGTCTGTGGCTGAGTTCATTTGGCGATTGAGCTGATACGACTTGTTCATTTGGCTGATTGAGTCATTCGCTAAGCTCAATCGTGCAGTTGAAATTCATTCGAAGTGTCTAGTCGCATAACTCTCTTTTTGACACTCTAACCTAGAATCTAGGTCAAAACTTGAAGATAAACATTGTGTTTAGACCCTTTGCAGGGACCCTAAATATCACTGTATGTCCTTCATTTTTACCATTAAACCCATTTACGTGGTCTATTTGAAGTTTTATAGATTTCTTGATTTTAGTCAAATTGGGTCTGTTGGACCAAAAGAACCAATGAGCCGGATGCGAAAAACCTAAGTGTCACAGACGTCACAACAACTGCTGAAGTCCACAACAGCTGAAGACAAGTGCTGAAGACAAAGTCTGAACACAAGTGCTGAAGACAAAGTCTGAAGACAAGTGCTGAAGACAAAGTCTGAACACAAGTGCTGAAGACAAAGTCTGAACACAAGTGTTGACGACAAAGTCTGAAGACAAGTGCTGAAGACAAAGTCTAACACAAGTGCTGAAGACAAAGTCTGAAGACAAGTGCTGAAGACAAAGTCTGAACACAAGTGCTGAAGACAAAGTCTGAAGACAAGTGCTGAAGACAAAGTCTGAAGACACAATTGCTGAAGACCAAGTATCAGACGTTGTCACAATAGCTGAAGAGGTCTTCTTCAGTAGTTGTGATGGTTTTCTTTCAGTAGTTTTATGTTTTTGTTTTCAGTAGTTTTGTAAAACGACTGAAGAACTAGTTCTTCAGTCGTTGTAGTTTCAGTAGTTTCGTATCAGTAGTTTTATGTTTTATACTTAGCACTCTGATATGTTCTCAGTAGTTGTGAACATTTCAGTAGTTTGTTAAGTTTTAGTTATTTTTGTAACAAATCTGCCAGATGTCACTATCCCGTGATATCAGCAGTGATTGCACTCTATAAAGGAGTTTCAACCTTATTGTAATTGTGAATGATTAGCAGATCATTTGATATTATTGAAACATTCCTTTTCACAAAATATATTCTCTCTTTACAACCGTATTTGTTCTTAAGCATACGAATATCAAATTCTTGCTATAATTTGTCTAATTCTTGTTCTATTCCGCTGCGCTTACACTCTAATCCATCAAACTTGAGATCACTGACCTGTCAAATGGTATTAGAGCAAGGTTAATCATTGATCGATCTAATAATTGATCATTGAAACTGCTATCCAAGATCCAAGTTTGATTGAATTAGCATTTTTGCAAGAAACGGTTGTAGAGATTGAATTTTCTGTGTTTTTGGTCATTCATCCTGAGATTTATTCTTGGTTTTCATTGAGTCTGTTGTGGTGTGTGTAAAATCTTTTAAAAAAAAGCTTGAATTAAATTGTATTTGGACCTAAAATGACTACTCCTTCCAATGATCCTCACAATACTGGTTCCTCAACCAAGCCTCCGATGCTGGTTAGGAATGAGTATAACATATGGCAATGACGAATGCTCCATCACCTGCCTGTTAACAGCTCAGGTTGTTGGACATCAGTGGTACATGGTCCACACAAGCCTATGGTGAACAACCCGGAAACCAATCAAATGGTTCCAAAGAGGAGGGAGCAATACTCAGATGAGGATAAGAAATTATTTGAGATTGATGCAAAAGCCCATGGAATTCTGGCCATGGCTCTGTCCAATGAAATCTATTTTGGGCTAATGCATTATGAAACTGCCCATGACCTCTGGAATGCCTTGAAAGAATAATTTGGAGGAACAGATGAGGTCTTGGCAAATAATAGAGAAATCCTTGCCCAACAATATGAGACATTCTCTCATAGGAAGGGTGAGACACTGACTCAACAGTTTGAGCGGTTCTCTTGTTTGATATCTGCTAATTAAAAATGGTCAAACATGAGTACACAAATAGCCAGATGAATAACAGATTTCTCAGATCACTGCCTGAGAGATGGGACACATATACTATTGTCCTACGCTCCAGTGCAAATTTGGACAAACTATCTCTCACCCAACTCCATGGGAAATTGCTCACATTTGAGAGAGATAGAACAGAAAAGAAAACTGTCATCATCTGGAAAGCTCACTAATGATTTTGTACCAGGAAACACTGCCTTGGTAAGTCATGAGTCAGAGTATGCAGGATCAGAATGCCACTATGATGAGCATATTGATTTCACCTCAAACAATTCTAATCATGCCTTTGTGAGTGTTGATTGTCATTCTGGTAATAATAGTGACAATCTATGCTTTATCATGGATGATTTGAAGGGCATTGCTGATGATGATTTAGAAGAGATGGATATTTTGAGCCAATGGCCTTGATCAATATCAGATCAGAAATTCTACAAGAGAACTGGCAGGAAATTTCCTGGACTCTCTGACAAAACCAAAGTCGGTTTTGACAAGAGCAAGTTGAAGTGTCACAAATGCCACAGGCTTGGACACTTTGCAAGAGAGGTAGATCAACTGGATCTAACTCTTCTGCACCCTTTTTGACTTTTCAAATAACAATTCACAATCAAAAAAGGGCAACATTCTGCTGGTTCTAGTCATCCATCACACCCTCATTCTCCTGCATATTTTGTTCCTCAGGGTCAAATGCCATATCCTTATCCCTGCTATTATATGCACAGTCAAATCAAGTTCAAGCTCCTATAGTACCACAACCTCATGCACTACCAGAACCTCAACCATCTCCATCTCAATCACAACCTCATCACAGCTTCTTCACACCTGGAGTCGTTGACTGGAGTAGCTTACCTGATAACTTGTCTGGTCACACTGAGCAATACTATGCTGGTGCTAGTCAACATGGTGGTGAACACCCTTTTGGAAATCTTGCTCTCATGGCCCTAGAGTCTACTGAGGGTTCCTGTTCAAATACATCATCTTCACAGGTAACTCAGGTATCTTTAGAGGCTAAAGCCAAGTTATGTTCTAAATCATGCATAGCTGCCTTTGTCTCTATTAGAGAGGCAAATGTAGCATTAATAAATCAAAACTTGAGCTTGGAAAACCATTTTCAAAAGAAAAGCTGAGTATGAGTCTGCTCTTAACAGTAAAAGTGATGAGATTTATAAGCTTAATGCCAATTAAATGATGAAAAGGCCAAGCTAGAGGTTATTCTGGAAGACCACAGGAGTCTCAAAGAAAAACTTGCAGTGACCCAAGTTGAGTGTGAACGCTGGGTCTCATCATGCAGAGATTTGAAATGCTTCTTAGCAAGCAAACTGCTTCAAATGTGAAGTTTGGTATTGGTTACAACCATACTGCTCCACCAACAGACTTTACTCCTAACTCCATAGTTAAGTCTGAAAGTGAAAGCAATCTCCAAACCACATTATCATGTGAGTCATTCTCCAATGATAATCTAAGATCAGATAATGAAACCAGTGTTAAGATCTCAACAAATAAATTGACTGTTAAGATCTCAACATAAATTGACTACGGTCTAACTCTGAGACGCTATGAAGCTATACTTCAGATGTTGTTCCTCAATGTACCTCAAGTACTGAAAGAGACCCAACATCTGAAAAGCATTTCAAATCAATTGAAATACAAGGACTAACAACTGCTGAGGAATCCATCAAACAGTCTATTAGGGCGATGGAAAACAGTTGAATTACCAGTCTTCAGCTGTTACACAATCCTTTAGTACCTAGTACTGATAGGAGGAAAGTACTGAAGATCACACCTTCAGTAGTAAAGATGTCCAAGATGAAGAATAAACCATGTGAAATTTGTGGTAAATTCAATCATCTATCTGATGAATGTTGGTACAAAGAGGGTTTAAAAGCTCCAAAGGGATAAGCTCATTAAACTAGAAATAGATAAAATGAAAACTGAGTATGAGACCAATCTTGTACCACAATCATCTCAACCTGATAAACCCAAGGCCTTAGCCAAATCCACTAAGAAGGATGCGGTTTATCAGAAGACAGCTGATATTGTTCCTCATGATAAACATAAGACTAAGTCTGTGAAATCTAAGAAGGAGGAAATGGTGGGTCACAGAAACTCATCAAAAACAAGCTCTGGAGTGTCAAATGAACTGAAAGCTCGAGCTTCAAATCAGACACAGCTTGTTATGATGGTTCAACATCTGTTGGGAAGAGTTAACCAACTGAAGCCCATGTGATCAAACCACTGGAGAGGAATTCCAGGCCCAAATCCATTTCAGCACCATCTCCATCTTCATCAGCTGTTAATCATAAGAACCAGCTATGGTTAAATCTGTTGATAAAGTCAGTCCCAAAACCAAAAAGGTTTGGGTCTCCAAAGCTAACTAGTTTCTTATGATTGTGCAGGGTTCTTCAGCATGCCAAAAGCATCTGGTATGTGGACGGTGGAGGATCCATGCACATGACTGGGAGCAGCTCTCTTCTTCATGATTACTCTCAGGGAAAGAAGGGATTTGTCTCATTTGGAAATGATGCTAAAGGTTACATCATTGGAAAGGGATTTGTGTCTAATGGAGATATTAGATTTGATGATGTCAACCATGTGTAGAATCTCAAATACAATCTGTTGAGTGTCAGTCAGATGTGTGACAAAGGACATGTTGCTCTTTTCACAAGCCAGAACTGTAGGATTCGATCTTCCAAGGTTCTGAGCCTGATTGACTAAGTACTGGATGATAATACTCTCCTGAAGGCTAACAGGATAGGAAGAGTATGGCCTTGGATCTGTCAAAGAAAATCGAGTTAAGAGGCCATCCATGCTTGTTCTCCAAGGCCTCTCTCCAAGAATCTAAACTGTGGATAGAAGGCTGGGTCATGTTAATCTCAAAACATGAATCAGCTGATCCACAAGAGTTTGGTGAGAGGTCTTCCAATAAAGGAGTTCAATTGTGATAAATCTGCACTGCATGCTTAAAAGGGAAACAACATAAATTTCATTCCCACCAACATAGAAGAATCCAAGTCTAATGCTTGCTTACAACTACTGCACATGGATCTTTTGGTCTGTGAAGGTGTGGTAATGAGTATGGCAAAGAAGAAATACTGTCTGGTAATTGTGGATGATTACTCTAGATATATATGGACCTTCTTCTTGCATTCAAAGGATGAGGCTGCTCAGTCCATTATGAACTTTGTGTTACACGTTGAGAAGCAGTATTCCCTACCAGTTAAGTGTGTGAGGAGTGACAATGGTACTGAATTCAGAAACCCACTCTTGATGAGTTTTACTTATCAAAGGGAATCAAGAGGCAGTATAGCATCCAAGGACTCCAGAGCAAAATGGAGTAGTGGAGAGAAAGAACAGGACCCTCATTGAAGCTGTAGGTCCATGTTGCTGATTCTGGTCTGCCACTGACCTTTTAGGCAGAAGCTGTCAATACAGCCTGCTATGTACAGAATAGAGCCTTAGTAATCAGAGGTTGATGAAAACTCCTTATGAAGTTTTACATCATTTAGCCCCTTTGATTTCATTCTTAGAGCATTTGGGTGTCCCTGTTACTTCTCAACACAAAGGATCAACTCCAAAAGTTTGATTCTAAGGTGGATGCAGGGTATTTTGTTGGGTATTCATCCACTTGCAAGGCTTAAGAGTATTCAACTGTCGGACAAAGATAGTTGAAGAAACCTTGCGTGTGAAGTTCAATGAATCCCCAAAGGATACATTCCACAAAACCCTGTGGAGTGTTTGATCTGGACATTCTACAATATGTTCCTTATCAACACCTGCTGTTGCAGATCATATGAATCCATCATCTTCTGTAGCTAGTCATCCATCTGGTGTTACTGATGTGATGATGATATCAGTAATCACCTTTTCAAGTTTAGTGATCAACTACCTGATTCAGCTAGACCTGATGTTCCTCTAGCTTCAGTAGCCAATCCACAACAAATGCTGATGAGATTTCTACAACTTCAACTTCCTTTGAATTACCATCTACTGATTGGTTTCAAGGAAATGCTTCACCATCATCATCTTTGCTGCTGAGCCTGCTACAAACACTTGCACAGATCTTATTGTGTACCAAGATCTGAAGAATCACCCTATGTCTCAAATCATTGGTGATATCAATGCTGGCATTCAACAAGAAGTCAATTGTCTAATTTCTGCTTCTATGCTCTCTTCATTAGTCAGCAAGAGCCAAAGAACTATCATATTGCTTTAAGGGACAATGGATGGGTTGAAGCCATGTAGCTTGAGCTTCTTCAGTTCAAGAAACAGTAAGTGTGGGAACTGGTTCCTCTACCTCCAGGTAAGTGTGCAATAGGCACTAAATGGGTGTTTAAGAACAAAACTGATGAAAGTGGGCTTATTGTTAAGAACAAGGCCAGACTGGTTGTACAGGGGTTTTCACAAGAGGAAGGCATTGATTATAATGAAACCTTTGCCCCTGTAGCCAGACTGGAAGCAATTCGATTGTTTTTAGCTTATGCTACTTATCACAACCTTAAAGTTTTTCAAATGGATGTCAAAAGTGCATTTTTGTATGGGAAAATTAAAGAAGAGGTTTATGTATGTCAACCACCAGGTTTTGAGGACAATAAACATCCTAATTGGGTGTATAAGCTTGATAAGGCTCTCTATGGGTTGAAACAAGCTCCTAGAGCCTGGTATGAGACATTATCAAACTTTCTTCTGGAAAATAATTTCAGTAGAGGCACCATAGATAAGACTTTATTCATTAAGAAAGCTGGGCAGCATAATCTACTTGTTCAAATTTATGTAGATGATATTATTTTGCATCCTCTGATCCACAGTTGTGTGATGCCTTTACAAAGTTGATGAAACAGAAGTTTGAAATGAGTGCCATGGGAGAATTCAGTTCTTTCTGGGTTTGCAAATCAAACAAAAGGCTGATGGAATTTTCATTCATCAGTCCAAATACACAAAAGATCTTTTGGCAAAGTTTGATTTACAAAAGTGTAAGCCCTGTTCTACTCCCATGTGCAACACCACACAACTGGATACAGATCAGAAAGGTAAAGTGGTTGATGAAACACTTTACAGATGTATGATTGGGTCCTTGATGTACTTAACAGCTTCTAGACCAGATATTATGTTTGCTACCTGTGTTTGTGCTAGATTTCAAGCTGCACCTAAGGAGTCTCATTTGATTGCAGTCAAGAGGATCTTTAGATATTGCAAGGCACTCCATCTCTAGGTTTATGGTATTCTACTAGACATTCTAGTAAATTGGTTGCTTTTTCTGACAGTGACTATGCAGGGTGTAAGTTGACAAGAAAGTCCACTTCTGGAGGATGCCAATTCCTAGGCAACTGCTTGATTTCTTGGCAGAGTAAGAAGCAGACCTTAGTTGCTACATCAACTGCTGAAGCAGAGTACATTGCTGCTGCAAGCTGTACATCTCAGGTACTCTGGCTTCAAAATCAATTATTGATTATGGCATAACAGAGACTAAGAGCCCATTGTTAATGGACAGCTCTTCAGCTCTTTGCATTGTCAAGAATCCTGTCCAGCACTCTAGGACTAAACATTTGAAATCAGACACCATTTTATTAGAGATTGTTTTGAAAAGGTCTGATTGATCCAAAATTTGTTCCTAGTGCTGATGAGCTTGCAGACATTTTCACTAAGCCCTTGGATAGCACAACTTTCCAAACCTAGTGTTAAGGCTTGGTATGCTGCAGCTAGAATAAGTGACAACTACTGGTGATCTCAGCTCACAAGTACTGATGATCATTAGTTTATTATTGTCATATATAAGTACTGAAGTTATTTCCCTCAGAAGTTTTTAAAAACTACTAAAGATTAACTTCTCAGTACTCAAGTACTTTATTTGTTGAAACCTGATGTAGTTACAACAGCTGATGTAGTCACAACACTGTTGTAGCCACAACTACTGATCAAAATGCAGATATACTGATGACCAATGAAACGTCTGAAACTCAGATCTAAGTCTGATGAGTTAGAGTGGAGGTCAGACTGAAACAGCTGAAAAGCAATGAATTGACGACAACTACTGATGAGCCTTTTTATCTTTAGTAGTTTCCCAACTGTTGTTTCCTTCTAAACACTGAAGCAAAACCATGTCTTCAGTAGTTTCACAACTACTGATGACTAACACCAAGTCTTCAGTTGTTTACAACAACTGATGGTAAAACCAAAGTCTTCAGTAGTTTCACAACTACTGATGACTAATACCAAGTCCTCAGTTGTTTCACCACCTGAAGTCAAAGCTATCTTCAGTAGTTTTATAACTACTGATGACTAAATCAGAGACTTCAGCTGTTTCAACATCTGACGGTTAAAACCAAGTCTTCAGTTGTTTTATAACAACTGCTGATCACACCAATACGGTCAGTCATTTCAAACCTCTGAAAGTTAATACCACGTCATCAGTAGTTTCAACAACTGCTGACTAACAACAAAACCTTCAGTCGTTTTCTAACCCTACCCTTTAAATACCTTATCCCACCTTCAGAGTTTTTACTTTCTTCTCTTATCAAACCTAACATTGAAAAAACTCTGTAACCTCTCTTCATCAATGGCGACCATGCAACTAAAACCTCGACACAACTGTGTCGCACATCTCACAAAATCGCCATACTTGACCATGTTTCACAACGCCATTGATTTAATGGTTCAGTCACCTTACAAAACGGCTTTATGTTAAATCCCACCATATATGCCGAATCTCTTAACCAATTCTAGACAAACGTCACTCTTGTCTCTGAGGAGAATGACACAGAGTCTCTTCAATGTTTGTCCATCATCAAAAGGGTCATTACTCCAGACATTCTTCGCCAAACCCTCAATCTGGATGATGCCACTTTCCCAACTGGTTATCCAAAGGGCACAATCGATCAATCATTTGCCCACATGGATACCAGGGTAACCTGAGTGCTCTACCATATTGAAGAAACATGTCCAGGATGCCGAACATCTCATCTTTCACCTGGTAAATGTCTGCCTTGCCCCCAAGACTTCATCATGGGATCAAATGTCCATAAGGTGGCAACAGGTAATGTACTCCATCCCTGAGTAACAACCTTTAAATTTTTCTGAAATACTATTTTTAGAGCTCAGGATATGGCCCAAAAACAACTTGCTAACCGTTGGATATTATATCCTCGGTTCAAAATGGCTATAATTGAAAACCAGCTTCAAGCTGAGGGACTTGATGGCCTGGGAGTCCCTGCTACGGCTGTATTGCCTGAAGTATACTCCCGGCACAACTCTGACCATCACTTAAAATGGCTGCCAAGCTGCACAAACCCACGAAGCTCGAACCCACAGCCACCACCTCCAAATCCAGAGTCCCCACCAAACCCACTAAAAAGAAGACAAAAAAGGCTACTCAGGGAAATGAGTCCCCTGAGGGTGCCCCTTCAACACAAACGCAGGCTATATCCACTGGTTATACCCCCTAGTGGATACAAGGACTTCACCAGCCACAGCCGCTCAAGATTCCTCTCAAAAGGAGCCTACAACAACCAAAGAAGGGGTACCCACTAATCTGGGATCTTCCTCATTTGTGGAGATTGCCATTGAAGAGCACCATCTCCCCAGGTGCATACTGCTTTTACCCCATCTCCCACTACAACCGCCCCACAAAGTCCTACTCTTATTATTGCAAACGTGCTGACTCAGCTGCATGCCTCTCCTCCTCCCCAACAAACACCAACAAAGGGGAAAACCACAACAATTTAAGAGGATCAACATGCTACTGACAGCCCACAGCACGAGGGTTAACTGTTCTATCTCCTGGTGTGGATATGGAGACCAGAACATCTGGTGAGGCTGCCACCTCTTCTTAATCAGGACATGATCAGACTGAGGCTGGTAACATAGCTAAGACCTCACTAGAGGCAACAGCTGATGAAGGACATTGTCCTGAGGCTGGAAGTCCCCAGTTCCAAGAAAAAGGGGCACATGCTAAAACTGGTCTACACCCAGTGCATGTACATCCTGCTACAAGCAGGAGGTCAGGTGATTCAGCATCTACTGATGATGACCTGGGCTTTTTTTATGATGTTCTGGCCCAGAACACAATTCTTTAGGAAGAAGTCAGTAGACTACAAAGACTACTTGACCAATTCTCTCAACAAGCAAGTCCATCTGCCACCAACATAAACCCACAGATGGCACCTTCACCTGAAGGTCTCCCACACACTCAGCCACTCAAAACATCCGAGCCACCAGCCTCTATTTTGGGCACTGCTTCTCAGGGACAGAACCCCACTGAGCAAACAGCTGCTATCTTTCAGCAATCCCTACCTCTCATCACCCCAATGATCACAGACATTGTGATCAAAACCATGGATGAGAGGCTTCCCTCAATCATACAACCCCTGGTGGAGGAGATTGTGAGCACAAGGCTTTCTGCTACTCAACCCTTGCAACCAATGCAACCAAAAAGGGGGAGAGTCAGTCAGTGAAAGCAAAGAGGAAGAGCATAGAGGGGAAGAAAGAAAAGGAGACTGAGAAGGAAGAGGAGTTTGTGAAGGGAGATGACATTGATCAAGTGGGTGAAAGTCACAAAGACTTTCATGTCACATATAAGAAGAGGAAGGTTGAAGGAAAATAAAAAGAACTCGAACTCGATGAGATGATCAAAATGGCAGATGCTACACACAGTAAATCAATGGACTCCATTATTGATCAACTGTATAGACAGGGGTTCGATACTTCACAGCTTGACTCAGAGATTAGGAGACTTGAAGTTGAAGAAATTAACTCAAGATGGGCAAGTTATGATGCATTAGAAAGAGAAAGACTAGAGATCATGATCAGATTCATTGCAAAATACCTTGGGAGATCATTGATCGAGATTAAGTCATGGACCAGGGACAGTATCTTGGCAATAACCACCATGATCTGTTCGTCTGAAGCATACACTAAGGGATAGGTGATTGAAGCACTAAATGAGGTAGGTGCTGGGAACAGAAAGGAACTAGCAAAACACTCAAAAGCCTCACTCACTACAAGAATGCTAGAACAACCTGCAAAACCTCCCACTTCAAAATCACCACTACCACAACCCACTAAACCAACTCCTTTACCCTCAAAACCAACAGCCGATGATGCATCCAAGAAGAAGTAGAGAAGGGCGTTGAGGCTAGAAGAACAAGAAGAAGAGGATGATGAGGAAGAAGAGGATGATGAGGAAGAAGAGGATGATGAGGAAGAAGATAGGCTGCCTCTTTCTGCAGTCCTAACTTTGCCTAAAGCAAAACCTATGCCCATCACTCCCACCTAATAGATGGAAGCTGTGAGAGTAAAGATAGAAGAAGAACAGCAGCAAAAGCTTTATGATAATGAGATGCTGAAAAGCATAGACAAAACTTATGCTGCTTCTTCATCAATAATCAGCATGAAGAGAGAAGCTCTGAGATTGTACACCCTTGCTAACACATTTCAATATCAAAAGGAAAATGTGAGAATATGGCATGATCCTAGGGTGGCTCACAGAATTGTGAAGAAAGACATTCCTTCGAGATACAAGGGCCAAGTAAAAAGGATCGTAGATGAAGAGATCACAGTGGTCCTTGTAGTATCACCCTGGGAAATTGTAGAAGATTTCAAGAAGGCCTATGAAACTAAACAGCCACCCTAAAAGATGTTAGAGAACAGAGTAATTAAAAAGGGGTTAGTCTACAAGAGGCTTGAGAACTTCAAACAAAATGAGCTCAGTCTGTTACTTGAAGGGTCTCACCTAGATGAGTTTGCATACAGACAGATCACAACAGTTGAGCTCAAAAATGGCAAACAGGCTAAGTACATTTCAGAGCTGTATGGGCGTGAAGGATTGTTTGATGGTGGAGCTGAAAATCTTACCATGGAAGACAAATTATGTTTCTCAGAGCATACACCAGAGAATCCTACAGGCTTATACATGGGAAGTAGATTTCATGGGTAGGACCACAGCCTGTGTCCAGTTCCCCAAAGTCAGGGCTCCTATCCATACTATGCCAACCAAATTTCAGAAATCTATTCCCAGGCCAGTGCTTATTGGGTCATCTTCTTAGCTGATCAAGAAGGAAAAAGACCAATCTTATTGCCAACAATAAGTGGGACCTCAATAAAGTTAAGGTTTTGGCTGCATTGGTTAAGGGGGAGTTTGTTGAACCAAAAGAACCAATGAGCCGGATCAGAAAAACCTTAAGTCTCACAGACGTCACAACAACTGCTGAAGTCCACAACAGCTGAAGACAAGTGCTGAAGACAAAGTCTGAACACAAGTGCTAAAGACAAAGTCTGAAGACAAAGTCTGAAGACAAAGTCTGAAGACAAGTGCTGAAGACAAAGTCTGAACACAAGTGCTGAAGACAAAGTCTGAAGACAAGTGCTGAAGACAAAGTCTGAACACAAGTGCTGAAGACAAAGTCTGAAGACAAGTGCTGAAGACAAAGTCTGAAGACACAAGTGCTGAAGACCAAGTATCAGACGTTGTCAGAACAGCTGAAGAGGTCTTCTTCAGTAGTTTTGACGGTTTTCTTTCAGTAGTTTTATGTTTTTGTTTTTAGTAGTTTTGTAAAACGACTGAAGAACTTGTTCTGCAGTCGTTGTAGTTTCAGTAGTTTCGTATGAGTAGTTTTATGTTTTATACTTAGCACTCTGATATGTTCTCAGTAGTTGTGAACATTTCAGTAGTTTGTTAAGTTTTAGTTATTTTTGTAACAAATCTACCAGATGTCACTATCCCGTGATATCAGCAGTGATAGCACTCTATATAAGGAGTGTCAACCTTATTGTAATTGTGAATGATTGAGCAGAAACATTTGATATTATTGAAACATTCCTTTTCACAGAAATATATTCTCTCTTTACAACCGTATTTGTTCTTAATGCATACGAATATCAAATTCTTGCTATAATTTGTGTAATTCTTGTTCTATTCCACTGCGCTACACTCTAATCAATCAAACTTGAGATCACTGATCCTGTCAGGGTCTATTAGGTTTGAATACTCTATGCATTTTGTGCGATTTCTATCACTAATTACCTGTAGATGATGAGAGTACATGTTAGTAGCACAATCCTAGTGTGAAATCAAGTAAATCAAATTTTGGCAGGTTATTTTGTTGTCGGGCGATTTTGGAGCGATTGAAGGGTGGTTACAATGTGAGACCGACTTTAGCCCTATTTATACTTATTTTATCTTCAGTCGGACAACTGGACCTATAGCACGCTTCATTCGGGCGACTGGGTCTTAGTCGTGCGACTGACTCAGTCGTTCACATCCATTTGTGTGACTAGGTTTCAGTCATGTGACTGACTTAGTCGGTCTCCTTCATTTGTGCGATTGGTTCATTCTGGTGATCCAATCGTATGGATTGACCCGCTTATGGTCCAATCGTACATCTTATCCATACATGTTGTTCAGTTGTGCGATTGGGGTCATACGTATGATCCAACTGGTCCATTATGGTCCAGTCATGCGAATGGCACATACTTATGTGTTTGACCTTATGACCTTCCAAACACTTAGCATTTTAACTATAGATAAAACATTACGACCGATGATCATCAGACATGATCCTTCTAACTTTGGAAAAACTGTTGATCACTTTAGACGTCGTCCTTTTTACATGAAAAACTGATTGGTCACCTCAGAGGTGACCTCTTTTAAGTGAGTGTTTCATAGATTCAATTCCGATGCATAGTCCGACTTTTACCTACTAATTGACTAAAAATTAATAAATAAAACAACTAGAAATTTGAAAACAAAATTTATACATATTTTTGTATTTGTGATTTGAGATGGATTTTAAACATATTAGAGTAATTCTAATCGATTTTACTTCCTGGACAGCACAGCTTGAATTCTAGTTTATCATTTCTGGTACGATTCAATTTGGAATCATATAGGTATATCAGAATCACTTGGGACATTTTAATAAACAAATTTTATGTTAGATCCTTCTTTTCACTGAGAGTCAATAGCAATTTTAGGAAATCATACTAGAGCCACAAGATGCACACAATGATTTTGACTTTCAAGAACTGCAACTCCTGATGATTGTCAGTATACTTGTCCTCTTAAATCCACACACAGATTTTTGACACACATTGGTGATGATTTAAGGTTTAATTATTTCGACAACCACTTGTGGATCCCACACTTATATGGTAATCAACGTTCCTCAGGATATTTTTGAGCGGTCTACGGGTATTTTTCAAGAAGAAACTATTCTAAGAACTTTGAAAGAGATGCTAAGCCTCAGATCAGTGCCATTGAACAACAAAGAGGCATAAACAACAATTAATTCTACAATATTTAGGTTATGCTTATCCTCAGGTCAATGCCACCGCACAGTAGAGAGGCACATAACCTATCTTCTTGTTCGAGCATTTATTTTCTTTTAGCACATATTGCACCAATAACATAAGTTATTAGCTTGATTGCGTTTTGCATTTTTCATGTGCTTTGCTCATATTTTATGGTCAACCGCACACATTTGTGGCGTTTATTTTGCTCTTCACCCCTTATTGGAACAACGTTGATTGTGTTAACAAGGGATAAGATGGGAACCCACAACAAGTTGAACAACCTAATTTGCAATTGAAACCACCAATGAGGTCTACTCATGTATTGTGCTGAATCTACTGACACATCATATAATAAAATAGCAACTTACAGCAGCAACATATTTAGTTTCACAAGTTGACAGAGCAACTGATGTCTGCTTCTTACACTGCAAGGTGACTAATCTTCTCCCAAATAATTGACATCCCGCAGACGTTGACTTGTAGTTCATTTTTCAGCCGCCATAATCCAAGTCACTATATGTTGTAAGCTCAAAAACATTATTGTGAGGATACCACAACCCGAGTGTTGGAGTACCCTTCAGATAACGGAAATCCGTTTAACACGAATTAGATGGTTGACTTTCGGTTTCGCCTGATATCTGGAACATAGACACGTCGCATACATGATATCAGGACGAGATGCTATGAGATAAATTAGGGATCCAATCATTCCTCTATACATTATAGCATCAACCAAATCACCAATTTGTCGGGTGCCACATGGTGGTTCGTGGCAAGTGGAGTTCCAGTAGCTAAAGCATTCTCCATGTCAAACCGACTAAGGATATCCTCTACATATTTAGTCTGATGCAGGAAGATTCCTTTTGGTGTTTGATCCACCTGTAATCCAAGGATGAATTTCATCTCCCCATTGGACCCATCTCAAATTCTGCTTTCATGACAGATTCAAATTCCTTACATAGCTCTTCATTTTTGGAACCGGAGATTATGTAATTCACATAAATCTATACTAGCAGTAAGTCTCCATCTTTTTCTTTGATGAATAGTGTGCAGTCATAACTCCTATGCGAAACCCATGTTTCACAAGATAAGTTGAGAGTTTTTCATACCATGCTCTTGGGGCTTGATGGAGCCCATAGAGAGCCTTATCCTGCTTTTAAAGTCTATCCTGATGGTAAGGATCCTCAAATCCTTCGGTATGATTGGCATACACTTTCTCACAAATTTCCCCATGAAGGAATGCACTCTTGACATCTAGTTGATAAACTTTGATCTTCACGTAAGATGCATAGGCTAGGAAGATACGGATTGCCTCCATTCTAGCCACAAGTGCAAACACTTTATTGTATTCGATTCCTTCGACTTGTCTAAAACCTTGAATGACAAGTCGAGCCTTGATTCGAATTATGACCCCTTGGTCATCTTTCTTGCATTTCAAGACCCATTTAGTGCCAATGACCTTAGCACCTTTTGTTCTATCCACCAGTGTCCAAACTCCTAACTTCTTGAATTATAAGAGTTCTTCTTGCATGGCACTGACCGATGCCTCATAATTTAAGGCTTCACTTACATATTTTGGCTCAAATTGAGACACAAAACATCGGTAAGCACCGTCACGAAGATAGCATTTTTCCATGACTGAGGCATAAACGGCTGAGTATAGCTGATTTCTTGTTTGTACTCTTGATTGTACATCCCCTATGATGTTGTCAAGAGGATGATATACATTAAGTCGAGATCTGGGAGTGGTGTGAACGACTACTTCATGATCCAGATTTTGAAGTCCAAGTTCTGTATTTGTAGCCGTTGGAGTGCGAGGTTCCGAAGTGTCTGAGGCATCAACATTTGATTCTTGTGTACTTTCAGTAACAGGAACCTATTCCTCTTGATCCACCTGGTCATTTTCCACTTCTTCATCATTACAGGAAGACTCACTTACCTCCAGTGGTCCCCTGAATGACTAGAAGACTCATCTTGCGAACCTGATGTTGTCGAGTCTAGTGATGGTGTGTTAAGACATCATACATGATTTTGGTCAGTAACTCATCATCAGGATGGAGAGAAGGATGTTGAAGGACTTAAATAATCCATCATAATCAAAGAAGAATGTGGTGCTTTTCCACTAGGGGGTGGTGTATCTCTGAACGTCAAAGTTGCACCACACTTCTACTTGACCCGTTGATTTGTTGTAAACTCTCTTATTCTATATGTTGTATCCTAGAAAACTCCCTTCTTCAGCCTTTTCACTGAACTTCCCTGACTGATTTTTCTTCAGCAGCATACATGGTGCGCCAAAAGGTTCGAGGTACTCTAGATTAGGTTTACGTCACTGGAGCAACTCATAACACGTTTTACCATGACGTTTGACCACCAGGACTCGATTTAGGGTGTAACATGCATTGGCAACTGCCTCATTCCAAAATTGGATGGGCAGTTTCGAGTTTGCTAGCATCGTTCCTGCTATCTCTATCAAGCTCTTGTTCTTCCGTTCAGCAACTGCGTTCATTTGGGGAGTGTAGGCAGATGTGAACTTATGTACAATTCCTTTCTCTTTGAAGAATGCCTCCATCCACTGGTTCTTGAATTTTGTGTCGTTGTCTGAGCGAATCTATCGCACTTTCACCTTGTAGAGATATTACAATGTGGTCACCAGCTATTTGAATGATTCAAATGTCTCTGAATTGGATTTCAAAAACATTACCCAAGAGAATCTGGAGTAGTCATTAGTGACTACATAACAATATAAATCACCAGCGATACTGTTGGTACTCACAGGACCAAACAGATCCATGTGTAGAAGTTCGAGAGGCAATTCAATGGAATTTACTTTCTTTTCCTTATGAGACTTCTTGGTCTGTTTACCTTTCTTACACGCTACGCAAAAATCCAGAAGTTGAAAATTCTTAACATTAACTACATTTACTAAGTCATTCTGAATCAGATGATTCATCTTCTGTGGATTTATGTGTCCCATTCTCCTATGCCAGGAGATCGAGTCCCTCTCAGTTTCCTTTGACAGAAGCATTGAACTTGATGGTCGGTTGTGGAGACCTTTGATAGATCCAAGTCATATAAGTCATTATATATATTGAAGCAGACATTAAGATTTGTTGGACCAAAAGAACCAATGAGCCGGATCAGAAAAACCTTAAAGTCCCACAGACGTCACAACAACTACTGAAGACCACAACAGCTGAAGACAACAGCTGATTACAAAGTCTGAAGACACAAGTGCTGAAGACAAAGTCTGAAGACACAAGTGCTGAAGACAAAGTCTGAAGACACAAGTGCTGAAGACAAAGTCTGAAGACACAAGTACTGAAGACAAAGTTTGAAGACACAAGTGCTGAAGACAAAGTCTAAAGACACAAGTGCTGAAGACAAAGTCTGAAGACACAAGTGCTGAAGACAAAGTATCAGACATTGTCACAATAGCTGAAGAGGTCTTCTTCAGTAGTTGTGATGGTTTACCTTTCAGTAGTTTCTTTGTTTCAATATTTGTAAAACAACTGAAGAGTATGTTCTTCAGTTGTTATTGTTTCAGTAGTTTCTTTTCAGTAGTTGTAATAATAGTTAACACTTAGCATTTTTGTAAGAAGATGTCAGCTGTTTGACATCTTTAGTAGTTGTGTTAACTATCAGTAGTTTGTGATAAATTCTTTTAGATGTCACTATCAAGTGACATCAGCAGACATCACATCTATTATATAAGAGGTGTCGACCTAATTGTAATTGTGACATTCCGTTACCACTAAAGCAAATATTGAATGAAATATATCTGCAGAATTCTCCTATCTATAACCGTTTTTGTTCTTACATTGAATATTTTTTTGTTCTTGTGAATTAGCTAATTCATTGTTAGAATTCCACTGCTATACTCTCTAATCAATCAAAGGTAGATCACTGATCCTAACAAGTGGTATCAGAGCTGGTTAATCATTGATTGATCTAACAATTGATCATTAAAACTGCTAATTGATATCTATGTTTGATTGAATTAGCATATTTGCAAGAACTGGTTATAGATTATTGAATTTCTGACGCTTTCGTTCATTTATTTTGAGATCTCTCTTGGTTCAATTGGTTGTTGTTTTTTTTGTCTAAAATTTGTTATATCTTAATTGAATTTGATTGAATCTGAGAAGACTACTCCTTCTAATGATCCTCACAATACCGTTCCTCAACCAAGCCCCCGAGCTGGTTAGAACCGAGTATAACATATGGCAACGAAGAATGCTTCATCACCTGTCTGTTAACAGTTCAGTTGTTGGACCTCTGTGTACATGGACCACATAAGCCTATGGTGAAAAATCCGAAAACCATCAATGGTTCCGAAGAAGAAGGAACAATACTCTGATGAAGATCAGAAACTGTTTGAGATTGATGCTAAAGCCCATGGAATACTGGCCATGGCACTGCCTAATGAAATCTATTAAGGGCTTATGCATCATGAAACTGCTCATGATCTCTGGAATGCCCTGAAGGAACAATTCGGTGGCACAGATGAGGTCTTAGCAAATAACAGAGAAATCTTTGCCCAACAATATGAGACATTCTCTCATAGAAAGGGTGAGACACTGACGCAACAGTTTGAGCATTTTTCCTACTTGATCTCTGAGCTGAAAATGGTGAAACAGGAATACACCAATAGCCAGATGAATAACAGGTTCCTCAGATCACTGCCTGAGAGATGGGACACATACACTATTGTCCTACGCTCCAGTGCAAATCTGGATAACCTATCTCTCACCCAACTTCATGGGAAACTGCTTACATTCGAAAGAGAGATAGAGCAGAAGAGGAAACTGTCCTCATCAGGAAAGCTCACTGATGACTTTGTACCAGGGAATACTGCCTTGGTTGGTCATGATTCGGAATATGCTGCATCTGAAAGCAATTATGATGAGCATATTGATTTCTCTTCAAATAGTTCTGATCATGCATTTGTTGGTATTGAGAGTCATTCTGGCAGTAATAGTGACAATCTATGCTTGATCATGGATGATTTGAAAGGAATAGCTGATGATGATCTAGAAGAGATGGATATTCTGAGCCAAATTGCATTGATTAATATCAGATCTCAGAGTTCTATAAGAGAACTGGCAGGAAATTTCCTGGACTCTCTGGCAAAACCAAAGTTGGTTTTGACAAGAGTAAGTTGAGGTGTCACAAATGCCAAGGCTGGGACACTTTGCAAGAGAGTGTAGATCAACTGGATCTAACTCTTCTGCACCCTTTGTGACTTTTCCTAGTACTAGTCCACAAAACAGAGGGCAACATTCTGCTGGTTCTGGTCATCATTCACATCCTAGTCTCCTGCATACTTTGTCCTCCAGGGTCCAATGTCATATCCTTATCCCTGCTATTATATGCCTCAACCAAATCTTGTTCAAGCTCCAATTGCACAACAACCACAAGCATTGCCTGAACCACAACCTTCCCAATCTCATCAATACTCAACCTCAACAACACAGCTTCTTCACCACAGGTTTGTTGACTGAAGCAGTTTACCAGATGATTGGTCTGGTCATGAACAACTGTTCACTGGTGCTGGTCAACATGGTTGACAGTCCCTTTGGAAATCTTGCTCTTATGGCTTTGGATTCTACGGATACTTCAACTACTAATGCCTCTACACCAAGGTATCACAGGTATCCTCTGAGGCAAAAGCCAAATTATGTTCTGAAACATGCATAGCAGCATTTGCATCTATTAGAGAAGCAAATGTAGCTTTGATTAACAAGAACATTGAGCTAGAACAAACAAATTCCAAAAGAAAAGCTGAATTTGAGTCTGTACTTAATGAAAAGAATGATGAGATTTACAAACTTAAATGCCAAATCACAGATTATAAGGCTAGGGAAGAGGTACTTCTACAGAAGTACAAAGATCTCAAAGAAACCCTTGCAGTCACCCAAGTAGAGTGTGATCGATGGGTACAATCATGCAAAGGTTTTGAAATGCTTCTTAGTAAGCAATCTGCTTCCAATGTGAAGTTTGGCATTGGTTACAATCACACTGCTCCACCTACAGATTTTACTCCGAGAGCAGAGATAGAATCTGATGGTGAAAGCAATAACCAATCCATTTCATCATGTGATCTACTTTCTGATACAGCACCATCAGAAGTAGAAGTCAGCACTAAGCCCTCTCAGAACCTATCAGCTGATGTTGACGGTTCCACTGCTGACACTCACATGATCAAAGAGTTGATCAACTCAGGAGTTAATTCTGAAAGTCCTGAAAGGACTGGAGAGCAAGATTTAACACCTGAAGTTCAAACTCCAACTACTATCAGTACTGAAAAGAAGAAAACTGTCAGTAGAAAGAGTTTGAAGACTACTAAAGAGGAAGTCAAGAAAGCAAACAATGCTTTCAAAGCACTGAAGAGCAAGTCTTCAGTAGTTTCATCCTCTTTAGTTGATGATCAACATAAGATGAAGAAGAAACCATGTGAAGTATGTGGTTTGTTCAATCATCTTACAGATGATTGCTGGTACAAAAGAGGATCCAAACTCAAACATAAAGAGGAAATTAAAGAGAAAATGGTTAAAATGAAACTGAGTTTGAAACCACATTTGTATCAGCAACATCAAATCCTGTAACCCTTAAGTCCATAAAGAAATCAAAAAAGGAAGGGGTTAAACAGGTATCAGCTGAGATTGCTCAAAAGAAGAAGGTGCAACATAGGAACTTATCAAACTCCAATGGCAATGTGTCTGATGAGCTGAAAGCTTTATCACAAAATCAGACACAGCTGGTTATGATGGTTCAACATCTATTGGGAAGAGTTAACCAATTAGATGTTCCTATGTTGAAACCACAAAAAAGGAGGTCCAAGCCAAAGGATTCCTCTTCTGCACCATCTTCTTCCTCTCAGGCTGTTGGTTTCCATCAAACCTGTTAGTTTACCATCTGTGATGAGAACAAGCCCAAAACCTAAAAGGTTTGGGTCTCCAAAACTAACTCATTGTTCATAATTGCAGGGTTCTTCAACATGCCAATGTAGCATCTGGTATGTAGACAGTGGGGGATCTATGCACATGACTGGGAACAGCTCTCTTCTTCATGACTACTCTCAAGGAAAGAAGGGGTTTGTTTCTTTTGGCAATGATGCTAGGGGTTACATCATTGGAAAGGCTTTGTCTCCAATGGAGAAATAAAGTTTGATGATGTTAATCATGTGGAAAATCTCAAGTACAATCTCTTGAGTGTCAGTCAAATGTGTGATAAAGGCCATGTTGCTTTTTTCACCAGTCAGAACTGTAGGATTCTGTCATCCAAAGTTCTACATTTGATTGATAAGGTGTTGGATGACCACACTCTCCTGAGAGCCAACAGGACAGGAAGAGTGTATGCCTTATATCTTTCCAAGAAAATAGATCTCAGAGGCAATCCTTGCCTATTTTCCAAAGCCTCTTCTCAAGAATCTAAACTGTGGCACAGAAGGCTGGTCATGTTAATTTCAACAATATGAATCAGTTGATCCACCATAGTTTAGTCAGAGGCTTACCAATGAAGGAGTTCCACTGTGATGAAACCTGTATTGCTTGTTTAAAAGGAAAACATCACAAAGTCTCATTCCCTCCTACTGAAGAGCCTAAGTCCACTGCTTGCTTATATGGATCTATTTGGTCCTGTGAGAGTGATGAGCATGGCAAAGAAGAAATACTGTCTGGTAATTGTGGATGATTACTCCAGATTTGTATGGACTTTCTTTCTACATTCAAAGGATGAGGTTGCTCAGAAGATTATTCACTTTGTGTTGTATGTTGAGAAGCAGTATTCCCTTCCAGTCAAGTGTATTAGGAGTGACAATGGAACTGAATTCAGAAACCATACACTTGATGACTTCTATCTTTCAAAGGGAATCAAAAGGCTTTAGCATACCACAGACTCCAGAACAAAATGGAGTAGTGGAGAGAAGAACAAGACCCTAATTGAAGCTGCTAGGTCCATGCTGGCTGACTCTGGTTTGCACACTGACCTTTTGGGCTGAAGCTGTTAACACTGCTTGCTATGTGCAGAATAGAGCCTTAGTAATCAGAGGTTGATGAAGACTCCATATGAAGTTCTCCATCACATGGCTCCTCTAATTTCATTTTTCAAAGCATTTGGGTGTCCCTGTTTTATTCTCAACACAAAGGATCAACTCCAAAAATTTGATCCTAAGGTGGATGCAGGGTATTTTGTTGGTTATTCATCTACTTGCAAGGCATACAGAGTCTTCAACTGCAGAACAAAGATAGTTGAAGAGACTTTGCATGTGAACTTTAATGAATCTCCTATGGACAAGATTCCACAAAACCCTGTGGAGTTGTTTGATTTGGACATACTACAATATGTTCCTTATCAACCTCCAGCTGTTGCAGATCATGTGGATAAATCATCTTCTGCAGCATGTCTTCCACCTGGTGGTATTGATGATGATGATGATAATATCAATACTCACCTATTCAAGTTTAGTGACCAACTGCCTGTGTCTGCTAAATTTGATGTTCCTGTAGCTTCAGCGGTTCCATCCACAACAAATGCTGATGAGATCTCTGATTCCTCTACATCTTTTGGGTTACCATCTAATTCTTGGTTTAAAGAGTCTGCATCAACATCTGCTGCTGCTGAAGGTCCTACAAACACTTGCACAGATCTCATTATTTATCAAGAACTGAAGAATCACCCAATGTCGCAGATTATTGGTGATATCAATGTTGGTGTTTCAACAAGAAGTCAATTGTCTAACTTCTGCTTCTATGCTCTCTTCATCAGTCAGCTAGAGCCAAAGAACTACCATGTTGCTTTGAGAGACAATGGATGGGTTGAAGCCATGCAGCTTGAGCTACTTCAGTTCAAGAAACAGCAAGTGTGGGAACTGGTTCCTCTTCTCCCAGGTCGGTGTGCAATAGGCACTAAATGGGTGTTTAGGAATAAAACTGATGAAAATGGGCTTATTGTTAAGAACAAGGCTAGATTGGTTGTACAGGGTTTTTTACAAGAAGAAGGTATTGACTATGATGAAACCTTTGCCCCTGTAGCCAGACTAGAGGCAATCAGATTGTTTTTAGCCTATGCTGCATTCCACAATCTTAAAGTTTTTCAAATGGATGTCAAAAGTGCATTTTATATGGTAAAATAAAGGAAGAAGTTTATGTGTGTCACCACCAGGTTTTGAGGATAATAAACATCCTGAATGGGTGTATAAACTTGATAAGGCTCTTTATGGGTTGAAAAAGCTCCTAGAGCCTGGTATGAGACACTTTCCACTTTTCTTCTGAAGAATAATTTCACTAGAGGCTCCATTGATAAAAATTTGTTTATTAAGAAGGTGGATCAACATAAGCTACTTGTTCAGATTTACGTTGATGATATCATTTTTGCATCCTCTGATCCCCAGTTGTGTGATGATTTTACAACATTAATGAAAAAGAGGTTTGAAATGAGTGCAATGGGAGAATTACAGTTCTTTCTAGGGTTGCAAATTAAACAAAAGGCTGATGGAACCTTTATTCACCAGTCAAAATATACAAAAGATCTTTTGAATAAGTTTGATTTACAAAACTGTAAGCCCTGTTCTACTCCCATGTGCAACACCACACAACTGGATGCTGATCAGAAAGGTAAAGCTGTGATGAAACACTTTACAGATGTATGATTGGGTCCTTGATGCATTTAACAGCTTCTAGACCAGATATTATGTTTGCTACATGTGTTTGTGCTAGATTTCAGGCTGCTCCTAAAGAGTCTCATTTGATTGCAGTCAAGAGAATCTTTAGATATTTGCAAGGTACACAATCTCTAGGTTTATGGTATTCCACTGGACACTCTTGCAAATTAGTTGCTTTTTCAAATTGACTATGCAGGGTGCAAGTTAACTAGAAAGTCAACTTCTGGTGGTTGTCAATTCCTAGGCAACTGTTTGATTTCTTGGCAGAGTAAGAAACAACATCTGTTGCTACATCAACTGCTGAAGCCGAGTACATTGCTGTGCAAGTTGCACTTCTCAGGTACTCTGGCTTTAGAACCAACTTCTGGATTATGGCATTACAGAGACTAAGACTCCATTATTATTGGATAGTGCTTCAGCTCTGTGTATTGTCAAAAATCCAGTCCAGCACTCTAGGACCAAACATATAGATATCAGACATCACTTTATTCGGGATTGTTTTGAAAAAGGTCTGATTGATCCTAAGTTTGTGCCTAGTGCTGATGAGCTTGCAGATATCTTTACTAAGCCTTTGGATAGTTTTACTTTCCAAAACCTTGTGTTAAGGCTTGGTACGCTGCAGCTAGAATAAGTGAGAACTACTGATGATTTCAGTAATAATTACTGGTGATCATTGGTAACCATGTCACATATAAGTACTGATGAGTTCTTTCACCTTCAGTAGTTTTTATAACCACTGACGGCTAAATGCCTCACAAGTACTGAAGTACTTTATCTGTTCTAAACACCACTGATGTAGTTACAACTACTGATGTAGTTACAACTACTGAAATCAGTACAAACAGATAATACTGACGTCCTATGAAACACCTGAAAAGCAGATGCAAAGTCTGATGGTAAGTCTTGAGGACAGTATGAATAGCTGAAAGGCTATGAATTGACGAAAACTACTGAAGAGAACTTTCTCTTCAGTTGTTTCTACAACTGCTTTTTCATCCTAAACAACTGATGACAAAACCATGTCTTCAGTAGTTTCACAACTACTGAAGACTAACACCAAGTCTTCAGCTGTTTACAACAAGTGCTGACAAAATCAATGTCTTCAGTAGTTTCACAACTACTGATGACTGATACCAAGTCTTCAGTTGTTTCATCATCTGAAGTCAAAACCATGGTCTTCAGTAGTTTTCTAACTGCTGATGCCTAAAACCACGACTTCAGCTGTTTGAACGTCTGAAAGGTTAATACCATGTCATAGTCGTTTAAAACTACTGATGACTAACACCAAACCCTTCAGTCGTTTTCTTCAAACCTAACGTTCATCTCTCCAAAACTTCTCTCTCATTAATGGCGTCCATGCAGCTCAAACCGCGACACAACTGTGTAGCTTACCTCACCAAATCGCCATTCTTGGCTAAGTTCGATAATGCTATTGATCTTATGGTCCAGTCACCCTACAAAACGGCCTTTCTTCTCAATCCAATACTTCATGCCGAATCCCTTAACCAGTTTTGGATGAAGTCACCCCTCACCACTGGGGAGAACAACACAGCGTCTCTCCGGTTGGTCATCAACAACCACGAAGTGGTCATCACTCCCGATATACTTCGTCAAACCCTACACCTGGATGATGCCACTTCTCCTGCTGGATATCCAAAGGGCACAACTGATTTATCCTTTGCCCACCATGGATATCAGGGAAACCTTAGTGCCTCCACCATACTGAAGAAACATTTCCATGATGCTGAACGTCTCATATTTCACATAGTAAATGTCTGTTTGGCTCCTAAGACTTCCTCTTGGGATCAAATGTCTACAAGGTGGCAGCAGGTAATGTACTCCATCCTTGAGCAACAACATTTAAATTTTTCGGAAATACTATTTTCAGAGCTCAAGGATATGGCTCAAAAACAAACTGCTAACCGTTGGATATTATATCCGCGGTTCATAATGGCCATAATTACAAACCAGCTTCAAGCGGAGGGACTTGTTGGCCTGGGAGTCCCTGCTATGGCTGTATTGCCTGAAGTATACTCCCGGCACAACTCTGACCAATCACTCAAAATGGCTGCCAAGCTGCGCAAACCCACGCAGCTGGAACCCACAGCCACCACCTCCAAATCAAAAGCCCCACCAAACCCACTAAAAAGAAAACCAAAAAGGCTACTCAGGGAAATGAGTCCTTTGAGGATGCCCCTGCAACACAAACGTAGGCTATATCCACTGGTTATAACCCCCTAGTGGATATAAGGACACTCCCAGCCACAGCCGCTTAGGATTCCTCTCAAAAGGAGCCTGCAGCAACCTTAGAAGGGGTACCCACCAATCTGGGATCTTCCTCATTTGAGGAGATTGCCATTGAAGAGCACCATCCTCCCCAGGTGCAGACTGCTTTTACCCCATCTCTCCATGCAACCGCCCCCCAAAGTCCTACATTACTTGTTGCACAAGTGCTGACTCAGTTGCACTCCTCACCCCCTCCCCAGATACCAATTACTACTGGGAACACTTCTACCATTGAGGGGGAGGACCAAAGTGCAGCTGAGAACCCACAGCATAGGGGTTACAATGTTCCTTCTCCTAGTGTAGCAATGGAGATTGGAACTTCTGGTGAGGCTGCCACTTCTCCTGCGTCAGCATATGATCAGGTTGTAGTTGGTACCATTACTAAGACCTTACCAGAGGCAACTGCTGATGACAGACACAGTCCTGAGGCAGGAAGTCCCCAGTTCCAAGACAAAGGGGCACATGCTACAACTGAGCTACACTCAAAGCATGTTCATCCTGATCCTATCAGGAGGTCAGGTGATTTAGTATCTATTGATGATGACCTGGGCTACTTTTACGATGTAATCGCCCAAAACACCATCCTGGAAGAGGAGGTGAGGAGACTCAAAGAGCTGCTTGCCAAAACTTCTAAGGAACAAAGACCATCTGCCTCTACCACCTCACAGATGGCACCGTCATCGGAAGGTCTCCCAAACACTGAGCCACTCCCAACAACTAAGCCACCTGCCTCTGCTTCTGGCACTATTTCTCAGGAACAGAACCCTCCTGAGCAAATAGTTGCTATCCTTCAAAGTTCCCTCCCTCTCATCACACCCATAATCACTGACATCGTGATCAAAGCCATTGATGAGAGGCTTTCCTCAGTAATACACCCATTGATAGTGGAGGTTGTGGGAAAACAACTTTCTAGCAATCAACCCCTTGTAACCAATGCAACCAAAAAGGGGGACATTAAGTCAGTGAAAGGAAAAAGAAAGAGGAGTACAGAGGAGAAAGAAAAGGAGAAAGAAATAGAAGGAGAGTAGTGGAAAAGGAGTTAGAGTTGAATGTGGAGACCAATAAAGAGAAGGAAAAAGAGAAAGCCTTGGAGCTACTGATAAAAGAGGCTGATGCGAACACAGTAGATCAATGGACAACATCATTGATCAGCTGTTTAGGCAAGGCCATGACACCGATAAACTTGACTCTGAGATTCAACGATTAGGGATTGAAGAAATCCAGAATAGATGGGCAAGTTATGAAGTGTTAGAAAGAGAAAGGCTTGAGATCATGATTAGATTTATTGCAAAATATCTGGGAAGATCAATGATCGAAATCAAAGCTTGGTCTAGGGACAGTATCTTGGCAATCACCACCAAGATCTGTTCATCTGAAGCATATACTAAGGGACTTGTCATTGAAGCTTTGAATGAAGCAGGAGCAGGGAGCAGGACTGAGCTAGCCAAATACTCAAAAGCAACACTCACCTCCAAAATGCTAACTCAGCCTGTCAACATTCCCTCTCCAAAACAACCACAACCACAACCCACAAAACCAACTCCCTTACCATCTAAACCAACAGCCGATGATGCACCTAAGAAGAAGAAGAGAAGGGTGTTCAGGCTAGAAGAAGAAGAAGAAGAGGATGATGTGGAAGAAGATAGGCTGCCTCTGTCTGCAGTCCTAACATTGGCTAAAGCCAAACCCATGCCCATCACTCCCACTTCACAGATGGAAGCTGTGAAGTAATGATTGAAGAAGAACAGCAGCAAAAGCTTCATGATGATGAAATGCTGAAAAGCATTGACAAAACTTATGCTGCTTCGTCATCAATTATTAGTATGAAGAAAGAAGCTCTGAGGTTGTACACCCTTGCCAACACATTTCAATATCAGAAGGAAAAGGTGAGAGTATGGCCTGATCCTAGGGTGGCTCACAAGATTGTAAAGAAAGACATTCCTTCGAGATACAAGGGCCAAGTCAAAAGGATCGTAAATGAAGAGATCATAGTGGTCCTTGTAGTATCACCCTGGGAGATTGTAGAAGACTTCAAGAAGGCCTATGAGCCTAAACAACCACCCCAAAAGATGTTAGAGAACAGAATTATTAAAAAGGGGTAGTCTACAAGAGGCTTGAGACCTTCAAACAAAGTGAGCTCAGTCTGTTACTTGAAGGGACTCATCCTGATGAGTTTGCATACCGATAGATTACAACAGTTGAGCTCAAAAATGGTAAACAGGCCAAGTACATCTCAGAGCTGTATGGGCGAGAAGGACTGTTTGATGGTGAAGCCGAGAACCTGACCATGGAAGAACAAATCATGTTTCTCAGAGCATACACCGGAGAATCCTACAGGCTTATACATGGGAAGTGAGTCTCATGGATGGGGGAACAACTCAGTGTCCAATTCCCCAATACAGAGCTCCCATCCATACATTGCCAACCAAATCTTCGGAGACTCATTTCCAGGCCAGTGCTTATATGGGTCATCTTCTCAACTGATCAAGAAGGAAAAAGACCAACCATTCTTCCAACAATAAGTGGGACCTCAATAAAGTTAAAGGTTTTGGCTGTATTGGTTCAGGGGGAGTTTGTTGGACCAAAAGAACCAATGAGCCGGATCTGAAAAACCTTAAAGTCCCACAGACGTCACAACAACTACTGAAGACCACAACAGCTGAAGACAACAACTGATTACAAAGTCTGAAGACACAAGTGCTGAAGACAAAGCCTGAAGACACAAGTGCTGAAGACAAAGTCTGAAGACACAAGTGCTGAAGACAAAGTCTGAAGACACAAGTGCTGAAGACAAAGTCTGAAGACACAAGTACTGAAGACACAAGTGCTGAAGACAAAGTCTGAAGACACAAGTGCTGAAGACAAAGTCTGAAGACACAAGTGCTGAAGACAAAGTATCAGACGTTGTCACAACAGCTGAAGAGGTATTCTTCAGTAGTTGTGATGGTTTACCTTTCAGTAGTTTCTTTGTTTCAATATTTGTAAAACAACAGAAGAGTATGTTCTTCAGTTGTTATTGTTTCAGTAGTTTCTTTTCAGTAGTTGTAACAATCGTTGACACTTAGCATTTTTGTAAGAAGATGTCAGCTGTTTGACATCTTCAGTAGTTGTGTTAACTATCAGTAGTTTGTGATAAATTCTGTTAGATGTCACTATCAAGTGACATCAGCAAACGTCACATCTATTATATAAGAGGTGTCGACCTAATTGTAATTGTGACATTCCGTTACCACGAAAGTGAATATTGAATGAAATATATCTGCAGAATTCTCCCTATCTATAACCGTTTTTGTTCATACATTGAATATTTTTTTGTTCTTGTGAATTAGCTAATTCATTATTAGAATTCCGCTGCTATACTCTCTAATCAATCAAACGTAGATCACTGATTCTAACAAGATTTGGTCCTCCGGGATAATGTAATCCTTCTTCAACACATAACACTTCTTGTAGTAAAAAATAGCCTTGAATCCTTTGTCACATATCTGGGATACTGAAAGCAAGTTATTTTGTAATTGCCGAACATAGTTCACCTTATCAAACTTGACTTTCTAGTTTCCCACTTCGCCTTAAGCGGTGATGTATCCTCCTTTATTTCCAGCAAATGAGAAATGTCCCCCTTTAATTTGTTTGGCATTTGAAAGGAGAGACAGGTTCCCGGTCATGTGCCTAGACGCCCACTATCAACAATCCAGGTGTTTGTGATAACACTGTAACAGACACCCTGCACATTCAGAGGAAATTATTAGTTTAGGTTTGGGACCCAAACCTTAACTGGCTTGGTGACCCAGAGGATTCACACATCATGAACTCAACCCATTATCCATTTGAGGGTTAGGGCATATCAGTCTTCTTATTGTTCTCATTATCAGACACTGGACTTGACTTTTTTCTTTTCATAAGCCAGTTTTGTGTAAGGTCTGTTTGTGATAAACAGATGACCGGCTCACGCTTTGAGCTTTAGGTTCATTACTTCTTTTTGGTGGAGTAATAGAAATCCTTTTCGAATAAATTTTTTTAGTATCATAAAGTTCAATTTTCTTTCTTGGTGTCTGATAATAAGGACAATTAGAAGCGATGTGTCCTCACTTTCCATAATTGTAGCATGATCTACCTTCTACATGTTGAGAAAATTATCTCTGTGGGGAAGTGTGTGATATAGGTGTGACTTTAGTCTAGTTGTATTTGGACACTTCTTGTTTAGATGTTTTTGCTTCTTTAACAAAATTCATTGTTTGAGCGTTTTTAACATCTTAGCATTTTGTTTATTTGGACTGTGACGTGGAGCACATGGATGGTTAACTGGTTTGGTCGTTTTGGGTTCAAAAATAGATATCTTTGAACCTGACTTTACCTTAACCTTTTCAAATTGTTCATCCAAATTCATAATAGGCATATTACCTTTAGATTTCAAAGTAGCCTCTTCCTGTTTAGTGACAGATTCCACCTCTTTACTCGTGGAATCGGAATCACTAACTAGAGGAGTGGACACCACATGATCCTTAATTGGATTTTTATTTGCTGGTCTATATTTAGCATTTAAAAAGATCTCATGTGGTGGTGGAACCACTTTGTAACCCAACCCCTCCCCATTATTCATTCTTTCATGAAGTCTTGAACTATGTGTGAAGAACTGGTCCAACTATCCAGTTTTTGTTTAATTAGTTGACTTCGACTTCTAAAACTGCGTTTTCTTTCTTAGTTTCATTTAGGGAGTTTAAGTAGAACTTCATGTCATTGGCTTGATTAAAAGCAACAGCCTCGATATCCCTTAGTTGTTTATTTAAAAGTTCTATTTTCTCTTTATAATTGTGCTAATTTTGTTTTAAAATCCGACTAGCTTCTAGGCACAGTTGTTGGTCATTTACTAAGCTATCGTTGTGGTCTAATAACATAGCAAATTTAAATCTATTCTTTCTCTAACTTTGTTACATTCATTACATACATGATTTTCAAAGAGTTGGTCTTTTGTACTTACCTGTGAAGAGTCGGTTGAATCAGCCATCAATGTAGAGTTTGACACTTCGGATGCTGGATATTTTGAACATGTCGTTCGGAGATCTTCTTCAATCAGGTGATTGACCACATTCGTGGTATCTTCATTATCTGACATCACTAGTTCAACTGCAATTTCACCTTCACATGCAGTGTCATCATCCAAACCCTTGACATGGGGAATGTTTGATTCACTCGAAGACACAAAACTAAAGGTCCAATCCTGTCCTTCGTCACCTTGAGTAGTCAAGGACTTTGTCTATTTGCTTGACGAGGTAGCTCCACTCATCAGTTTGTCCTGAGGGTTAAAAGATGAGAACGGATTCCCGTTACATGTCTTCTTGAGATTTACACATTCATGTTTGAAATGCCCCTTTTCTCCACAGTTAAAATTGGTAACTTTGGTTTTGTTGAAACCAAAGGTAGTATCTTTTGTGGCTATCAACTTGTGGCTATCAAGTTCTGTCCAGTCTTCTATTCAATCTTTTTCGCTCTCCTCACAGCACTTGCCAAAGCCCACATTATATCCATTCTCTATAGTTCATTCTCGTCCACCTGCTCGTAATCTTCATCCGCCAGATGGCAATTACCAATTTTCCCCGCAACTAAACCATCATAAGAATGAACAATTGGCCTTAGAGAAGAGAAAGAAAAGGAACAAAGGGAAGTTGACATGTAGCTCAGGGGGGAAAGGATGTCCTTAACCTCTAGAGGGTTCTGTCTTCAAGAGCTGTCTCCACACAATGATGAAACGATCCTATGGCTTTTTAACAAAGAACATGATTAATTGGAGAAAGAAAGAAAAAGGGTTGGAAGAGACAAGTTGAAAGAGAAGAAGAAAAGGGAAGAAGAAGCAAGGGCCTCTGCAACCAAGAATATAGGTGACAAAGCCTGGATGAAAGACTATCTTCGGGCTCATGACTTCTCTGGAAGGCAGGCGGGTCCATGTTGGAGAAGACCCTCCAACAAATAGTCAATGAAATCAAGGCTGGTATTTGTTTAGGGAAACGTAGAGAGATGTACAAAAGGGTACATGGGATAACCATAACACCAACCACTCAACCCAACCTGAACCAATTCCCTCTCAATTCACCATCAAAACTGAGCCTTACACTCCTAAACCCACACCTTTACCCTCATCCACATCCTCACCTCAACCACCAAAACCAACCATCCTTCAACCCAAAACTCTTACCAAGACAACCTCACCACATCCTACCCAACAACCTGCCAAACCATCCCCTCAGCCTTCCAAACATCTGTTAGGATCAGTGATCTATGTTTGATTGATTAGAGAGTATAGCAGCGGAATTCTAACAATGAATTAGCCGATTCACAAGAACGAAACGATATTCAATGAAGAACAAAGACGGTTATAGATAGAGAGAATTCTGCAAATATATTTCATTCAATATTCGCTTTCGTGGTAACGGAATGTCACACTTACAATTAGGTCGACACCTCTTATATAAGAGATGTGACGTCTGCTGATGTCACTTGATAGTGACATCTAACAGATTTATTACAACTGAAACACAACTACTGAAGATGTCAAAACAACTGACATCTCCTTACAAAAATACTAAGTGTTATCAGTTATTATAACTACTGAAAAACATAAAACTACTGAAACTACAACGACTGAAGAATAAGCTCTTCAGTCGTTTTAGAAAACTACTGAAAGTAAAAACATAAAACTACTGATATCACAACTACTGAAGAAGTACTCTTCAGCTATTGTGACAAACTACTGAAACTTCAATACTTGATCTTTAGACTTGAACTTCAGACGTTTCATCAGCTGATGACTTCAGTAGATATCATCAGCTGATGTCTTCAGTCTTTGTCTTCAGACTTTGTACTTCAGGTGTTGAACTTCAGCACTTTAGTTCTTCAGTTGTTGAAGTCTTCAGCACTTGATCTTCAGCTGTTGGAGTTTTAGCACTTGTCGAACTGCTGATGAAGCTTTCAGCAGTTGTTGTGATACCATGGGGGACTTAGAGGTTTTCTGATCTTGGCTCATTGTTTCTTTTGGTCCAACAAACTCCCCCTGAACCAATGCAGCCAAAACCTCTAATTTATTTATATTCCCACTTATTGTTGGCAAAAAGGTTGGTCTTTTTCCTTCTTGATAGGTAGAGAAGATGACCCATATAAGCTCCGGCCTGGGAAGAAATCTCAGATATTTGTTTGGCAATATATGAATGGGAACTCTGTTTTGGGGAACTGGACACAGAGTTGTTATCCCATTCATGAGATCTACTTCCCGTGTATAAGCCTGTAGGATTCTCTGGTGTATGCCCTGAGAAACATGATTTGTTCTTCCATGGTCAGGTTCTCGGCTTCACCATCAAACAATCCTTCTCACCCATACAGCTCTGAGATGTACTTGGCCTATTTGCCATTTTTGAGCTCAACTGTTGTAATCTGTCTGTATGCAAACTCATCAGGATGAGTCCCTTCAAGTAACAGACTGAGCTCATTTTGTTTGAAGTTCTCAAGCCTCTTGTAGACTAATCCCTTTTTAATAATTTTGTTCTCTAACATCTTTTGGGGTGGTTGTTTAGTCTGGTAGGCCTTCTTGAAGTCTTCAACAATCTCCCAGGGTGATACTACAAGGGCCACTGTGATCTCTTCATCTACGATCCTTTTGACTTGGCCCTTGTATCTCGAAGGAATATCTTTCTTTACAATCCTGTGAGCCACCCTAGGATCAGGCCATACTCTCACCCTTTCCTTCTGATATTGAAATGTGTTGGCGAGAGTGTACAACCTCAGAGCTTCTTTCTTCATGCTAATAATTGATGACGAAGCAGCATAAGTTTTGTCAATGCTTTTCAGCATTTCATCATCATGAAGCTTTTGCTGCTGTTCTTCTTCAATCTTTACTTTCACAGCATCCATCTGTGAGGTGGGAGTGATGGGCATAGGTTTGGCTTTCGCCAATGTTAGAACTGTAGACAGAGGCAGCCTATCTTCTTCCACATCATCCACTTCTTCTTCTTCTTCTAGCCTCAACACCCTTCTTTTCTTCTTCTTAGGTGCATCATCGGCTGTTGGTTTAGATGGTAAGGGAGTTGGTTTTGTGGGTTGAGGAAGTTTGGATTTGGGCTTTGAGATTGGTTTGGAGATTTGAGGGGTAGGCTGTTTGTGAGTGGGTGGAAGGGAAGGTTGTTCCAGCATTTTGGTTGTGAGTTTAGCCTTTGTAAGTCTTGCCATTTCAAACCTTTTTCCAGCCCCAGCCTCATCAAGGGCTTCAATGATAATCCCCTTATGGAATTGCTCAGACAGACAGATTCTGGTGGCTATAGCCAGAATACTATCTCTGGTCCATGCACGAATCTCCATCAAAGATCTTCCTAAGTATTTGGTAATGAAACGAATCATGATCTCCAATCTCTCCTTTTCCAGTACATCATACCCAGCCCATCTGGTTTGAATCTCCTCCACTTCCAACTTCCTGATCTCACTATCTAATGTGGCTGTATCAAAACCTTGCTTGAAGAGTTGCTCAATGATTTTATCCATGGATCGGCTGTGTGCGTCTGCATCTTTTACCAGCTCTTCCAAGGATTTTTCATGAGCAGTAGGTTGATCATCAGCACTTTTCTTTCTTTTGTAGGTGATCAGTTGTTGTTGCTTTTCTTTTTCCAACTCCTGGGCTTTCTCTTGTGCCTTCTCATCCTCTGTTCTTTTCCTCTTCTTTTCTTTCACTGCAGTACTCTCCCCCTTTTTGGATGCATTGGTGATAGGGGTTTGTACCGCAGAAAGTGTCTTTTGCACAGCATTATCAATCAGTGGTTGTAGAGTTGAGGAAATCCTCTCATCAATGGCTTTAGTAACAACTTCAGTGATAATGGGAGTGATGAGAGGTATGGATTGTTGGAATACAGCAACCATCTGCTCTGGGGGGTTCTGTCCCGGAGAGATAGTGCCAAAAGCAGAAGCTGGAGGCTCATTGGAGTGAGAGGGTAAAGTGTTTGGGGAACCTTCAACTGAAGGTGCCATCTGTGGGTTGGTGGAGGCAGATGGTCTTTGGTCCTTAGAAGTTTTGGCAAGCAGCTCTTTGAGTCTGCTCACCTCCTCCTCCAGGATGGTGTTTTGGGCGATTACATCGTAAAAGAAGCCCAGGTCATCATCAGTAGATACTGAATCACCTGACCTCCTGATAGGATCAGGATGAACATGCACTGAGTGTAGCTCAGTTGTAGCATGTGCCCCTTTGTCTTGGTACTGGGGACTTCCTGCCTCAGGACTATGTCCGTCATCAGCAGTTGCCTCTGGTAAGGTCTTAGTAATGGTACCAACTACAACCTGATCATATGCTGACGCAGGAGAAGTGGCAGCCTCACCAGAAGTTCCAATCTCCATTGCTACACTAGGAGAAGGAGCATTGTAACCCCTATGCTGTGGGTTCTCAGCTGCACTTTGGTCCTCCCCCTCAATGGTAGAGGTGTTCCCAGTAGTAATTGGTATCTGGGGAGGGGGTGAGTAGTGCAATTGAGTCAGCACTTGTGCAACAAGCAATGTAGGGCTTTGGGGGGCGGTTGCATGGGGTGAAGGGATAGAAGCAGTGTGCACCTAGGGAGGAAGGTGCTCTTCAATGGCAATCTCCTCAAGTGAGGAAGATCCCAGATGTGTGGGTACCCCTTGTGTGGTGGCTGCAGGCTCCTGTTGAGAGGAATCCTAAGCGGCTATGGCTGGAAGAGTCCTTATATCCACTAGGGGGTTATAACCAGTGGATATAGCCTGCGTTTGTGTTGCAGGGGCATCCTCAGGGGACTCATTTCCCTGAGTAGCCGTTTTGGGTTTCTTTTTAGTGGGTTTGGTGGGGACTTTTGATTTGGAGGTGCTGGCTGTGGGTTCCAGCTGCGTGGGTTTGCGCAGCTTGGCAGCCAGTTTGAGTGAGTGGTCAGAGTTGTGCTGGGAGTATACTTCAGGCAAAACAGCCATAGCAGGGACTCCCAGGCCAACAAGTCCCTCAGCTTGAAGCTGGTTAGTAATTATGGCCATTATGAACCTCGGATATAATATCCAATGGTTAGCAGTTTGTTTTTGAGCCATATCCTTGAGCTCTGAAAATATTATTTCTGAAAAATTTAAAGGCTGTTGCTCAAGAATGGAATACATTACCTGCTGCCACTTTGTAGACATTTGATCCCAAGACGAAGTCTTAGGAGCCAAACAGACATTTACCATGTGAAAGATTAGACGTTCAGCGTCATGGAAATGTTTCTTCAGTATGGTGGAGGCACTAAGGTTTCCCTGATATCCATGGTGGGCAAAGGATAAATCAGTTGTGCCCTTTGGATATCCAGCAGGAGAAGTAGCATCATCCAGGTGTAGAGTTTGACGGAGTATATCGGGAGTGATGACCACTTCGTGGTTGTTGACAACCGACCGGAGAGACGCTGTGTTGTTCTCCCCAGTGGTGAGGGTGACGTTCATCCAAAACTGGTTAAGGGATTCGGCATGAAGGATTGGATTGAGAAGAAAGGCTATTTTGTATGGTGACTGAACCATAAGATCAATAGCATTATCGAACTTAGCCCAGACTGGCGATTTGGTGAGGTAAGCTACACAGTTGTGTCGCGGTTTGAGTTGCATGGACGCCATTTAGGAAAGAGAAGTTTTGGAGAAATGAACGTTAGGTTTGAAGAAGATGAAGCTCTGAAGGATTAGGTCAGGGATATTTATAGGGAACGGGTTAGAAAACGACTGAAGGATTTGGTGTTAGTCATCAGTAGTTTTAAACGACTGTTGACATGGTATTACCCTTTCAGATGTTGAAACAGCTGAAGTCGTGGTTTTAGACATCAGTAGTTAGAAAACTACTGAAAGTCATGGTTTTGACTTCAGATTATGAAACAACTGAGGACTTGGTGTTTGTCATCAGTAGTTGTGAAACTACTGAAGATAGTGGTTTTGTCATCAGTTGTTTAAACAGCTGAAGACTTGGTATTAGTCATCAGTAGTTATAAAAACTACTGAAGACATGGTTTTGCTTCAGTTGTTTAGAATGAAACAGTAGTTGTAGAAACAACTGAAGAGAAAGTTCTCTTCAGTAGTTTTCGTCAATTCATAGCCTTTCAGCTGTTTCATACTGTCCTCAACACTTACTCATCAGACTTTGCATCTGCTTTTCAGGTGTTTCATAGGACGTCATTACTTATCTGTTTGTACTGATTTTAGTAGTTGTAACTACATCAGTAGTTGTAACTACATCAGTAGTTTGAAACAGATAAAGTACTTCAGTACTTGTGAGGCATTTAGCAGTCAGTAGTTATAAAAACTACTAAAGGTGAAAGGACTCATCAGTACTTATATGTGACATACTAATGATCACCAGTAATTATTACTGAAATCATCAGTAGTTGTCATTTATTCTAGCTGCAGCATACCAAGCCTTAACACAAGGTTTTGGAAAGTAGAACTATCCAAAGGCTTAGTAAAGATATCTGCAAGCTCAACAACACTAGGCACAAACTTAGGATCAATCAGACCTTTTTCAAAACAATCCCGAATAAAGTGATGTCTGATCTCTATATGTTTGGTCCTAGTGTGCTGGACTGGATTTTTGACAATACACAGAGCTGAAGCACTATCCATTAATAATGGAGTCTTAGTCTCTGTAATGCCATAGTCCAGAAGTTGGTTCTGAAGCCAGAGAACCTGAGAAGTACAACTTGCAGCAGCAATGTACTCGGCCTCAGCAGTTGATGTAGCAACAGATGTTTGTTTCTTACTCTGCCAAGAAATCAAACAGTTGCCTAGGAATTGACAACCACCAGAAGTTGACTTTCTAGTTAACTTGCACCTTGCATAGTCACTATCTGAAAAAGCAACTAATTTGCAAGAGTGTCCAGTGCAATACCATAAACCCAGAGATTGTGTACCTTGCAAATATCTAAAGATTCTCTTGACTGCAATCAAATGAGACTCTTTAGGAGTAGCCTGAAATCTAGCACAAACACATGTAGCAAACATAATATCTGGTCTAGAAGCTGTTAAATACATCAAGGACCCAATCATACATCTGTAAAGTGTTTCATCAACAACTTTACCTTTCTGATTAGCATCCAGTTGTGTGGTGTTGCACATGGGAGTAGAACAGGGCTTACAGTTTTGTAAATCAAACTTATTCAAAAGATCTTTTGTATATTTTGACTGATGAATAAAGGATCCATCAGCCTTTTGTTTAATTTGCAAGCCTAGAAAGAACTGTAAATCTCCCATTGCACTCATTTCAAATCTCTTTTTCATTAATGTTGTAAAATCATCACACAACTGGGGATCAGAGGATGCAAAAATGATATCATCAACATAAATCTGAACAAGTAGCTTATGCTGATCCACCTTCTTAATAAACAAAGTTTTATCAATGGAGCCTCTAGTGAAATTATTCTTAAGAAGAAAAGTAGAAAGTGTCTCATACCAGGCTCTAGGAGCTTGTTTCAACCCATAAAGAGCCTTATCAAGTTTATACACCCATTCAGGATGTTTATTATCCTCAAAGCCTGGTGATTGACACACATAAACTTCTTCCTTTATTTTACCATATAAAAATGCACTTTTGACATCCATTTGAAAAACTTTAAGATTGTGGAATGCAGCATAGGCTAAAAACAATCTGATTGCCTCTAGTCTGGCTACAGTGGCAAAGGTTTCATCATAGTCAATACCTTCTTCTTGTGAAAACCCCTGTACAACCAGTCTAGCCTTGTTCTTAACAATAAGCCCATTTTCATCAGTTTTATTCCTAAACACCCATTTAGTGCCTATTGCACACTTACCTGGGGGAAGAGGAACCAGTTCCCACACTTGCTGTTTCTTGAACTGAAGTAGCTCAAGCTGCATAGCTTCAACCCATCCATTGTCTCTCAAAGCAACATGGTAGTTCTTTGGCTCTAGCTGACTGATGAAGAGAGCATAGAAGCAGAAGTTAGACAATTGACTTCTTGTTGAAACACCAACATTGATATCACCAATAATCTGAGACATGGGGTGATTCTTCAGTTCTTAATGAACAATGAGATCTGTGCAAGTGTTTGTAGAACCTTCAACAGCAGCAGATGTTGATGCAGACTCTTGAAACCAAGAATTAGATGGTAACTCAAAAGATGTTGAGGAAACAGAGATCTCATCAGCATTTGTTGTGGATGGAACTGCTGAAGCTACAGGAACATCAAATTTAGCAGACACAGGCAGTTGGTCGCTAAACTTGAATAGGTGAGTATTGATATTATCATCATCATCATCAATACCACCAGGTGGAAGACATGCTGCAGAAGATGATTTATCCGCAGTATCTGCAACAGTTGGAGGTTGATAAGGAACATATTGCAGTATGTCCAAATCAAACAACTCCACAGGGTTTTGTGGGATCTTGTCCAAATGAGATTCATTAAACTTCACATGCAAAGTCTCTTCAACTATCTTTGTTCTGCAGTTGAAGACTCTGTATGCCTTGCAAGTAGATGAATAACCAACAAAATACCCTGCATCCACCTTAGGATCAAATTTATGGAGTTGATCCTTTGTGTTGAGAATAAAACAGGGACACCCAAATGCTTTGAAAAATGAAATTAGAGGAGCCAAGTAATGGAGAACTTCATATGGAGTCTTCATCAACCTGTGATTTACTAAAACTCTATTCTGCATATAGCAAGCTGTGTTAACAGCTTCAGCCCAAAAGGTCAGTGGCAAACCAGAGTCAGCCAGCATGGACCTTGCAGCTTCAATTAGGGTCCTGTTCTTTCTCTCCACTACTCCATTTTGTTCTGGAGTCCTTGGGATGCTAAACTGCCTTTTGATTCCCTTTGAAAGATAGAAGTCATCAACTATATGGTTTTTGAATTCAGTTCCATTGTCACTTCTAATACACTTGACTGGAAGGGAATACTGCTTCTCAATATACAACACAGAGTGAATAATCTTCTGAGCAACCTTATCCTTTGAATGTAGAAAGAAAGTCCATACAAATCTGGAGTAATCATCCACAATTACCAGACAGTATTTCTTCTTTGCCATGCTCATTACTCTCACAGAACCAAATAGATCCATATGCAGTAATTGCAAGCAGGCAGTGGACTTTGTGTTGTTTTCCTTTTAAACAAGTAGTGCAGGTTTCATCACAGTGGAACTCCTTTATTGGTAAGCCTCTAACTAAACTATTGTGGATAAGCTGATTCATGTTTTTGAAATTAACATGACCCAGCCTTCTGTGCCACAGTTTAGATTCTTGAGAAAAGGCTTTGGAAAATAGGCAAGGATTGCCTCTGAGATCTATTTTCTTGGAAAGATCTAAGGCATACACTCTTCCAGTCCTGTTGGCTCTCAGGAGAGTGTGATCATCCAACACCTTATCAATCAAATGCAGAACTTTGGATGACAGAATCCTACAGTTCTGACTAGTGAAAAGAGCAACATGGCCTTTATCACACACTTGACTGACACTCAAGAGATTGTACTTGAGATTTTTCACATGATTAACATCATCAAACTTGATTTCTCCATTGGAGACAACGCCATTTCCAATGATGTAACCCCTAGCATCATTGCCAAAAGAAACAAACCCCTTCTTTCCTTGAGAGTAGTCATGAAGAAGAGAGCTGTTCCCAGTCATGTGCATAGATCCCCCACTGTCTACATACCAGATGCTACTTTGGCATGTTAGGGAACCCTGCAATAATAAACAATCAGTTAATTTTGGAGACCCAAACCTTTTTGGTTTTGGGCCTGGTCTCATCAACAGATGGTAGACTAACAGGTTTATTAGTAACAACAGCTTGAGAGGAAGAAGATGGTGAAGAAGAGGAATCGTTTGGCTTGGATCTCCTTTTCTATGGTTTCAACATAGGAACATCTAATTGGTTAACTCTTCCCAATAGATGTTGAACCATGATAACCAGCTGTGTCTGATTTTATGATAAAGCTTTCAGCTCATCAGACACATTGCCAGTGGAGTTTGATAAGTTCCTATGTTGCACCTTCTTCTTCTGAGCACTCTCAGCTGTCACCTGTTTAACCCCTTCCTTTTTGGATTTCTTTGAGGACTTAAGGGTTACAGGATTTGATGTTGCTGATACAAATGTGGTCTCAAACTCAGTTTTCATTTTTACCATTTTCTCTTTAATTTCTTCTTTATCTTTGAGTTTGGAACCTCTTTTGTACCAGCAATCATCTGTAAGATGATTGAACAAACCACATACTTCACATGGTTTCTTCTTCATCTTAGGTTGATCATCAACTAGAGAGGGTGAAGCAACTGAAGACTTGCTCTTGAGTGCTTTGGAAGCATTGTTTGCTTTCTTGACTTCCTGTTTAGTAGTCTTCAAACTCTTTCGACTGACAGTTTTCTTCTTTTCAGTACTGGCAGTAGTTGGAGTTTGAACTTCAGGTGTTAAATCCTGCTCTCTAGTCCTTTCAGGACTTTCAGAATTAACTCCTGAGTTGAACAACTCATTTATCGTGTGAGTGTCAGCAGTGGAACCATCAACATCAGCTGATAGGTTCTGAGAGGGCTTGGTGCTGACTTCTACTTCTGATTGTGCTGTATCAGAAAGTAGATCACATGATGAGATGGATTGGTTATTACTCTCACCATCAGATTCTACCTCTGCTCTGGGAGTAAAATCTGTAGGTGGAGCAGTGTGATTGTAACCAATGCCAAACTTCACATTCGAAGCAGATTGCTTACTAAGAAGCAAGGGTTTCTTTGAGATCTTTATACTTCTCTAGAAGTATGTCTTCCCTAGCCTTATCATCAGTTATTTGGCATTTAAGTTTGTAAATCTCATCATTCTTATCATTAAGCACAGACTCAAATTTAGCTTTGCTTTTGGAAATTATTTGTTCTAGCTCAATGTTCTTGTTGATTAAAGCTACATTTGCTTCTCTAATAGATGCAAATGCTGCTATGCATGTTTCAGAACATAATTTGGCTTTTGCCTCAGAGGATACCTGTGATACCTTTGGTGTAGAGGCATTAGTGGATGAAGTATCAGCAGAATCCAAAGCCATAAGAGCTAGATTTCCAAAGGGACTTTCACCACCATGTTGACCAGCACCTGAGAACAGTTGTTCATGACCAGACAAGTCATCTGGTAAACTGCTCCAGTCAACAACTTCTGGGGTGAAGAAGCTGTGTTGTTGAGGTTGAGTTTGTTGATGAGATTGGGAAGGTTGTGGTTTAGGCAATGCTTGTGGTTGTTGTGCAATTGGAGCTTGAACAGGATTTGGTTGAGGCATATAATAGCAGGGATAAGGATATGACATTTGACCCTGGGGAACAAAGTATGCAGGAGATCCAGGATGTGAATGATGACCAGAATCAGCAGGATGTTGCCCTCTGTTTTGTGGACTAGTACTAGGAAAAGTCACAAATGGTGCAGAAGACTTAGATCCAGTTGATCTACACTCCCTTGCAAAGTGTCCTAGCCTTTGGCATTTGTGACACCTCAACTTACTCTTGTCAAAACCAACTTTGGTTTTGCCAGAGAGTCCAGAAAATTTCCTGCCAGTTCTCTTATAGAACTTCTGAGATCTGATATTAATCAATGCCATTTGGCTTAGAATATCCATATCTTCTAGATCATCATCAGCTATTCCTTTCAGATCAATTGTTAGATCGATCAATGATTAACCTGCTCTGATACCACTTGTTAGGATCAGTGATCTATGTTTGATTGATTAGAGAGTATAGCAGCGGAATTCTAACAATGAATTAGCCGATTCACAAGAACGAAACGATATTCAATGAAGAACAAAGACGGTTATAGATAGAGAGAATTCTACAAATATGTTTCATTCAATATTCGCTTTCGTGGTAACGGAATGTCACACTTACAATTAGGTTGACACCTCTTATATAAGACATGTGACGTCTGCTGATGTCACTTGATAGTGACATCTAACAGATTTATTACAACTGAAACACAACTACTGAAGATGTCAAAACAGCTGACATCTCCTTACAAAAATACTAAATGTTATCAGTTATTATAACTACTGAAAAACATAAAACTACTGAAACTACAACGACTGAAGAACAAGCTCTTCAGTCGTTTTACAAAACTACTGAAAGTAAAAACATAAAACTACTGATATCACAACTACTGAAGAAGTACTCTTCAGCTGTTGTGACAAACTACTGAAACTTCAGTACTTGATCTTCAGACTTGAACTTCAGACGTTTCATCAGCTGATGACTTCAGTAGATATCATCAGCTGATGACTTCAGTAGATATCATCAGCTAATGTCTTCAGTCTTTGTCTTCAGACTTTGTACTTCAGCTGTTGAACTTCAGCACTTTAGTTCTTCAGCTGTTGAAGTCTTCAGCACTTGATCTTCAGCTGTTGGAGTTTTCAGCACTTGTCGAACTGCTGATGAAGCTTTCAGCAGTTGTTGTGATACCATGTGGGACTTAGAGGTTTTCTGATCTTGGCGCATTGGTTCTTTTGGTCCAACAACATCTTTCTCTAGAAGAGTTTAAGACGATCAAGACTAGGCTCACCAACTGTATGACTCTTAGCGACATCTCCTGTGAAGAGGACTTCATTAAACTAACCTATGTTGATGGATCTTCACGTTCCCACACAAGAGATCAATTTCTTGATCTTCCTAGAGGAACACTAGACCATGCTGCAAAACTTCAAGGCCTCAAGTCAGACTCATTAAATCATGAAGAGAAGAGACTAAGAATGAAGCTGGTGACTTTGTAGGATACAATGAAAGAGGACAAGATCCCTAGTCAGCCTCTTGTGCCTAGAAAGAAAATAATCTAGTGGAGGTTCGATGAAGCTACTCAAAACTTTGTTGTGGAAAGAAAGAATGGTGAAGTCAACAGGCTGAATGCCACATCTCTGCTACACTCTAGCAGGTTTGATAATGCTGAGTTATCAGAGAAACCATTCTGTAACCCCTCCAACTCTAAAATTGCTGCTCACATTTGATACCATCTCAGCAGTCTTCATTTGGCTGAGTTAACTACAAAAGCCAAGATTGAAGAAGAGTTGAAGTTGAGAAGAAGGGAAGACAAGGATAGACCTCCCATCAAGGGCACAACCTTTCTATAGATGGTGGAGGATCCTGAATTGGAACCTATAGTTCGATGGGAATATGATTATAGTTCCCATCAACTAACGCTTTTCAGAGGGCCACAACAAAGGGTACACATCATTCAAGGTGACAGACTGGAAATCGTGTCTACCAAAGATGTGTACAAACTTCTCAGAACCATATTAGGGAAGAACAAGGAAACTGATAAGTATTTACTCTCCTTGGTGCTGAAAGTTTTGAGGAGCAGAAACAAGTAAGGTTTTGGTAGCATCAGCCTAGGGGGAGTTTGTTGGATCATGAAGAAAGCTGGTGCAACAAAAACCAAATCACTTAGACAAATTCTGGTGCTACTTATAAAGGCTTCCAAAGCCAAGTGTGGAACTTCCGAAGGATGTAGAGTTCTACCGAAGACAGAATGAAAGTTTTACTTCCGAAGGCAAACTCTACTTCCGAGACCATGTGTTCACTTCCGAAGATCAAGTTTCGATAAAAGAAATCAGAAGACTACTTCCGATGTATGAAGAAGGAAGAAGTCCTCAAGCCTTGAAAGAAGTAGCCTCTTCCGAAGTATAAGCGGCTTCGGAAGTACTTGTTCTTCAGAAGCCATTTAACCTTTGGAAGACACTACTATGAACCGGTGGACATATGTATGTTCTCTGACACTCCACTGAAGACATCTGATACTACATGGCGTTTTCTCAAAAAGACATGTAGTTGTATACTTTATTCCACTGTTCATCTTTTTATGTTAGTACCAGTTACCAACTTTAGTTGGTTACAAAAGGTAAGTCAGTGACATGTCCTGACTACCATATATCAGATAATGTCTTATTTGAGATACCTTAAATTATAGCTTTGTAGTATGTGCTTTAGTTAGTGGATTCCAGCTAGTGTCAAAGTATATCCGGCTGTAGGTAGTATTATATATAGTTTCTCATTGTAACTCATAAAAGTATGCTTGTAAGAGTCTTGTAATATTTGAATTGAGAAGCAATATATGTAAGTACCTTGAAAATTACTTCTTGTGTTTGATTATTACTTATTATATTTTTATCAACTCTTAGTGACTTTGCTTTCATCCATGTCTTGTTTAAGTGAGTTTGAGATAAAACACAAGTGTTTAGTGACACAAACCAATCCTGCAAGCTGGTTCTAGTCCTGATTGGATGTTTGATCTTGATTTAGTTACCAACTGTTTTAACAAATATTATGAGACTATTTCAAGATCTATAGAGAACTTACCTAGAGGTGATCTTAACCCAAGATTTGAGCGAAGAAGACCTTCAAGTAACATATCTTCAGCTCCAGTTGTAACTACTTCTACAAATGAAATTTCTATCAGCACCACAATGACAAACTCAGCTGATACACCTGGGATGCCTTCAAATTCCAGCTAAGAGGCTTTACAACCATATAAATATACTTCAAATGTAGAAGAAAATAATGGAGGTGGTGAAAGTGATTAGGAAATTTTTGATGCCGATAGCCACTCCATAGATGACAACATCAATGATGTCACACACTGATTGGATCAAGTCTCTCTTGATAAGTGTGCTAATATGGTGGGAGAAACATCTATGCCAGATCTAAATATCTTTAATTTAGATCTCTCTTAGCATCTTGATGTGCTCCCTTAGCTAAGGATCCACAAGTCTCACCCCACGACAAACATCATTGGAGATGTTGACATAGGGGTAAGAACATGTGGACAAACCCATGAAGTAAATGTTTGTCTTCACTCTTGTTTCTTACCCTAGGGAGAGCCAAAAAAATTGATGAGACTCTGAAGGATGGAAGTTGGGTTGAAGCTATGTAACAAGAGTTGCTTCAATTCAAAAGACAGAAAGCTTGGAACCTTTGTCCTCTTCCTCATGGAAAGACTAACATTGGAACCAAATGGGTGTTTAGGAACAAGAAGGATGATAGAGGCATTATCATCAAGAACAAAGCTAGACTAATTGTTCAAGGATACACACAAGAAGAAGGGATTGACTACACTGATGTCTTTGCTCCTGTAGCAAGACTTGAAGCTGTTAGGATGTTCGTGGCATTTGCTGCATCTAAGAACTTCAAGGTCTATCAACTTGATGTCAAGTGTGCATTTCTTTATGGAGTGATTGATGAAGAGGTGTATGTCAAACAACCACCTTCTTTTGCAGATCCTGATTATCCTGTTTATGTCTGCAAGCTTGACAAAGCTCTTTATGGGCTGCTTCAGGCACCCAGGAAGTGGTATGAGACTTTATTTTAGTATCTCTACAAACATGGATATAGAAGGGGTACTATACATGGAACTCTCTTCATCAAAGGATAGGGAAATGACTTGATGCTAGTTCAAGTATATGTAGATGACATCATCTATGGTCCAACTAATCCAAGGCTCTACAAAGACTTTAAGAAGCTCATGAATAACAGATTTGAAATGAGTGCCATGGGGGAACTCAATTTCTTTCTGGTAATTCAAGTGAAGCAAGTTGAAGATGGCATCTTCATTAGTCAATCAAAGTATGTTCAGGACATACTTAAGAGATTCAACATGACTGATTGTAAGATTGCTAAGACATCCATAGCAAGAAACCACTCTCTTACACCAGATCTTGAGGGGGAGTGTGTGGATGAACACCTTTACACGGCTATGATTGGGTCTCTTATGTATCTTAAGCTAGCGGTCCTGATATAATGTTTGCTACATGTCTTTGTGCAAGATATCAAGCCAACCCTAAGATGTCTCACCTTATTACTGTCAAAAGGATTCTAAGATACCTCAAAGGTGCTTCAACACCTGGTCTGTGGTATCTTCAGAATTCTGATTTCAATATGTATGCTTATACAGATAGTGATTATTGTGGTTGCAACATGACTGGAAAGTCCACATCTGAGGGATATCAGTTTCTTGGTGGAAGGGTTGTCTCATGGTAATGCAAGAAACAATCGTATGTCTCTGAATCAACTACTGAAGCTGAATACATTGCTGCTACATGCTATTGTGCTCAAGTGCTATGGATTCAAAATCAAATGCTTGACTATGGATTAAATTTCAAGGAGACTCCCATTCATATAGACAACAACAGTGTATCTCTATCACAGAGAATCCTGTGCAGGACTCAAGGACCAAACACATCAACATCAGGTATTATTTAATTAGAGATAATTTGTAAAAGAGATTAATTAAACTAGTCAAAGTCCACACAAATGAACAATATGTTGATCTGTTCACAAAGGCTTTTGATGAACAAAGATTTAAATAACTTATATCAGCTATTGGGATGATAAACTTTGAGTAGGTTTTCTTAAAACTAATTATAATTATTTCTTAAAATATGTGTTTCCTAAGTTGTCTAGTTCATCACTTTTAAAACCTCTTGTTTTCTTTGGATGAAAATCTTTTAAAGACTTTCCTTAGATTTTTTAAAATTTTGATACTTCGGTTATCTTCGGAAGAAAATCATGCCTTCAAAACAAATAACTGTCTAAGAAATTTACCTTCGGAAGAATTTTCTAAAATATCTTCCGAAGCTTAATACTTGTCTCGGACACTTACATGTTTTCAAGGAGCAGTTTCTTCCGAAGCAAATTAACTCTCGGAAGCTTTGTTCCTTTGAACAAAGCATTCAAGTTTTAATTTTTCTTCCAAAGCTAAATATTCACAACTCTTAGGAAAATCTTCCGAAGTCAGTTTAGCTTAGGAAGCTTTTTCATTAAACTTCCGAAGATAATTTACCTTCGGAAGCTTTTTGACATCCAAGAAACCTACTTTTTGAGCAAAAGCAAACTACTTTTTTAGAGGTGGGACCGACATCCGGATTTCAAGTTTATCCTCTTTCATTAAACTTTGCATAAATCCTTTTCACTTATAAATCCAACGGTTCCCCCTGTTTCTATCATCTTCTTCTACCTAAACCACAAATTTCTCTCTAAAATTACCTTTGCTCTTCTTTCTTCATCCCTAAGCTTCCTTAAAATGGCCAACCTTAATCGAAGAAATGAACCAAACTTCTCCAAGCAGTTACACAGGCAACATAACCAAGTTGCTCTGTTATAGTATAAGAAAGACCGTCATTTCTCAAAGGTTTGTTGTTTCTTAACTCTATCCAACTACTTCACCACCCTAACCATTGATCCTACTCTGTGTAAGAATCATCTGCATGCATTCTGGAGGACCTTCCAAGAGGTTTTTACGGATAGGGAGAAGGCATTGTCTGCCATAATGCAGGGGAGAACAATCTTCATCACTCTGACCATCATCAACACTCATCTTCAGCTGGATGATGAAGAAGGTGGGTGTTCTTCCTAAAAGATTCTGTCAAGCACTCTTTTGAGCAGATGGACTATGAGGGAGATTTCTTTATAAATTCCTTCATGAAAGGGACGGTCTCATCCCAATTGAAACTCCTACTCCATGTGGTTATCCACAGCTTGTCAAACAAGCATGGAGGATGGGACCAAATTCCTGAAGATCTCTCCTTTATTGTTTCATGGGATGATTCAGGGGATCAAGTTTAGGTACGCTTAGTTTGTTTATACAAATTTACTTGCAAACTTGGAATCCTTAGTATACTACATGTTCCTTAGATATGTTCAACACATTCTTAATTGTCAACTGGGCTCACAGTTAAGGGGAATAGGTAATATCTTAAACTAGGACAAATGAAGCCCAATATCTTTAAAATCTTGAGAAAGCCCATTGTTGGCTTCTCTGGGGTAGAAACAACCCTTGTCCCAAAAATGTCAGAGCTCATTGCTCAAGGCGATAACCTAGCAACACCAGCTAGTGTTGAACCCACACCTTCTACATCCCAACCACCTTAACAACCACAAATCACCCACACCTACCAAAGAACATAAAAACAAACCCCTATACAGACTATTCAGTCCGTGCAAGTCCATATATACTCACCCACACTGGAAGAAACTGGAGCTCCCACTTCTCCTAAGGAGCAGACCACTCCCATTGCTTTAATGATCAGTGTTGAGGTTCCTCATGCTCAGCTTGATGAGCTCACAAGCCCAAATGCCTTAACTCTTCACTTTGAGTCTCAACACTCAAGTGAACAACCATTAGGGGATAGTTACCATCCCCAGCCTTTGGATTTAAACCAACCAATTCCCAACCTTGACTTCTATACTGATGAGATTTAGGTTTGAGTGAGTACCATGAGTCTCTCTACCTTTCCCTTACTCAAAGACAGATGTGTGCTCCCAAGTCTCCTACATCTAGCCCACATCAGTCACCCATTACTAAGGTGGACACTTCTGAACCTGTTCAGGATGTCCATATGGAAGAGGCTCTCACTTTTGTAATTGATTCCATCATTAAGACCTCAACCATGGCAACTCAGCCCATTGACACCTCAACTGAGGCTGCCAGTGAGCAGAGGAAATCTAGCAGCCTAGAACCTGAAGCTGGTGATAAGAGAGAGAGGACTCTCCTCCAATCATCTCATCCCCCAATGATTATTCTCATGAAGATGAGAGGAATTTGAGACAAAATGTGTAAAAAGTTTCCAAAACATGCACCTATTTAGTCTCCAAGGTCAGTCATCTTGAATTTCAAGTGACTACCTTGCTAAACAAGGTCAATGATCAGCGTCTTGAGATTTCTTATCCTAAGGAAAAACTAGCTGGGAGACCATTAAGAGGAGCTCAACCAGGAACACAAGAACCTGTGGATGTGATTGACCTAACTCCTAGCTCACCTATACAAGTGGGTGATGCTACCAAAAAGGGGGAGAAAGTCACTACAATCATAGATCCTGGGTGTTCTTCAGAGAGTATGGAGATTGAGGACTCACCATCTTCACTTGCAATTGTGCATACTCAACAATTTCCTCAAGATCACATTGATGTGGACTCAATAGACTCCTACATACAGAGTCTTTTTGAGGAAGGAATACCAAAGGCTATGTCATCTCCACCATCTTCAAATCACATCATTGGGTGGTGGTATGATAAAAGCAGAAAAGCCCCCCTCATTCTTAGAATTCAAGGACAGTAAGAGGTCTTTAATTTTCAGACCTTGAACTTCTATGAAGGTCTGGATCTAGTCAGCATGCCACTAGTCAATCAAAGATAATCAAGACAAGCTGAGAGGCTGGCTCAAAGAATCCAAGATAGAATCACCACAAAGTTCAGGTTCAGAAGGAGACTAAGGCAATCAGGCAATATCATTGGTCAAGTAGATGTTGAGGCAGACCCCAAGATTAGTTTCATAGGGGTAACCTTGACTGAAGGCGTAGTGGTAGAACTTGAGAGCCCTGTCTCATCATCATTTACTCCTATAGAGATTCATACCCTTTTTGAAACACCTGCCGGTGAAGGTGCATCTCAACCTCTCTCTGGCCAGAGCTTCGAGGCTACACCAAGCAATGAAGGCAAAAGCTCTCTCCACCCTAAGTCACAAAGGTCTGTGAGTGTCAAAAGGAAAAGAAAGATGACTTCTAAGGGGATTGAGGAGGAGACGGAGAGAGAGAGGAAAAGGAAACTGAGGGGAGAAAGTTCCTCTACTGGGTCTGCAAGACTCGTGGAAACTGCGATCAGGGCTGCCCCCAGACCAAACACTCAAGATGATGAGTTGAGGGTTGTATAATGTTTGGTGTATGTGTTTGTGCCCGATATCAAACAAATCTCAATGAATCACATGTGAATGTTGTTAAGAGTATATTCAGATATCTCAAGGGCAAGCCTACACTTGCATTATCGTGTCCAAAGAAAGGGGATTTCAACCTCTATGCCTACAATGAAAGTGACTAAAGGGTATGCGACTTCAATAGGAAGTCCACTTATGGCAGTTGTCAAATGTGTATGATTGAACAGTAGAAGTAGAGTACAAAGCAGCATTAGCTTGTTGCTTTCAAGTTCTCTGGATTCAAAACCAGATGCTTAATCATGGTTTTAACTTCCTGCAAATACCAGTTCATCTTGACAACAGTAAGACCTAAAAATTTAAAGAAAAGGAAATAAACGAAAGAAGTGGAATTTAACCCAATTTCAAGGGTTAAATGAGCAAAATGTACAAAATTATGACATATTTTATAGAAAATTGGTCATGACCCCCCACCTCCTTGTATGATCAACTTTTGCATTCGGGTTTTAAAGAGAGAGCCGAAAGCTTCGGCTTTTGAAGAAGGAAGAAGAAGAGGTTGAATTCAAAGTAAGAATTCAACATTTTTAAGTGTTCTTGGTTGGTTTAGTGTTGGGTTTATGCTTATATGTGTATGTGTGTTTGGTTATTTGTTATGGCGGGTTTTAAATGTATTTGAACTCATAGTGCATTCGGGTTGAAGAAGTCTATAGGATCGGTTTCAACACTCACACAAATTTAGTTCTCTCAAACTCACTAAGTAACTCTCTATTTGGTGATAAAGTAGAATCCTTCTAATACGTGATGATAATATACGAAGTGAATCAAGCAAAACACAAGAGAATAATTTTCAAAATACTCATATATATTACTTCTCAACTCAAAGTATTACAATATTCTTACAAGAATATTACATGAGTTACAATGAGAAACTTTATATACTATTACCTACAACCGGATATATTTTGATATTAACTGGTAACATAAAACTAAAGCAAACACTACAAAGTCAAGGTTCAGGTATGTTACATAAAGTCTTATCTAAGAATTGGTCGTCATGACATGTCCATGATCACCTTTTGTCAAAAACTAAATATGACAACTTTACTAACTGATAAAAGGTGAATAATGGAATAAAGTATGTTCAACTACACGGACGTGGGCAAGTGCCATGTAGTATCTTAGAGATATGCAGCGAAATGTCACAGTGACCATACTTATGTCTGCTGGTTCATAGTAGGTACTTCCGAAGGTTAATTGGCTTTGGAAGAATGTGTTCTTCTGAAGCCACTTATACTTCAGAAGTAGCTACTTCTTCCAAGGTTTCCTTTGGACTCATGGAAACTGCGATCAGGGCTGCCCCCAGACCAAACACTCAAGATGATGAGTTGAGGGCTGTCAGGATCAAGTACTTGCAAACTAGGAACTAAGAAATTGACTGAACTGGTTGACATGGAAGTGTCAAAGCAGAGAAATGAGGCAGAAGATACAGAGCTATTAATCCAAATTAAAGAAGAGAGAAGAAAATAAGATTGTACACGCATGTGCCTACCCTCTCCCTAGTTCAAGAAAGTCATGCACATGAGGATGTGGTTCAACAAGAACCTGAGCTAGATAATGAAAAAGACATGATCAAGATGATCAACTACGTGACTACCATAGGCCTCTATCGGGCAAGTGCACTTCTTCCTTTGTCCTATGACTATATTGAGTTTGGGTATCTAAAACAACTTGAATTTGAGATAGTCAAGGAAAGAAAGATAACCAAAAGGAAGCTAAGGAAGAAGCTGCAAATTCAAGAGCCATCATCCAGAAAAGTATGAAAAAATCTGCAGATAGGTAGAGGATGATGAGCTTCTTGAAGCTGTATGGATTCTCCGGAAGGAGACTTGGCCCTATGTCTCTGTCCACTATGGATAAGCATATCAAGAAAATCAAGCAGAACATCAAGAATGGAGAGCTTATGGACTTACACTCCCCACCCAGTCAAGCTCCACCTGAAGTGGAGGTGAAGGATGAACAACCTGAGACAACACAACCTGAACCTCCTACTGAGACTTAGCAAACTTCATCTTCTGATCCATAGCAGGGTCAGACTCCCTCTCCTTCTGAACCTGTGAGAGAGGAAGACCCAACTGAGAAAGACAAAGAAGATCAATCAGGTGCTGCAGGCCAGTCTTCTCAGTTAAACAAAACAAAGAGAAAGAAAAGGATGGCTTCAAAGTCAAAGGCAAAGAAGAAGAAAGTAGCATCCTTTTCTGATCCTCAGGATGAGTCAGAATTTGTTATGGATGTGCAGCCAGAGGATGCTCCATCAACTCCCATTCAAACAGTTCCTCAAGCATCAGGAAGACCCATCTTGTCTTGGACATACCTCACAAATCCAGAAAGATGGCATGTTATTAGAGATCAAGGCATTGCGGATGTCTACACATGGCAGGACATGTTCAATCTACCTCTGCACGATTTATTTGACATGAGAAGACATTTTGAGAGTTTGAGTGAGCCAAATCATCTCATGAAGAAAGGGATGGTCATCATCATAATGTGGACTGTTGATATCTGAAGTCTTCAAAGTGTTTTTGTAGCATCAGGCTAGGGGGAGTTTGTAAGAATTATATGTTAAGGCTGATACAACTCAAACACTTAATGTCTCCTGCATCCATACACAAGTACATTGAAGAAGAATGCTTCAGAAGTTTCACACAAGCAACATAAATACTCTATGTGTGAAATCTTCTGAAGCCAAGCCCAATATCTTCCGAAGCCAAAGATGAAGTCTTCAAAAGCTTCAGAGACAAAGTCTTCTCAAGGCAACACTTGAAGACAGATTTCTTCCAAAGACTTTTAGTATACATGCTTTATCTGATTTACTTTACATAAAGCTAGACCACTTTCTGCTACAACGCTGTAAAGTCACCAACTTGCATGAGTTGGTGAAAAGGACCTTGCTTTTAGTAACTATACATTGAGGTCTTGAGTCTATAACTTTCTACTTCATTTACTTTATCCTTTTTGTAATATATTAGGATGTGAGCTATGGCATGTCATAGTCACAAGTCAAAAGGCAATCTGCCTTTTGACTCTACAATTAATTTTGTTTGTGTCTAGACAATTGTATCGAGCTGGCCTTCAAATTATGGCTAGTTGTAGGATGTCGTATATGTATCTCAAGTACTTGTAACTTTCCTTTATGCTTGGTAACCCTTGTAATAGAAAATGAGAAGACAATATACTGCAATCTTGAAAACCATCTCCTTGTCTATTTTTCTATCTTGTTCTGTCTCTTATTCACTTGTGTTCTTAGTATCATCTCTTGTAGTTAATCATGTCTTGCTATTTTATTAAGTCAAGTTAATCTCCACATTGTGTTGTTATGTTGTAAGTGATCACCCTTCACCGGTCCTGCAAAAAAGAAAAAGAAAAGAAATGTTGCTAGTCTAAATTTATATGGATGATATCATATTTAGCTCAATAAACAAGCAACTCTGACAGGATTTTGAAGACCTTATGCATTCTAAATTCCAATAAATGAGATGGGGGAACTCACATTCTTCTTAGGGTTGCAAGTACAACAAATAACAAATGGAATCTTCATCAATCAATCAAATTATATGGAAACCATGTAGAAGAATTTCATTTTGTAGAGTGTCAATCCATCAAAACTCTTGTTGATACAAAATTGATGATTGGTCCACATTCAAAAGGAAAATCAGTGGATCAAACTCTTTATCGATCAAACTCTTTATCAGTGGATCAAACTCTTTATCACTCATGTATCTAAAAGCAAGGAGACCTGACATAATGTTTGGTGTATGTGTTTGTGCCGATATCAAACAAATCTCAATGAATCACATGTGAATGTTGTTAAGAGTATATTCAGATATCTAAAGGGCAAGCCTACACTTGCATTATCGTGTCCAAAGAAAGGGGATTTCAACCTCTATGCCTACAATGAAAGTGACTAAAGGGTATGCGACTTCAATAGGAAGTCCACTTATGGCAGTTGTCAAATGTGTATGATTGAACAGTAGAAGTAGAGTACAAAGCAGCATTAGCTTGTTGCTTTCAAGTTCTCTGGATTCAAAACCAGATGCTTAATCATGGTTTTAACTTCCTGCAAATACCAGTTCATCTTGACAACAGTAAGACCTAAAAATTTAAAGAAAAGGAAATAAACGAAAGAAGTGGAATTTAACCCAATTTCAAGGGTTAAATGAGCAAAATGTACAAAATTATGACATTTTTTATAGAAAATTGGTCATGACCCCCCACCTCCTTGTTAGATCAACTTTTGCATTCGGGTTTTAAAGAGAGAGCCGAAAGCTTCGGCTTTTGAAGAAGGAAGAAGAAGAGGTTGAATTCAAAGTAAGAATTCAACATTTTTAAGTGTTCTTGGTTGGTTTAGTGTTGGGTTTATGCTTATATGTGTATGTGTGTTTGATTATTTGTTATGGCGGGTTTTAAATGTATTTGAACTCATAGTGCATTCGGGTTGAAGAAGTCTATAGGATCGGTTTCAACACACACAAATTTAGTTCTCTCAAACTCACTAAGTAACTCTCTATTTGGTGATAAAGTAGAATCCTTCTAATACTTGATGATAATATACGAAGTGAATCAAGCAAAACACAAGAGAATAATTTTCAAAATACTCATATATATTACTTCTCAACTCAAAGTATTACAATATTCTTACAAGAATATTACATGAGTTACAATGAGAAACTTTATATACTATTACCTACAACCGGATATATTTTGATATTAACTGGTAACATAAAACTAAAGCAAACACTACAAAGTCAAGGTTCAGGTATGCTAGATAAAGTCTTATCTAAGAATTGGTAGTCATGACATATCCATGATCACCTTTTGTCAAAAACTATATATGACAACTTTACTAACTAATAAAAGGTGAATAATGGAATAAAGTATGTTCAACTACACGGACGTGGGCAAGTGCCATGTAGTATCTTAGACATATGGAGCGAACTGTCACAGTGACCATACTTATGTCTGCTGGTTCATAGTAGGTACTTCCGAAGGTTAATTGGCTTTGGAAGAATGTGTTCTTCTGAAGCCACTTATACTTCAGAAGTAGCTACTTCTTCCAAGGTTTCCTTTGGACTTCGTGCTTCGGAAGTTGTAGTCTTCAATTCTTCTAAGTGTTGAACTTCAAAAGATCAGAGACTTTGTCTTTCGAAGTTGAAGTTTGTATTTGGAAGTTCCTTATTAGTTGTACCCAAATTTGTCTAAGTGTTTGTTTTGGTTACACCAGCCTTACTTGATCCAACAGACTCCCCCTAGACTAATGCTACCAAAACCTCTCTTCTTTCTACTTCTAAAAATCTTCAGCACCAGGGACATAAGATGTTTGTCTGTTTCTTTATTCTTCCCTCAAGTGGTGCTAAGAAGATTGTACAAATCATTCGTTGATAGGAGATCTAGTCTATCACTCTTAATGATATGTACTCTATGTTGAGTCCCTCTAAAGGCTTTGCATACTCCCATCTAACTATTGGTCCCAATTCCTAGCCTTCCACCATTTGTAAAAAGGCTTTGCATTTGACGGTTAACCTTTCCTTGTCTTCCTTCTTTCTGCTTCAACTCCTCTTTAGTCTTAGCTCTAACAATTAGCTCAGCAAGAAGAAGGCTGCTTCAAATGGTTTCTGAGGTGAGTAGCTATCTCAGAGTTGGAGGGATTGGAGAATGGTTTCTGTTGTAAGTCGGCAATACCAAATCTACATGAGCATAGCAGGGAAGAGAAATTTAGCCTGTTGCTCTCTTCATTCTCTCTTTCCATAACAATGCTCTTAGAAGAGACATTACACCTCCACTGGATGATCTTCTTTCATTGCACACGAGGCTGACTAGGAATATTGTCCCCTTTCTTTTTATACAGTAGAGTCACGAGCCATCTTTTAAGCTTCTTCTATTTATCATTCCGTGAATCAGAGTTGAGATCAAGGAATCTGATAGCTTGGTCCAGTGTTCCTCTAGGCAGATCAAGGAATTGTTCTCTTGTGAGGGAACATGAGGAGTCGTCAATGTATGTTAGCTTGAAAGATCATTCCTCATAAGAGATATTGCTAAATGATATGCAGTTGATGAGCTTCCCCTTGATCTCCTTAAACTCTTCTAAAGGAAGAGGCTTAGAGGTTGAGAGGATGACTTGTAATGTTATTTCGTGGATGAGGATAGGGTTTGGGGTAAAGTTTTAGGTTTAAGGATGGGTATTGTGGTGGTTATTTTGATTGAGTGGGTAAGGAAGTAGGTAGATTGATGATATGGGTTTAGGGGTGTTTGGCTCTGAATTTAGTTCAGGTTTAATGGGGAAAGGTTAAGAGGTAGGTTTAGGATGAGGTTGTGGTTGTGGTGTTGGTGTGAAAGTGATCCTTCGTAGTCTTCGGTACATCTTATTCCTTCTTCCTGAGCATATGTCAACACTAATTCACGGACAATACATTTGTTGGCTCTTCATTGACATCAATCGAACCAGCCTGCCTGAGAAGCCATGGGCCCTGAGATAATCTTTCATCCAAGTTTTATCACCCACCTTCTTTGTGGCAGCAAGCTAAACTTCATCTTCCTCTTCTTCTCCTTCGGTTTCTACCCGGAGGCTCTTTTGCTATCTTTTTCCATTTGATCATGTTATTTTTTTACAAGCCACAAGATTGTATCATTTTTGTGAGGACCAAGTTCCTCAGGAGAAAATCCTCTGGAGCTTAGGAAAGCTATCCTTTTGCTCTTAAGCTATTGATCAGCTTCCTCGTTCTTTCTCATGTTTTCTTCTCTTATGCCAACCTTGTTTCTTCTTCTTGTTCTCTTAGCATTAGGGTTGCCTTATCCAACTCAATCAGTTCCTTAAGAGGTAAGAGGAGCACATCTTCACTTTTAGATCCCAGCATGAAAAGCCTTTCAATTACCACCACCCTTTTTTTGATTATTGACAACCTCTTGGTTGGCTACAACTGCTTTGCTACTTGCAGCTAGTAGTTTCCCAGAGGGGAGTCTTCCTTTCCTTATTAACTTTTCCAACCTTTACTCTTGTAGAAGCTCTTACACAGTTCGCTTCCTCTTTCCATTAATATCTTTGAAAGCTTTAGACTTTGGATGTTCTTAGGCAGAGGATTCAGGTTGGTGGGTGGTGGCTGGAGCATGTGTTGATGATGGTGGTTGAATGATGGGTAAATTGAGAAAGTCCTCACTATTCACCTTAGAAGATAGTTCAAGAATTAAATATGTGATGATAAGATCATCAGAGTATAGCCCTTCTGCAGCTTACATCTCAACTTTACAACAGTGAAATTGTTCTTCTGCAACTTTGACTTTCAGCTTAAAAAGTTTGTGGGAATACACTATCTGTCCCAACAGTTTTGGTTTTCGGGCCATCTATTTCAATATCCCCTTCGAAATCAATATCAGGTTCAATATGGACCTTAGGATTACCAACTCCCTCAATAGTGGTAGAAGGTGTATTCAACCTTTGAGGCTCTTTAGCCCCAAAGTAAGCCATAACAACATCCGGACTTGGCAGCCTTATTGAAGATCCCATTAAAAACAGGGTTAGAGACCTATTTAGATCTTTGAGCATCCTTAGATCCACTTGGAGGATGATTGGAGGAGGCTCAGGGAAAACATCTGATTGCTGAGTAGGATATCTGGAAGATAGCATTGAAAGAGCTGAGCTTGTAGACACCATGTGTGTTTGTCTTTAAACTTTCTCCCCCTTTTTGGTACCATCATCTTGAGAGCTAGATAAGCTAGAGGAAGAAGTCCATGAGAGCTGAATTAATTCATGACTAACAAATCTCTCGTCCTATTTCTCAGCTAGTTTGGCCTTAAGATTTTCAATCTCAAGTTGTTGAGTGGCATATCTGTTCTCTAAAGACATAACCCTAAATTCAAGGTTTGAGACTTTATCGAGTAAGTCGTTCATGAAGACTTGCAGACTTCGCTCATCTTCGTGAGAAGAATCATAAGGAGATGAAGTAACATACCTTGTATGTTCATGCTCACTACCACTAGTGGTTTCTTGGTTCCCTAGTTTCCCATGCATGATGATGTCTGTTGCAGAGTCATCTAGATGCAGGGTTTTCATAGATTCAGTTACCACTATCACGAGGGCTCAATAAGGCACCTACCATAGTGGCAGCTGAATCTACATAAGTCCCCTCCATTCTATTGGGACTCACCTCATTTTGGCTCTACTGATCTGGGCTAGAGAGCAGAGGTCTCCTTAGGCTCAGTTGATCCTTTGAAAGGTGTTGTGGATCAACCTCACGGCCTTGAAGATGAATGATCTCTTTGTCAAAATGTGTTAATAAGTCGGTAAAGGATATTGAAGTTATACCTAATAACCCCAGACCTTGATCAATATCTATTGGCACTGAGCCTATTGTCGGGTTGTCCTGTTTGGCTGCTCATGGGAGTTTAGAGACTCACCCTAAGGGTTTTTAGGTTGGGTTTCAAGATCATAGGATTAAGACCAAGGAGACTCAAAGCCCATATTGAGGTCAATAGTAAAGGAATGTGAGACCTCAGACTGAGTGGGAGCTCAAGTTTCCACTCTAGCTTTTTGGGTAGAATAGGGTGACTTGTTCAATTAGAAGAGATTGAATAAGGGTTCGTTTTGGACATCTCTGGTAAATGATTTTGATAGGGTGAGAAAGTAGATTTGGCATTATGAGGGTAGTTGCTGGTGTGGGTTCATCACCTGTGGGGTTAACAGGGATGTCACCAAGAGTCATTAGCTCAGTCCTACCTGGAAGAAACCCATTGTGTCTTCTGGCATAGTTGGTGGACACTCTCTTCAAGACATTGAAGATTGTCGACCTCATTTGAAGGACAGACAAAGTAGCTACACAGACAATTTGACTCTAGTCCAACTCACAAATGATGAGATGCTAAATGAATTGGGATACATATAGAATGTGTCCCTCTGTAGGTTCCCCGTATGGTTGATTAGCACAAATCGTGAGTAATTGAAGTTGAGTATTTTCACAAAGCCATGAACTAGGCACCCTAGTTCCTATGGGATTTGATCCCATCCCCTAAACTTGTTTGACAAGTAGTGGGGAACCACGTGAAGTAGGAACTTCCAGTTGTATGAGAAGTTAAACTTGTAAATGGTAGGCCTGCTCACATCTCCTCAATAACCCATTTGGGTATATGTGTCATCTATGTCAGACTTGAGGATTTCCATAGGAGAGCCTTCATCCTAAAGCTCTATATGCTCCCTATTGAGATGTTCTGATATGATAAACTCCTGGCTACAGATGCATGACCTTATAACCCTAACTCCATTTTGGGTTTCAATTTAATTTTTGCCCTATAATTCCTCCCTATGGTTTGAATAGACAGTGGGATTAGCATTTAGAGTAGTGTAATATGTAGATTGGGTGAGAAAGGAGATGATATTTGAGAAGTCAGCATCCTTAGATGAGTCAAGGAGAGAATCCTTGTTGTGTTGAGGATTAAGTGACATTATAGAGTAAGAACAAAGGAAACAAGTTTGAGGCAGGGTAAATTGAAGATGAAGAAAGCTTGGGGTGGTAAAAGTGATAAAAAGATTGAAATGGTGACTCAGAAGTATTTAAATCGGTGGAAATGGTAGATGAATAAGTTGAAGCGATGGTTTGGGGTGAGATATGACAGGGGCGGTAAGATTAAAAACCATATAAAAGATTCTGACATCATTAATAAAATCTTTGCTTTTTATAGTATGGGGCCCAAAGGTTTCCATTGCATAGTAAGGTTTTCTTCTGTGTATAAATCATTTCTGAAGGTAATCTTCTTCCTAAGCCAATCTTATTTCCAATGGTAAAACCCTTATTTCCGAGACTCGAATTTTCTTCCTCGTGAAAGAGTTTATAGGCTTTGGAAGTGGATCTGATATGGTATCAATCGCTTCTTCCAAGACTAAAACTCTTCCAAGAAGAAGATTTTCTTTGGAGGAATTTTGCATCGAAAGATATATTTGATATCTTCTGAGGGTTAATTCCTATTCGGAAGAGTCTATACATAGAGACATTTTAAAGAGAATTCTTTTTCCAACAGGGCTTAGATTGTTTTGACGAAGAAAATACATATTTTAAAAAGGTTTTCAAAGGAGATAGACTAATTAATATTTATCATCCCAATAGCTGTAATTGGATACTTAAATCTTTGTTCATCAAATGCTTTGGTGAACAAATCAGCATATTGTTTATTTGAGTCAACTTTTGGTTATTTTAATTAGATTATTCTCATGAATATCACTAATGAAATGATACTTGATATCAATATGCTTTGTCTTGGAGTTCTTAACTAGATTTTTAGTAATGGGGAAAGCACTGTTGTTGTCAATGTGAATAGGAGTACTCATAAAGATGAATCCATAGTCTGACATTTGATTTTGAATCCACAATAGCTGAGTACGATAACTAGCAACAACAATATATTCAGCTTCAACAGTTGATATAAAGACACAAGATTGCTTCTAGCATTGCCATGAGATAATCCTTCCACCAAGAAATTTACATCCTCCTTGGATACCAGAGACCTAGTTTAGGTGCGCCTTTAAAGGTATCTAAGGATTCTCTTGGTAGTAACTAGGTGAGATACCTCTAGAGCAGCCTAATATCTTAAACAAATGCATGTTTCAAACATGATATCCAATCTAATTACTGTGAGATACATCAAAGACCCAATAATTGCCCTATATTGATGTTGATCAGTATCCTCCTCCTTAGAGTTAGGACAAAGATTATGGTTTCTGGGTATATGAGTCTTTGTTGTCTTACAAACTTTCATATTAAATCTCTCCAATATGTCAGATACATATTTAGATGGATTGATAAAGAATCCTTTCTTTATCTTCTTTACCTAAATTCCAAAGAAAAAGTCCATTTTTCCCAGGAAAAACATCTTAAACTTTTTCTTCATAATGTTCTCAAAGTCTCTACACATTTGGTCATTACAAGAACCAAATATGTTGTCATCAACATAGACTTGGACGAGCAAAATGTCCTTCCTAGACTTTATTCTGAATAAAGTCTTATCATTGGTACGTGTGATATAAACATTCATTAGGAGAAATTGTGACAAAGTCTCATACCACAGCCTAAGTGCTTGGTGCATCCCATAGAGAGCTTTATCCAATTTGCACACATTGTTGGGGTGTTGTGGATCTTCAAATCTTGGAGGCTTGCATACATAGACTTCCCTATCTATATCCCCATATAGAAAGACAGACTTGACATGAAGCTGGTAGACAGTAAATTCTTGGATGTAGCATAAGCAAGGAAAATTCAAACTGACTCAAGTCTTCCAAAAGGTTCAAAGACATCTGTATAATTGATTCCCTCATCTTGAGTGTATCCTTGAACTAAAAGTCTTACCTTATTCTTGATGATCGAGCCTCTATCATCTCTCTTGTTTTAGAAAACCCATTTGTGCCAATAGGTAATTGCCTAGATAGTAGCGGACATAGTTTCCAAACCTTTTGTCTTTGGAATTGAACGAATTCCTCTTGCATTGATTCAATCCAGCTACTATCTTTCAAGGAATCATCTACCTTCTTGCGTTCCATTTGTGATAAAAAGCATGAGTACATGCAAACATTCCCATTGTGAGATTGTCCTCTCGTTCTCACACCTTCATAGACATTTCCAATGATGTTTTCAGCTGGATGAGTGTTATGATTCTGGGCATAGGAATCACTTCCAGTTGCATGGATAGATCCAAATATGCGTAGTTTGACTCAAGGTCTTGAATGCTTGGTCTAGCTGATGTTTCACAGTCATTCAATGAGGACTAATTGAATGAAGGAGAAACATCATCAACATCGGTTGGCTGAGAAGCAACATTAATAGTTGTATGTTCCTTGAAAATGCTACTAAGATCAGCTTAGTGTTTTGTAGTGTCATCTGATGATTGTTAAGGCTCACTAGGCTGATCAATTATTGAAGCTCCACTATCTCTTGAGATAGTGATACTATCAGATATGACAATTGTAAGAGCTTGATCTATAGCTGCTCTTCGAGAACTTGGAAGAAGTCTGGGTAACCCAAACAGTCGGTCATCATCAGAATAACTTTGAGTACATGTTCTAGCTGAAACATTCTCACTAGATGGTTTAGAATAGTTTGAAAACAATTATAAGTCAAAAATATGATTAAGGTCATTCCCCTTAACACAAGGAGTGTGCTCATTGACAACAATGTTGGATGATTCCTCAAATTGTTGATTTTTAATATTATACACTCTATAAGCAATAGAGTTGGAGGAATATCCAACAAAGATTGCATGATCCGACTTTTTAGCAAACATTTTTCCAATTGTCGTTAGTCTTCAGTATGGTACACCTACTGTCAAAGGACCTTAGAGAGCCAGTGGATGGTGGCCTTTTATTCCATAGCTCACAAACTATATCCCTATTTTGCGTGTTAGGACCTTGTACGTACGGAGTACTAACAAATTTTGCGTTTCACTAGATCAAATAGTGCGGATTCCTATATGATTGGCTATCCAACAGTGAGAACGATAACCCGATCAATATAAGAATGAACTAAACGTTAAGAATGAGTAGGGATTGTTCAAGATCGAACTATGAAGTTGGACAGGCTGTTTGGGATGCGCTGGACGGGTAGGGTTTATGTGTATTCCAAGTATCTCTCAAAGTGTTTTTGTTTTTCCATGAATTATGTGGTATTTATAGGTTATTAGTTTCTATTCTTACGACCGAACCATTAGCATATTTCAGTAGTGTGAATGACTCATGTGATTGATCCATACGCACGAATGAAGGTTAGTCGTGTGACTGAGTCAATCTTATGTCTCAATCATACGACTGATCCAGACTCCTAGTTCAGTCGTGCGACTGGTCCATAAGCATGATATATTCATGTGTATGGTCTGTAAGTATGGTCCATTAGCATGAATAATCACCCGACTATGTTGAACATATTTCTCAATCATTGTTGACTAAGAACTATGTACAACAACCTTAACCCTATATATGAAGTCATACATATGAATTAAAGATAAATAAACTTCAAAGCATATATCATAATTCATTACATCATCACATTACAGATATTTAAGAAATGGAAGACTTCTATATTTAAGCTCATAAACTAGGAACATCATGTATCTGCAAAATCCCCCTTGGACCTAGTTTACCCTATTGATCAACATTCTTCACATGCTCTTGAATTTCTTGTACTTCTCTTCTCTGGTGACTCCCGCATGTATCTCAAATGCAAAGTAGAGCCGCATAACATGTTGGAATTGAAGATCTTGTACAATGTCTTGGTGTCATACAACAATGGCCACTTGTATAAAGTTTAAATATCTTCAGCTAACAAGTTAGTAAGCCACATTGGGTTAAATACCCTGATAGTCTCTATCTTTCCATGTTCGTTCAGAACTATGACTGCTTCCCCTGTCCTCCGGTCGTAATACCACCATTTGAAGTGTGGAGTGAAGTCCTGAGGCATTTCCCGTAAGGGAATCTTAGACATCGTGCATGGGGGATTCTACTTCAATAACATTTTAGGCTATCCAGTTATAGGATCAACTTCAGACTTATAAAGGAACCTCTTTGGTTGTTGAGGTCTGAAGTTTACCCATCTGGTGTGGTATTCTTTCTTCAATGCAGCCTCAAACCATCTTGACATGATTCTTGGATTAGCATATAACAGATCTAAGCATGTCAGTCGGTTGAGTTCAAAACCAGAAAGAGTCTTCAGATCATGTGGATATCTGAAGTACTCAATCCCTTTCTCCCTTTTAACAGCATAGACTTCCAAGTCTTCAAAATATGCCAACGCGATAATTGTGCGTGACACTTTCTGATGTCTTTTGCCTCTATAAAGTTTAGTGTAGGCATTTTGCTTTGGGGGTGTGCGCTAGGCTTTCATCCCAACAAAAGAAGCTGCCCATTCAGCTTTTTTAAAGTCAACATTTGCATCTGAAGCTTGGACTGTACTTTAATATTTCTCATTTTCATTTTCTATTTCCTCTAACATATCAAAAGTACCACTGCCAAATGTTACATTGCCTTCAAGGTCAGTGTACAGTGGATAGTAATCTGTGGTGACATCCTCTATTTCTATCTCATCGACATCTTTTAGCTCATCATCACTCAAAACATCAACTTTCGGAGCGTCTTTAACAATCTCATCAGGATTCAGTCCAAACATTTCAGCAAGCTGCTCGTCTATTAGATCATGGATGATCTCTCCTTCCTTTAGAGTGTAGCTTATAGATCTTCTGTGGATCCCCTGCAAAACAAGAATCATAGTGTGTTGAGTCTTGACTTGCTGAAGGGATACGACATCATATTCATCTGGATGTTGATCTTCATCTGTTTGATTTAACATTCAACACAACACAAATTAATCATTAATCATTAATCAAGACATTTAAACATAATAATCATTAATTACATTAATGTAATACACAATTCAAGTACAAAAGTTTTAAATACATAAACATCTAATCTTTACTTTTGCCTTGATCGGCTGTCTCTCAGCTTCAGGAGCTAAGGACGAGGCTCATTGATCTTGATTTCTCTTGGTGTGCCTCTCCTTCACTAATGGATTTTAGGCTGATGTAGCAGCATCACCTTCTTGATCATCCTCACCATCATCATCACTTCTTTTTCCTTTTCCACTCCCTCCAGCTTCTTTGTCATCTTCAACTTCTTTATCATCATTATCTTCGTTATCATCATCCACATAATCACCATCTTTAATCTTCAAAGGCTCACTCTTTGATCCCTTTAGCCTTAGCAAAATCCTTTTGTTCTTCTTCTTAAGTCCTTCAATCCTTTTAACCGATGCCAACACTAAATCATTTTGACTTTTTAGTGCTTGGTGGGCTCGGCCTAAGGCTCTCTCATACTATGCGTTCTTCTCACTTAGATGAGCTATCTGCTTTGCTTAAGCCGCATTTACTGCCATCACCTGCTTCATCTGAGTGGCCCTCAGATCATCAGTAGTAATCAACTTTAGTACGATGCTGTTGAAGCTTGGCAGCTGCTCCTCTAACCCGACCATGGGTAGAGTAGGTCCTGGTGTAATTGTGGATTGGGTGGATGGACCAGCTTGGTAAGTGGTTATGGTAGTGGTGGATGTTGGGAAGATGGGAGGAGGTATGGGATTGGATAGGGGTGGAGTAGTGTTGGGTAGTGTAAGTGATGTGGAGATAGGTGTATAAGTGGTGGATGGAGTATTAGTGGCTGTGTGAGTGGTGGTGGTTGTGGTAGTAGTGGTGGTTGAGGTAGTGGTAGTGGTGGTGGCTGAGGTAGTGGTAGTAGCGGTGGATGATGTAATCAATGTGAATCTTGGCCTCTTGCTCTTTTTCCCATAGGGATGGGCCATCCTCTTCTTCCTGGAGCCATATGCTATAAAGGCTCCCCCTGAGCTAGTAGACTAGTCAGGTGTGTAGGTGGGATGAATGACATCAGTATCATCACCTACAGTACCAGGTGGGGCATCCACCGACCACCTCTATCCTCTTCTCTGTGGCAAAATCCTGGCTCCCAACAGTCCTAACAAGAGGCTCATCATCTGACACCTCCTCTTCATCTATAATGAAGTCAGGGGGGATAGCCGCCTACTCAGATCCACCTGGAGCATCAGCTGAACCGAGTGGAGATGGTGGAGATATAGTAGAAGTGCTAGTGGCCCTTGGTTGACTTGGACTAGCATCTCGAACACCTTTACTGTCTTCAACATCGTCATCATCATCACCGTCATCATCAGTGGGCACCACTATAAGCTCAACATCCAAATCGCTATCATTGTAATGCCATTTCTTGCAAGAGGGTGCCACATAATCCATGTTGGCCAGATGACCAAACAATCTCCTGACCACGGCTTCACCTGCCCTCCCCCCCACCCGTACACCTTCATTCTCCCTATGTGGTGTCATCCATCACCTCTAGAACAACCACATCATCTTTCTCCTCTGGGAGCATAGGAAGCTTATTGTCTATAATCATCTGTAAAACCTTAGGTACATGCCGAAGCCTTCCTTGCCCTTAGGCTCGATGTTCTCTATCATATAGGAGAAGAGCATGTGGGAGAAACTGAATGGTGGTTCAGTACCTGAGCAACATATGTACAGGATCGTTGAAGGGTGAAGAGATACAACACAACAACACAAAGAGGAGATAAACTAAACTTAGATCAAATAGTAAGTTGGATTAACCAAGTGGTGACACTAAGAACACAAGTAATATATGAGACAGAACACAAGTGTTTGGTTTTCAATAATGCAGTATATTGCCTTCTCTATGTTCTATTACAAGTGTTACAAAAGCACATTGGAAAGATACAAGAACATGAGATACTTATACAACATCCTACAGCCGGCTATACTTTGGAAGCTAGCTGGATACAATTGACTAGACACACACAAACTCAGTTGTAGAGTCAAAAGGCAGGTTGCCTTTTGACTAGTGACTATGACATGCCATAGCTCATATCCTTATCTATTATAAAAAGGATACAGTACATAAAGTAGAAAGTTACAGACTCAAGACCTCAATGTATAGTTACCAAAAGCATGGACCTTTTCACCAACCATGTTAGTTGGTGGCTTGCAGAGTTGCAGTGGAAAGGTGTCCAGCTTTATGGAACATACATCAGATAAAGCATGTTACTAAAAGTCTTCAGAAGAAATCTATCTTCATCAACATGAAGCTTCGGAAGACTTTGGCTCTGAGGCTTCGGAAGACTTCATCTTTGGCTTCGGAAGATGTTGGTCTTGGCTTCGGAAGATTTCACACTTACAGTATTTCTGTTGCACATGTGAAACTTCTGAAGCATTCCACTTCAATGCACTTGTGCAGCATGCAGGAAAGACTAAAGATGTTTACCTTGCATCAGCCTCTTCATTAATCTCTACAAACTCCCCTAGGATGATGATACCAAAACATTTAGAAAACTTAAGATATTAAAGTCCTCATTAGGATGATCACCATTCCTTTCTTCATAAGATGATCAGGATCCTTCAGGCTATCAAAGTGTATTCTCATGTCAAAGAGATCATGCAGAGGCAACTGAAACATATCTTGCCATGTATAGATGTCTTCAATGCTTTGATCTCTAATAACATGCCACCTTTCTAGATTTGTGGTGTATGTCCAAGACAAGATGAGTCTTCCTAATGCTAGAGGAGCTACTGAAGTTGGTGTTGATCGAGCTTCCTCTGGCTGCACATCCTCAGGCTGTTCTGATTCGTCCTGAGGTTCGGAAGGGGATTCAGGCTTCTTCTTCTTCTTAGACTTTGGTTTAGAAGCCATCCTTTTCCTTCTCTTTCCAAATTTTAACTGAGAAGACTGGCCTGCAGCACCAGATTGATCTTCACTGTCTTTCTCAGTTGAGACTTCCTCTCTCTCAGGTTCAAATGGAGAAGGAGGTTGACCCTGCTGTGGATTAGAAGATGAAGCTTACTGAGCATTAGCAGGAGGTCCAGGTTGTGTGGCGTCTGTTTGCTCAACCTTAACCTCCACTTCAGGTGGGGCCTGACTTGGAGTGGAGTGTAAGTCAGTGAGCTCTCCACTCTTAATCTTTTGCTTGATTACCCTGATATGCTCATCCATAGTGGATAGAGACATGGGTCCAAGTCTCCTTTCGGAGAATCCATACAGCTTCAAGAATCTCATCATCCTCTTCCTATCAGCAGACTTCTTCATGTTCTTTTGGATGATGGCTCTTGACTTTGCAGCTTCTTCCCTTAGCTTCTTCTTTGTTGCCTTTCTTTCCTTGACTAACTCAAGCTCGAGTTGTTTTAAGTACTCAAACTCAATATAGTCATAAGGTAAGGGAAGGAGTGCATCTCCCTGATAAAGGCCTATGGCACTCAGGTAGTTAATCATCTTGATTGTGTCTTCTTCCTTATCTACCTGAGGTTCTTGTTGAACCACATCTTCTTGTTCAGGACTTTCTTGAACTGGTGAGAGGGTAGGCATACCTCTGTACAGTCTTTTTCTTCTTCTCTCTTCTTTGACTTGTACTAGGATTTCTACATCTTCTGCCTCCTTCTTCTCTCTTGACCTTTCCAGATCAACTAGTTCATTCAATTCATCCAAGGGGAGAGAAATGATATTATCTATGTCATAGTTCCTAGTCTGCAGATAGTTGATCCTGACTGCCTTAACTCATCATTCTGAGTATCTACTCTGGGGGTAGCCCTAATTGCAGACTCCATGAGTCTTGGAGACTCAATAGAGGAACTTTCTCCCCTTAGCCTCCTTTTCCTCTCTCTCTCCTCCTCCTCAATCTTCTCAGATGTCATCTTTCTTTTCCCTTTGTCACTCTCAGACCTTTGTGACTCAGGGTGGAGAGAGCTTTGGCCTTCATTGTTCATTGCAGCATTTGAGCTTAGGCCAGAGAGAGGTTGAGAAGTACCTTCACCAGCAGGTGTCTCAAAAGGAATATGGATCTCTGCAGCAGTTGGATATGATGAGATAGGGCTATCAGGTTCTATCACTGGGCCTTCAGTCAAGGTTTCCCCCATGAAGCTAAACTTAGGGTTTGCCTCAACATCCAGTTGACCGATGACATTGCCTGATTGCCTTAGTCTCCTTCTTAGACTGAACTCTACAATGATCCTGTCTTGGATTCTTTTAGCCAGTTTGTCAGCTTGTCTTGTTTGGCATGGGTTGACAAGTGGCATGTTGACTAGATCCAAACCTTCATAGTGGTCCAAGTTCGAAAAATTAAAGACTTCTTGCTGTCCTTGAACTCTTATGATAATAAGGGCTTTCCTGTTGTTGTCATACCTCCACCCAATAATGTGATTGAAGGATGATGAAGGTGACATAGCCCTTGGTTTCCCATCCTCAAACAGACTCTGTATGAAGGAGTCTGTGTAGTCCACATCAATTTGAACTAGAGGAGGTTGCTGAGAATGCATAATTGCAAGTGAGGATGGTGAGTCCTCAATGTCCATTCTCTCGGAGGAACTCCCAGGTTTTGTGGCTGGAATGACTTTCTCCCCCTTTTTGGTAGCATCACCCACTTGCATAGGTGAGCTGGAGGATAGGTCAATCACATCCATAGGCTCTTGTGTTCCTGGTTGAGTTCTCCTTAAGGGTCTCCCAGCTAGTTTTTCCTTATGATATGAAATCTCAAGTTGCTGATCATTGATCCTGTTTTGAAGGTAGTCACCTGAGATTCAAGGTGACTGACCTTTGAGACTAAATAAGTGCATGATTTGGATAGCTTTTGCACTTTTAGTCTCAGATCCCCCTCATCTTCATCAGAAGAATCACTAGGGGGTGGAGAAGATTGGACTAGAGTCCTTTCTCTCATGACCAGTTCTAAGTTCTTGGCTACTGGATTTCCTTTGCTCACTGACAGTCTTAGTTGAGATGTCAGTTAGCTGAGTTGCCATGGTTGAGGTCTTAATGATGTAATCACTTTCAGAAGTGAGAGCCTCTTCCATATGGACATCCTGGACAGGTTTAGGAGTCTCCACCTCAGTTGTAGGTGACTAATGTGGGATAGATATAGGAGACTCAGGAGTACTCATCTCTCTTTGAGTAGAGGGAAAGAAGACAGATTCATTATACTCACTGAAACCTATATCTTCATCAGTATAGAAATCAAGGTTAGGAATTGGTTGGTTGAGATCTATAGGCTGGGGATGGTAACTGTCCCCTGAAGGTTGATCACTTGAGTGTTGAGACTAAGAGTGACGGCTTAAGGTAGTAAGGCTAATGAGCTCATCAGGTTGAGCATGAGGAACCTCAGCACTGATTCTTGAAGAGATGGGAGTGGTCTGCTCCTCAGGAGAAATAGGAGCTCCAGTGTCCATTTCTTATGTGTGGGTGAGTATATGGGGACCTCCACAGACTAAATAGTCTGAGCAGGGGTTTGTTTGTATTTTCTTTGGTAGGTGATGGATATTTGAGGCTGTGTGGGAGGTTGGGAAGTAGCAGGTGTGGGTTCAACACTAGCTTGTGCTGCTAGATTGTCACCTTGAGCAATGAGCTCTAACATTTTTGGGACTAGGGCTGTTTCTACCCCAGAGAATCCAACAGTGGACTTTCTCAATATTTTAAAGGTGTCGGGCTTCATCTGTCCCAATTTAAGAATGTTACCTGTTTCCTTTAACGGTGAGCCCAGTTCACAGTCAAGAATGTACTGGACATATCTAGGAACATGTAATATTCTAAGGAGTCTAAATTAGCAAGAAAATTTGTATAAACAAACTTAGAGTACCTGAACTTGACCCCTTGAACCATTCCATGGACTATGAAGGAGAGATCTTCAGGAATCTGGTCCCATCCACCATGCTTGTTTGATAAGCTGTGGATGACCACATGGAACAGGAATCTCCATTGGGATAAGACCTTCCATTCCTGAAGGTCTTTACAAAGAAATCTCCCTCATACCCCATCTGCTCAAAGGAATGATTAACAGCTTCCTTTGGGAAGAACATCTCACCTTCTTCATCATCCAGCTGAAGTGTCTGTTGATGATGGCCGGAGTGATGAAGATTGTTCTCCCCTGCACTGTGGCGGCAGTGCCTTCTCTCCCCATCCATAATGATCTCTTGACAGGTCTTCCAGAATTCAAGCAACTGATCCTCATAGAGTGAGGATCAATGGTGAGGGAGGTGAAGTAGTTCGACGGAGAAAAAACGGCAAACCTCTGAGAAATGAGGATCTTTTTTAGAGCGTAACAGAGCAATTTGATTGTGTTGTCTGTGTAGTGCATGGTAAGTTGGGATCATTTCTGTGAGCAAGGTTGGCCATTTTGAAGTAGCTTAAGAACGAAGGAAGAAGAAAGAAAGAAATTTCAGAGAGAAAGTTGGGTTTTTAGGCTTGGAGGAAGAACAGATGATAGAAAGAGGGGGAAACCGTTGGGTTTATATGTGAGAGGGATTTAAGATAAAGTTTAATTAAAGAGGATAAATTTTGAAATCCGGATGTCGGTCCCACCTTTGAAAAAGTAGTTTACTTTTTGCTCAGAAAGTAGTTTTCTTGGAAGTCAAAAAGCTTCTGAAGGTTAATTATCTTCGGAAGTTTTAATTAAAAAGCTTCCGAAGCTAAAATGACTTCGAAAGAATTTCCTGAGAGATTTGAAAATTTTGCTTCGGTAGAAGAATTAAAGCTTGAGTGCTTTGTGTGTAAACAGACAAAGCTTCCAGAGTTAATTTTGCTTCGGAAGTAAATGGTCCTTAAAATTTAGTAAGTGTCTGAGACTAATATTTAAGCTTCGGAAGATAAATTTTGAAAACTCTTTCGAAAGTAAACTTCTTAGACAGTTATTAATTTGAAGGCATGATTTACTTCCGAAGTTAAAAACAAAACTTCCAAAGTATCAGAATTTTAAAAAATCTAAGGAAAGTATTCAAAAAGAAATTTTCATCAAAAGAAAACATGAGCTTATGAAAGTGGTGAACTACACAACTTAGGGCACACATATTTTAAGAAATAATAAGAATTAGTTAAGCAAGGCTTACTCAAGGTTTATCATCCCAATAGCTGCTGTAAGATATTTAAATCTCTGTTAACAGATTAGCATATTGTTCATCTATATGAACCTTGACTAGTTTAATTAATCCTTTTTCATAGTTATCTCTTATTAAATGATACCTGATATTGATGTGCTTTGTCCTTGAGTGCTGCACAGGTTTTCTGTGATTGAGATAGCACTGTTGTTGTCTATGTGAATGGGAGTCTCCTTGAATTTAACCCATAGTCCAACATCTGATTTTGAATCCAAAGTACTTGAGCACAGCAACTTGCAGTAGCAAGGTATTCATCTTCAGCAGTTCATGCGGAGACACAGGATTGTTTCTTGCATTGCCATGAGACAACCCTTCTACCCAGAAATTGACATCCCCCAGATGTAGACTTTGCAGTCATGTTGCAACCACCATAATCACTATCTGTATAGGCATACAGATTAAAGTCAGAATTCTTGGGATACCATAGGCCAAGTGTTGATGCACCCTTAAGGTATCTTAGAATCCTCTTGACAGTGACAAAGTGAGACATCTTAGGGTTGGCTTGATATCTTGCACAAATACATATAGGAAACATGATATCAGGCCTACTAGCAGTAAGATACATAAGAGACCCAATCATAGCCCTGTATAAATGCTCATCTACACACTCCCCCTCAAGATCAAGACCAAGAGAGTTGTTTCTGGCTATGGGTGTCTTAGCAATCTTACCGTCAGTCATATTAAACCTCTTGAGTATGTCCTGAACATACTTTGACTGACTTATGAAGATGCCATCTTCAACTTGCTTCACTTGAATTCCCAGAAAGAAATTGAGTTCCCCCATTACACTCATTACAAATCTGCTTTCATCAGCTTCTCAAAGTCTTTGCAGAGCTTTGGATTAGTTGAACCAAAGATGATGTCATCCACATATACTTGAACTAGCAATATGTCTTTTCCTTGTCCTTTGATGAAGAGAGTTCCATCTATAGTAACCCTCCTGTATCCATGTTTATAGAGATACTCAGACAGTGTCTCATAGCACTTCCTAGGTGCCTGATGCAGCCCATAGAGAGCTTTGTCAAGCTTGCAGACATGATGAGGATGATTAGGATCTACAAAACCAGGTGGTTGTTTGACATAAACCTCTTCATCTATCACTCCATACAAAAAGGCACACTTCACATCAAGTTGAAAAACCTTGAATTTCTTGGATGTAGCAAATGCCAGGAATATCCTAACAGCTTCTAATCTTGCCACTGGAACAAAGACATCAGTGTAGTCAATCCCTTCTTCTTGTGTGTATCCTTGAACAACCAGTCTAGCTTTGTTCTTGATGATGATGCCTCTATCATCTTTCTTGTTTCTAAACACCCATTTGGTTCCAATGGTAGTCTCCCCAGAAGGAAGAGGACAAAGGTTCTAAAGTTTCTACCTTTTGAATTGAAGCAGCTCTTGTTGCATAGCTTCAACCCAACATCCATCCTTTAGAGCTTCATCAACTTTCTTTGGCTCTATCTGGGATAGAAAACAAGAGTGAAGACAAACATTTGCTTCATGGGTTTGTCCTCTTGTCTTTACCACTGAGATAACATCTCCAATGATGTTTGTGGTAGGGTGAGACTTGTGGATCCTAAGCTGAGGGATCACAGCAAGTTGTTGAGAATGATCTAAATTTGAGAAATTTAGATCTGGCAAAGATGTTTCTCCCACAACATCAGCACACTTTTCAAGTGAAACCTGATCCAAGCAGTGTGTGACATCATTGATGTTCTCATCCACAGTGTGGTTAGTGGCATCAAAAAATTCTTGGTCACTGTCACCATCACCATTGTTGTCTTCCATAGTTGAGGTGTTCTTATTTGGTTGTAGATCCTCTGAGCTGGAATTTGAAGGCATACCAGATGTATCAGCTGAATTTGTCATTGTAGGGCTGATAGAAACCTCATTTGCAGAAGTGGTTCCAACTGGAGCTGAAGATATGTGTGTTGAAGATCTTCCTAGCTCAAATCTTGGATCAGGATCATTTGTATTCAAATTTTTTGTAGATCCTAAAACATTCTCACAAAATTTGTTAAAACAGTTGGTAACCAAATCAAGATCAAATAGCCAATCTGGACCAGAACCAGTAACACAAGGTGTGTGTTCATTGAAAGTCACATTGGCTGACTCCTCAACAATTCTAGTTCTGAGATTGTATACTCTATAAGCCTTAGCTTAGGAAGAGTATCCAATAAAGTGTCCATCATCTTATTTCTCAGCAAACTTGCAAATTTGATCTTTGGTATTCAAGATGGTGCAAGGACAACCAAATGACCTGAGAAAACCAATGAAAGGTCTCTTCTTGTGCCAAAGTTCATAAGGAGTCTTGCCATAAGTCTTAACTACTAAAACTCTGTTCTGCACATAGCAGCAGTGTTGACCACCTCTGCCCAGAAGTGATGGGCAGTTAGAGTCAGACAACATGGTTCTTGCAGTTTCAATCAGTGTCCTGTTCCTCCTCTCAGCAACACCGTTTTGCTTAGGAGTCCTGGGAGCACTAAATTGTCTTGTAATATCCTTTTCATCACAGAATGTGTCAAGGATATGGTTCTTAAATTCGGTTCCTTGATTACATCTTATGATCTTGACCTTGTGATCATATTGATTCTCAATCTTTAAGATGAAATTCATTAGAATCTCAGGAGTCTCATCCTTAGTTCTAAGGAAGAAAACCCAAGTGAATCTTGTAAAGTCATCTGTGATCACTAGACAATATAAGGTCCTTCCTAAACTCATTACACTGGTGCGGCCAAAGCGATCCATATGTAACAAGTGTAAGGGAGTAGTGATTGAGTTCTTTTCCTTAGGCTTGTGAGATACCTTATGTTGCTTCCATTTCAGGCATGCAACATAGTGGTCATCACTTGTAAACTCTTTCTTTGGCATTCCAGTTACCAAGTCATGCTTAATTAACTTATTCATGTTCTTAAAGTTTACATGGATCATTTTTTTATGCCATAGGAAAGACTCATCACTATTGGATTTAGAGAGAAAGCATGAAACTTCTCCAGAGGGAGAGGTTTCTTGCAAATCCATCTTGTACATGTTTCCTTTCCTGGGGGCTCGAAGCAGAATATGCTCATGAGAATGACCACACCAGGCTTAAGAACAATGCACTCATGCTCAGTAAAGAGCATGTTATGACTCTGATCACAAAATTAAGATACGCTCAGAAGATTGTATCCAAGCTCCTTAAAAATTTTACCTTTTCTATGCTAAGCTTACCATTTGTGACCTTGCCCCTACCAGAAATGTAACCACCTTCATCTCCTCCAAAAAAAACAGGTCCTCCATCATCCTTTCAAAGTTCTAGAGTAGTGACCTTATACCAATCATGTGCCTGGAGCAGCCACTGTCTATGATCCAGACATTTCTGTCTGTCTTCAGCTGTCCCTGCACAAAGAGAATGGGTAGTTACATCTGGAAACCCAAGCCTTACTTGTCTTGGGCTCACTTGCAGAAGGTAATTTAACAATAATAGATCCTACGGTTGTACTAAAAGGATCTTGAGCTGTTTTTGATGGAGAAATTTTAGTCACTTGGTCTTTCTTAGACGTCCACACCACCTTTGGAGTCTTGGACTTGACCTTCAAAACTTTAGAAGCTTTTGGAGCTTCAGAAGTTTTGATGACTAAACCTTCGGAAGATTCTACAAACACAGCAGCAGACTTCAGTGCTTTGGAAGAACTCCTTTCTTCCGAGACCAAATATTCTTCCGAAGAGAATTTTCCACTTCCCTCTTATTAGATTTAGAACTTCCGAAGGAAACTTGTTTTTGGTCACTTCCCTTCTCTACCTTCATCTTTGCAGATACTGAGACAGTCCTCTTAGGCTGAGAACTGTCCTCGGAGTTTGATGGACCAGGCTATGCAGTAGTGGTACACAGCAGATTAGTCTTCTTCTTGCTGCTGAGATGAGTTGAGCAAGAACCAGAACTCTTAGCAGAGTTTTGGTTGATGTCTTCAGTCCCTACCACTTTAAACCCTGCAGAAATAAAATCTTGTTTCTGCTTAGAGTCCAAAGTAGCCTTGATCTCTTGAGCCTTCCTTGCCTTTCTTTTGCTAGTTCTGATCAAGTTCTTTCTCATGGACTTGGTCATTACAATCTTCACTTTCTCCTCAGAAGGATAGTGGCTCTTCTTGGAATCCTCCTCTTCACTCTTTGTAGAGGGATTCTTCGCTATCTCTTCTTCATCCTCCTCACTCATAGGATCTATGAGAGGAAGCTCATCTTCACAAGTTCCACACCTAGGAGATCTTACTGAAAAGATTTTGTGTGGATGAGCTATCTCATTGGATCCCAGCCCCTGTCTGTTTTGATAGCACACTTTGTTGTGCAGGGATGAGGATATCATGTTCTTGAAGGTCTTTTCTTCAAGAATACTCTTTTCTGCCCTGCCTTTGCTGATCACAAGCTCAGCCTGGCACTCAGTTAACTTGTTATGAGATCTTTAATTTGAGTCCTAAAATCTATGTGTTCATGTTTTAGAACTAAAATGGTTTTCTCTAAGTCCTCTATTTTTAGCTTATAATCATTTTCAGACTTTCTAAAATCAGATTTTAAAATGTTTAAGGACTCAATATCAGATCTCAGTTCCATGTTATAGGACCTGTACTTGTTAACTTTAGTAATGCATTCAAGAGTACAGAGATGTTCCAATACCTTGGCTTCATCGTGATCTGCCATCAGTGCTTGGTTTGGAGAGGCATCTTCAACCTAAATGCTCCAGTCAAAGCCTCCTTCTTCAACAGCAACAGCAGCTTGCTGCTTTGACTTCTTATTGTGGAGAGCTTTGTTAGTGTAGTTTGGTCTGGATTGTGTTTGGCCACCATTTTTCTAGGTGGCTTACACTCTCTAGCAAAGTGGCCCATCAGGTTACAGTGGTAACACTTGACTTTGCCTTTGTCTAGTCCAAACTTTCCACTGGTTGCATTGCTTGGAAACTTCCTTCCAGTCCTCTTGTAGAACTTCTTGGCTCTGTGAGTGAGAAGAGCCATCTGCTTGACTATTTCCATGTATTCCAGATCATCTGGATGGATACAATCCAGGTCTTCAAGAGTTAAAAGAGAGTTGCCACAACTTTCATCAGAAGACATAAAAGCTTGAGAAGAGCTTATCTCTTGGAATGGGCTTCCTTGAGTGTAGTTCTCCTTTGGTGTCTCTGGGAATGTGATGAAAGGACCCGTGAGTGAGTTGTCAGGGTAGCATAAGAGATGATGTTTGGGTTCTATATTATCCCTTTCAACCACATGTAGGGCTGAACCCATTTGATTGTTGGAGTTTCTAGATAAACCTTGCAGGTTCATCTCCATCTGGTAGCCATTGAGAATCCCATATAACTCTATCAGAGTAAGAGTTTTGAGATTTTTAGTTCTCTTGATCACCACACAGTAGTGTGTCCACTGCCTAGGAAGTGAGGACATGAACTTCCTTACAATGTCTCTGTTTTCAAGAGAAACTCCTTCATCCACTAGGGCATCCACAATCTCAACATACCTGAAGTACTGCTGAGTCATAGTTTCACCTGTTTTGAAGGTGAAGTTTTCAAACTGCTGCTTCAGGAGATCCTTCTTGTTCTCCTTGGCTTTAGAACAACCCTCATACATCAGTTTCAGTGCATCCCACAGCTGCTTGGCTGTTTTGCACTTCTTGAAACCTCTGTACACAAAGTTTGGAAGGGCAGTTTGAAGAGCTGTCATGGCTTTTCTGTCTATCTCTACTCTCTTCCTATCTTCATCAGAGTAGTTAGCCACATCTTTGGGGATCATACCAACACTAGTAGCAGAAGGTGTGCTGGGTATGAAACGTCCATTCTCAATAGACTCCCATATTCTTGAATTAATAGACCTGATGAAACCTTCCATTGTTAAACACCAGGTGTCAAACTCATCAAGAGTGATCAGTGGGGACTTGTTCATGGTTCTAGTTTCCATATCAGTTTTGGAAATGGCTGCCATTTGAAAAGTTTAGTATTTGTGTGTGTGAGGGATCTAAAGATGGTGAGATCTTATATCAAGAGCCTGGAGTGCTCTGATACCAAATGCAGGATCGTTGAAGGGTGAATAGTTACAACATAACAACACAAAGAGGAGATAAACTAAACTTAGATCAAACAGTAAACTGGATTAACCAAGTGGTGACACTAAGAACACAAGTAATATATGAGACAGAACATAAAGAACACAAGTGTTTGGTTTTCAAGTATGAAGTATATTGCCTTCTCTATGTTCTATTACAAGTGTTACAGAAGTTTATTCGAAAGATACAAGAACATGAGAGTGTTATACAACATCCTATAGCCGGCTATACTTTGAAAGCTAGCTGGATACAATTGACTAGACACACATAAAATCAAATGTAGAGTCAAAAGGCAGATTGCCTTTTGACTAGTGACTATCACATTCCATAGCTCACATCCTTATCAATTACAAAAAGGATAAAATACATAAAGTCGAAAGCTACAGACTCAAGACCTCAATGTATAGTTACCAAAAGCATGGACCTTTTCACCAAACCATGTTAGTTGGTGACTTGCAGAGTTGTAGTTGAAAGGTGTCCAGCTTTATGGAATAATACATCCGATAAAGCATGCTACTAAAAGTCTTCGAAAGAAATTTGTCTTCATGAACTTGAAGCTTCGGAAGACTTTGTCTCTGAGGCTTCGGAAGATGTTGGTCTTGGCTTCGGAAGCCAAATATGAAGTCTTCCGAAGCTTCAGAGTCAAAGTCATCCGAAACTCAACTCTTGAGACAGATTTATTTCGAAGACTTTTAACTACATGCATTATCTGATGTACTTTTCATAAAGCTGGGCCCCTTTCATCTGCAACTTTATAAAGTCACCAACTTACATGAGTTGGTGAAAAGGTCCATGCTTTTGGTAACTGTACCTTAAGGTCTTGTGTCTGTAAATTTCAACTTCTTGTACTTTATCCTTTTTGTAATAGATAAGAATGTGAGCTACGGCATGTCATAGTCACAAAGTCAAAAAGGCAATATGCCTTTTTGACTCTACAATTGATAGTGGGTTGTGTCTAGTCAATTGTATCCAGCTGCCTTTCATAGTATGGATGGCTGTAGGATGTAATATAAGTATCTCATATTTTTGTATCTTTCATTTATGATTTGTAACACTTGTAATAGAACATTGAGAAGGCAATATACAGCAACCTTGAAAACCATATCCTTGTGTATCTTGCTCTTGTGTTCTGTCTCTTAATTACTTGTGTTCTTAGTGTCTTTACTTGTGGATAATCCAATTCACTGTTTGATTAAGTTGAGTTACTCTCCTCTTTGTGTTGTTGTGTTGTAAGTTGACCACCCTTCAACAGCTCTATAGATTTTGAGTGTCAAGAGTTGCAGCCATGATGATTGTGAGTATGTTTGTCCAATTAAATCCATACACAAATTTTTGACTCACATTGGAGATGAATTAGGTTTAATTATTTCAACAAGCATATGTTGATCCCAAACTTATATGGTAATAAACATTCTCAGTAGATTTTTGAGCGATCTACGGGTATTGGACGAGAAGAATATATTCTAAGAGCTTTCAAAGATGTTGGACCAAAAGAACCAATGAGCCTGATCAGAAAAACCTCCAAGTCCCACAGACATTACAACTACTGAAGAAGATCGCAACAGCTGAAGACATCAGCTGATTACAATGTCTGAAGACAAAGTCTAAAGACAAGATCTGAAGATTTCTACTGAAGACAAAGACTGAAGACCAGAGTGATCAGTAGTTGTCACAACAGCTGAAGTTATTAACTTTAGTAGTTGTGGTGGTTTTCCCTCTCAGTACTTGTAATTTACCTTTCTGTAGTTTATAGTTTCAATAGTTTTAGTTCAGTAGTTTTATGTTCTTGTACTTAGCATTCTCTGAGATGTGATCAGTTGTTAAGAACATTCTCAGTAGTTTGCATAGTTTCAGTTGTTTGTATAATTCTGTTAGATGTCACTATCAAGTGACATTAGCAGACGTCACATTCCTTATATAAGGAATGCTGACCTAATTGTAACGTGTGACTTTCAGCCACCATGAAAGCATTTGAATGAAATATTCCTTTTGCAGAATTCTCTCTCTCTCTATAACCGTGTACTATTCCATTGAATATCAATTGAGTTCTTGCTAAATTGTCTAATTCATTGTTCGAATTTCGCTGCAATCTACTCTAATTAATCAAACTTAAATCAGTGATCCTAACAAATGGTATCAGAGCTGGTTAATCATTGATCGATCTAACAATTGATCATTGAAACTGCTATTTCGATATCTAAGTTAGATCGAATTAGCATATTTGCAAGAATTGGGTATAGAGATTGAATTTCTGCTGCTTTCGGTTATTTGCTTTGAGATTTGTCTTGGTTCGTATTGAGTTTGTTGTGTTTTGCGCTAAATCAGTTAAAATTTAATTGAATTTGATTGAATCTAAGAATGACTACTCCTTCTAATGACCCTCACAATACTGGCTCATCAACCAAGCCTCTGATGCTAGTTAGGACTGAGTATAACATATGGCAACGAAGAATGCTCCATCACCTGTCTGTTAACAGTTCAGGTTGTTGGACATATGTGGTACATGGTCCACACAAGCCTATGGTGAACAATCCAGAAACCAACCAAATGGTTCCGAAGAAGAAGGAACAATACTCATGTGAGGATCGAAAACTGTTTGAGATTGATGCTAAAGCCCATGGAATTCTGGCCATGGCACTGCCGAATGAAATCTATTCTGGGCTTATGCATCATGAAACTGCTCATGACCTCTGGAATTCATTGAAAGAAAAATTTGGTGGAACAGATGAGGTCTTAGCAAACATAGAGAAATCCTTGCCCAACAATATGAGACATTCTCTCATAGGAAGGGTGAGTCATTGACTCAACAGTTTGAGCATTTTCCTGTTTGATCTCTGAGCTGAAAATTGTCAACATGAATACACTAATAGCCAGATGAACAACAGATTCCTCAGATCAATGCCTGAGAGATGGGACACATATACCATTGTCCTACGCTCCAGTGCAAATCTGGATAGCCTATCTCTCACCCAACTCCATGGGAAACTACTTACATTTGAAAGAGAGATAGAGCAGAAAGGAAACTGGCATCATCAGGAAAGCTCACTGATGACTTTGTACCAGGGAACACTGCCTTGGTTGGTCATGAGTCAGAATATGCTGCATCAGAAAGCCATTATGATGAGCATATAGATTTCTCCTCAAACAGTTCTGATAATGCATTTGTTAGTGTTGATAGTCAGTCAGGCTGTAATAGTGACAATTTGTGCTTCATTATGGATGATTTGAAAGGTATTGCTGATGATCACTTAGAAGAGATGGATATTCTAAGCCAAATGGCCTTGATTAGTATCAGATCTAAAAAGTTCTACAAGAGAACTGGTAGGAAATTTCTAGGACTTTTTGACAAAACCAAAGTTGGTTTTGACAACAGTAAGTTGAGGTGTCACAAATGCCACATGCTTGGGCACTTTCCAAGAGAGTGTAGATCAACTGGATCTAACTCCTCTGCACCCTTTGTGACTTTTCCAAGCAATAGTTCACAAAACAGAGGGCAACGTCCTGCTAGTTCTGGTCATCACTCACAACCTCTATCTCTTGCATATTTTTTCCCTCAGGGTCCGATGCCATATCCATATCCCAGCTATTACATGCCACAGCCAACTCAAGTTCAAGTTCCTATTGCACAACAACCTCAAGCCTTACCTGAGCCTCAACCATCTCAACCATCTCAATCACAACCTCATCACAGCTTCTTCACCCCTGGTGCTGTTGACTGGAGCAGTTTACCAGATGATCTTTCTGGTGATGAGCAATTATTTGCTAGTGATGGTCAACATGGTGCTGAACATCCTTTTCGGAATCTTGCTCTCATGGCCCTGGAGTCTGCTGAGGGTTCATGCTCCAATGCATCTTCATCACAGGTAACCCAGGTATCCTCTGAGGCTAAGGCCAAGCTATGTTCTGAATCTTGCATAGCTGCATTTATCTCTATTAGAGAGGCAAATGTAGCTTTAATAAATCAAAATTATGAGCTTGAGCAAATCCTTTCCAAAAGAAAAGCTGAGTATGAGTCTGTCCTTAAAGATAAAGATGATGAGATTTATAAGCTTAAATGCCAATTAAATGATGAAAAGGCTAAGGTTAAGGTCATTCTTGAGAACCACAGAGATCTCAAAGAAACACTTGCAGCTACCAAAGTTGAGTGTGACCGCTGGGTATCATCCTGCAAGGGATTTGAAATGCTTCTCAGCAAGCAAACAACTTCGAATGTGATGTTTGGAATAGGTTACAATCACATTGCACCACCTACATATTTTACTCCAAAATCAATAGTAAAGCCTGAAGGTGAAAGTAATTTCCAAACCACATCATCATGTGTATCATCTTCAAGAGATCACCCAAAATCAGAAGATGAAATCAGTGTTGATACCTCAGCAAATCAATTGCCTGGTGGGTTAACTACTTATAAGCACATGAAGCTGAGTACTTTAGATGTTGTCCCTCAAAGTACCTCAAATACTGAAGGTCAAGTCACAACATCTGAAAAGCATTTCAAATCAACTAAAATAAAAGGATTAACAACTGCTGAGCATCTATCATACGGTCTTTCAGGACGGATAGAGAACAGCTGAAGAACAAGTCTTCAGTTGTTACAGATCCTTCTGTACTTAACACAGTCCTGAAAGGAGGAAAGTACTGAAGATCACACCTTCAGTAGTTTCCACTTGAGCAGTTGATCAATCCAAGATGAAGAATAAGCCATGTGACATATGTGGTAAATTCAATCATCTTTCTCATGAATGTTGGTACAAAAAGGGTTCCAAACTCAACAGAGATAAGCTCGTTAAAATGCAGATGGATGAAATGAAAAATGAGTTTGAGACCAAGTTTGTACCATAGTCATCCCAAATTGATAAACCCAAGGCTTCACCAAAATCCAAAAGAAGGATAGGGTTTATCATAAAACATTGATAGTGTTCCTCATGATAAAAATAAGACTAAGTCTATGAATTTCAAGGAGGAAATGGTGGGCCACAAGAACACATCAAAAACAAGTACTGATGTGTCACAAGAGCTGAAAGCTTTAGCTACAAATCAGACACAACTTGTTATGATGGTTCAGCATTTGTTGGGGAGAGTTAACCAACTACATGCACGTGTGATCAAACCACTGAAAAGGTATTCCAAGCCCAAATCCAAGGAATCCATTTCAGCACCATCTCCACCTTCATTAGCTATTAATCATGAGAAACAAGTTATGGTTAAATCTGTTGATGAAAACAGACCCAAAACCACAAAGGTTTGGGTCTCAAAACCTAACTAGTTCCTTGTGATGAATGCAGGGTTCTTCAGTATGCCAAAGAAGCATCTGGTATGTAGACAGTGGAGGATCTATGCATATGATAGGGAGCAGTTCTCTTCTTAATGACTACTCTCAAGGAAAGAAGGGATTTGTTTCATTTGGAAATGATGCTAAGGGTTACATCATCAGGAAAGGATATGTGTCTAATGGAGAAATGAGATTTGTTGATGTTAACCATGTGGAGAATCTCAAGTATAATCTATTGAGTGTCAGTAAGATGTGTGATAAAGAGCATGTTGCACTTTTCACAAGCCAGAACTGCAGGATTCTATCTTCCACAGTTCTGAGGCTGATTGACAAGGTATTGGATGAACATACTCTCCTGAAGGCGAACATGATTGGAATAGTATATGCCCTGTATTTTTCAAAGAAGATTGATTTGAAGGGTCATCCTTTCATGTTCTCTAAAGCCCCTCCTCAGGAATCTAAACTGTGGTATAGAAGGCTGGGTCATCTAAATCTTAAAAACATGAATCAGCTGATCAACAATAGTTTAGTGAGAGGTCTACCAATAAAGGAGTTCCACTGCGATGAAACCTACACTGCTTGTTTGAAAGGAAAACATCACAAAGTCTCATTCCCTCCTATTGAAGAACCTATGTCCACAGCCTGCTTGCAGTTACTACACATGGATCTATTTGGTCCTGTGAGAGTGATGAGCATGGCAAAAAGAAATACTATCTGGTAATTGTGGATGATTACTCCAGATTTGTATGGACTTTCTTCTTGCATTCAAACGATGAGGTTACTCAGACGATTATAAACTTTGTGTTGTATGTTGAGAAGCAGTATTCCCTATCAGTCAAGTGTATAAGGAGTGATAATGGAACAGAATTTAAAAACCATACACTTGATGATTTTTATCTCTCAAAGGGAATCAAGAGGCAGTTTAGCATCCCAAGGACTCCAGAACAAAATGGAGTAGTGGAGAGAAAGAGCAGGACCCTAGTTGAAGCTGCAAGGTCCATGATGGCTGACTCTAGTTTGCCATTGACCTTCTGGGTTGAAGCTGTCAACACAGCTTGCTATGTGCAGAATAGAGTTTTAGTAAATCAGAGGTTGATGAAGACTCCATATGAAGTTCTCCATCATTTGGCTCCTCTAATTTCATTCTTCAAAGCCTTTGGGTGTCCTTGTTTCATTCTCAACACAAAGGATCAACTCCATAAATTTGATCCTAAGGTGGATGCAGGGTATTTTGTAGGATATTCATCCACATGCAAGGCTTACAGAGTCTTCAACTGCAGAACAAAGATAGTTGAAGAAACCTTGCATGTGAAGTTCAATGAATCTCCTAAGGATAAAATTCCACAAAACCCTGTGGAGTTGTTTGATCTGGATATACTGCAATATGTTTCTTATCAACCTCCAGCTGTTGTAGATCATATGAATAAATCATCTTCTGCAGCAAGTCTTCCACCTGGTGGTACTGAAGTTGATAATGATATCAGTACTCACCTTTTCAAGTTTAGTGATCAACTGCCTGAGTCCACTAAACTTGATGTTCCTATAGCTTCAGCAGCTCCATCCACAACAAATGCTAATGAGATTTCTGACTCCTCTACATCATTTGAATTGCCATCTCATACTTGGTTTCAAGAGTCTAGATCAACATTTGTTGCTGTCGAACTTGCTACAACACTTGCACTGATCTTATAGTGTACCAAGAGTTGAAGAATCACCCCATGTCTCAATCATTGGTGATATCAATGCTGGTGTCTTAACCAGAAGTCAATTGTCCAACTTCTGCTTCTATGCTCTCTTCATCAGTCAGCTAGAGCCAAAGAACTATCATGTTGCTTTAAGACAATGGATGGGTTGAAGCCATGCAGCTTGAGCTACTTCACTTCAAAAGCAGCAAGTGTGGAACTGGTTCCTCTACCCCTAGGTAAGTGTGCAATAGGCACTAAGTGGGTGTTTAGGAATAAAACTGATGTAAATGGGCTTATTGTCAGAACAAGGCTAGACTGGTTGTACAGGGGTTTTCACAAGAAGAATATTGATTATGATGAAAACTTTGCCCCTGTAGCCAGACTGGAGGCAATTAGATTGTTCTTAGCCTATGCTGCATTCCATAATCTTAAGTTTTTCAAAGGGATGTCAAAAGTGCTTTTTTATATGGAAAAATAAAAGAAGTTTTATGTGTGTCAACCACAGGTTTTGAGGACAATAAACATCCTGATTGGGTGTATAAACTTGATAAGGCTCTTTATGGTTTGAAGCAAGCTCCCAGAGCCTGGTATGAACACTTTCAAATTTTCTTCTTCGAAATAATTCCTAGAGGCTCCATAGATAAAACTTTTTTTATTAGAAAGTGGAATAGCATAAGCTACTTGTTCAAATTTATGTTGATGATATAATTTTTGCATCCTCTGATCCCAGTTGTGTGATGATTTTACAAGTTTAATGAAACAAGTTTTGAATGATTGCAATGGGAGAATTACAGTTCTTTCTAGTCTTGCAAATCAAACAAAAGGCTGATGGAACCTTCATTCATCATCAAAATATACAAAAAATCTTTTGAATAAGGTTGATTTACAAACTGTAAGCCCTGGTTCTACTCCATGTGCAACACCACACAACTAGAGTGATCAGAAAGCTAAAGCTGTTGATGAAACACTTTACAATGTATGATTGGGTCCTTGATGTACTTAACAGCTTCTAGACCAGATATTATGTTTGCAACTTGTGTTTGTGCTAGATTTCAGGCTGCTCCTAAAGAGTTTCATTTGATTGTAGTCAAGAGGATCTTTAGATATGTGCAAGGTACACAATCTCTAGGTCTTTGGTATTCCACTGGACACTCTTGCAAATTAGTTGCTTTTTTTGATAGTGTATGCCGGTGTAAGTTAATCAGAAAGTCAACTTCTGGTGGATGTCAATTCCTATGAAACTGTTTGATTTCTTGGAAGAGTAAGAAAAAAAATTGTTGGTACATCTACTGCTGAAGCAGAGTACATTGCTGCTGCAAGTTATACATCTTAGGTACTCTGGCTTTAGAACCAATTATTGGATTATGGCATTAGAGAGACTAAGATTCCATTGTTAATGGATAGTGCTTCAGCTCTGTGTGTTGTCAAGAATCCAGTCCAACATTCTAGGACCAAACATATAGAGATCAGACACCATTTTATTAGGGATTGTTTTGAAAAAGGTCTGATTGATCTAAAGTTTGTGCCAAGTGCTGATGAGCTTGCAGATATATTTACTAAGCCTTTGGACAGTTCAACTTTCCAAAACCTTGTGTTAAGGCTTGGTATGTTGCACCTAGAATAAGTGACAACTACTGATGATCTCAGTAAACAAGTACTGATGACCATTAGTAAACATGTCACAAATAAGTACTGATAAGTTTTATTCTCAGTTGGTTTCATAACTACTGATGACTAAATTACTTAAAAAGTATTGTACTTTCTGTTAAAAGAAACTGAAGCAGTTACAACTACTGATGTAGTTATAACTACTGATGTCAGTAAAACCAGATAAGTACTGATGTCCTATGAAACAACTGAAAACACCTAAAAAGTCTGATGAGTAAGAGTTGAGGACAGTATGAAACAGCTGAAAAGCTAAGAATTGACGAAAACTACTGATGAGAATTTTCTCTTCAATCGTTTCTACAAACTGTTGTTTCACCTTAAACAACTGATGACAAAACCATGTCTTCAGTAGTTTCATAACTACTAATGACTAACACCAAGTCCTCAGTTGTTTCCTACACCTGAAGCCAAAACCAAGGTTTTCAGTAGTTTCATTACTACTGATGACCAAAACCAAGTCTGCAGTTGTTTCAAATGTTTGATAGTTAAAACCAAGTCTTCAGTTGTTTTCATACAATCAATGACAACACCAAGACCTTCAGTCGTTTTCTTTTCAGCCTTTTCTTAACCTAAAACTACCTGCACTTATAGCCGAACGTTTCATTAGCCATTTTCTATCCTTTTCTCTCTCAACAATGGCGACCATGAAACTCAAACCCAAACACAACTATGTTGCCTACCTCTCGAAATCGGCCTTTTGGAACAAATTTGATAATGCCATCGATCTTATGGTGGATTCCCAATACAGTTTCGCCTTTCTTTTGAATCCTACCATATACCCCGATTCCTTAAACCAATTTTGGACCAACGTCTCTGTAACAACCGGTGAAAATGATAGCCAAATCACTCTCCAGTCAGTGGTCAACCAGAAACAGGTGGTAATCACCCCTGACATCATTCGCAAAACCCTAAATTTGCATGATGCCACCTGTATTATAGAATAGCCGAAAGGCACCATTGATATGTCTTTCATCAACACCGGGTATGATGGAGACTTAAGTGCTACAACCATTCTCAAAAAGCACTTCCATGATGCTGAAAAGACTTATCTTCCACATGGTGAATGTCTGCCTTGCTTCAAAGACATCTTCATGGGATCAGATGTCCTCACGATGGCAACAAGTATTGTACTATATCTTTGAACGACAAAATCTAAATTTTTCTGAGATAGTGTTTCTGGAACTTAAGGATCTGGCTTAGAAACCTATAACAAACAGATGGCTACTATATCCCAGGTTTCTGATGGCCATAATTTTAAATCATTTAAAATCTGAAGGCCTTGTTGGTCTTGGAGTCCCTGCTCCAGCTGTCTTAGCTGAGGTATACTCCAGGCATAACTCTGACCCTACTCTTAAGGGGCTGCCCGGCTGCTCAAACCCAAGCAGAGGGAACCCACAGCCTCCACCTCTAGAACCAAAGTCCCCACCAAATCCAAACCCCAAAAGCCCAAAAAGGCTACTCAGGGAGATGAGTCCCCTGAGGATGCCCCTGTACCACCAATACAAGAAACACATACTAGTTCTAACCCCCTAGTCATGTCAGAGACTCAACCAGCTAAAACCACAGGTTCCTCTCCACAGGATCCTGTTGCAACAAATTTGGGGATATCACATTACTGGAACCTATCTTAGTTAAGAAGGTTACAATTGAAGAGCATCTCTCACCCCGGGTGCAATCTGCTTCTGACCAATCTCCAAATGCAACCGCCCCTCAAAGCCCAACCTTATAGTTGCTAAAGTGCTAAGTCAGCTGCATTCCTCACCCCCTCCCCAGAAACCAATTAGCACTGGGAATACCTCAACGATTTAGGGGGAGGACCAAAATGTTGCTGATAACCCACAGCACAGGGGTTATAATGTTCAATCTCCAAGTGTAGAAGAGGAGGTTAGAACATCTGGTCAGGCTGCCACTTCTACTGATTCAGCAAATGAACAGGATGAAGTTGGTAACATATATAAGACCTCACCCAAGGCAACTGCCAATAAAGGACAAAGTCCAGAGGCAGGAACTCCCCAGAACCAAGAACAAGGGGCACATGCATATACTGATCTACACTTAGGGCATTTACATCCGGATTTAATCAGGAGGTCAGATGATTCAGCAAAGACTGATGATGACCTAGGCTTTTTCTTTGATCTCTTAGCCCATAACACAATCCTAGAGACTGAGGTGAGCAGACTCAAAGAACTGCTAGCCAAAATGTCTCAGAATAAAAGTCCATCTGCCCCAATAAACCCACAGATGGCACCTTCATTTGAAGGTTCACCAAACACACAGCCAATACACTTAACTAAGCCACCAGCCACTGCTTTTGGCACCTCCTCTGAGGGACAGAACCCCTCTGAGCAGATGGTTGCAACCTTTCAAAGCTCCTTACCTCTCATCACTCCCATCATCACTGAGATAGTATATAAAGCCATTGATGAGAGGATCTCCTCAAATCTCCAAACACTCCTTGATGATGTTGTTCACAAGTCACTTTCTACCTTTCAAGCCCCTGATCCCAATGCACCAAAAAGGGGGAGACTACAAAGTCTAAGGCAGTGAAAGAAAGGAAAAGGAAGAGAGTAGAAGATGAGAAAGAACTAGAAAAAGAAAAGGAGTTGGAGAAAGAACAAGAACTGGTCTCATAGAAACAACTGACCACAGACAAAGAGCAAAAAGATCAGCTGATCACTTACAAAAGGAAGAGAAGTGCTCAGTCAAAGTCTGATGGAGAAGAGTCCTTAGAAGATCTAGTCAAAGAAGCTGATGAAGCTCACAACAGATCTGTGAACAAAATAATAGACCAGCTCTTCAGACAGGGTCATGACACAGCCACCTTAGATGTTGAGATCAGAAGGCTGGAGATAAATGAAATTCAAGCAAGAAAGGCTAGTTACAGTGTGATGGATAGGGAAAGGTTGGAGATTATGATCAGGTTTATTGCCAAATATCTAGGAAGTCATTGATAGAGATGGAGTCTTGGTCCAGAGATAGTATCTTGGAGATAACCAAGAAAATCTGTTCTACTGGAAGCTACAACAAAGGGTTGATCATCGAAGCACTGGATGAAGCAGGTGTTAGGAAGAGAACTGAGATGGCAAAGCTCTCAAAAGCCAAACTCACCACTAAATTGCTAGATCAGCCTTCTCATACTCCCACTCAAAAACAACCCTCAAAGCAATCATCTCTAAAATCTGCCAATTCTATCCCTAAACCAAAACCACCCACAACTCAACCCACAAAACCAATTCCATTACCCCAAAAACCATCTCAAACCACACCCGGTGATACACCTACAAGGAGGAGAAGGGTGTTGAGGGTAGAAGAAGAAGAAGAAGAGGATGAGAATGAAGATAGTGTGCCAATCTCTGCTGTTCTCAAACTTAAAACACCTGAGCCCAGAAGCCAACAGATGATCACACCTGACTTGCAAATGCAAATGGTGAAAGTAAAGATTGAAGAAGTAGAATAGCAGAAGCAGCATGATAAGCAATTTCTCAAAATGGTTGACAAGGACTTCCCTCAGTCCTCATCCATTCAAGCAATTACGAAACAAGCTCTAAGGTTGTACACTCTTAGGCATACATTCCAACATCAAAGAGAAAGAGTGAGGATTTGGCCAGACCCCAGGGTAAGTTCCAGAATACACAAGAAGAACATACCAAGTAGATATCATGGCCAAGTAGAAAAGACTTTGAATGCAACACATATGTTGGCTATGGTAGTCTCACCCTGGGAGATTATAGAAGAATTCAAGAGAGCACACAACTCAAAGACAACCCCTCAATCTCTACTGGAGAACAAAATGATCAATAAGGGGCTGTTATACAAGAGACTTGAAGATCTTCAAAAGAGTGAACTCCAGTTGTTACTAGAAGGCTCTCATCCAGATGAATTCGCATACAGAGAGATCACAACTGTTGAGTTGAAGAATAGGAAGATAGTAAGGTATCTGTCTGAATATTATGGCCCTGAGTTCTTCTTTGAGGGAGAAGCAGAAGAACTCACCAAGGAGGAACAAGTTGTTCTCCTTGATGCCTATGCAAGAGAGTCTTACAGACTCATCAATGGGGATTAGGTTTCATGGTTGGAACAAGACTATGTGTCCAGTTTCCCCAAGATAGAGTTTCCTTCCACACTTAGCCAACCAAAAGATCAGAAACCTTTTCCCGGCCTGTGCTTACATGATTACATCTAAAGCTGATCAAGAGGGTGTTTCTGCCAAAGAATAAGTGGGATCATCAATAAACTTAGAGGTTTTGGCTGCATTGGTTCAGGGGGAGTTTGTTGGACCAAAAGAACCAATGAGCCTGATCAGAAACACCTCCAAGTCCCACAAACATTACAACTACTAAAGAAGATCACAACAGCGGAAGACATCAGCTGATTACAAGGTCTGAAGACAAAGTCTGAAGACAAGATCTGAAGATTTCTACTGAAGACAAAGACTGAAGACCAGAGTGATCAGTAGTTGTCACAACAGCTGAAGTTATTAACTTCAGTAGTTGTAATGGTTTTCCTTTTTAGTACTTGTAATTTACCTTTCAGTAGTTTTAGTTTAGTAGTTTTATGTTCTTGTACTTAGCATTCTCTGAGATGTGATCAGTTGTTGAGAACATTCTCAGTTGTTTGCATAGTTTCAGTTGTTTGTATAATTCTGTTAGATGTCACTATCAAGTGACATCAGCAGACGTCATATTCCTTATATAAGCAATGTTGACCTAATTGTAATGTGTGACTTTCAGCCACCACGAAAGCATTTGAATGAAATATTCCTTTTACAGAATTCTCTCTCTCTATAACCGTGTACTATTCCATTGAATATGAATTGAGTTCTTGCTAAATTGTCAAATTCATTGTTCAAATTCCGCTGCAATCTACTCTAATTAATCAAACTTAAATCACTGATCCTAACAAAAGATTCCAAGCCTTAGGTCACTGCCATCTCACAACAAAGAGGTGCACCAACAATGAATTCTAGAATATTTAGGTTATGCTTATCCTCGGGTCAGTGCCACCGCACAACAAAGAGGCACACAACCTATATTCTTGTTAGAGCATTTAATTTTTCTTCTACACATTACACACCAACAACATAGTCATTAGCTCGATTGCTTTTAGGAGTTTTTCCATGTGCTTTGCTCATATTTAGGGTCATCTGCACACATTTGTGCCATTTATTTTGCTCGTCACCCCTTATTGGAAAGGTGTTGATTGCGTTAACTAGGGATAAGATAAGAACCCACAGCAAGTTGATCAATTTAGTTTGAATTTTAATTCACCAATGCTGAAGACAAATGTTTGTCTTCACTCTTGTTTCTTGTCCTAGATAGAGCCAAAGAAAGTTGATGAGGCTCTAAAGGATTGATGTTAGGTTGAAGCTATGAAAGAGGAGCTGCTTCAATTCAAAAGATAGAAAGTTTGGAACCTTTGTCCTCTTCCTCATGGGAAGACTACCATTGGAACCAAATGGGTGTTTAGGAACAAGAAGGATGATAGAGGCTTTATCATCAAGAATAAAGCTAGACTAGTTGTTCAAGGATACACACAAAAAGAGGGGATTGACTACACTGATGTCTTTGCTCCTGTAGCAATACTAGAAGCTATTAGGATATTCTTGGCATTTGCTGCATCTAGGAACTTCAAGGACTTTCAACTTGATGTGTAGTGTGCTTTCCTTTATGGAGTGATTGATGAAAAGGTGTATGTCAAACAACAACCTAGTTTTGTAGATCCTGATCATCCTATTTATGTCTTCAAGCTTGACAAAGCTCTCTATGGGCTGCATCAGGCACCCAGGTAGTGGTATGAGAGTCTATCTCAGTATCTTTGCAAAGATGGATACAGGAGATGTACTCTAGATGGAACTCTTTTCATCAAAGGACAAGGAAATGACATATTTCTAGTTCAAGTATATGTGGATGACATCATCTTTGGTTCAACTAATCCAAGGCTCTGCAAAGACTTTCAGAAGATGATGAAGGATAGATTTGAAATGAGCACCATGGGAGAACTCAATTTCTTTCTAGGAATTCAGGTGAAGCAAGTTGAAGATGGCATTTTCATTATTTAGTCAAAGTATTTGCAAGACATACTCAAGAGGTTCAACATGACTTATTGTAAGATTGCTAAGACACCCATAACTAGGAACCACTCCCTTGGACCTGATCTTGAGGGGGAGTTTGTAGATGAAAACTTATAAATGTCTATGATTGGGTCTCTTATTATCTTACAGCTAGCCGGCCTCATATTATGTTTGCCACTTGCATCTGTGCAAGATGTCAAGCCAACCCTAAGTTGGGTCACCTTATCGCTGTGAAAAGGATTCTAAGATACCTTAAAGGTTCCTCAACACTTGGCCTGTGGTATCTTAAGAATTCTGACTTCCAATTTTTATGCATCTATAGATAGTGATTATGGTGGTTGCAATATGGCTGCAAAGTCTACATCTGGGGGATGTCAGTTTCTTGGTGGAAAGATTGTCTCATGGCATTGCAAGAAACAATCCTGTGTCTCTGCATCAACTGCTGAAGCTGAATACATTGCTTCTATAAGCTGTTGTGCTCAAGTGCTTTGGATTCAATATCAGTTGTTGTACTATGGGTTTAACTCCTAGGAGACTCCAATTCACATAAACAACAACAGTGCTATCTCAATCATAGAGGATCCTGTGTAGCACTCAAGGACTAAACACATCAATATCAGGTATCATTTGATAAAAAGACTATGGCAATTAGGCAATGACATTGGTCAACTGGATGTTGAGACAGGCCCTAAGGTTAATTTCATAGGGGAAACCTTGACTCAAGGCCAAGTGACAGAACCTGAGAGCCCTATCTTATCACTAACAACTGCAATAAAGATCAAATCCCTTTTTGAGACACCTGCTTGTGAAGGTGCTTCTCAACCTCTCTTTGGCCAGAGCTCAGAAGCTACATTGAGCAATGAAGGCCAAAGCTCTCTCCACCCTAAGTCACAAAGGTCTGTTAGTGACAAAGGGGAAAGAAAAATGACATCTGAGGAGATTGAGGAGGTGGAGAAAGAGAGGAAAAGGAAGCTGAGGGGAGAAAGTTACTCTTCTGAGTCTACAAGACTTATGGAGTCTGCTATCAGGGCTGCCCCCAGACCAGATACTCAGAATGATAAGTTAAGGGTAGTCAGGATAAACTATCTACAGACAAGGAACTATGACATAGACAATGTCATTTCTCTCCCCTTGGATGAACAGAAAGAACTGGTTGACTTGGAAAGGTCATAGCAGAAGAAAGAGGCATAAGTTGCAAAGCTACTAGTACAAATCAAAAAAGTTAGAAGAAAGAAAAGACCATACAAGCATGTGCCTACTCTCACCCCAGTTCGAGAAAGTCCTGCATATAAGGATCTGGTTCAACAAGAGCCACATGTAGATAAAGAAGAAGAAATGATCAAGATGATCAACTACCTGAGTGCCACATGCCTCTATTTGGTAGAAGCACTTCTTCCCTTATCCATTGACTATATCGAATTTGAGTATCTCAAACAACTAGAACTTGACATAGTTAAGGAAAGAAAGACAACCAAAAGAAAGCTAAGGGAAGAAGCTGCTAAATCAAGAGCCATCATCCAAAAGAGTATGAAGAAGTCTGCAGACAAGCAGAGGATGATGAGCTTCATGAAGCTGTATGGATTCTCTAGAAGGAGACTTGGCCCCATGTCTCTGTCCATTATGAACGAGCATATCAAGGTGATCAAGCAGAAGATAAGAGCGGAGAGCTGATTGACTTACACTCCCCTCCAAGTCAAGCTCCACTGAAGTGGAGGTTAAGGTTGGAAAACCAGAGACAACACAACCTAGACCTCCTGCTAATTCTCAACAAGCTTCATCTTTTGATCCACAGCAGGGTCAGCCTCCCTCTCCCTTTGAACCTGTGAGAGAGGAAGACCCAACTGAGAAAGACATTTGTTAGGACCTTGTATTCGACGAAATACCTAGAGATCACGTGTATACCGGATCAAATAGTGCGGAATCCTATTTGATTGGCGATCCAATCAGTGAGAACACACGAAGAATCAATCAAGGATTGAAACTAACGTTAGAAATCGATAAGGAATCGATCTAATGTGTTCTATGAACTTGGAGAACGATTTGGAAGGTTTCTGGACGGCTAGGGTTCGTATGGAATTGAACTTGAACGAATCTCCCTGTTTTTCACGAATTTAGTTGTATTTATAGGTTGGCACTCTTCAATCGTGCGACTGAACCATTAGTTTGGTTCAGTCGTGCGATTGAACCATGCGGTTGGTTCATTCGTGCGACTGAGTGTTCAGTCGTGCGACTGAGCCAATCTTATGTTACAGTCGTACGACTGATCCAGTCTCCTGGTTCAGTCGTGTGACTGAGTCAATCGTGTGAAGTTCTTCATGTGTATGGTTCATTCGCATGAGCCATTCGCATGGGAACTTCATTAAGTTAAGTTTGAATGTTTTAGTTAATTAGTATAATATTATATGTAATCATTCAAGTAATCATACACTCAATCAATTCATTTACGACTCATTAATGAACTATTAAACGTTATAACCAACAGACTATCAATATCAGTTCATTAATCATACCAAACAAGATCTATTACATCACATATCATAATCTAGGGACATACATGTATCAACAAACTCCCCTTGGACATAGATCTCTCTAATGTCTTGTTTTCTTCATTACCTTCTCATATTTCTTGTACTTGTCCTCTTGTGTGACTCCCGCGTGAATATCAAACGCAAAGCAAAGTCGTATAACATTTTGGAACTGGAGGGCTTGTACAATGTCTTGTGTGTCATAGAACAGTGGCCACTTGTATAATGTATAGACATCATTAGCAGACAAGTTGGTTAGCCGAATTGGGTCGAATACCCTGACAGTATCCATTTGATCCCCTTTGTTTAGAACTATGACAGCTTCAGCAGTTCTCCAATCATAGTACCACCATTTGAAATGTGGAGTGAAGTCCTGTGGCATTTCCCTGAGAGGGATTCTCGACATAGTGCGAGGAGGACTCCACTTCAACACAATCTTAGGTTTTCCAGTAATGGCATCCATCTCAGACCTTCTATATACCTTGTAGGTTGTTGAGGTCTAAGTTAATCCATCTGGTGTGGTACTCTTTCTTGAGGGCAGCCTCAAACCAGCCTGACATTTTTCTCGTGTCAGCATACAACAGCTTCAACTTGGCCAGCTGGTTGAGCTCAATCCAGGTAGAGTCTTTAGATCATGTGGAAATCTAAAGTACTCTATGCCCTTTTCCCTCTTAACGGCATAAACGTTAAAATCATCAAATATGCCCATGCTATAATCCTGCCTGACACCGTAAGATGTTTCTTGACGCTGTAGCCTTGGTGTAGGCATCCCTCTTCGGTGCATCACGTTGGGCTCTGACTTCTTTAAAACATTCAGCCTATCAGCCTTTCGAATATATACATCTTCGTTTGAGGCTTGGGCTGTTCCTTCGTTCCTTCCTGCTTCCTGCTCCATCTTGTCCAGTACCTCAAACATATCACTGACTAGGGACTCACCAGATTGGGGACCACATTACCCGCGTTGTCAGCGTATTGAGGGTACTCTTCAGCCGTAATATCTTCAACCTCAACTTCATCAACGTCGTGTAGTTCGTCGTCACTGGTTTAATCAACTGTTGGAGCATCCTTGACAATATCATCAGGATTGAGTCTGAACATTTCTGCCAGTTGCTCGTTAGATAGGTCGTGAATTATTTCACCTTCTTCATGTGTATAACTCACTGACCTTCTGACAATCCCTTGCAGATCAAGAATCATTGTCAGTTGAGACTTGACCTGTTGATGGGGAGCAATATCAAACTCATCTCTGTGGTACTTTGGATCTGTTTGATTTACACATTTCACATTCAAATCATTAGTAATATATCAAACAAAATGCATTAAGTTAATATAAACATTCAGTACATCGTTTTTCAATACAGAATACAAAAGTAATTAAATACATAAACATCCACTATTTACTTTTATCCTGTATGCTAGTCTCTTCGTGTGAAGGTGCAGAAGTAGAAGCTGACTGATCCTGTCGGTTCTTTGTTCTCTGCTCTTGACCGGGAGCTGAGACAGAGTCAGCTGCTTCTCCTTCTTCAGTCTCATCATCAGCACACCACTCTTCTGTTTTCTCTTCATCAGAATCACTGTCATCATCCTCATCAGTCCTCACTCTCTCTTTCTCCATCCTTTATTTTAGAGGTTCCTCCTTTGATCCTTTTAACTTTAACAAAATGGACCTCTTTGCCTTTTCCAACTCTTCTATCTGCTTACCTGATGTGACGCTTTGTGCTCGGAGTTGGTCCACTCAGTGTTCTGAGCACCAATTTCTGGGCCTGCTCCTTAATAGCTCGATCCTGCTCTGCGATTTTCTGCGATTGTGCAGCAGTCAGGTCGGTGCTGGCGGATCTGGAGAGTCTTTTCCTCATCAGCCGCCAGCAGTCGTAACACCATTCTGTTTAAGGCTGCCAGCTGTTCCTCTACCCCTATTGGAGGTAGAGGAGATCTAGAGGTGTGTAAGGGGTAGGCTGAGGGCTCGGTTTGGTGGCTAGTGGTGGTGGTGGAGGTGGTGAATATCGGGTAAGGTCTGGATGATGGTGGTGGTGAGTGTGTGGGGTGAATGTAGTAGTGGTAGCAGGGGGCTTGTGGTGATCGGTATGGTGGTGGTTGTGGTTGCTGTGGGGAGAGGTATGGTGGTGGAAGGTGTGTCTGCAGAGGTGGTAGTGGTGGAAGGTATGGGGGATGTGGTTGTGATGAAGGTTACCTTCCGCTTTTTCTTTTTCTGACCATGGGGTTGAGCCATCCGTTTTCTCCTCGTTCCCCTCGAGGTGGATGCTCCCCCTTCAACCCCGCCTGAGGACTCCGGAGCATATGATGGATCAGTCTCTGTATCTCCGGATCCTCTCGGTTGTTCACCGACAACCCTCAACCCGTGCTCTGTGGGAACCACTTTCCTTCCCACAGTCGGGTCAATGGCTCCTCATCCGATTCATCTTCATCTTCCTCGGTAAGCACAAAATCTTGATGGAATCCTGCTGACTCAGTTACCTCAGCAGGTGAGCCAGACACCGAGGGAACAGAGGCAGACACGGTGCCTCGGGATGAACAGCCTCATCCTCATGTCATCCTCCTCAGAGTCATCAGTAGGGAGGACAATCGGCTCCACGTCGGAGTCACTGTCCTCGTGACGCCATAGGCGTCTCCCCGGTGCAACATAGCTTTCATCCGCTAAGTGGCCAATCAGTCTCTTTTCCTGGGGCTTAACTTGCTTGCCCCGATAACCACCATCCTACCCAATGTGGTATCATCCATCAGTTCCAATGTCACTGCATCTTGACTTTCCTTTGGGAGCTGAGGCAGCTTCTCATTGAATATCATCTGAAGGAATCGTGGGTACATACAAAAACTTCTTTCCCTTTAGTTTCAATGTTCTCTATCAAATACGCGAAGATCATATTAGAGAAGCTGAAAGGGTGGTTCAGCACTAGAGCCACGAAGGCATTTTGTATCTGATCTGATAGGTCATCAAAGCCACCCCTTCTCGAAGCGATGCATTTAAGAATCACATGTGCCAGATATTTGTATTGAGGGCACAGGTTGCTCTTATTTAGCACCCCAGTTGATGTCTCCTGCATACTTGATTCGGAGAAAGCACCCTCTCACAGTCAATGGTGTAACTTAGTGGGGTGAGTAGAGTCATCTCCAAACTCAAGGATTCTTTGGATGTCCGTGGCGATGATGTCGATAGCTTGACCCAAGATGGTGCTTCTGATGCTGTATGGCTCATGAGACCGATCCACTGAGGCATTCTCCCAGAATGCCTGGTGTAGTGATTTGTAAGGTGTGCAGGCGTAGATATAGCCTTATGTATCCGTGAACGTTTGAGGAAGGCTATAATATCGGAGAACTTGGCCCCGTTCCTGTCGTGTGGTCTAAATGGCACAAATGTTGTGCTTTGGATTTAGAGACCATCGTCAGCCATTTTTCCTGTAGAACACACAAGACTTAGAACCATTAGTATATAAGACATGAAAGCTTCTGTTCTAAGTGTAAATTTGAAAGTCAGTTTGATTCATTCGTGCGAATGAATCATGCGACTGAAGTCAGTCGCCTGTTGGAGCATGCGATTGAGTTCAATCGGCTGATTGAGGCATGCGATTGGGTTCAATCGGCTGATTGAGCCATGCGATTGAGTTCAATCGGCTGATTGATGCATGCGATTGAGTTCAATCTGCCGACTGGACTCATTCGGGTGGTTCAGTCGGTCGAATGATCCAATCGCAAGGTTCAATCGTGCGATTGGAGTTCATTCGAACGTCCAGTCGCTCGCCCCACTGTTCGATCCCTGTGGGTCGAATCTTGACCCTTCTAAGTCTTTTAACAGTGTGTAATGGTCCATTAGTCTCGTATACTTGTCACTAATAACCTATTAACTCAATTTTAACATATTGCTTCATTTACATAGGTGATTAGGTCGATTCGCAGGTCGGTTCTTGATTTAATCCAATGTCGCTATTGTAGTTCGGTGATGTACTGATTTTGATAGGATTCAAGGAGTAGTGTACCTGTAAAACGTCACTGGAATGAAGAATCTTAAGCGCAAAGTATATCAGAATCGGAGGCAATTTCGACAGGGTAACGGTAATGAGTGCGATCGGGTTTTTGGGAGTGATGAGATATGCGATCGATTAAGACCTTTAAATACTAACCCTAGGTTCATTCGGCCGACTGGCCTCAGTCGCTCAGTTCAATCGGGCGACTGAGGTTCAGTCGTACGATTGGCCTAGTCAATCGCATTCAGTCGGCCGACTGAGTCTCAGTCGGTCGACTGACTCATTCGGTCTCCTTCATTCGCCCCTTTAGTTGACCGACTGAGCCTCAGTCGGTCTCCTGTTTCATTCTCCCCCTTCCATTCGGTCGAATGAAACAATTTCATGTCCATTCGGCCGATTGGAGGCCATTCGCATAGTTGGTCGATAACCATGATCCACTAGTGCGAATGGGTCACACTTTATGAGTTTACAGTCATTTTTAACATTTACTATTCAGACCCTTTTCACTTTTGATAATACCTTGTAAGCTCTTAACCAATTCAGTCACTTCAGACGTGACCATTTAAATTTTAAAACCATGTGGCCATCTCAGACATGACCTTTTCAGGTAAGTTAATTCCCTTCTGATTTCCCTGATGTAGTCCGACAGACACACACCTCAAAAATAAACAGTAACTTAAACTAACTACACAACTAAATTTATGTTTGGACTTTTTGTGAGAGATAAAACCCTAAGATGAGAATCTAAGGTATTTGATTAGGAGTAGACAGCTTTAACTTAGATTGATCATATCTGGACCAAATCAATTTTGAATCATACAGAATATCAAATCATTTTGGGACTTGTTATTAAAGCTCTTTGACGCTTAATTCTCGGTATTCATCCAGAGTCGTTAGCAACTTAAGGAAATCATACTGAAACTCTTAGATCTTCACATTGAGTTGAACCTTTGAGAAGGTAGCCACTAAGATTGTCAGTATATTGGTCCACTTAAATCCATACACAGACTTTTGACGCAGACTGGTGACTGATTTAGGTTTAATTATTTCAGCTAACATTTGTGGATCCCACACTTATATGGTAATCAACATTCCTCAGAGGTTTTGAGCGGTCTACGGGTATTATTACAAGAAGAGACTATTCTTAGAGCTTTCAAAGAGAAGCCTGTCCTCAGGTCAGTGCCATCGCACAGCAGAGAGGCGGCAAACAACAATGAATTCTAGAATATCTAGGTTATGCTTATCCTCAGGTCAGTGCCATCGCACAGCAGAGAGGCACACAACCTATCTCCTTGTTAGAGCAGCTTACTTTTATTTTACACAAAATGCACCAACAACATGAGCCATTAGCTTTATTGCATTTGTCTTTCATTTTTTTTCTTGCTTTGCTCTAATTTTGGTCATCCGCACACTTTTGTGGCGTTTAAATGCTCATTGCCCCTTATTGGAATATATTTGATTGTGTTAACCAGTGATAAGATGGAAGTCCACAGTCAGTTGAACAGCTTAGTTTGATCTTGAGATCACCAATCAGGTCTAATTGTCTATTGTGTTGAATCTACCAACATATCATTTGTGGTCTAGCAGCCTCTAAGTCTACTTTCTCTGTGTCACCTTAGGAGTTGCCAGTTTTCTATCATTTTCCCCGTTTTATATTGCTTAGACTACGCAGACTTATACTTTGAACTTTTGCATCTTTTCAAACCTTAAATTTTAAAATCCCTCTCGATTTGTTCCTGTGTACTATCATATTCCAAGGTATTGAATTAGTATCACAGACACAATCTACCTTATTTCAGCTAGTTACCCCTCTCCCTCATTTTTTTTTCATTTTTTTATTATTTATTATTTTAATGTTAACTTGCTGACCTATTCTCCCCCTAAAATACTAAAATCATTTCGGATTTAATTATTTTTGGATTTTAATAAACAGCAAGGTAACATGAAGTTAAATGTAACAGACAAGAAAAAACATAAGATAAAATAAATAACCATTAACGAAACTACCCGGACTACACATTATCTCATCAGGAATTACCTCACTTTTCTTTTTAACGCCGTTGACCTCTAGCAAGTATTGAAAACGTGGTTTATCAAAAGCTTTTGTATAGAGGTCAGCACGTTGAAAATCAGTATTATTTTAACCACATCTATTAAGTTCTTTTCAAAACAGTCTCTTATGAAGTGGTATTTAATACCGATGTGTTTGGTCTTAGGATGTTGAACCGGTTTTTGGTTACTGCAATTGCAGCAGAGTTATCAACAAAAATAGGAGTAGACGAGATTTCAAACCGTAATCCCGCATTTGCTGTTGAATCCAAATGATTTGGGAACAGCAACTTGCAGCAGCAACATATTCGGCTTCACAGGTTGACAATGCAACCGATGTCTGCTTCTTACACTGCCATGTAACTAATCTTCTCCCAAAGAATTGACCCCCTGCTGATGTAGACTTGTAGTTCATTTTGCAGCCTCCATAGTCCGAGTCACTATACGCTGTGAGCTCAAAATCGTCATCATGAGGATACCACAACCCCAGGGTGGGTGTACCCTTTAGATAGCGAAAGATCCTTTTGACCCCGATTAGATGATTGACCTTAGGTTTAGCCTGATATCTGGAACATAAACATGTAGCATACATGATATCAGGTCTTGAGGCAGTGAGATACATGAGGGATCCAATCATTCCTCGGTACATAGTGGCATCTACAAGATCTCCACTCTCATCAGGTGCTATATCATGATTCGTAGCAAGTGGAGTCCCAGCAGCAGAAGCATTCTCCATGTCAAAGCGACTGAGAATGTCTCCTACATACTTGGTCTGATGTAGAAAGATCCCATTAGGTGTTTGATCCACCTGTAACCCGAGAAAGAACTTCATCTCCCCCATTGCACTCATCTCAAACTCTTTCTTCATCACTGCTTCAAACTCTTTGCATAACTCTTCGTTCTTTGACCCGAAGATTATGTCATCAACATAGATCTGTACAAGCAGTAGGTCACCATCCTTTTCTTTAATAAACAGTGTACAGTCAATGACTCCCCTGCGAAAGCCGTGTTTCACAAGATGAGTCGAGAGTTTCTCGTACCAAGCTCGAGGAGCTTGATGAAGCCCATATAAAGCTTTGTCGAGCTTGTAAACTCTATCCCGATGATAAGGGTCTTCAAATCCCTCGGGTTGACTGACATAGACTGTTTCCCTTATTTCACCATGAAGGAATGCACTCTTCACATCTAATTGGTAGACTTTAATCTTCATGTACGAGGCATAGGCGAGGAAGATACGAATAGCTTCCATCCTTGCCACGGGTGCAAACACTTCGTTATAATCAATACCCTCGACTTGGCGAAAACCTTGAACCACCAGTCGAGCTTTGTTCCTTATGATGACTCCTTGGTCATCCTTCTTACATTTTAGTACCCATTTGGTGCCAATGACTTTAGCACCTTTAGGTCTATCTACCAGTCCATACACCTAACTTCTTAAACTGCAGAAGTTCTTCTTGCATGGCACTCACCCACGCCTCATCATTTAGTGCTTCACTGACATATTTTGGCTCAACTGTGAGACAAAACATCGATAAGCACCATCATGAATGTAACCCTTCTCCATAACTGAGGCGTAATCAGCTGAGTATAGCTGATTTCGGGTTTGTACTCCTGATCGGACATCTCCAATAACATTGTCAAGGGGATGATAGACGTTTAGTCGTGATCCTGGAGTAGTCGGCACAGTCACCTCCGAACCAAGATTGTGAACATTTTGGTCTGCATCTGAGGAGGTTGGAGTTTGAGGTTCCGAAGTCGAGGGTGCATCACTTGTGGATGCTTGTGGACTTTCAGGACTGGAACCTGTCCTCCTGACCGTTACCGTTCTGGTCATCTGCTTCAGTTTCATCTTCAAGGAGGAGTCACTTTCATGACTACCCCTTCTGACTGAGTAGATGACTCCCCTGTGTGCTGGATGGAGTGTTTAGTATATCATACATCATCCTAGTAGCTAACTCATCATCCGAGGGAGAGAGAGGGATGTTGAAGGATTTGAAGAATCCATCATAATCGAAGAAGTATGCAGGTCCTTTGCCTGTAGGTGTGTGTGTATATCTCTGAACGTCGACATTACACCACACTTCTACAAGACCCGTTGAGTTATTGTAAACTCGCTTGTTCGGTATGTTGTATCCTAGAAAAATTCCTTCAACTGCCTTCTCGCTGAATTTTCCTTCTTGTGTCTTCTTCAGAAGTGTACACGGTGCGCCAAAAGGTTCAAGATACTCCAAATTCGGTTTGCGTCTTTGAAGTAGCTCATAACATGTCTTTCCGTGGCGCTTGACTATTAGACTCTGTTCAGTGTATAGCAAGCATTTGCCACTGCCTCGTTCCAGAATTGGATAGGCAGTTTCGAGTCTGCCAGCATAGTCCGGGCTTGTTTCTATCAAGCTCCTGTTCTTTCTCTCAGCAACTCCATTCATCTGAGGTGTGTAGGCAGAGGTGAATTGATGCACAATTCCCTTTTCCTTGCAGTATGCCTCCATCCCTTGATTCTTGAATTCTGTCCCGTTGTCTGAGCGTATTTGTCGAACTTTGAGCTTGTAGAGTGATTCCAGTGTGGTTACTAATTCTTTGAATGTCTCCAAAGTTTCTGATTTTGATTTCAGAAACATTACCCAAGTGAACCTTGAGTAGTCATCAGTGACCACATAACAGTACGCGTCGCCTGCGATGCTCCTTGTACTAACTGGACCGAACAGATCCATGTGAAGAAGCTCAAGAGGAAGTTCTATTGAATGAACTTTCTTTTCCTTATGAGACTTCTTTGTCTGTTTGCCCTTCTTGCAAGCTACACAAAAGTCAGGAAGTTGGAAGTTCTTGACATTCACTCCTCTAACTAAATCCTTCTGAATCAAATGATTCATCTTCCTTTGACTAATGTGTCCCATTCTCCGATGCCAGGAGATGGAATCCTTCTCAGTAGCTTTAGATAAGAAACACTGAACCTCATGATCCGTTGTGGCAGCTGTTGACAGATCCAAGACATAAAGGTCTTTATATCTTGAAGCAGTCATCAGAACTTGGTCTTCTGGGATCATATATTCTTTCTTCAGCACGTAACACTTCTGATTATCGAAGACGACTTTAAATCCTTTATCACAGATTTGGGACACAGAAAGTAAGTTGTTCTGAAGTTGTTGAACATAGTTCACTTTATCAAACTTAACTTTCTGATTTCCCACTTCTCCCTGAGCTGTGATATATCCTCCTTTGTTTCCTGCAAAGGAAACATGCCCTCCTTTTATTTGTTTGACGTTAGATAAAAGGGCGCTATTTCCTGTCATGTGCCTGGATGCTCCGCTGTCTATTATCCACGTGTTAGTGTCAGCGCTATATCGAGCACCCTGCGCATATAAAGCGAAAGAATCAGTTTAGGTTAGGAACCCAAGCTTTGACTGTCTTGGGTTTCCCTGAGGCATCACTCATCATAAACTCCACCCATTGACCCTTAGAAGGTGAGGGTAGCTCAGGTTCTTTCTTGTTATCAGTATCAGACACGAGGGTGGATTTTTCTTTCCATAAGCCAGATTTGTGCAGTGCCTGTTTATGATAAACAGTCGTCTGGCTTACAGGTTGGACTTTAGGGTCACTAGCTCTTCTAGGTGGAGTTAGAGAACTCCGCTTAGAAGACCTAGGTCTAGAGTCCAGAATATCAATCTTCTTCCTAGGTGTCTGATAGAAATGACAGTCAGAAGCAATGTGTCCACATTCTCCATAGTTGTAGCATGACCTGCTATCAACTTTATGAGTAGACTTTCTTTGTGGAGAAGTGCGTGACACTCTAGTAACATCAATCACTTTAGTTTTTGACTCTTGGATGTTTGATGTTTTCTCTCTGGTATAACAAATTTTACTGATTTAACCTGTTTTCCTTTTTGGTTAGCTGGTTTTTGACTCGAAGCTTGTGACAAAGTAACATTTGAAGTCCTTTTAGGTTTTGATTTGACTCTATTTGACCCTGACTGTAAATTAATTTTTTCAAATTCATTTTCCAGGTTAACACATAGCATTTTACCCTTTGCCTTTGAAGTGGCCTCCTTTTGTTTCTTACCAGATTCAGTAGATGAACATGAGGTGTCTGGATCAGTAACAAGAGGAGTGGTCACCACATGATCCTTGATGGGGTTATTATTTACTGGTCTAGACTTGGTGTTCATCAAGGTCTCAGGTGGTGGTGGAACCACTTTGTAGCCTAATCCCTCCCCGTTATTCCTTTCTCTTACTAAGTGTTGAACTATGTGTGAAGAACTAGTCCAACTATGCAGTTTCTGTTTTAATGAATTAACTTCGACTTCTAACACTGCTCTTTGTTTCTTAGTGTCTTCTAGGGAGTTAAGATAGTACCTAATGTCGTTTGCTTGGTTAAAAGCCACTACTTCAGTTTCCCTAAGTTGTTTGGTCAATAGGTCTATCTTTTCTTTATAACACTGCTCATTTTGTTTTAGCACTCTATTTGCCTCCTCAGTACACAGACGTAAATCTTTTACTAAGTTATCATTATGGTCTAATAACCTAGCAAATTTGTCATCTATGCTCTTCCTAAACGTGTCACAATCAGAACAAGCATGGTTATTAAAAAGTCGGTCAGTGGTACTTACCTGAGTTGGTCCAGAAGTATTAGCCATCAGTGCTGCATCAGATGATTCTGGTTCTGTCGACTCTGGCTTTTCAGTCTCTGAGGTGGAGACTTCCTCATTTGGCTTGTAGCTGACCTCGGCTGCAGTTGTTTCTTCACTATGTGACATTGCAATTTCAACTGCTATATCACCTTCACTCGCAGAATCATCGTCAATACCTCGACACTGGCAATGTTAGATTCTCCTGGTGAGACAAACCTGAAACTCCAATCCTGTCCTTCATCATCATGAGCAGTTAGTGCTTTAGGGTCCTTGTTTGATGAAGTAGAATTAGAGGGTTGCTTGTCCTGGCGAGTAAATGATGAGAACGGGTTCCCATTCCCCGTCTTCTTTGGCTTGACACATTCTCGTTTGAAGTGCCCCTTCTCACCACAGTTAAAGCAGGTCACTTTACTCTTATCGAAGCCAAAGGTGGTGTCCTTAGTAGCAACCAAGTTCTGTCCAGTCTTTTTCACAAACTTTTTCGCCCTTCGAACAGCACTTGCTAAGGCCCACATTATATCCATTCTTTCGAGCTCCATCTCATCCACCTGCTCGTAGTCCTCATCTGCCAGATGGCAGTTTCCAATCTTTCCAGCAACGAGTCCATCATATGAATGAACCACTGCTGCTAGAAGATCCATATGCTCTCGTGCTACTTCCACGGTCACATTTCCGAAGTTCTCGGTCTTCAGTTTAGTAGCGTTAGCTTCTGATCCAATATGATGGGTACATGATGACCCAGACGTGTCTGATCCAGAAGTAGAGGCATGTGAAGGACCTGACGAGCTAGACACAAAAGCAGTCTGGAGAGGTGCTCCAGATGCCTTTGCTTGAGGTGTGGCGTTGTATAAAGCTGGATTTTGTGTGTACGAAGACTTCTGAGCTCTATACTTCATCCTTAGTGCTTCTTCCGCGCAACTTAAGAATGAAGTCATTTATATCCAGCTTTACAAGGATACCATTCTGTCTCAGGTTAGACACGAATGTAGCCCACTTATCCGGCAACCCGTCTGCGAAGTTGCTTACTTTTTCTTCCATGGTAGTAACCACTCCATGGGTATGCAATTCGCTCATCAAGTGGTAGAATCTATCTATGACGTCGTCCAAGCTTTCATTACCAATTGAAGAGAAGTTATCGAATTCCTTCTTTAACTCCTTTGCTTTGATTGCCTTCAATGATGCATTACCATCATATCTCTTCTCTAGCGCATCCCACAGTTTCTTGGATTGCTTGTTCTCGGAATACTGGTGGAATATGTCTTTGGGGATCGACTGAGTGATCAATGCATATACTCTTTTCTCTGCATTGTACTTTACTTTCTGCGCGTCGGTCATCCCGCTTAATGTTAGTTTAACCCCATCAGCTCCCACCGGTGTACTATAACCTGTCTCAATGGCTTCCCACAGATTAGGATCTACTCCATTAAGGTAGATCTCAAAACGTTGTTTCCAGTGGGGAAACTCATCTAAAGTCAAGAGCTTTGGTGGTTTATTGTGATTCCCCACCTCACTCTCAAGCAGCAACAGATTCTGTATCCTTGAGTCTTTCCCAGCAGTAAAGGCTGACATCTGATCTTCCATGATGAATAAACTTATAATCTAATCAAGCAAACTTTTACTGATGCGACTGAAGGAGGCGACTGAGCTAATCATGCGTATAAGCTCTGCGATTGGTTCAATCGTGCGAATGAACTGGGCGATTGGTTCAGTCGTGCGAATGAATCTGGTACGTATGAGCTATGCGAACGAATGGTACAATCGGCCGAATGAAGGTGCGACTAGGTCCAATCGTGCGTATGAGTAGTACGAATGGAGTCCAGTCGTACGAATGAGTCAGTCGTGCGTTTGAAGCCGCTGGTTTGCGAAAATTTCTAGGTTTGACGGTTTTCAGCCGTAAAAACTCGAAATTTTACAAGTTTTGATTGCCTGAGTCCGTAGAACCCACGTCGATGAGCAGGGAACTTCCAAGATCACTTTTGATGCCAAAGATTGCGTTTTTAGTGTAAAAACACAAACTTTATGCAATCTTGATTGAATCAACACGTAATCACGAGCCAAAAGCTCTGATACCACTTGTTAGGACCTGGTATTCGACGAAATACCTAGAGATCACGTGTATACCGGATCAAATAGTGCGGAATCCTATTTGATTGGCGATCCAATCAGTGAGAACACACGAAGAATCAATCAAGGATTGAAACTAACGTTAGAAATCGATAAGGAATCGATCTAATGTGTTCTATGAACTTGGAGAACGATTTGGAAGGTTTCTGGCGGGCTAGGGTTCGTATGGAATTGAACTTGAACGAATCTCCCTGTTTTTCACGAATTGAGTTGTATTTATAGGTTGGCACTCTTCAATCGTGCGACTGAACCATTAGTTTGGTTCAGTCGTGCGATTGAACCATGCGGTTGGTTCATTCGTGCGACTGAGTGTTCAGTCGTGCGATTGAGCCAATCTTATGTTACAGTCGTACGACTGATCCAGTCTCCTGGTTCAGTCGTGCGACTGAGTCAATCGTATGAGGTTCTTCATGCTTATGGTTCATTCGCATGAGCCATTCGCATGGGAACTTCATTAAGTTAAGTTTGAATGTTTTAGTTAATTAGTATAATATTATATGTAATCATTCAAGTAATCATACACTCAATCAATTCATTTACGACTCATTGAACTATTAAACGTTATAACCAACAGACTATCAATATCAGTTCATTAATCATACCAAACAAGATCTATTACATCACATATCACAATCTAGGGACATACATGTATCAACAACATTGAAGTTCAATCTGGTGCTGCAGGCCAGTCTTTATAGCAAATGTGATAAAAGAAATAAAATGATGGCTTAAACCAAGCCAAAGAAGAGAAGACTACATCCTTTTCTGAACCTCAGGATGAGTCTGAACATCTTGAGGATTTGCAACCAGAGGATGCTCCATCATCTCCCATTCCAATAGCTCCTCTAGCATCAGAAAGACCCATCCTGTCATCGACATACACTACAATCCAGAAAGGTGGCATGTCATTAGAGATCATGGCATTGAAGATGCTACACTTGGCAACATGTTTCAATTGCCTCTGCATCATCTCTTTGACATTAGAAGACACCTTGATAGTCTGAAGGATCCTGATCATCTTATGAAGAAAGGGCAGGTCATCATCCTGATGAGGACTGTTGATATCTGAAGGCTTAAAGGTGTTTTGGTACCATTAGTCTAGGGGGAGTTTATAGAGATTATATGAAGAGGCTGAAGCAACCAAACACTTAAAGTCTTTCTACATGCATGCTGCACAAGTACTGAAGAAAAATGCTTCCGAAGTTTCACACAAGCAACATAAATATTCTAAGTGTGAAATCTTTCAAACCAAGACCAATATCTTCCGAAGCCAAAGATGAAGTCTTCCGAAGCTTCAGAGATAAAGTCTTCCAAAGCTAAACTCTTGATGGCAGATTTCTTCTGAAGACTTTTAACTACATGCTTTATCTGATGTACTTTTCATAAAGCTGGACCCCTTTCAGCTACAACTCTGTAAAGTCCCCAACTTACATGAGTTGGTGAAAAGGTCCATGATTTTGGTAACCACACATTAAGGTCATGTGTATGTAACTTTCTACTTCATGTAGTTTATCCTTTTTGTAATAGATAAGGATGTGAGCAATGGTGTGTCATAGTCACTAAGTCAAAAAGGCAATTTGTATTTTTGACTCTACAATTGATTTTGTGTTGTGTCTAGTCAATTGTATCAAGCTGGCTATCATAGTATGGCCGGCTATAGGATGTAGTATAAGTATCTCTTGTTCTTGTACATTCCTTTATGCTTTGTAACACATGTAATAGAATATTGAGAAGGTAATGTATTCCAACCTTGAAAACCATATCCTTATGTATCTTGCTTTTGTGCTTAATCTCTTAATTGCTTGTGTTCTTAGTGTCTTTACTTGTTGTTAATCCAGTTCACTATTTGATTAAGTTGAGTTAATCTCCTCTTTATGCTGTTGTGTTGTAAGTTGACCACCCTTCAAGGGCTCTATAGATTTTGAGTGTCAAGAGTTGCAGCCATGATGATTGTGAGTATATTTGTCCAATTAAATCCATACACAAATTTTTAACTCACATTGGAGATGAATTAGGTTTAATTATTTCAACAAGCACATGTTGATCCCAAACTTATATGGTAATCAACATTCTCAGTAGATTTTTTAGCAATCTACGGGTATTGGACAAGAAGAATCTATTCTAAGACTTTCAAAGAGATTCCAAGCCTCAGGTCACTGCCATCTCACAACAAAGAGGTGCACCAACAATGAATTCTAGAATATTTAGGTTATGCTTATCCTCGGGTCAGTGCCACCGCACAACAGAGAGGCAGACAACCTATATTCTTGTTAGAGCATTTATTTTTTCTTTTGGGCATTATGCACCAACAACATTAGTCATTAGCTCGTTTGCTTTTAGGACTTTTTCCATGTGCTTTGCTCATATTTAGGGTCATCATTTGTGCCATTTTTTTTGCTCGTCGCCTCTTATTGGAAAGGCGTTGATTGTGTTAACCAGTGATAAGATAAGAACCCATAACAAGTTGAACAATTTAGTTTGAATTTAAATTCACCAATGTTATCTACTTATCTATTGTGTTGAATCTACTCACACATCATATAATAAACTAGCAACCTCTAGGTGTACTTTCTCTATGTTACCTCAGTAGCAGACTAGTTTTACTATCATTTTTTCTTTTATTGTGCTTAGACTTCTAAGACTTGTAATTCAAATTTAGCATTTTGAACACACTAGTTTTGAAGTCCCAAACAATTTGTTCCGTGTGTACTATCATTTTCCATAAACTATGAATCATAATTACTAATTTGATTTCAATTCTTTCAGCTAATCTGCACCCCCTCGTTTTTTAAGTAAATAAACACTGGAACAAAGTAAATACTAAACTAAAACTATTCTACCCCTAAAACTCTAAAACCGAAAATCTTTTTGTATGTTTTTTTTATTTTAATAGACAGGAAAGTAAAAATATAATTAAAGAAAGTAACTAATAAACTAAGAAACTAATTGTCAGACTAAGAAATGCCGTCTCCTTGAATCACGTCACTTTTCTTTTTCACGCCATTTCTCTAAAAGATATAAAAACCGTGGTTTGTCAAATGCTTTTGTGTAGAGGTCGGGGCGTTGAAAATCAGTACTAATTTTTACAACATCGATTAATTGCTTTTGAAAACAGTCACATATAAAGTGATATTTAATACTGATGTGTTTTGTTTTAGGGTGTTGGACCGGATTTTGGGTGACAGCAATTGCAGCAAAATTATCAACAAAAATAGGGGTGCTAGAAAATTGCAAACCGTAGTCACACATTTGTTGTTGAATCCAAATGATTTGTGAACAACAACTTGCAGCAACAACGTATTCAGTTTCACATCTTGACAAAACAACTGATGTCTGCTTCTTACACAACCAGGTGACTAACCCTCTACCAAAGAACTGACATCCCGCTGATGTTGACTTGTAATTCATCTTGCAACCACCATAGTCCGAGTGACTATACGCTGTAAACTCAAAGTCATCATCATGAGGATACCACAACCCGAGTGTTGGAGTACCCTTCAGATAACGAAAAATCTGTTTACCTCTGATGAGATGATTTACTTTTGGTTTAGCCTGATATCTGGAAGAGAGACACGTGGCGTATGTAATATAAGGACGAGAGGCTGTGACATACATGAGATATCCGATCATTCCTCTACACATGGTGCATCAACTAGATCAACATTTTTGTCGGATGCCATGTCATGGTTCTTGGCAAGTGTTGTTCCAGCAGCTGTTGAATTTTCCATGTCGAAGCGGCTAAGGATATCTCTTACATATTTGGTTTGATGCAGGAAGATTCCTTTTGGTTTTGATCCACCTGTAACCAAGAAAGAACTTCATCTCCCCCATGGCCCTCATCTTAAACTCTGCTTTCATTATAGATTCAAATTCTTTACATAATTCTTCATTTTTGGAACCGAAGATTATGTCATCCACATATATCTGTACCTGGAGCAAATCACCATTCTTTTCTTTGATGAATAACATGCAGTCAATAACTCCTCTACGAAAACTATGTTTCACTAGAAGAGTTTAGAGTTTTCATTCCAGACTCTAGGCGCTTGATGGAGCCCGTAAAGAGCATTGTCCAGTTTATAAACTCTATCCTGAAGATCTGGATCCTCAAATCCTTCAGGTTGAATAACGTAGACTGTTTAATGGATTTCACCATGAAGGAATGCACTCTTCACATCTAGTTGAGAAACTTTAATTTTCATGTAGGATGCATAGGCTAAGAAGATGCGAATTACATCCATCCTTGCCACCGGTGCAATCACTTCATTGTAATTTATGCCTTCGACTTGCCGAAACACTTGAACCACAAGTCAAGCCTTAATTCTGATTATGATCCCTTGGTAATATTTCTTACATTTGAGCACCCATTTAGTCCCAATCACCTTAGCACCTTTTGGTCTGTCCACAAAGGTCCATACTCCTAACTTCTTGAACTGTAGGAGTTCTTCTTTCATTGTACTAACCCATGCCTTGTCGTTTAACGCTTCACTCACATATTTTGGCTCAAATTAAGACACAACATCGATATCTACCATCGCGAAGATATTTTTTTTCCCTGATAGAGGCGTAATCAGCTGAATAAAGCTGATTTTGTGTCCGTACTCCCGATCGAACATCCCTAATGATGTTATCCAAGGGATGATAAACATTAATTGGAGATCCAGGAGTGGTGGGAACAACTACCTTAGTATCTAGATTGTGAATCCCGGGTTTAGTATCTATAGATGTTGGAAAATGAGGTTCAGAAGTGTCAAAGGCATCCGGATTTGATGCTTGTGTACTTTCATTGGTGGGAACCTGTTCCTCCTAGTCCATATTTGCAGTCTCAACTGCTTCATCATCAGAGGAAGAATCACTTACTTCGAGCTCTCCCCCAAAAGGGCTAGAAGTATCATCTAATAGAGCAGGTAATGTCGTGTCTGATAGTGGAGTGTTGAGAACATCGTATATCATCCTAGCAGACAGCTCGTCATCAAGATAAGAAGGCAGTAGATTGAAAGATTTAAAAAATCCATCATAGTCAAAGAAGAATGAAGGTCCTTTTCCAGCAAGGGGGGTGGTGTATCTTTGAACATCAACATTGCACCACACTTCTACCTGACCCATTGAGTTGTTATAAACTCTCTTGTCTGGTATGATGTATCCGTGAAAGATACCTTCTTCTACCTTCTCACTGAACTTCCCAGTCTGAGTTTTCTTCAACAACATGCACCATGCGCCAAACAATTCTAGATACTCCAAGTTAGGTTTACATCGCTGGAGTAGTTCATAACAGGTTTTCCCATGTTGTTTGACCACTAAGACTCGATTGCGCATGTAACATGTGTTTCCCACTGCCTCATTCCAGAATTGAATAGGCAGTTTCGAGTCGGCTAGCATTGTCATGGCTGTCTCTGTGAAGCTCCTATTTTTTCATTCAGCAATCCCATTCATCTGTGGAGTGTAGGCAGAAGTAAATTGATGTTCAATTCCTTTCTCTTTACAGTACGCCTCCATCCACTGATTCTTGAACTCTATGCTGTTGTCTGATCAAATTTTCTTGACTTTCAGCTTGTAGAGTGATTCCAAAGTACTTACTAGATGTTTTAATGATTCAAAAGTTTCTGATTTGACTTTCAGAATCATTACCCAAGAGAATCTTAAGTAATCATCAATTACTACAAAGCAGTATAGATCTCCAGCAATGCTCTTTGTGCTGACAGGGCCAAACATATCCATGTGTAGAAGATCGAGAGGAATATCAATTGAATTCACTTTCTTCGCCTTGTGATACTTCTTGTCTATTTTCCTTTTTACATGCTACACAAAAATCTAGAAGTTTGAAATTCTTAATAGTTACTCCATTCAGTAAATCATTATGAACCAAATGATTCATCTTCCTTGGATTAATATGGCCAATTCTCCTATGCCATAAGACTGAGTCCCTCTCAGTTGCCTTTGACAAGAAGCATTGAACAGTGTCATCAGTTGTGGAGGCTTTTGATAGATCCAAGACATACAAGTCGTTATATCTTGAAGCTGACATAAAAACTTTATCCTCCTCAATCATATAGTCCTTCTTCAACATGTAGCACTTATTGTTGTCAAACATAACTTTGAATCCTTTATTGTAGATCTGGGAGACTGAAACCAAGTTGTTCTATAGTTGTTTAACATAATTGACCTTGTCAAACTTCACTTTCTCATTTCCCACTTTGCCTAGAGTGGTGATGTAACCTCCATTGTTTCCAGCAAATGAAACATGTCCCCTTTAATTTGTTTGATATTGAAAAGGAGAGACGAATTCCTGGTCATGTTCCTAGACACCCCACTATCAATAATCCAGGTATTAGTGACAGCGTTGTAACAGACACCCTGCATATTTAAAGAAACTTATTAGTTCAGATTTGGGACCCAAGCATTAACTGGCTTGGGTGACCCAGAGGAGTCACACATCATAAACTCCACCCATTGTCCTTTAGAGGATGAGGGCATATCTTTCTTCTTCTTTTTCTCACTATCAGACAGTATACTTGATTTTTCTTTCCATAAACCAGTTTTGTGTAAAGCCTGTTTGTGGTAAACAGACGACTGACTTACGGTTTGAACTTTACATTCACTAATACTCTTAGGTGGAGTATTAAATCTCTTTTTAGAAAAACTTGGTTTTGCATCATAAACTTCAATTTTCCTTTTGGGCGTCTGATAATAAGGACAATTAGGAGAGATATGTCCTCTTTTTCCACAATTATAGCAAGATATCACTTCTATAGATTGAGGGAAATCTTTATGTGGGGTTGAGTTTGGTAAGGGTGTGAGGTGTGTCTGGTTGGGTTTTGTCACTTCTCTTTTAGATGCTTTAGCCTCTTTAACAAAACTAATTTTTTTAATGTTTTGAACATCTTTAACTTTCATTTTCTTTGGACTTTGATTATTATTAGCATGTTTATGGTTAACTATATTTGTCATTTTGGGTTCAGGAGTAGACATTTGTGAACCAGACTTTAAATTAACTCTTTTAATTTTATCATCCAAATTTTCAACAGCCATCTTTTCTTTTTATTTCAAAGTAAGATCCTTCTGTTTAGTGACAAATTTCACAGTTTTACTCATAGAATCAGGATCACTAACCAAAGGAGTAGACACCACATGATCCTTACTAGATTGTTATTAATTGGTCTAAGTTTAGTGTTCAGAATGATTTCATGTGGTGGCAATACTACCTTATAACCTAATCCTTCCCCGTTATTTTGTTCTTTCACTAAGTTTTGAACTATGTGAGAAGAACTTGCCAAGCTATGCAGTTTTTGTTTTAATGAATCAACTTCGACTTCCAAAACTGCTTTTTCCTTTTTCATTTCTTCTAAAGAATTTAAATAAAAATTTATATCATTTGATTGATTTAGAGCAACAACTTCGGCTTCCTATAGTTGTTTCACTAAAACTTCTATCTTTTCTTTGAAGTTGCACTTATTTTGTTTTAAAATACGAGTAGCCTCAGTGCAAAGATGTAAATCATTTACTAAATTATCATTGTGTATTAACAATCTAGCAAATTTCAAACAATTTTTTCTCTAAATTTATCACATTCCGTACAAGAATGCTTTTCAAATAATTGATCTATAGAACTTACATGTGATGAATAAGATGAGTCAGCCACCAAAGCAGAGTTAGACCCTTCGATGATTGAAGATTCTAAACTCGTGGCTCGAAGATCTTCCTCAACCAGGGGATTTACAACATTCACAACTTCTTCAATATCTGACATCTTATGCTCAGCTATGATCCCACCTTCACTAGCAGATCCATCATCTAGTGCATCAAGAAATGAGATATTTGATTCCGTAGGAGAAACAAATCGGAAGGACGAGTCTTCCCCTTCATCACCTTAAGCAGTCAAAGCCTTTGTCTCTTTACATGAAGAGGCAGTTCCAATCGTGTATTTCTCTTGACGGTTGAATGTGGGAAATGGGTTCCATTACCAATTTTCTTGGGCATTACACATTCACGTTTAAAGTGCCCTTTTTCACCATAGTTGAAACATGTAACTTTGGTTTTGTCAAAACCAAAAGTTGATCTTTTTTGGCTACTAGATTTTGACCCGTCTTCTCGTCAAACTTTTTAGCTCTTCTGACTGCACTCGCCAGTGCCCACAATATGTCCATTCTTTCTAGCTCATTTTCATCAACTTGCTCGTAATCTTCATCTACAAGATGACAATTTCCAATCTTACCTGTAACTAAACCATCATAAGATTGTACAACTACTGCTAGAAGATCCATATGCTCCTTAGCAACTTCCACCGTGACATTACTGAGATTCTCGATCTTCAACTTTGTAGTATTGGCCTCAGGAACTATGTATTGGGTTCCATATAACCCAGACATTTCGGTTCTTGAAGCAGTGGTTTAGGTAGGAGCAGAAGAACTAGACACAAACGTTGTTTGTAACGGTGCTCTTGAACCAGCTGGAGTCGGAACTGAGTTGTAGAGTGAATGATTTTGAAGGTTGGATCCTTTCTTCGACCTGTATTTCATTCGTAATTCTTTTTCCCTTATCTTCAAGATGAAATCATTTATGTCTAATGTGGCAAGAATGTTGTTTTGTCTCATATTAGACACAAATGAATCCTATTTATCAGGCAGATCATTAGCAAAGCTAGAATCTTTATCTTCCATGGATGTGGTCACGCCATGAGTGTGCAGCTCACTCATCAGTTGGTAGAATGTGTCAATAATATCATCTAAGCTCGCATTCGCTATCGAAGAGAAATTAGCAAATTCCTTCTTCAGAGCCTTAGCCTTCAGTGCCTTCAACATTGCATTTCCATAATATCTTTTCTCCAAGGCCTCCTATAGCTTTTTAGCTTGCTTGTTCTTAGAGAACTGATGAAAGATGTCCTTTCGTATTGATTGAGTCAACAAGGCACATACTGTCTTTTCAGCATTGAAAAAATCTTCTGAATTTCAGTCATTCCTTCTATGGTTAACTTGACTCCGTTAGCACTGACTGGTACCATGTAACCAGTCTAAATGGATGTCGAAAGATATGGATCAACTCCATTTAAATAGATCTCGAACTGTTTTTTCCATTGTGGATATTCATCCAATGTTAAAAGCTTTGGCGATTTGTTATGCTTTTGAATCTCATTCTCCAAAAGTGGAAGGTTCTAGATGCAAGAGTCCTTTCTGGCTGTAAATGCAGCAAGTTGATCTTCCATTGCTTTAGACTTGATAATTTTGCAACATGACAGTTTCACTCATGAGAATGGGCTATGAGTATGGATAACTCATGCAAATGAATGGTGCAAATAAATTCAATCGTGCGATTGGATTCAGTTGTGCGTATGAACAAGACGATTGGAATCAGATGACTGGAGTTGTTTAGTTGTGTGAATGAGGGATACGACTGTGTTTTGTCATGTGAATGAAGTATATGAATGAGTTCAGTTGTACGAATGAGCTAACGTGCGACTAAAGGATTCTGTTTTGAAAAATTGAAGATTTTTGACAGTTTGACACTAAATACAATTTTCTTAGGAACCCTAATCTGCTGTGTTACGAAAAGTTGAAACTTTAATGCCTCAAAACGTCGAAAACACCTGTTGAAGCAAAGTGGCGACTCTTTTGATTAAAACGTAGGTTTTTGACATAAAAAACTAATCGAATCAAATGCCAAATCAGGAGCCAAAGCTCTGATATCACTCGTAAGGGTGGCGTAAATACCGAGTACTAATGGATGCTGCGTTACCAGATCAAATACTGTGAAATCCTATTTGATTGGTGATCCAATCAGTCAGAATGATAACCCGGTTGATATAAGAATGAACTAAATGTTAAGAACGAGTAGGGATTGATCAAGATCGAATTATGAAGTTGGAAAGGCTGTTTGGGATGATCTGGACGGCTAGGGTTTATGTGTATTCAAAGTATCTCTCAATGTGTTTTATTTTTTCACGAATTATGTGGTATTTATAGGTTATTAGTTTCCATTCGTATGACTAAACCATTAGCATGGTTCAGTCGCATGAGTGACTCATGCGATTGATCCATACACATGACTAAAGGTTCAGTCTTGCGACTTAGTCAATCTTATGTTTCAATCATACGACTAATCCAGGCTCCTGGTTCAGTCGTGTGACTGGTCCATAAGCATGATATATTCATGCGTATGGTCCATAAGTATGGTCTATTAGCATGAATAATCACCCGACTAGGTTTAACGCATTTCTCAATAATTATTGACTAAGAACTATGTACAACAACCTCAAACCTATATAAGAAGTCATACATATGAATTAATGATAAATATACATCAAAGCATATATCATAAATCATTACATCATCACAATACACATATGTAAGACATGGAAGGCTTTTACATTTAAGCTCATAAACTAGGAACATCATGAATCTACATTGCATATAGCATGCAGTACTGATTGCCGCTACCTGAATGTTAGGGGCAGTTTTGAGTAAGCTAACATGTCTTAGCAGTCTCAATTATTGTCTTGTTTCTCCTCTCAGCAACACCATTTTGTTGAAGAGTTCTAGGAGCATTATATTGTCTGGCAATCCCTTTTGAGTTACAGAATGTGTCAAGAACTTGATTCTTAAACTCAGTCCTTTGATCACTCGTAATTAACTTAACTTTGTGATCAATCTGATTTTCAATTTTAAGAATAAGTGACTTTAAAGTTCTAGTAGTTTCATCCTTAGTTCTTAAAAGGAAGACCCATGTAAATCTTTTAGAATCATCAATAAGCACAAGACGGTATGATTTCCTTCCAATGCTCATTATACTTATTGGACCATATAGATCCGTGTGCAATAAGTGTAATGGAGTGGTGATAGAGTTAACTTCTTTGGATTTATTAGAGACTCTATGTTGCTTTCTTTTCAAGCAAGCCACATAATTGTCTCTACTGGAAAATTCCTTTTTGGGCACACCATGCACCAAGTTATATTTAACCATTTTATATCGTTTTAAAATTGACATGACGCATTCATTTATTCCATAAAGTTGACTCATCACCATCAGCTTTGGAAAGAAAGCATGACACTTCACTCAATGGGGAAGTATTATTCATATCTAGCTTATACATATCCTCTATCCTGGGAGATCTAAAAAGCACCAATTCTTGAGGAATTGTCATCGCAAGTTTGAGGATGATGCACTAATTCTCTGTGAAAAGCATTTGGTGCTTTTGATAACAAAGCTGAGAAACACTTAGGAGATTGTGTTCAAGCTGTTTGACAAAGTTCACTTTATCTACTGTTAACATGCCATTGGATATACTTCCTTTCCCTGAAATGTATCCTCCGGCCTCACCTCCAAATTAAACAGGACCTCCATCATAAGGTTGACATTATTCAAGAATATATCTATTCCTATTCATTTCCCTAGAGCATCCACCATCCATGATCTAGACATTATTGTTATTGTCTTGTGAATGTCGCTACACAAAAGATTAAAAGTTAGTTTTGATTGGAAACCCAAGCACTGGTGGTCTTGGGTTGTTCCACAGATTAAAAGTTAGTTATTGTCTTGTGAATGTCGCTACACAAAAGATTAAAAGTTAGTTTTGATTGGAACCCAAGCACTGGTGGTCTTGGGTTGTTCCACAGATGATGAAATAATTGAACCAAAGTGAATGGGAGAGGTTTCAATAGATGTCTTTGAAGAGGAAGGTTGGGTTGTAGCATCTTGTTTGATCTTCATTTCCATCACTTGGCTAATAAGAGTATATGAGCTTGTTGATGCTTGAGCACATGGCTTTGTTCCGAAGCTTCTTTCTTTTTGGAAAAAGCCTTTGCTAAATCAATATTTCAGATTCAGTGAACTTGGATCTTAGGATTCATCACGTTCGGATCTACAAATAAAGATTAAGATTGGTGGATGTGTGTGAATCAAAGAACAAAGAGATGGATAATAATAATGTTATTATTTCATTGATATTTCATAAACAAGTTACAATAAGAATCATAGATTGCTGATAAAATCAAACCCACCCAATGGAGAGGATTTCTACTTAGGTGGTGACTTACACCATGAAAAACGTATACAAAAAATCACATTTGCAAGAATGCACTAGTCGGTCTATTTATATTATATTACACCATCACCCATTTTGACTTTCTAATTGTCTTCATGTTGACTTTTTCATGTTTAATTGTCTTGCATTGTTGGTTTTGTTGTGATCAACTAGGTATCTGAACTTGTATATGAGATCTTTAGTTGGTTGTATTATGATTTGGTATGCTTCAGTTTATTCCATTGTTGAACCCCAACAGTACTCCCCCTAAACTGATGCTTGCCAAACCTTGAATTTGAAAATCTTCTGTGTCACATGTCTTCTTTTCTTGAATTAAATTTAGTACTCATATAGATATAGTTTCCGCATGTGCTACATCTAGTGCTCATCGGAAGCATCATTCTAACTTTAATATGTTGATTCTTTGGCATGCGCCTTCTTGCAATTTTAGCCGGATCAAAATCTAGTGGATAGTACTTATTTAAAACTTTTCTCTCCGCCATCCTTCCTTTCCTACTGATTAAGATACTGAAATAGGCTGATTCTTTGATATATTCTGATCTTGGGTTGTTGTAAGGCAAAGAAAGATGAGGCTATGAAAAAACCTATGCGGAGATTCATTCAAGCAAAGATAGCATGTGGCGATCTTGAAATCTTTATGTGGAGAGCAGTGAGATGCATCAACTTCATATCGTTGTTCAAAGTTGAAATCGTCGTTCAAAGCTTACATTTTTCTTTATATGGTATCGTGGATCTTTTTTCATGATCAAAATGGATGTGCTTGTTGGTTTCTATCATCCATAATCATGTTTTTCATTTCTTTTTCAAAACCTGTTCATCAGTTGTTCATCCGCATTACTTGCAACACATCCGCATTTCTTTACTAACTCATGCACATTTGTTGGCAAGGTATTCACATTTGATTTCAATGTGTCCGCATTTGTGCTTAAAGTACCCGCATTTGTTTACAAGTCAACCACATTTGGTGACAAGGCATCCGCATTTGTTGACGACTCATCCGCATTTGGTGACAAGTCATCCGCATTTGTGTATAACACATCCATATTTGTGGATAACACAACCACATTTGTGTATAACACATCCACATTTGTGGATAACACAACCGCATTTGTGGATAACACAACTGCATTTTTGAATAACACATCCACATTTGATGAAGCTTCATTCGCATTTGTTTTTGTTCATAAGCATTTGTTTTGAGAGTTGAACAAAATTCTATTTCACACTGCAGTGAAGGTCGAAAAATCAGCAGTAGCTTATATTTCTTTATCTTTTCTTCGTTGTTAATGATAATCATGTTCAATTACATCGAAATTTGAAGGAATAATCTAGGGAATGAATATATTTCTTCAAATCGTACCATATTAGTACAGATCTGATGATTTTTCTTCATGATTTTGAGATGAATAGATGGGTTATCTTTTTTTAGATAATCGTGTTCAATTGCATCGAATTTTGAAGGAATAATCATGAACATGTTCACGATTCTTCAAATCTTACCATAGTTGAACATATTTGTTGGTTTTTCTTTCTGATTTTGGGTATGAACATATCGATTTTTGATGAACATGGACTTTGTTCTTCATTTTTCTTCTTTTCTTCATTATTCTTGACATCATTAAAGATGAAATCATATTTGAAAACTAGATAAATCCAGCAACCAAGAACTCTAATACCATTTTGCTAAATCAATATTTCAAATTCATTGAGCATGGATCTTTCGATTCATCACGTTCAGATCTATAAATCAAGATTAGGATTGGTGGATGTGAGTGAATCAAAGAACAAAGAGATGGATAATAATAATGTTATGATTTCATTGATGTTGATAAACAAGTTACAATGACGATCATAGATGGCTGATATAATAAAAGCCCCCCAAAGGAGAGGATTTCTTGTTGGGTGGTGACATATATCATGAGAACCACACATAAAAGAACCACACTTGCAAAAATGCACTAGTGGGTCGATTTATATTATATTATAACATGACCAAATTTTGACTTTCTAATTGTCTTCATGTTGACTTTGTCATGTTCAATTGTCTTGTATTGTTGATTTTGTTATGATCAACTTGTTATCTGAACTTGTACAATGCGATCTTTAGTTGGCTGTAATTATGATGTGGTAAGCTTTAGTTTATTCTATTGTTGAACCCCAACATCCTTCACACCTTATCTTCTGAAGTAGCCTTCTTCTCGAATGGTTTCAAAGGAACTTCCTGGTTCTTTGAAACCTCTTTTTCTTAACTTCCGAAGTCATTTTCCATTTAGAAGAATGAGTTTCTTTTGAAAGCAACTTAGCTTCAGAAACCAACTTTGCTTTTGTCATCAGTTGAACCATATTATATGGTCCAAATGTTAAACCTTCCTTGACTCCTTCCTTTTTAACATTATTTGCATAATGTGTGTTTACAGGATTGTAGTGACAACCTTTAACCAACTAGTTTTACAGACCACACATTATGCATGCAATTTTAATCTTTGGGAGTTGTGAAAACTGTTTGTTCTTGGTTTTCTTGTCTTCCTCAATAGTCTTCCCCTTCAACTTCTCATCCTTTAGCAGGATAGGAGTGTTGCAACTACACTCCTCTCCACAACTAGAGTTTCCTATCACCTAGAATCCAGTTGAAATGAAAACACCCTTTTGGTTTTGGGTTAATATTCAGCATAGACTCAGCTACCATCTTGGCAGTTCTTCTGGTTTCCTTAATGATGTTTCATCTAGCTTTGGTGGATAGGGTTTGATTATCACAAGTTGGAATGGGTTGATTTACATGTTCCTTGCCTAAAGTGGTCTCCATAGTTACAATATTCTTCAACTCATAGGAAGGTGGGTCAGCAGATGGGACCTCTTGCTCTTTAGTCCCGTAACTTGGTTCTCTAATAAATTCATAAGAATGTGGTGGAGCAATTTCATTGGTGTTAGGGACCCTGTACGTATGGAGTACTAACTGATTATGTGTTTTAGCAGATCATATATTGGGGAATTCTATTTGATTGGCGATCCAATCAGTGAAAACGATTACCCGATCGATATAAAATTGAACTAAACGTTAAGAACGAGTAGGAATGGATCAGGAACGAACTATGAACTTGGACAGGGTTGTTTGGGACGCTCTGGATGGCTAGGGTTTATGTGTATTCAAAATATCTCTCAAAGTGTTGTGTATTTCCACAAATTAGGGGGTATTTATAGATTAGTGGTTTCCATTCGTACGACTAAACCATTAGCATGGTTCAGTCGTGTGACTGACTCATACAATTGATCCATACACACGACTCAAGGTTCAGTCTTGCAACTGAGTCAATCTTATGTCACAATCATACGACTGATCCAATCTCCTGGTTCACTCATGCAACTGGTCCATAAGCATGATGTATTATGCATATGGTCCATAAGTATGGGCCATTTGCATGAATACTCATCCGACTAGGATCAACATAATACTCAATCATTATTGACTAAGAACTATGTAACAACCTCAAACCTATATAAGAAGTCATACATATGAATTAAAGATAAATAAACATCAAATCATATATCATATTTCATTACTTTGTCAAATTACACATATGTAAGACTTGAAAGACTTTTACATTTAAACACATAAACTAGGTAGACGTGTAAGGTCCCGTTTCCAGGACGCTTACAGCTGGTCAACCATTGCACATAAAACATACATTTATAGTTATTTTACATAAACATTCGCAGCGGAAGCATTCAAACAAGTCATTTCATTACATCATAAAAACTTTTTCAAAATAATGCATGGTTCGTTGATTACAAAATTTCATTTGATGTATTACATCACAAAAGGTTAGAATAAATGGATGCCATCCAAAAGAGCGGAGCAGTTGCCTCGTGCCATCCTCAGCAAAATTACCTGCCAACTGGAAACACATAAAAGTCAGCGTTGCTAGTGAGTTCTAGTTTTATAATAAAACTTACTTTTCTTTCACTAAACCATCCTTTCTATTAAAATCGTATTATACTCTACATTCGTTCATGATCACGCATCGTACGTACATACATATAATATCATTATTATCTTCGTCATTCTTTCATTCATACTTTCATTGATTCATCATTTCATTCATTACTTTCATCATCACCATGAGCTTTACCCTTCATTCTCATGATACTATGCCTAAGCCTATAAAAGACCTTCATCGGTGGTGCCCAGCACCAAGTGGTCATAGTACCTAAGGTAAAGTTCAGGTATACCATTGTCATACGCTATGCCCTTCATGCTCATGATATTGGACCCAAGCCTATAAAAGACCTTCATTGGTGGTGCCCAACACCAGGTGGTCACAGTACCTAAGACATGCAACAAGGGTTCATCCATATGGTCAATCACAAAGAAAGACCCCAATGTGCATCCATTGGGGTAGCTGACCCGCAAACCATTGAGCTAACACCTATAATGGGTGTGCACCTCCATACATTTGCTTGTAAGCCTTTCTTACATTCATTCTTTCTTTCATTAATGCATGCATTCATCAACATCTTCCCCTTTCATTATCTTTCACTTTACGTTACATATTACTTCGTTCATTCATTATCATAACACGTAAAGTCATGGTAAAGATAAACATACATCATCATAAAGAACATAGAAATATCATTCATACGTAATTATGCAAGGCATCATACATACATAACAAACATCATGTATAACCATGCATCATCATCATCATAAACATCAATCACATAACATAACATGCCCATCATACCATCTATGACCCCAAAGGTCAACTTACATAAACCCGAGGGAATCTCCTAGGTCAAAGCCTACGTTACCTCTTTTTCCCTAAAAAGTGAGAATTTTTATAAGTGTTCATCCGCATTTCCTATAGTTCATCCGCATTTGCTATAGTTCATCCGCATTGGCCTTATTGTTCATCCGGATTGGATTTACTCATCCGCATTTCCTAGACTTAGTCAAATGCTCATCCGCATTGACTTTAGCCGCGTTTCCCAGACTTAGTCAAATGCTCATCCGCATTTCACAGACTTAGTCAAATGCCCATCCACATTGACATACCTCATCCGCATTTCCCAGGCTTAGTCAAATTCTCATCCGCATTTCATGCACTTAGTCAATGTTCATGCACATTGACTTCATCCGCATTGACTTACCCATTGGTTAATATTCATCCGCATTAACCCTTCCATCCGCATTTACTTCCAAACACTTAGGAAGATTTGAAAACTTATCATGTGGGTCTGAAACATCATATTCGATCTCCATGCAACATTCCTCAGGTTCTAAGCTTAAATCTTACCCTCTAAGCCTTAGAAACACAATCATACATCATCAAGCATGAACATAGTCACACATCACATCATAACATCATCATACACACATTCAAGCATACGGGTCCGAAACCCAGTTTAATAATAACATACATTCGTGCATCTCCAGCCCTAAAATCAGTTAAAAACCAGTAAAAGAGGGGTCCTAGAACTCACCTTTGCAGCTTTTGAGTATGGCTTCCTCCAAAGTCGTTTGCAAATTGAATTCAACCGCTACGAAACCCACTAAAAACACACCCGAACGCATATAAACACTCATAGGCATAAACCCGAGGACATAACTGGTTAAGAACATCATAAAACACGAATTCTCACCTTGAATTCAAATTCTTTCTTCTTGTTCTCCTTCAAACCCGAGCTCTGCTCTTTCTCTCTCTAAAATTCTGAACACAAAAGTGAAAAGTGGCATGGAATGGGCGGCCATACTACTTTTCTACTACATAAAAGTAAATCTTGTACTTTTTACATGTTTAACCCCTCATCTTGGGTTAAATAGCATTTCTTTCTTTTCCTTCGCTTTATTCTTCTCTTTCTTTGACTTTAAAATAAACGGGTGTTACAAGTCCACCCCCCTTAAATAGGTTTCATCCTCGAAACCTATTATTCCCCAAAGAATTGTGGGTAATGTTGTCTCATCTCTTCTTTAGTCTCCCACGTAGACTCGGATGCCTTCCTGTGCTTCCACTGTACACACACAAGGGGAACCACTTTATTCCTCAGCCTCTTTTCCTTCCAATAAATGATTGCCACTGGTTGCTCCACATAATTGAGCCGTTCGTCTACTTTGATATCCTCCAGTGGAACAATCATGCCTTCATCAGCTAAGCACTTCCTCAGATCAGATACATGGAATGTCGGGTGGATTTCACTTAACTCATTGGGTAACTCTAGTCTATAGGCTACCTCTGATACTCGAGCAATGACTTGGAAAGGGCCTATGTACCTCAGGCTCAACTTGCCCTGCTTTCGGAAATGAATGATACCCTTCCGAGGTGAGACCTTCAACATAACCCGGTCACCCACCTGGAACTTAATCGGTCTGCATCGTTTATCGGCATACGACTTCTGTCTATCTTTGGCTGCCTTCATGAAGGCTTTGATCTTCTCAAGCTTCTCAGTCGTAGCCTCGATTACCTTGACGCTCCCTAACTCTTTTTGACCAATATCACCCCAATAGACGGATGTTCTACATCTCCTACCATATAGCATCTCATAAGGTGGCATACCAATGTTGGCATGAACACTGTTGTTGTATGAGAATTCGACTAACGGTAGGTGGTCATCCCAACTTCCACCAAAATCAATCACACATGCCCGAAACATGTCCTCCAACATCTGAATGGTCCTTTCTGACTGACCATCAGTCTGAGGGTGATAAGCCGTGTTAATGTGTAACCTCGTCCCCATTGCGTCGTGGAATTTCTTCGAGAATTTAGGTGTAAACCAGGTGTCACGATCAGACACAATGGATACCGGCACACCGTGACGAGTTACAATCTCCGTGATGAACAGATCAGCCAACCTCTTGGAGGAATATGTCTCGCGAATCGGTAGGAAGCGAGCACTCTTCGTCAGAGGGTCCATAATCACCCATATGGCATCGTACCTTTTCGGAGTACCTGGCAGCTTCATAATGAAATCCATGGTGACGTGATCCAACTTCCATTTTGGTATATCCAAATGTTGGATCTTCCCATACGGCTTTTGATGCTCGGCCTTCACCTGTAAGCAAGTAAGGCACTTACTCACATGCTCCACCATATCGCGCTTCATACCTGGCCACCAATAATTCTTCTTCATATCATGATACATTTTCGTGGCACCAGGATGAATGGAATATCGCATCTTGCAAGATTCATCCATACTCTTCACCCGTAGATCCCCAAATCGAGGAATCCACACACGTCCAAATTGGGTTTTACCACCAAGTGTGTTTTCACCCAATTCCCTAACCAGACCTCTCATCCTTTCAGAGTTAAGAACATCTTCTTTTAGTGCCTCATCTTGAAACTCTTTAACATGCTTCATTACATCAAAGGTCATGATCAGTTGGTATGCTTTCACCCGAATCGGCTCAGGCCTCTCTTTTCGGCTAAGGGCATCAACCACCACATTGGCCTTGCCCGGATGGTAACGGATCTCACAATCATAATCATTTATAAGTTCCAACCACCGTCACTGCCTTATGTTCAGATCCTTCCACTCAAAGAAGTACTTCAAGCTCTTGTGGTTAGTGAAAATGGTGCACTTCGTCCCGTACAGATAGTGCCTCCAAATCTTTAACGCTAAGACCAAGGCTATGAGCTCCAAGTCATGAGTAGGGTAATTGAACTCATGAACCTTTAACTGTCAGGATGCATAGGCTATGACCTTCCCTTTTTGCATTAACACGCACCCAAACCCTGAGTAGGAAGCATCAGAATAAACCCTAGATCCTTGCTCCCATCGGGTAATGACAGAACAAGAGCTTGAGTCAACCTCGCCTTTAATTCTTCAAATGCTTTCTCTTGAGATTGACCCTATACGAGCTTCACGTATTTTTGGGTCAACTTGGTTAGTGGAGAAGTGATCTTGGAAAGGTCTTGAATGAATCTCCTGTAGTAACCCACCAAACCCAAGAAGCTGCGAATCTTGGATGGCGTCTTTGGAGATATGAATTGCATCACTGCCTCCACCTTAGCCGGGTCCACCATGATCCCCTCGGGATTCACCACATGACCCAAGAACTGAACTTCACGCAACCAAAATACACACTTGGAGAATTTGGCATATAGTTTCTCCCTTCTCAACATCTACAAAACCTCTCGAATATGACCGGCATGCTCATCCTCGCTTTTTGAATAAATCAAGATATCATCAATGAACACAATCACTAATTTATCCAGCATCGGTTGACACACCCGATTCATCAGATCCATAAAAGCAGTTGGCGCATTGGTCAAACCAAAAGACATGACGAGAAACTCGTAGTGATCATAGCGCGTGCGAAAAGCTGTTATAAGGATATCCGACTCCTTCACCATCAATTGATGATAACCAGATTGAAGGTCGATCCTTGAAAACCAACTAGCACCTTCAAGCTGATCGAACAAATCATCTGTTCTCGGTAAGGGGTAGCGGTTCTTCACTGCCAACTTATTCAGCTCACGGTAGTCAATACACATCCTCATACTACCGTCTTTCTTCTTCACAAACAAGACCGAAGCACCCCAAGGAGAGATAATCGGTCTTATGAACCCCTTATCAAGCAGCTCTTGCAACTGCTCCATCAGCTCCTTCATCTCCATCGGAGGTAACTGATATGGTGCCTTGGCAATAGGTTCGGCACCCGGTATCAGATCAATCTGAAATTCAATCTCTCTATCAGGTGGCACTCCTAGTAAGTCTTCTGGGAACATGTCTGAAAAGTCACACACAACCGGTACATCAGACAGTTGTGGTGTTGCGTGTCTACATCCTTTACATAGGTCAAGTAGGCACTACATCCACGCCTCATACACTTTACCGCCACCACCATCGAAATCACTTTCGGAATTGTGTTGACCCGATCACCATAAACCATCAGTACTCCTGTCAGGTGCTGATAGCCGAATCATCTTCTTGCGACACATAATGTTCGCCTCGAAGTCTGCTAACCAATCCATCCCAAGAACCAAATTGAACCCACCTAAGGTCATCACAAACGATCTAAGAGGAAACTTATGACCCTCAAGTTCCACGTTACATTCTCTATCACCTCAGAGATCCTGGTAGACTTACTTATGGCAGTTTCAACATCGAAGGGCGCATCAACACGTCTATTACTAACAGGCAGCTTAGCACAGATAGCAACATAAATAAAACTTTTACCGGCACCCGAATCGAATAACACAGAAGCTAAAGTTTGGTTCACTAGAAACGTACCGAACACAACGTCAGGGTCCGTCCTAGCCTCCTCATGTGTCATGGTGAATACCCTAGCGCTCGCCCTTGGTCCTTCACCTCCAGTTTTCTTTGGCCCGGAACCCTCAGCCCTTGGCTTCATAGACTCCCTATTCATATGACCATCTTCACCACAGTTAAAGCACCAGGCCGTACGATAGCCCATGGCCATGTACACCGCCTTCCCACATTTAAAGCACAAGTTTGACCCAAACTGACATTCCCCACTATGCTCTCTCCCACACCTACCACACTTCTTCATACTCGCACCCGACGTGACCACACGACGGTCGTCCACCCTTGCCTTCTTTTTACCCGGCGAGGCATCACCCCTACCAAACCTCTTCCCATTCTAGTGTCTATCACCTCCACCCTTCCGACTACCTTCAGCCACCACCACCACACCCCTTTCTTCATATAACCTTCCCGCCAAATCCACCGCCGACCTAACGTGCTCGGTCGGGCGACAATCATGTGCCTGCCAATATCTGCTGGCAATCCCTGAATATACCTCTTGATCTTTGGAGATAGAGGTGTCACCTAATCCGGCACCAGACGTGCCATTTCATTAAATTTGGTCGTGTACTGTTGGTATGTCATCGTTCCTGCCTCCAGTTGCAGAAACTCCCTCTCGACCTTTTTCATTTCCTGATGATGACAAAACTCCTCGATCACCAAATTCTTCAACTCCGACCATCTCATTCTTCCAATGGATTTGCTACCCTCGGCTCGGACTATATTGTCCCACCAGCACAGAGCCGAGTCCACAAAAGAGTGGGTAGCAAACTTAAGCTTCTGGTCCTCTCGGCACTCGCTGATTGAAGTACACCCTCTATTTCCCTCACCCACCGGTGAGCAGCAGCAACAGTGTCGTTACCATCAAAAGTAGGGGGCTTGCATCTCATAAACACCCCATAGTTATAGCCTCGTACCGTCTCCTGCATAGGCTCAGCTTCTTCCTCTAGTTCTTCGTCTTCAGACGGAACCGTCTCAGTCTCGGGTTGTCTTCTTTCGCCTGTAGGTCTACTCCTTTCCCTTCTCTCCCCTTCTCTGACTTCCTTTATCACTTCGGTCACCATAGACGGTAGGATTGTCTGCATGACTTGATGCACTTCCTCAACAACTGCCTCCTTTACTGAGGCTCTCAGGTTAGCACTCTCATCTCCGCCCTCCGGATGAGGGGTTCGTGGTTCTTCATGAACCACCTTTTTGGCCCTAGGCCTTCCTCTCGTAACCCGTGGTTCAGCACCACGTCCGCCACCACGCGAAGCTTTAGATGATCTACCACCAGCCATCCTCTAACTCACATTGAAAGATTTAAACACTAATACGGTCATTCAAGGAAACCTCTAAGTTTATGGCAAGTATAGTTAGTCCCTAATTATAGTGGCTAGTTGTGATTAGCCACTTACTTACTCTTCATACCCCAAGCATTACCTGTCCTCACTACATTAGTATTTAAATCTACATACAACACATAACCACATATCATGCGCACATAAAACCAGTTATCTTTAAGAAAATACCTGATGGCACGCAGCTACACAGATTGGCATCCTTTCCCTTCCATCCCATTCTCAGCTTAAGTTAAGGTTTATTTTGAAAATTTACCCATTTCACTTAAACTTTGGTTCTGATACCAACTTGTAAGGTCCCGTTTCCGGGACGCTTATAGCTGGTCATTCATTGCACATAAAACATACATTTATAGTTATTTTACATAAACATTCGTAGTAGAAACATTCAAAAAGGGCATTTCATTTCATCATAAAAACTTTTGAAAATAATGCATCGTTTGTCGGTTACAAAATTACATTTGTTGTATTACATCACAAAAGCTTTGAACAAATGGATGCCATCCAAAAGAGCTGAGCAGTTGGCTCGTGCCATCCTCAGCAACATTACCTACCAACTGGAAACACATAAAAGTCAACGTTGCTGAGTGAGTTCTAGTTTTATAATAAAACTTACTTTACTTTCATAAAACCATCCTTTCTCTTAAAATCATATTATACTTTACATTTGTTCGAGATCATACATCATACGTACATACACATAATATCATTATTATCTTCGTCATTCTATCGTTCATACTTTCATTCATTCATCATTTCATTCATTAATTTCATCATCACCATGAACTTTACCCTTCATGCTCGTGATACTGTGCCTAAGCCTATAAAACACCTTCATCGGTGGTGCCCAGCAAGAAGTGGTCATAGTACCTAAGGTAAAGTTCAGGTATACCATTGTCATATGCTATGCCCTTCATGCTTATGATACTGGACCTATGCCTATAAAAGACCTTTATCGGTGGTGCCTAGCACCAGGTGGTCAGAGTACCTAAGACGCGCATCAATGGTTTGTCGATATGCTCAATCACAAAGAAAGACCCCAATGTGCATCCTTTGGGGTAGCTAGCCCGCACACCGTTGAGCTAACACCTACAATGGGTGTGCACCTCCATAAATTTGCTTACAAGCCTTTCTTACATTCATTCATTCATTAATGCATGCATTCATCATCATCTTCATCTTTCATTATCTTTCACTTTATGTTACATAATACTTTATTTATTCATTATCATAACACAAAAAGTCATAGGAAAGATAAACATACATCATCATAAGGAACATAGACATATCATTCATACATCATGTATAACCATGCAACATCAACATCATCATCATAAAACATCAGTCATATAACATAACATGCCCATCATACCATCTATGTCCCCAAAAATCAACTTACATAAACCCCGAGAATCTTCTAGGTCAAAGCTTACGTTACCTCTTTTTCCCCAAAAAGTCAAAATTATTCTGAGTGTTCATCCGCATTTCTTATAGTTCATCCGCATTTGCTATAGTTCATCCGCATTGGCCTTATTGTTCATCCGCATTGGATTTACTCATCCGCATTTCCCATACTTAGTCAAATGTTCATCCGCATTGACTTCATCCGCATTTCCCAAACTTAGTCAAATGCACATCCGCATTGACTTCATCCGCATTTCCCAGACTTAGTCAAATGCCCATCCACATTGACATACCTCATCCGCATTTCCCAGACTTAGTTAAATGCTCATCCGCATTTCATGCACTTAGTCAATGTTAATCCGCATTGACTTCATCCGCATTTGACTTCATCCGCATTGACTTACCCGTTGGTTAATGTTCATCCGCATTAACCCTTTCTATCCGCATTTACTTCCAAACACTTAGGCAGATTTAAGAACTTATCAAGTGTGTCTAAAACATCATATTCCATTTCCATGCACCATTCATCATGTTCAAAGCTTAAATCGTACCTTCTAAGCCTTAGAAACACAATCATACATCATCAAGCATGAACATAGTCACACATCGCATCATAAAATAATCATACACACATTCAAGCATACGAGTCCGAAACCCAGTTTAAGAAAAACATACATTCATGCATCTCCAGCCCCAAAATCAGTTAAAAACCAGTAAAAGAGGGGTCCTAGAACTCACCTTTACAGCTTTTTAGTATGGCTTCTTCCAAACTCGTTTGCAAATTGAATTCAACTGCTAAGAAACCCACTAAAAACATACCCAAACACATACAAACACCCATAAGGATAAACCCGAGGACATAACCGGTTAAGAACATCATAAAAATACAAATTCTCACCTTCAATTCAATTTTTTTCTTCTTGTTCTTCTTCAAACCCGAGCTCTACTCTTTCTCTCTCTAAAATTCCAAACTCAAAAGTGAAAAGTGGCATCGCATGGGCGGCCATGCTACTTTTGTACTACATAAAAAGTAAAACTTGTACTTTTTACATGTTTAACCCCTCATCTTGGGTTAAATATCATTTCTTTCTTTTCCTTCACTTTGTTCTTCTCTTTCTTTGACTTTAAAATAACCGGGTGTTACAACACGTGTATCTACAAACTCTCCCTTGGACCTAGTTTACTCTATCGTCTAACATTTTTCACATGTTCTTGGAACTTCTTGTACTTCTCTTCTCTTGTGAATCCTATATGTATCTCTAATGCAAAGCAGAGTCATACAACATGTTGGAATTTTAGAGCTTGTACAATATCTTGCGTGTCATTGGCCACTTGTATAAAGTATAGACATCTTCAGTCGACAAGTTAGTGAGCCATATTGGGTCAAATAACCTCATTGTCTCTATTTTCCCATCTTTTTTCAAAACTATGACCGCTTCCCCTGTCCCGCAATGATAATACCACCATTTGAAGTGTGGAGTGAAGTCCTAAGACATTTCCCGTAAGGGAGTCTTGGACATTGTGCACGGAGGACTCCACTTCAGCACTACTTAGGCTATCCAGATATAGGATCCACTTCAGACTTTTGAATGAACCTCTTCAGTTATTAAGGTCTGAAGTTTACTATTGGACCAAAAGAACCAATGAGCCGGATCAGAAAAACTTAAGTCCCACAGACGTCACAACAATTGCTGAAGTCCACAACAGCTGAAGACACAAGTGCTGAAGACAAAATCTAAACACACAAGTGCTAAAGACAAAGTCTGAAGACACAAGTGCTGAGGACAAAGTCTGAAGACACAAGTGTTGAAGACAATTGCTGAAGACAAAGTCTGAAGACACAAGTGCTGAAGGCAAAATCTGAAGACACAAGTGCTGAAGAGAAACTCTGAAGACAGGTGCTCAAGACAAAGTCTGAAGACACAAGTGCTAAAGACAAAGTCTGAAGACAAGTACTGAAGACAGTCTGAAGACAAGTGCTGAAGACAAGTACTGAAGACCAAGTATCAGACATTGTCACAACAGCTGAAGAGGTCTTCTTCAGTAGTTGTGACGATTTTCTTTCAGTAGTTTTATGTTTTTCTTTTCAGTAGGTTTGTAAAACGACTGAAGAGCTTGTTCTTCAGTCGTTGTAGTTTCAGTAGTTTCATATCAGTAGTTTTATGTTTTGTACTTAGCACTCTGATATGTTCTCAGTAGTTGTGAACATTTCAGTAGTTTGTTAAGTTTTAGTTATTTTTGTAATAAATCTACCAGATGTCACTATCCCGTGATATCAGCAGTGATTGCACTCTATATAAGGAGTGTCAACCTAATTGTAATCGGTGAATGATTGAGCAGAAACATTTGATATTATTGAAACATTCCTTTTCACAGAAATATATTCTCTCGTTACAACCGTATTTGTTCTTAATGCATACGAATATCAAATTCTTGCTATAATTTGTCTAATTCTTGTTCTTATTCCGCTGCGTTACACTCTAATCCATCAAACTTGAGATCACTGATCCTGTCATTTACCCACCTAGTGTGGTATTCCTTCTTTAATGCATCCTCAAACCAACCTGACATCTTTCTTGGATTTGTGTATAACAGATCTAGGCATGCCAATCGGTTGAGCTCAAAACCAGGAAGAGTCGTCACATCATGTGGATATCTGAAGTACTAAATCCCTTTTTCCCTTTTCACAGCATCAACATTCATATCTTCAAAATATGCCCATGCTATAATCTTGCCTGACACTTTCTGAAGTCGTTTGACTATATAAAGCTTGGTGTAGGCATTTTGCTTTGGGGGCGCGCTTGGGGCTTCCATCTCTGCAAAACAAGCTACCCATTATGCTTTCTTGATATCAACATTAGCATCCAAAGCTTAGGTTGTGCTTTCTTCTTTCTCTTTTTCTTTCTCCATTTCATCCAACTTCTCAAAAGTACCACTGCCAAACGTTTCACCCAAGTTGGGGATAACGTGTCCTTCTAGTTCAGTGTACTGTGGATAGTGCTCTACAATGACATCCTCTATCTCAATTTCATCCACCTCTTTTAGCTCATCATCACTCACGACATCAACTTCTATAGCATCTTGGGCAAGCTCGTGAGGATTCAATCTGAATATTTGAGCGAGCTGCTCGTCTGATAGATCATTTATAATCTCTACTTCCTCCGGTGTGTAGGTCATAGATCTTCTAACAATCCCTTGCAAGTCAAGAATCATGGTAAGTTGAGTCTTGACTTGCTGAAGGGGAGCAATATCATATTCATCTGTCTGTTGGTCTTCATTTTTCCTTGGTAAGTAGTCTCTTCAGTTTGAGGAGCTGAGGACGAGGCTCCTTGATCTTGATTTCTTTTGGTCCGTTTCTCCTTAACTGGTGGATTAGAGGCTGACATGGATGCATCACATTCTTGGTCATCCTCGTCATTATCATCACCTTCTTTTCCTTTTCCACTTCCTCCAGCTCCCTCGTCATCACCATCATCTTCATCCTCCTCAACATCATCATCGTCATCCCCATCATCACCATCCATGATCTTTGACGGCTCATTCTTTGATCCTTTAAGCTTTAGCAAAATATACTTAGTCTTCTTCTTAAGTTCTTCAATGCGCTTTAGTGACACCAACACCAGCTCGTTTTGACATGTTAGTACATGGTGTGCTCGGCCTAAGGCTCTCTCATACTGAGCGTTCTTCTTACTCAGTTGAGAGATTTGCTTTGCTAGAACAGCATTCACCGCCATTAGCTGATTGATCTGAGCGGCCCTCAAATCATGAGTAGAAATAAGCTTTAGCACCATCCGGTTCAGGCTGTCCAGCTACTCCTCCAACCCAACCATGGGTAGAGTAGGTCTTTTGTGAATGTGGATTGGGTAGAGGGACCCGCTTGGTGAGTGGTTGTGATGGTGGTGGATGTGGTGAAAATGGGTGGAGGGAAGGGAATGGATTGTGTTGGAGTAGGTGTATGAGTGGTGGATTGAGTGGTGGTTGTGTAGTGGGTGTGGTAGTGATGGTAGTGGGTGTGGTGGTGGTCGTTGTTATGGTTGTGGTAGTGGTGGTGGCTGTGGTTGTGGTAGTAGTAGCAAAGGATGTGATCAAAGTAAACCTCAGCCTCTTACGCTTTTTCCCATGGGGATGGGCCATCATCTTCTTCCTTGAGCCCTCGGAGACAGAGGCTCCCCCTGAGCTGTCTGGCTGGTTTGGGTTTAAGTAGGATTAGTGACATCTATAGCAGCACCCTTTGACCCAGCCTGACGTCCGCCAACCGCCTCTTTCCCTTTGTTAGTAGCCACAACTCGGCTACCAACTGTCCTCACCAGTGGCTCCTCATCAGACTCTTCCTTTTCATCAAACAGGAAGTCTTGTTGGAAGGCAGCCTTCTCAGCTCCACCAGGTGCCTCACCACCTTGACCATCATCATGGTCAGCATCATCATCATCTTCTTCATCACTGAGTAGCTCAATTGGCTCAACATCTGAGTCACAATCATCGTGACGCCACATCTTTCTAGAGTGCACCACATACTCTTCACTAGCCAAGTGCCCGAACAATCTCCTGACTGGGGGCTTCACCTGCTTCCCTCATTAGACCTTCATCCTACTCAATGTAGTATCATCCATTACCTCCAGAACTACAACATCATCCCTCTCTTTGGTAGCAAAGGAAGCTTCTCATCATTAATCATCTATAAAAACCTCGGGTACATATAGAAGACTTCATTGCCTTTTGCTTCTAGGTTCTTGATCATATAGAGAAGAGCATGTGCGAAAAACTGAACAGATGGTTTTGCACCAGAGAAACATAAGCATTCTAGATTTGATCTAACATCTCATCAAACCCTCCTCTCCTTGATGCTATGCACTTCAGAATGACATGAGCCAAGTCCTTAAACTGAGGGTAGAGGTTGCCCTTGTTGAGCACACCTGCTTTGATGTTCCTAGTGTACTTCATCCGCAGAAAGCATCCCGGAACAGTCAGAGGGTGTAGCATGGTTAGATGGGCATCATCCTCACCCAGATCCAGGACTCGCCTTGATCGTCAGTAGTAATACTAATCTCCTATCCGAAGATCGAGCTCTGAATACTGTGGGGCTCTATGGATATGTCTATTGAGGCACCTTCCTAGAAGGTCTACTGTATAGATCAGTAGGGTGTGCATGGAGCAGATATGGCCTTGATGATCCTCGATCTCCTTAGAAAGGCTATGATCTTAGCAAACTCTAAAGCATTCCGAGTAGTTGCTTCTAAGTGAGCACAGATATATGCTTCGTGCTCATCGTTCATCTATCAGCCATGTTGCTACAACACAAGAAACATATACGTTACATTAATGCATAACATAAGATAGTTGGAACTAAGCGGTTTTGATCATACTGGTTGAGTGGTGCGACTAAACTATACGACTGAGTTTTATTCGTACGATTGAGTTAAGTCGTGCGATTGCGCCTGCGGCTAAGTTTAGTCGTGCGATTGAGCCTGCGACTCAACTTAGTCGTATACGACATCATGGGGTTGAGTCAGTCGTGAGACTAAATCCAAACGCATGATTCATTCGTGCGATTGAATCGTGTGCCTGGCTCAATCTTGCGACTGAGTTTCATCAGCATGACCATTTGTATCCCTCACTGTAAAACCCCATAGATGTGAATCTTGACAAAACTTTATATTAGACATCGTGTTTAGACTCATTAGACTAGCAGAGACTCGAAATAACACTTAATGTCCTATAAACCAAATTTTATGTCCAGTTAAGCAGTCTATTTTAGGCTTTAGTCTCGGTTCAAGGTTTTAGCAAAATTGGTCTTAAAGATGCGATTTAACATGTTCATTTGATTTATTCCAGTCACCCAGTACCTGTAGATGAGTATACTAATGCTTCAGTCGTGCGATTGGGGTCAGTATCACAATAAGTAGGTAAGAACAGGCAAATGAAATTTGGGCAGAGTTTCTGTGAGTATGGGCAATTTCAGAGAACTTGAAGGGTGGTAAGGGTTACGACTGACTAACCCCCTTATTTATAATATTTTAAATGTTAGTCGTTCGATTGTACCCATAATTATACTCCATTCGTGCGACTGGGCCCATACTAATGCTTCAGTCGTGCGATTGGGGTTCAGTTGTGCGACTGGTTCATACTCCTTCATTCATTCGTACAATTGGTTCAGTCTTGTAGTCCAATCGCATGGTTGTCCCATACTCATGGTCCAATCATGTGACTGGCTCATACTTGTGGTTCAATCGTGCTATTGGCTCATCTTTATGATTCAATCGTACGATTGGCTAATACTTATTAGCTTGAACTATTACACTTTCAAACACTTACCATTTTTTAACTATTGATTATAACATTATGACCTTTGATCATCTCCGACATGATCCTATTACTTTAAAACCGATTGGTCACCTCAGACGTGATCCTTTTAATTTAAAAACCGATTGGTCACCTCAGACGTGATCCCTTTTAGTGAGTGATTCATAGAATTCAGCTAGTTGTATAGTCCGTCGTCTACACTACAAAAGACTAGAAAATAGAAAACAACTTTGAAATTTAAAAGAAAACAAGACATATTTTGTTGTTTTGGGTTTGAGCAAAAAAACATCAAGTTAATTTGATCATTTCTAAAACGATTCATTATGGAATCATACCGGTATATCAAAATCGCTTGGGAACCCCTTTTTAATATGCATTTTGATGCAAGATTTTTGTTTTGTCGAAGAGTCAATAGCACTTTCAAGAAATCATACTAGGGCTATAAAATGTACACAATGATTTTGACTTTCAAGAATTGCAGCCACAATGATTGTCAGTATGTTTGTCCACTTAAATCCACACACAGATTTTTCACTTACATTGGTGATGAATCTGGATAGAGTATTTCAACAAGCATTTGTGGATCTATCACTTATATGATAATCAATATTCCTCAGGAGATTTTTGAGCGGTGTACGGGTATTTGACAAGAAGAAACTATTCTAAGAGCTTTCAAAGAGATGCCAAGCCTCAGGTCAGTGCCATCGCACAACAGAGAGGCGCAAACAACAATGAGTTCTAGAATATTTAGGTTATGCTTATCCTCATGTCAGTGCCACCACACAGCAGAGAGGCACACAACTTATCTTCTTGTTAGAGCATATGTTTTTCTTTTGCACATAATGCACCAACAACATTAGTCCTGATTGCTTTTAGCAGTTTTTACATCTGCTTTGCTCATATTTATGGTCATCCGCACACATTTGCGGCATTTATTTTGCCCGTCACCCCTTATTGGAAAAGCGTTGATTGTGTTAACCAGGAATAAAATGACAACCCATAGCAGGTTGAACAAATTAGTTTGAATTTTAATTCAGCAATGAAGTCTACTCATCTATTGTGTAGAATCTATCGACACATCATATAATGAACTAGCAACCTCTAGGTCTACTTTCTCTATGTTACCTCAGTAGCAGAGTAGTTTAACTATCATTTTTCTTTAGTTGTGCCAAGACTTCTCAGACTTCAAATTTGAATTTTGCATTTTCAGTAAATTAGTTTTGAAGTCCCAACCAATTTGTTCACTGTATACTATCATTTTCCATAAGCTTTGAATCAAAATCACAGATTTGATTTCACTTTTTTTAGCTAAACTGCGATCCACCCTTGTTTTTTAAGTAAATAAATATAGCAACAAATTAAATACTAACCTAAAACTATTTTCCACCTAAAATTCTAAAACCGAAAATCTTTTTGTGTTTTTGGATTTTAATAGATAGGAAAATAAAATAAAAGAAAGAAAATAATAATAAACTAAAAACCTAATTGTCGGACTAAGAATTGTCTTATTCTTGAATCACTTCACATTTTTTGTCACGCCATTAACCTTTAAAAGATATAAAAACCGTGGTTTGTCAAATGCTTTTGTGTAGAGGTCGGCGCATTGAAAATCATTATTGATTTCAACCACATCGATTAATTGCATTTCAAAACAGTCACGTATAAAGTGATATTTAATACTGATGTGTTTTGTTATAGGATGTTGGACTGGATTTTTGGTTATAGCAATTGCACCAAAATTATCAACAAAAATAGGGGTGCTAGAAAATTGCAAACCGTAGTCACACATTTGTTGTTGAATCCAAATGATTTGTGAACAGCAACTTGCAACAACAACGTATTCAGCTTCACATGTTGAGAGAGCAACTGATGTCTGCTTCTTACACTGTCAGGTGACTAACCGTCTGCCAAAGAACTGACATCCCGCTGATGTTGACTTGTAATTCATCTTGCAACCACCATAATTCGAGTGACTATACGCTGTAAGCTCAAAGTTATCATCATGGGGATACCACAACCAGAGTTTTGGAGTACCCTTAAGGTAATGAAAGTTCCTTTTAACCCTGATGAGATGATTTACTTTTGGTTTCGCCTGATATCCGGATCAAAGATACGTGGCGTACATGATATTAGGATGTGCGGCTATGAGATACATGAGAGATCCAATCATTCCTCTATACATGATAGCATCAACCAGATAACCATTTCTGTCGGGTGCCATGTCATGGTTCGTGGAAAGTGGAGTTCCAGCTGCCGAAGGATTCTCCATGTTGAATGGACTGAGGATATCTCCTACATATTTGGCCTCATGCAGGAAGATTCCCATTGGTGTCCGATCCACCTGTAAGTCGAGAAAGAATTTCATCTCCCCCATGGCACTCATCTCAAACTCTGCTTTCATTATAGATTAGAATTCTTTACATAATTCTTGGTTTTTGGAACCGAAGATTATGTCACCCACATATATCTGTACGAGCGGTAAATCTCCATCCTTTTCTTTGATGAACAATGTATAGTCAATAACTCCTCTACGAAAACCATGTTTCACAAGATGAGTTGAGAGTTTCTCATAGCAGGTTCTAGGGGCTTGATGGAGCCCGTGAAGAGCCTTGTACAGCTTGTAAAATCAAACCCGATGTTAAGGATCCTTAAATCCTTCGGGTTGACAGACATAGACCGTTTCACATATTTCACCATGAAGGAATGCACTCTTCACATCTAGTTGATAAACTTTAATCTTCATGTTGGATGCATAGGCTAGAAATATACGTATTGCTTCCATCCTTGCCACCAGTGCAAACACATCATTTTGGTATATGTCTTCGACTTGTCAAAACCTTGAACTATAGTATAGCCTTATTCCTGATTATGACCCCTTGGTCATCTTTCTTGCACTTCAGCACCCATTTAGTGCCAATCACCTTAGCACCTTTTAGTTTGTCCAGAAGGGTCCATACTCCTAATTCCTTGAACTGTAGGAGTTCTTCTTGCATTGCGCTGACCCAAGCCTCACCGTTTTAGGCTTCACTAACATATTTTGGCTCAAATTGAGACACAATACATCAACATGAAGCATCGTGAAGATATCCTTTTTCCATGACTAAGGCATAATCAGCTGAGTATAGCTGATTTCTTGTGTGTACTCCCAATCAAACATCCCCAATGATGTTGTCCAAGGGATGATAAACATTTATCCAAGATCCAGGAGTTGTGGGAACAACTACCTTAGTATCCAGATTGTTAAACCCAGGTTCAGATGTTGTAGCTAGTTGAGTATCAGGTTCCGACATGTCAGAGGCATCATGAATTGATGGTTGTCTAGTTTCATTGGTCGGACCCTGTTCCTCTTGGTCCAAATTTATAGTCTCAACTACTTCATCATCATAGGAAGAATCAATTACTTCAAGGTCTCCCCATGAAGGGCCAGAAGTATCATCTAATGGACCAGTTGATGTCGAGTCTTGTGGAGGACTGTTTAGAACGTCGTACATCATCCTAGCAGAAAGCTCGTCATCAGTTTGAGAAGGCGTCATATTGAAGGATTAAAGAACCCATCGTAATCGAAGAAGCAGGAGGGTCCTTTGCCAACAAGGGGGGTGGTGTATCTTTGAACATCAACATTGCATCACACTTCTACGTGACCTGTTGAGTTGTTATAAAATCTCTTTTCTCATATGCTATATCCGAGAAAGATACCTTCTTCTGCCTTCTTAGTGAACTTCCCGGTCTGAGTCTTCTTCAATGTGCGCCTAACAGTCTACATACTCCAGGTTGGGTTTACGTTACTAGAGCAGTTCATAACATGTTTTCCCATGTCATTTGACCACTAAGACTCGATTGAGCGTGTAACAAGCATTAGCCACCACCATATTCCAGAATTAAATTGGCAGTTTCGAGTCGGCTAGCATTGTCCTGGTAGTCTCTATCAAGTCCCGATTATGCCTTTCAGCAACGCCATTCATATGTGGAGTGTAGGAAGAAGTAAATTGATGTACGATTCCTCTCTCTCTACAGTATGTCTCCATCCACTAATTCTTCAATTTAGTGTTATTGTCTAATCGAGTCTACCTTACTTTCAGCTTGTTGAGTGATTCCAGAGTAGTTATCAGATGTTTGAACAATTCAAAAGTTTTTGATTTGGCTTTCAGAAACATCACCCAAGAGAATCTTGAGTAATCACCTGTTACTACAAAGCAATATGGATCTCCAGCAATGCTCTTAATGCCTTGTGAGCTCTTTTGGTCTATTTCCCTTTCTTGCATGCTACACAAAAATCTGGTAGTTGGAAATTCTTGACACTTACTCCATTCACTAAATCATTCTGAACCAAATGATTAATCTTCCTAGGATTGATATGTCCCATTCTCCTATTCCACAAGACTGAGTCCCTCTCAGTTGATTTTGAAAAGAATCATTGAACAGTGGTGATCAGTTGTGTAGGCTTTTAATAGAACCAAGACATATAAGTCTTTATATCTTCAAGCTGACATAAGAACATTATCCTCCTCAATCACACAGTCTTTGTTCAACATGTAGCACTTTTTGTTGTCAAATACAACTTTGAATCCTTTATCATAAATCGGGGAGGGTGAAAGTAAGTTGTTCTATAGTTGTTGAACACAGTTGACCTTGTCAAACTTTACTTTCTCGTTTCCTACTTCGCCTTGTGCGGTGATGTAACCTCCTTTGTTTCCAGCAAATGACACATGTCCCCCTTTAATATGTTTGACGTTAAAAAGGAGGGGCGAATTCCCTGTCATGTGCATGGACGCCCCACTATCAATAATCCAGGTATTAGTGATAGGGTTGTAGCGGACACCCTACACATTCAAACAAACTTATTAGTTCTTATTTGGGACCCAAGCCTTAACTGGCTTGGATGACCCAGAGGAATCACACATCATAAACTTAACCCATTGTCCTTTAGAGGATGTGGGTGTATCTTTCTTCTTATTTTCCTCACTATCAGACACTTTACTTGATTTTTCTTTCTATAAACCAGTTTTGTGCAAAGCCTGTTTATGGTAAACAGACGACTTGCTTATTGTTTGAACTTTAGGTTCCCTAATACTCTTAGGTGAGTATTAGATCTCGTCTTAGGTGGAGTATTAGCATCATAAAGTTCAATTTTTTTTCCGCGTGTCTGATAATAAGGACAATTAGAAGAGATATGCTGTCGTTTTCCACAACTGTATCAAGATCTCGCTTCTACATATTGAAGAAAACTTTTATATGATGTTGAGTTTGCTAAAGGTGCGAGGTGTGTATAGTTGGGTTTTGTCACTCCTCTTTTAGATCTTTCAGCCTTATTAACAAAATTTATTGTTATAAAGTTTTGAACATCTTTAACTTGCACTTTGTTTGGACTTTGATGATTAACACGTTTTTGGTTAACTGCTTTAGTCATTTTGGGTTCTGAAATGGACGTTGTTAAACAGGCCTTACATTAACCCTTCAAACTTCATCATCCAAATTCTCAACTGGCATCTTGCCTTTTGATTTAAAAGGTGGCTCTTTCTGTTTAGTAACAGATTTCACCGGCTTACCCATGGAATCAGGATCACTAACCAGAGGAGTGGACACCACATGATCCTTAACTGGGTTGTTATTGATAGGTCTACATTTTGTATTCAAAAGGATTTTATTTGGTGGTGGAACTACTTTGTACCCCAACCTTCCCCATTGTTTCATTCTTTCACTAAGTTTTGAAATATATGAGAAGAACTAGCCCAACTATGCAGTTTTTGTTTTCAAGAATTAACCTCAACTTCTAAAACTACTTTTTCCTTTTTGATTTCTTCTAAGGAATTTAAATAAAACTTTATATCATTTTATTGATTTTGGGCAACAACCTCGGTTTCCCTTAGTTGTTTCCCCAAAAGTTCTCTCTTTTCTTTGAAACTGCACTCATTTTGTTTTAATATACAATTAGCTTTAGTGTAGAGTTGTAAGTCATTTACTAAGTTATCATTGTGTTCTAAGAACCTAGCAAATTTTAGATTAATGCTTTCCCTATATTTTTCACATTTAGAATAAGCATATTTTGCAAATAATTGATCTAAAGAACTTACCTGTGAGGAGTCAGTTGAATCAGCCATCAAAACAGAGTTAGACTCTTTTGTTGCTGGAGATTCTGAACTTGTTGCTTTGAGCTCTTCCTCAACTAAGTGATTTACCACATTCACAGCTTCTTCTATATCTAACATTGCTTGCTCAAATGCAATCTCACCTTCACTAGCAGACCCATCATCCAATGCCTCGACAAAGGCACTATTTGATTATCCAGGAGAAACAAATCGGAATGAACAATCTTGCCCTTCATCACCTTAAGCAGTTAGAGCCTTTGTCTTTTTGCTTGAAGAAGCAGTTCCAACCATGTCTTTGTCTTGATGGTTGAATGTGGGAAATGGGTTTCCATTTTTGGTTTTCTTAGGCTTCTCACATTCACTTTTAAAATGCTCTTTTTCACCACAGTTGAAGCATGTGACTTTGGTTTTGTCAAATCCAAAAGTCGTATCTTTAGTGGGTACTAGATTCTGCCCCGTCTTCTTGACAAACTTTTTAGCTCTTCTAACTGCACTTGCTAGAGCCCACATGATGTCCATTCTTTCCAGCTCATTCTCGTCAACTTGCTCGCAATCTTCATCTGCAAGATGACAATTTCCAATCTTCCCGGTAACTAAACCATCATAGGATTGAACAACAGCTGCTAGAAGATCCATATGCTCCTTAGCCACTTCCACTGTGATATTACCGAGATTCTCAGTCTTCAACTTCATAGTATTGGCTTCAGGGACTATGTATTGGGTCCCCGATGACCCTAACGTTTCTGGTCCTGAAGCAGTGCTTTGGGAAGGAGCAGATGAACTAGACGCAAACGCTGTTTGTAATGGTGCTCCTGAAATAACTGGAGTCAGAACTACGTTGTAGAGTGAAGGATTCTAAACGTAGGATCATTTCTTTGACTTGTACTTCATTCTCAGTTCTTCCTCTCTTAAATTCAAGATGAAGTCATTTATGTATAATGCCACAAAAATTTCATTCTGTCTCAGGTTAGACAGAAATGAGTCCTATTTCTCAAGCAAACCATCAGCAAAGCTTGAAACTTTGTCTTCCATTGATGTGGTTATGCCATGAGTGTGCAACGCACTCATTAAATGATAGCATCTGTCAATAATATCGTCTAGGCTCTCATTCCCTATTGAAGAGAATTATCAAACTCCTTCTTAAGAGCTTTAGCCTTTAGTGCCTTCAACGTTGCATTTCCATCGTACCTCTTCTCCAGGGCCTCCCATAGCTTTTTGGTCTGCTTGTTCTCACAAAACTGATGAAAGATGTCTTTCAGTATTGACTGAGTTAATAGGGAAAAAAACTTTCTTCTCAGCATTGAAGAGTATCTTCTGAGCTTCACTCGTTCCTCCCAAGCTTAGCTTCAGTCCATTAGCACTGACTGGTATTGTGTAACCAGTTTCAATGGATGTCCAAAGATTGGGATCTAATGTTAACAACTTTGGCAGTTTATTATGATTACCAATCTCATTCTCCAGAAGTAGTAGGTTCTTGATGCTGAGTCCTTCCCTGCAGTAAATGCAGCAAACTGATCTTCCATATCTACAAACTTGGAACATGGAGAGCATGATAGTTTCAATCATGCATATGGACTTAATGTATGGATCAGTCATGTGAATGAACTATGAGTATGGATCACTCGTGCGAATGAAGAGTACGAATGAATTCAATTGTGCGATTGGATTCAATCATGCGTATGAACAGGACGATTGGAATCAACCGACTGGAGTTGTTCAGTCATGTGAATGAGCTATGCGACTGAGTTCAGTAGTGCAAATGGAGTATACGAATGAGTTCAATTGTACAAATGAGCTAATCGTGTGATTAAGAGATGTTGTTTTTGGAAAATCAAATATTTTGACACTTTGACACAAAATACGATTTTTCTAGGAACCCTAATCTTCCGTATGGTGAAAAATTGATACGTTAATGCCTGAAAACGTCAAAAACACCTGTTGAGGCAACGTGGTGTCTCTTTTGATTAAGATGTATGTTTTTGACACCAAACATAGTTGAATCAAATGCAAATCAAGAGCCAAGGCTCTGATACCACTTGTTAGGGACTGTGTATGTATGGAGTACTAACTGATTTTGCGTTTTACCAGATCAAATATTGTGGAATTCTATAGGATTGGCGATTCAATCAGTGAAAACGATTAGCCAATCAATATAATATTGAACTAAACGTTAAGATGAGTAGGAATCAATCAGGAACGAACTATGAACTTAGACAGACTATTTGGGACGCTCTGGACGACTAGGGTTTACGTGTATGCGTAATATCTCTCGAAGTGTTGTGTTTTTCCACGAATTAGGTGGTATTTATAGGTTAGTGGTTTCCATTCGTATGACTGAACCATTAGCATGGTTCAGTAGTGCGACTGAATCATGCGATTGATCCATACGCACGACTGAAGGTTTAGTCGTACGACTGAGTCAATTTTATCTGTCAATCATGTGACTGATGTAGTCTCCTGGTTCAGTCTTACGACTAGTCCATAAGCATGATGTATTCCTACGTATGGTCCATAAGTATGGGCCATTAGCATGAATACTTATCCGACTAGGATGAACATAATACTCAATCATTATTGACTAAGAACTATGTACAACAACATTAAACCTAGATGATGTTGGGTTTTGTAACATGTTTATAAAGTTAGTTTAACCATTTAAACTATAAAAATTCAGCGGAAATAACGGTTCAAACATGTTGTTCAGAATCTGAAAATATAAACCATTTTAAACCCAAAACAAAACCGAAGAAGAAGGATCTTATGTATGTGAAATGAAATGCTATCAAAACCGAAAAGAACAACCATAGGGGTGTTCTTGAAACTACCTTTCAAGAACAAGGTAATGAAGTACAGAGAGAAGAAAATGATGATGCTCTTGAATGTCTAGCCCCGAAGAGAGAAAGCCTCAAGATTGTATACCCACAAGCTCTTCCAAACGCCTAGCTTGTTAGGGAGTCCAACACCAAGAACCCTCTTCGTGTGCCTCCTTCAAAGACGGAATTTTTATCTCCCTTTTTCCTTCTTAGATCCGCAAATTTCAGGGCCTTTTGGAGAGAGTTCTCTTGCTTGTGTGTGTGAGAGAGAGTGTGTTAATGGAAGAGTGCAAGAGTGAATAATGTCTTGCAAGGACCAAGACTAAAATGATTCCCAATGCCCATTATGGGCGGCCGAAATCTTGTTTTGAAATGGGTTCCCCCCATTTCAATTTTTATAAAAAACTACACTCTTAACCCTCAAGTTTATAAAATCAAACCCTTTTTTAATTGTATAACATTAACACACTTTTATTTGTTATTATTTAACTCACTTAAATAATGAAACAAATAATTTCTCATGAACAAATTATTCACATAATGTTGTTCTTTTATAAAAGCAAAGTTTTAGAAAACCCATTTTCTAAATTGTGTCAATATTTATTTGTATGAGCTAATCAACAAATAAATATTTATTGGTGTTTGTATAGCTAGTTATTGGGTATGACCTGACTTGGATCATAACCTGCTAACCACATCAATCTTGTATGTGTCTTGGGCATACAAGATCCAACAATCTCCCACCTGCACAAGATTCATAGAAGATTGATGCAAGCAGTAAATAACGCTTAACAATAGTTTACTACCCTTAATACGTATGATTAAGTGCCATTCAATAACATCATCCTCTTCAAGTACCTTACTCGAAATATTTTAGGTGAATCAGTCATCTATTCTTTTGTCAGAGATGTGATATTAAATCCTAGACACACCGAATGATCATTCTCCATTGATTTAACTTTATCAGGCCTTAGATATCTTACTCTCAACGAATAAGAGGGACGAATCCCATCTTGACTACATACGCCTCTCATAATTATCTTATATAATACCTGAACTCAGACTTATGTACTACCATGTTTCAGAACAGTGAAGAACTAAATCAAAGTATAATATTCGGTAAATTTCAGGACCCAATATGTATCTCTAGTTAGAGGATACCAAATGATGTTCACCTTTACTCAAAATTACTTATGATCAATCAGAAAGATTCCATGTAGTAATATTTTAGTTGTAGGTCAGTCCAATATATGTATCCCACAATATCTATGAACTTTGGCAGCAACCTTTAGCTTGATATTAATCTTATGAATATCTACCAATCCAAGTTCATAATAGTCTTACCTTCATACTTGTTCCCACAAGTATGAACGACTACGGACGTTTTGAGTAAATGATTTACTCATGGATTTTAAACATGCAAAATAGGAACATTAGTTGAAACATTCTAACCAAATAATATATTCAAGTAATAAATGGTTACAATATCTAAATACAAAAATTAAAGATCATATCCAGTCACTAGAATATCGAAGTCCTATGGCACAAGAATGACTTTCATGCTTTGCCTTTTTAAGAAGCTTCATGAGTGGATGCGCAATGTTTTGATCCATGTGAACTTTGCGAATACATATCTTACCATTTTCAACTTCATCCCTTATGTAGTTGAATCTCCGTTCAATGTGCCAAGTCTTTTGATGTGCATGGGGTTCCTTGATTTAAGCAATCGCATCCTCGTTATCACAAAGAATTTTTAGGGGGTCATGAATGGAAGGGACCACACCTAGATCGGCAATGAATTTGTTTAACCGTGCAACTTCCTAAGCTAGTAATGAAACGGCGATGTATTCTGACTCTGTAGTTGATAATGCCACCACATCTTGCTTAGAGCTCTTCCAAGAGATCACTCCTCCATTCAAGATGAAAATATACCGCAATTGTCATCGTCAATCATCCCGATCACTTTGGAAACTCGCATCTGTGTAACCCTTTACTATGAGTTCCTCCTCACCAGATCCATAGATGAGGAACATATCTCTGGTCCTCCTTAGGTACTTAAGTATGTTCTTAACAACCATCCAATGACTATTTCTAGGATTTTGCTGGCATCAGCTTGTCATGCTCAACATGCATGATTCCAGCCTAGTGCATATCATTGTATACATGATGGATCTTATGGCAGATGCACACGAGATTCTCTTCTTTTTTCTTGCTCATTCTTTGAGCATCGACATTGAGTCTTACTCAATATCGTTCCTCTTTGAATAGGTATGGTACCTTTTTTAGAGTTTTCAATCTTGAACCTTTTCAAGATCTTATCAATGTATGCACTTTGATTCAAACCTATCAACCTCCTTGATCTATCCCTATAGATATTTCCAAATAGTAGAATGTCATCGACATACAATACTTCAAAAGTTATTATACTCCCACTAGCTTTCTTATATACACATCCTCGTAAGTGTTTTTGATGAACCCAAATTTGATTATCTCTTCATCAAAACAGTGATTCCAATTTTTTGCTGCTTGCTTCAATCCATAGATTGATTTCTTTAACTTGCATACTTTGTTAGGATGTTTTGGATCGACAAAACCTTTGGGCTGAACCATATAGACATCTTCCTCAAGATAACCATTTAGAAAAGCGGTTTTGACATTCATTTGCCAAATCTCATAATCATAATGAGCAGCTATGGCAAATAATATCCTAGTAGACTTTAGCATTGCAACCGGCGAGAAGGTCTCACCATAATCAACCTCGTGAGTCTGAGTGAAACCTTTTGCTACAAGTCTGGTTTTATAAGTATCCAAGTTTCCATGCATATCAATTTTCTTCTTGAAAACCCACTTACTTCCAACTATGTTGGAGTTAAGAGGTGGTTCAACCATGTCCCATACTTGGTTGTCATACATGGATTGCATCTCAACATTCATGGCTTCAACCCATTTGTCACAATCCAAATTCAACATTCAATCATGATAAGTGGTCGGTTCATTGAAATCTACCACATAGCATCCATCTAAGAAAACTCCATATCCTTCAGGTGGATTACTAGTTCTACCAGATCTGCGAACGTTTTGTGTGTATTGATCAACTATTTGATAACCCTAACATCGTCATGTTGAGTGCTAGTGTCAACCAAACGTCTATGGTTTGTGGTTCTTGATCCTCTGCAAGATACACTCTTCTACTACTAGTTCCTTCGGTAAGGAACTTAGCTTCTAAGAAGTCAGCCTTCTTGGCATCAAACTACTTTTGTTCCATTGGGTAATAGAAATAGTAACCCATATAATCTCTAGGATATCCAATGAAGCTACACTTAGTGGAACGGCTTTCTAACTTGTTTGGGGTGGGAGTCTTAACATAAGCCTCACAAGCCCATACCTTTAATTATGACGGTGATGGAACCCTTCCATGCCATATTTCAAAAGGTGTCATTTCCAATTTCTTGGTTAGGGCCATATTCAAAATACGGGTTGCAGAGAGCAAAGCAAAACCCCAAAATGATAGAGGCAATAAGCTTCTAGCCATCATAGACCGAACCATATCCAATAGAGTCCGATTTCTCCTCTTAGAGACACTATTATGTTATGGTGTTCTAGGCGGAGATAGTTATGAAACAATACCACAACTTCTAAGATGATCTCTAAAAATACACTTAGGTATTCACCTCCTATATCGGTGCGGAGAATTTTTATTTTCTTGTTGAGTTGATTTTCTACTTCATTGTGGAAGATTTTGATCATTTCAAAAGTTTCATCTTTGTGTCTGAACAAGTAGACATAACCATATTCACTATAGTCGTTGGTAGAGGTAATGAAGTATCTTTCATGGTACCTAGTCATTGGCATAAAAGGACCATATACATCCGAATGTCTAATGCCTAATAAATCTTTTGCCCTTTCGGATTTGCCACTAAAACTTGCCTTAGTATTTTACCTTGTAAACAGGATTCACATACATCAATGAATCATATTCACTTGCTTTTAAAAGACCGTTCTTTTGAAGTGTTTGTATGCACTTCTTGTTTATATGACCAAGACTGCAATACCAAAGATAGGTATCACTTAAATCCAATTTGAGTTTCTTGGTGGTGGTTTGGTACAATGAGCTATCATATAATGTGTTTTCACAAACCAATTCATAAATACCATTAATAAGAGTAGCTTTAAAATAAAATATGCCCCATTCAAACTAGGAGCATACAAAACATTGTTCAAAATTGCTTCCAAACCATTTAGAAGCTTCAAGATGTAATCCCCTCGATCTTCAACTTGAACTTTTTCCCCATTCCCCATGTAGAGGCTAACATCCCCTTTCTTGTAGTTCTTACTTCTTTTGAACCCCCGTAATAAGTTTCAAATGTGAGTTCCACAAACGGTATCCAATACCCAGGTGTTAGAGGATATTAAATTTAGATCAATATGAATCATGAAAATTGTACTTGAGGTTTGCCTGGCATCCCTCTTAGCTTACAACTATTTGAGATGGACTGGACAATTTCTTGCCCAATGTCCAATCTCCCCACACTTAAAGCATGGGTCATTCAAAGAAACCTTTTGCTTCTTCTCTGCTGGCTTTGGTGGTGGTGCTCTTACCACTCCCTTTCCCTTAATGCACCCTTTGCCCTTGGCACCATTTGCCTTGGGTGCGGGGTGAGGCCTTTTCTTGTTACCACCTTCATGGATGGTGAGAACAGGTAAAGCCTTTTTACCCATGGCCGCCTTGGGAGTTTTGAGCATAAAGTGAAGCTCACTTATGTTCTTGTCCTATCCGTTCATGTTATAATTCATGAAAAATTTGTCAAACCTTTTTGACAAAGAGTTGAGGATCAAATCCGCAACCAACTCTTTTGAGACGGGAAAATTTATCCTTTCGAGGCGGTCAATGTGGCTTTTCATCTTAAGTACATAAGATGAAACAGATGGGAGTCATCCATACGACATGCATGGAGTGCTCGAACCGTTTCGAAGCGCTCTACCCTTGCTTGTTGTTGCAACGCTTCCTTCAACTGGGTAATCATATCGTATGCTCCATGATTTTCATACTCCTATTGGAGAACTGGAGTCATACTTGCCAACATGAGGCAAGACACTTGGACCGAGTCCTTAGTGTATTTCACACAATTATTATAGCCCTCCTCGTCCTCCTCATTAGGTTGATCAAGAATCGGGTCGTCTAAAATATATGATCGTTTCTCTTGCTTGAGAACAATTCTCAAGTTTTGAAACCAATCTATAAAGTTATTATGATTTAGACGCTCCTTTTGGAGAATTGTTCTTACTGATAGTGAGTGAGCGGATGGGATGTCATTATTCTCATTATTGTTCATGGCCATCTACAATTTAACAAAGTTTAATTTTAGTATTTTTGATATTGTTGATATTTTAATAATTAAAGCCCTTTTAAGTGTCTTACACAATTTTTAAAATTTTAAAATCCAACGTTAGATTTAAATAGTGGTTAGGTGACCTTTATCCCATTATTTAAATTAACAAGGTAGTCAACATTTTGACAATTGCAACCCTTTGCAACTTTTAAAGTATGGGATCGACTTAAACATCATATGTGTGGTCGGCATGTTTATCCCATAAACACCTCTGCAAACCACATTGTAAGTGATCCAATAAACATGGTTTGCAAATCAACTTACCCTACGTACACACACATGTGAGTTTTCCAACATAAGTGGTTAGGGGACCTTTATACCACAAATATGGTATCCCCACCTCAAATCACAAGTTCCTTCAAAATGGTTAGGTGACCTTATCCCATTAAGAGTTTCCAAGTGACTCAAGTGTTGTGCAAAAGGATGGTGTTTAACTTGTTTATAAAAGAAATTTTAGGTTTTCATAATACTAGTTTAGAAAACTCTATGTACCTTATATTTTCATGCATTCAAATACAAGGTACCCTATGGTTCACTTTCAATAAAACACTTTTTATTAAAATCATTAATCCGTTTAATAACCTTTTATTAATCACTTAATGATAAAGAACCATCAATTTTTAGATTGTTAAGTTTGTTAATGAGCTTTTTTTGCATATCCAGATATCAACCACCAATCATACAACAAACAACCAAACAAGCATAATCATACAAACATAAGCGCATAACCATAGCCACTAAGTTGACTACACTTGTTTGCCATCACAAGTGTTGTCATAAGGTCTTTCCTAAGGGTAATAATGACACATCCAAATGTGTCCATGAACGCCCACTAGAATCCACATCTAAATGCTTCAAGTGTCCGTGTCTTGTGAGTCCTTCTTTGGGTCTTCATCTTGTGCATCTTCTTTTACAAAATCATATCCTAATACAATTTTTCTAATAAAAGAAATGCACTTAATCTATTTATTACATAAGCAATGAATAAATAAATTACAACCCAAAATACAAACTCAAATATTACAACCCTTTCAAGAATCAAAACCAACATCACAAATCACAACCAACCAAATCCAAAACACATAAGGCAAGGCTATGTTATGCACCAAAATATGTATCATATACAACATTCAAGAACAACTATGAACCCTTTTTAATAACGTTAAAGTTCTGGCCAACATGAACCAAAACTTTAGGGTTTTGTCCAAAAAACACAATCAACCATTTGATGTTAATCTTTCAAAATTTATACTAAAGCATGTAAGATAAAACCTTGGAACATAAGGGATTCAATCATCCACAACAAAACAGACCCTAATGGGTTAAAAAAGTCCATTAAAACTAACTTTTCAAGAACTTTTCAAGCACATATTCCGCATAACCGGCTCTAGATGCCATTGTTGGGTTATTTAACATGTTTATAAAGTTAGTTTATCCATTTAAACTATGAAAACACAACAGAAATAAGGGTTTAAACATGTTGTTTAGAATCTGAAAATATAAACCATTTTAAACCCAAAAACAAAACCCAAGAACAAGGATCATAAGTATGTGAAATGAAATGCTATCAAAACTGAAAAGAACAACCATAGGGGTGTTCTTGAAACTACCTTTCAAGAGCAAGGTGATGAAGTATGCATGAGAAGAAGATGATGATGCTCTTGAATGTCCAGCCCCAAGAGAGAAAGCCTCAAGATTGTATACCCACAAGCTATTCCAAACACCTAGCTTCTTAGAGAGTCCAACACCAAGAACCCTCTTCTTGTGCCTCCTTCAAAGATGATATTTTCAGCTCCCTTTTTCCTTCTTAGATCCGAAAATTTCAAGGCCTTTTAGAGAGAGTTCTCTTGCTTTTGGGGATGAGAGAGAGTGTGGTAATGGAAGAGTGCAAGAGGGAATAATGTCTTGCAAGGAACAAGACTAAAATTGATTCCGAATGCCCACTATGGGCAGCCAAAATCTTTTTTTGAAATGGGTTCCCCCCATTTCAATTATTATAAAAACGTTACACTCTTAACCCACACATTTGTAAAATTAAAACCTTTTTTAATTTTATAACATCGACACTCTTTTATTTGTTATTATTTAAGTCACTTAAACAATGAAACAAATAATTTATCATGAATAAATTATCCACATAATGTTGTTCTTTTACAAAAGCAAAGTTTTAGAAAACCCATTTTCTAAATTGGTGTCAATATTTATTTGTATGATCTCATCAACAAATAAATATTATTGGTGTTTGTATAGCTTGTTATTGGGTATGACCCGACTTGGATCATAACGTACTAACCACATCAATCTTGTATGTGTTTTGGGCATACAAGATCCAACATATAAGAAGTCATACATATGAATTAAAGATAAATAAATATCAAATCATATATCATATTTCATTACTTTGTCAAATTACACATATGTAAGACATGAAAGACTTTTACATTAAAGCATATAAACTAGGTACACATGTATCTACAGTTGGTCCCGAACCCACCTTTGTTTTGGTAACAAGCTTTTGAGTGGGAGGATGATGCAAAAATAGCTTGGAAGTTTTGCTTAGAAAAAGCATGCTTCCTAACTTGAGCCTGAACTATTACTAGCTGGGCTTAAACCACAGTAAATATGTATATTTAATCCTTGATTTGAGACTTGTAGTTAGTGTGCTCATGTTTTAAAGAGGATATTGTTTTCTCTAAGTCCTTAATTATGTTTGGATAGTCAAATTCAGCCCTGTTAAATTCAGCTTTTGGGATATTCACGGACTCAATATCAGATTTAATTTCCATATTATAGTCCTTGTATATTTTAACCATAGCATTACAGGCTGGAGTATAGAGATGTTCATATACATTTGTGTCGTCTGCTCCATCCATAAGTGCTTGAGCAGCAGTGACATCTTGCACCATGAAGATCGAGTTAACTTTTAAGCCACATCAGCTGTCTGGGTTGACTTTACTATACCTTTGGTGTTGTTGGATGTGAGGAGGCTTGAGTAGATCTTGGGTTTGACATGGGAGCCTTGCATTCCCTACCAAATTGGCCCAGCTGGTTATAGTTTTAACACTTGGCCTTTGCTTTTTCGAACCCAACCTTGTTGTTGGTTGGGTTTTGAGGGAATTGCCTGCCAGTTATTTTGAAGAACTTCTTTGCCTTATAGGTTAACAGAGCCATTGGTTGGACTATATCCATATATTCAACATCATGTGAGCTGAAACACTCCAGATCATCAAAGACGAAGTGGAAGTCAACGAAGTGTCCACTTCTTGAGACAAAAGCACAACTGTCATTGAAGGGATTTGGCTGAGCTTGTTAAGACCTTGGTGTCTCAAGATATGTGATGTATGGCCCAAAAGAATATGATGGCTACTGGAAATATCTCAGGTACTATTGAGGTTGTCGGGTTATTGAGCCTTCAGCAACCATAAGTGTGTTGCTAGTAGGAAGGCTTGAAGGTCTGCTCACCTGATGGCCACTGTTGTTCTCCATCTCTACAAGATGTCCATCAAGAATGTGATATAGTTCAATCATGGTGAGGGAGTTTAGATTCTTTGTTCACTTGAGGAAATTGTATGATATAGAGTCCATGCTCAACAACTGGCTAACAAAGTAAGAAAAACAATGATTTTAAAAGAATCTCATATAAAAGAGAATAAAATATATCAAATCAAGATTAACTCTTTACAGAAAGATTTAGATAAAATTGTTTCTAAAAGTTACAGTTTAAAAGCCCTAGTTGAGCATCTGACTGCTTTCTTAACAAAATCCATGACTGATCATGCATTAATTAAAGTGAAACATCAGAAGTTTCAACTTTCATCTCAACAATATGAGAAATTATTAAATGCTCATATTGATTCAAAGGACATGTGGGGTTATGCAGGACCGTTAGAAGGGTGCAATGTAATTTTACAACACAACAACACAAGTGGAGAGAACTCAACAACACATAACATATCAAATAGGGAACTAAAAAACCAATAAATATGAGAGCTAACAAACATAAGTAATAGAGAGACAAAACAAGAACAGAACTACATAAGTATTTGGTTTTCAAGGATGATGAATATTTCTCTCTAGTTCCTTACAACTATTTACAAAGCAATGATAATAAGATACAAGGACTAGAGATACTTATACTACGACCTACAACCAGCCATTCTTAAAGGCTAGCCGGATACATGATCTTGACAACAACAAAAACAATGTAAAGTCAAAAGGCAGATTACCTTTTGATTAGTGACTATGACATGCCGTAGCTCACATCCTAATATATTACAAAAAAATAAAAGTACATAAAGTAGAAAGTATAGCAGACCTCAATTTATAGTTACCAAAAGCATGGACCTTTCACCAACTCATATAAAGTTGGTGTCTAATCAGAGTTGCAGCAAAAAGTTGGTCCACCTTTATGGTAAATGTATATTAGATAATAGCATGTGTTCAAAAGTCTTTGAAAAAAATCTGTCTTCAAGTGTTCGCTTTGGAAGACTTTGTCTTTGATGCTTCGGAAGACTTCATGTTTGGCTTCAGAAGATATTGGTCTTGGCTTCGGAAGATTTTATACTTTGAATGTTTTCTAAGGAAGAGTGTGAAACTTCCAAAGCATTCTACTTCAGTACACTTGTGCATGCATGAAGGAGGGACTTTGGATGTTTTGGGTTGCATCAGCCCTATATGAAAGCTTACAAACTTTCGCTAGGCTGATGCTACCAAAACACTTGAGGACTTTAGATTTTAATAGTCCTCATCATGATGATGACCATCCTTTCTTTATAAGATAATAAGGTTCACTAAGACTCTCATAGTATTTTCTCATGTCAAAGTGATCATGCAAAGGTAGATTGAACATGTCTTGCCATGTGTAGACATCTTCAACACCTTGATCTCTAGTGACATGCCATATTTCTGGATTTGTAGTGTATGTCCAAGACAAGATGGGTCTTCCCGATGCTAGAGGAGCTATTTGAATTGGAGTTCGTGTAGCTTCCTCTTGTTGCACATCCTCAGGGTGTTCTGACTCATCTTGAGGTTTGGAGATGGATGCCGCTTTCGTTTTCTTCTTTGGCTTTGGTTTAGAGGCCATCCTTTTCTCCTTTTTGAACCTTTTAACTAAGAAGACTGGCCTACAGGACCTTGTTGATCTCCGTTGTCTTTCTCATTTGGGTTTTCCTCTCTCACAAGTCCAGATTGAGAGGGGAAAGAACCCTGCTATGGATTAGAAGTAGAAGCTTGCTGATGCTCAGTAGGAGGTTCGGGTTGTGTTGTCTTAAATGGTTTAACCTTAACCTCCACTTCTTGAGGAACATGATATGGTGGAGATGATCGATGTCGAAGTATCAATCAAATAATATGTGAAATGTGTGTTCCTATTCACCTTAACTAGTTAGGGTAGGTAGGGTTGTCGAACCTCGTGAAATTAGTGGTCGGTATATCGTGCTTTGATTTGTAAGAAAATATATTAACTAATGAATTATCAAACTATTGCCTCTTGGCCGTGAAATGTGAATCTTAGAATGATTAATAACTTAATTAAGATAACAAATTGCAATTAATGAAATTGATTAGAAGATGATTATGAAAAAGGGTAATCCACCCCGGGATTTAGGTTCGGTTCTCGGTAGTCGCCTAGTTCAACTTGGTGGGAAATACATAACGAGGTACCTATACGTGTAATGATTAAGTGGTAGTATATAACCAAGACTTAACGGGTCTTAGTACACCATGATTGAATTAACAACCAAAATCATGCAATCATACAACATGCGCATAATATATGAAATTCAGATCAAAATTTACTAAAACAATTGCTTAAACAATCAAGACACAAGTTAAACTTGTTGATACATGTATGTCCCTAGATCATGATATGAATGTAATAGATCTTGTTTGTCTTATTCTGATGTAATGTTTGGAATGATTAATGAAATGATATTGGTTATTTGTTAATTATAATGTTTAATATTTCATTAATGAGTTGATGTTGAATTGGTTAAATAGGTTTGTGATTGTTTGAAGTGTTATGCATAATGTTATAATATTGAATACACTCAAACTTGGTGAAGTGAAGTTCCCATGCATCCGACTGGACCACGTGGCCCAACAGTGGTCATGCGTCCGAATGGCAATGCGACTAAGTGTCCATGCGCCTAAATAGTCTATACGCCTGAACAACTTCATGCGACTGAATCAGGCGCACGACTGAATACTCAGTCGTGCGGTTGAATCAACCGCATGGTTCAATCGCACGACTGAACCATACTAATGGTTCAGTCGCCCGAATTAACAGTACTAACCTATAAATACAACCCAATTCGTGAAAAAACGAGAATTTTTTTCGATTTTGATTCTAGACGTACCCTAGCCGTCCAGAAACCTCCAAGTTGATACTCCAAGTTCATAGAACGTAGTAGATCGATTCCCAATCGATTCTTAACGTTAGTTTCAATACTTTATTGATTCTACATGCGTTCTCACTGATTGGATCGCTAATCAAATAGGATTCCGCACTATTTGGTTTGGTTAACACGTTAATCATTAGGTATTTTCGTCAAATACCATGTGCTAACAAGTGGTATGAGAGCTTTGGCTCTTGATTACGTGTGATTCAATCAAGATTGATAAAAGGTTTGTGTTTTTACACTAAAAATGCAATCTTTTGTGTCAAAAGTTGTCTTGGACGTACCCTGCTCATCAAGTTTTGGTTTCTATGGCCTTAGGCGATTAGGGTTTGCAAAATTTAGAATTTTTACGGCTAAAACACGTTCAACCTAGAAATTTTTGCAAAACAGCAGCTTCAGTCGCACGAGTGAACCATTCACAGGACTGGACTCATTCGCATACTCCAGATGCACGATTGGACTTAGTCGCCTCTCCATTAGTACGACTGAACCATCCGTTCGAAGTGTTCATACGCATCAGCTTCATTCGCTCGACTGAACCAATCGCTTAGTTCAGCCGCACGATTGAACCAATCGCATAGTTCATTCACACGGATAGCCCATTCGCATCACCCTGTCGCACCAGTTTGACAGTTTGGTTAGTACACTTAAAGGTTAATCGTGATGGAAGATCAGATGCCAGCGTTTACTGTCGGCAAGGACTCAAGGATCCAGAACCTACTGTTGCTTGAGAGTGAGATGGGGAATCATAATAAACCACCAAAACTCTTAACGTTGGATGAATTTCCCCACTGGAAACAACGTTTTGAGATCTACCTCAATGGAGTGGATCCAAATTTGTGGGAAGCTATCAAGATTGGGTATAGTGTGCCGGTGGGAGCAGATGGGGTAAAACTTACTTTAGGAGGGATGACCGATGCTCAGAAAGTCAATTATAATGCAGAGAAGAGAATTTATGCATTGATTAAACAGTCTTTTCCTAAAGATATTTTGCACCAGTACTCGGAGAATAAGCAGGCCAAGAAGTTGTGGGATGAGCTGGAAAAGAGATATGACGGAAATGCTTCGCTGAAGGCAATTAAAGCTAAGGAACTGAAGAAGGAATTTGACAACTTCTCATCGATGGGAAACGAGAGTTTGGATGATGTTACTGATAGATTCTACCATCTGATGAGTGAACTGCATACACATGGTGTTGCTACTACCATGAAGAAAAGGTGTCAAATTTTGCAGATGGTTTGCCGGAAAAGTGGGCTTCATTTGTGTCAAATCTGAGACAGAATGAGATGCTGGGAAAGTTGGATATAAATGACTTCATTCTAAAGCTGTGAGAAGAAGCACTTAGGATGAAGTACAGAGCTCAGAAGTCTTCTTACATTCAAAATCCAGCTTTGTACAATGCCACACCTCAAGCTAAGATGTCTGGAGCACCTCTTCAGACTGCATTTGTGTCTAGCTCATCGGGTCCTTCACAAGCTTCTCCTTCAGGTTCAGAAACTTTAGGGTCTTCTTGTACCCATTACATTGGAACTGAAGCGAATGCTACTAGACTGAAGACCGAGAACCTCGGTAATGTGACTATGGAAGTAGCTCGAGAGCACATGGATCTTTTGGCAGCAGTGGTACATTCCTATGATGGACTGGTTGCTGGGAAGATCGGAAACTGCCATCTGATAGATGAGGACTACGAGCAGGTGGATGAAATGGAGCTGGAAAGAATGGATATTATGTGGGCCTTAGCTAGTGCTGTCCGAAGGGCGAAGAAGTTTGTGAAAAAGACCGGAAAAAACTTGGTTGCTACTAAGGATACCACATTTGGTTTTGACAAGAATAAAGTGACCTGCTTTAACTGTGGAGAAAAGGGGCACTTCAAGAGAGAATGTGTGAATCCAAAGAAGACTGGGAACGTGAACCCATTCTCATCCTTCACTCATCAAGACAAGCAAGCTAGCAGTTCTACCTGATCAAGCAAGGATCCAAACGCCTTGACTGCTCAAGATGATGAAGGACAGGACTGGAGTTTTCGGTTTGTCTGTCCAAGGGAATCAAATATTGCCAGTGTCGAAGATTTGGATGATGATTCCGCGAGTGAGGGAGATATCGTAGTTGAGATAGCAATGTCAAATATAGAAGAGACAACTGCAACTAAGGTCAGCTACAAGCCCGAAGAATAGATTTCAACAGTAAAGAAAGAATCACCAGAACCAGAGACATCTGATGCTGCGTTGATGGCTAACTCTACTAAACCTCCTCAGGTAAGTACCACTGACCAACTGTTTAAAAATCATGCTTGTTCTAATTGTGATGCTTTTAGAGATAGCATAGATGAGAAATTTAACAGGTTATTAGATCATAATGATAACTTAGTAATGGATTTGCAATTGTTCACTGAGGCTAATAGAGTTTTAAAACAAAATGAGCATAGTTACAAAAAAAAGATAGACCTTTTGACTAAACAGCTTAGGAAAACTGAAGTAGTTGCAATTAACCAAGCTAATGACATTAGGTACTATCTTAACTCCCTAGAAGACACTAAGAAGCAAAAGGCAGTTTTAGAAGTACAAGTAAACTCATTAAAGCAAAAACTGCACAGTTGGACAAGTTCAGCACACATTGTCCAACACTTAGGGAAAAAACGAAACAACGGGGAGGGTTTGGGTTATAAAGTGGTTCCTCCACCACCTGAGACCTTGATGAACACTAAGAGTAGACCTGTAAATAACAACCCCATCAAGGATCATGTGGTGTCTACTCCTCTGGTTAGTGATCCAAATTCCTCATGTTCATCAATTGAATCTGGAACAAAACAAAAGGTGGCCACATCAAAGGCAAAGGGTAAAATGCCTTGTGTGAATCTGGAAAAAGAATTTGAAAAGATTAATATAAAGTCCGAGACAAACAAAGTCAAATCTGAATCAAAAAGGATTGCTAATGTTAATCTTTCCCAAGCTTCATGTCAAAAACCAGTTAACCAAAAAGAAAAAGATGTTAAAAATGTTAAAACAATTAGTTTTGTTAAACAGGAGAAAACATCAAAGGAAACAGAGTCAAAACCCAAACTAAGTAATGTCACCAGGGTGTCACACACATCTCCACAAAGATAGTTGATAGGATCAAATGAATAAATCTGTGATGATTTGTAACACAATTCAATGAATTTCACACAAAGTAATAAAATCAAAACAAGATATCAATAAAATTCAGTTTTCACTCATATCAAGCTAAGACAATTACAGGTATGAAAAGCAGATTCGAATAACTTGTGTATTCGTTTTTACAAACCTGCAAAACTAAGCTATTTATACTCAAAACAAAGTAAAGGAACTAACAAATTATAGAAATAGTCCCTATACTATTACAAAATATCAAAAGACAAATAAAGACAACATGTTAATCTTTTAGAGCACTTAACAATACTCCCCCTAAGATTTACATGGTCTTTAGTCTTCAAAATCTTCAAGCTTGACTGCTGACTCTATCTTCAATTCTATCTTCAGCCTTGACTTCATCATTCAAAGAAATCTGTTGATTCTTCTTTGACTTTGAACATAGGCTTCTATTTGTATGTTTCTAACTCTTTCAAAGCTTTTGATATAGCAGACTTGAATTTACTTGCAAGAATGCCTTGTTCTGGTTTAGCTTCATTTTTTTAATCTCTATCTTGTCCATTCTTTACAATGTGTTTTTTGAATGACATGAAATATCAATGTTTGCATATAACTCAATAGGTTTATTACTGTCCTTTGAATACACTTCTAAGACCCCTTTTCTTGATATTCTCATGAATTCAATATCTTTAATATCTTTCTTAACAATGTTGGCATACGCAAGTGCTTTTCTCAAAGAAATCCTTTCCATGGCAAGGTTCATCACATTGATAATAGAAATAAAATATTTCTTGTCTTTCTCAGCCACTTCAGGAGAAACCTTCTCAAATTTTTGTACTGACAAAAATGAGATATAACATGGATGTAACAATTTTAGCTCAAAAACTCCAAATAAAGTAATCATGTCCCATCTTTCTAGATTTCGGACTAACTTTAGCTCAAATGTCTCAGTGTTGTAAAACCATCTGAGAATTGGCTTTGAGTTTTGATTACCGTCAATCACTTTAAGTCCTGGAGTTGTAACTTTTTCAAAGTATTTATCACAAAATTCTATCAACGAATGTTCTTCTTCTGATTCAACTCCCTTAAGTTTCTTGTTTTTCTTCAAAGTAACAAAATACTCCTTGTCTTCTTGATCGCATCTTGTGTTAAGGAAATTACTTGATCTATCCAATCTATGTCTTAATAATTCTACAAACATCTTCCCACGTTTTGCATTAGTAGGATTGATCAGAGGTTGTCTATTTAGCTCTTTTAAGTCTTGCACCAGAAGTTTTATGATACTAGAGTAGAAATGATAAACGTCACATACAACATTTACTCTCTTTATCATGAAGGCATCAAACACTTCGTCATACTTCCATGCAATTATCTTTACTTGGTTTGTAAAATCTGGAGCAATCATTGCATTCAACAATTTAGTTACTTATTGTCCTTTCTGCAATATATTTCTTACTAAATCTCTTGTTGTTCTTGAACTATCAAGAATATGCCTTTGATCAGTTGATGCTTTATAAGTTTGTATTTCAGGATCAGCAAACATATCCATCAATTCTTTCCTATGAGTGTGAGCATCATCAAGTCTTGACATTTGTTTTATTTCCTGAGGCTTCAACATTCTTGTTCTTTTTATTATCTCAAGATACTGAGGGTTATCTGTATCTAGCACTATCATCTTCTTCATTTGTTTCTCAGTTTCTTGAAAGCTTCTCACAAGATTTCTCAGAGATACAGATTGTAATCTCTTTAGCTTCCTTCACAGATAATTTCTAGCTTGCAACCATGATCTAAGAGCAGGAATACTCATATCATCAGGATCAGGATGGTGCAGCTCAGAACTAGACAGTTCTTCTACATTTATAACATCCTTTGTTTTTATCCATTCACCATGCTCAACCACTATCTCATTTGGATCTGTTGAAGCAACTGACTCTGCATAGATGCATTTCTCATATTCATCATTAATTTGAGAAACAGTCAGACCATCCAAATACACTCTATTGTATTTCACGTTCACAAGGTAGTTATATTTTTCTTCAAAATCCTGTGGTACTTCATCTTGTTCTTGTATATGTTCTTGTATACTTCTTCAATATCATCTAGAGCATCAATCTGTTCTTGAACATTTTGCTCTTCAACCAATTCTTCAGTTCTTTGAATTTTAGAAGAAGATTCAGTCCAATCAACTTCTTCTAATTCATTTACTTTCCGTTTGCCTTTTCTTTGTTCAAGATTTTCTTCAATTTGCACCTCAGTACTAATTACATGTACTGGAGATATAGCTTTCTGAGCTTCTCTTTCCTTTATCAATTCAGCTTTAAGATTTTCATTTTCTTCATATAGCTTCTTGAATTTCTCCTCAAGACTATCATAATCTTTAATCATGACATCAAAGTTCTTTGTCACATCTTCTTTATCTTGAGCAAAACTAACAATGTTTTCATCTTTGAACACAATTTCTTCAGACAACTTCAAATTTTCATCTTTGAGGTTTTGAATTTCTTTTTCACAAGAATTTATTATCTCTTTCATTCTTTCATTTTCAACTTTCAACTTTTCAATCTCCTTTTCTTTGTTTACATTTTCTTCTTTCAATTTTTTAATCATATCAATTTCAACTATTTCCTCTGTTTGTATAGACACATTATGTGACATACTAACAGGAATTTCTTCTGCTCCTTCATTTTCATCAATTTCAAATACTGGATTGAATGAAATATCACTGATAAAATCAGAGTCAGATGTTTGATTTTGAGAATTCCATTTTGTTACAGCTTCCTCAACATTTTCTTCAATCATAGCCTGTGTCTCATTTTCAGTATTTTCAACATTCCCTTCATCATTTCCTTCTTGAATTACTTCAGTGACATTATCATTTTCATCATCATCATCATCATCACTTTCTTCACTTGATGAACTTTCAGACATATCCTCATCACTTTCTTCATCAACATCTACATCTTCAATCAGATCATTTGGATCTATTGGTTCTTCTTCAGTTAGATGAAAGTGTGGCTGAGTAATATCAACTTCATCCATAGATACATTTCTGATATAATCAAAAACTGGAATGTTTTGAGCACCGTTATCATTGCCAGTCTTTTGTACACACTCTCTGACATGTGCTCTAACTGAATTCTATCACCAATAACTTCAGCAGCATACAAATATGGATTTGCATCATTAATGAGAAGTTGAAGAAATCTTGGGTATATGAGATACTTATGCCATACTCCTCTTTCCAGATTAAAAACAAATCCATTTATTATCCACTTAGCCATATTGAATCTTCTGTTAGTGGATAAGGCTACAATTGGAGATGCAATGTCAACAGGAATGAATCCCAACCCGCACTTCTTTTTGACATGCAATGTTGAAATATGTAGCATAAAAGCTTCCAATGTTTAAATACACGAGCTTTGAAAAACTTTTTCTTCGGGAAATGATCTGGATGACCCATCTTTAGAAAAACTTCTCTACATTCATTAAATGTATATTCACATAAATCTTCAGGATCATTATCTCCCAGTCCTAGAGCTTGTCTAATTGCTTCTTCAGAAACTTCAATCATTCTTTCTGAAGTAATGAAGGCTCTTAAAACTTTGTTTCCTTGATCATCTCTTTCAACTTTTGCAGTTCTCCAGAATTTTTTAATCATTCTTCCATTAATCATGGGCCTTGCACACATAGCATAAACATATTTTGTTCTCAGTAAAAATCTGATAATATCTTCATATCAAGTAGCTTCTCTATTTTCATCATCTAAAAATGCAGCTACATTATGCTTTGGCTCAAATTTTAAATCTACCATGTGCAAAACATAACAAAAATATTATCAGAACATTGAATATTGATTAATGAAATGTATTTCTACATATGACTTTTGATTTTGACTTTTTAATTTGACCTTTTTATTTTTACTTTTGAATTATGATTTCAAATTGTAAAACATTAATCTTTATTTATTTTGAATTTATTATTTAACATTTCAATTTTGATTTAATTATAATTATTTATTTATTTTTGTTCAAAGAATGACCGTCTGTTCATCTTCTTCTTCTTCGACTATGAAAATCGTCTGAGTTGATCATCAACAGATCTTTTTCACTTTTAGATTAAAATAATACATCAACAGACTCGCAAATCAGTTCTTATCAATAATCCAGCGTCAATTTTTGATATGATACTCATTTGATCAGATTAAACTTCGATTATATTGGTTCGAACGCCCAAATAGCATTCAAACGACTATAGTAATGCACTGATTTAGCCCAAAATTTATATATTTGAATTACAAACTTACGTTTATATATCCAAATGCAATGTATACTCAAAGGATTTGATTGATTTCAGATGAAATATGGATGTGATGATGCTCGACAGTCGCAGTTCGAGGGTTTTGTTCTGATATTTTGAAGTGTAAATGAGAAATACGCATAAGTGTTCAATTTATATAAGTGAAATTTTAGTCGTATGAGCCCTGTTCGGACGTATGGTCTCTGTTTGGGCGTATGAAAACCTAGAATTCACTTATTTTGTTAGACGTATGAGCACTGTTGTGCGTTTTAAGTCAGACGCATAAGCACTGTTTAGGCGCTTTTGCACTGTTCAATCGCATGGACTTTGTAAAACGTCTAACACTTGAAATTTTGAAACTATTTAGACGTATGGACATGACAAACGTCTAACACACTATTTAGACGCATGGGATTATCAGAAACACCCAATACTTAAAATTTTTACATGTATTACAACTGTTTAGACGCATGGGAATGAATCAAACGTCCACACTTGTATAATCCTGAAAATTTCATCATGCTCTTATTGAGGCGCATGTGCACTGTTTAGGTGCATGTGATAAATTTCAAACACTTGAGGTTTCCAATTTCTTCATTTTCACATTATTGACCATTTAGATCCCTAAATTTTGAACGTTTTGCATTTTGCACTTTCAATTTATAAAATTTTATTTTTTATTTTTATTTTGTATTTCTTTTTAATTTCTTTTAAAATTTCTTTTAAAATTTCTTTTTAAATTTCTTTTGTCCCTTCATTTTAGTCTCATCATAACATCAAATATCATCTAATTGTCAACTTAAAAATCATTTTTAGTTTACACAAATACTTTGAACACAAAGCATCATCCTTTCAATTCAACATTTCAAATTTTTATTATGATTATTGAATATTTTCTAAGAACAACTCTTTCAGATATTACTCCCCCTAAACTTTTATGTTTGAAAAAATTATAAGTTTCTTATGAAAGAGAATAAGATCACACATCATATTAAGACATTGCCTTCACACACAAAGACATGCATAAAAAAACTGAAAATAGAATTACAATTTAATATTTAAACAAAGAATAAATGTCTGCAAAGAGATCATATTAATGAAGATCAGCACATTAAAATAAAATGAAGGTGGATAGTCATAAACAATGAATAAATCCTGATCAAGTATGTTCCAGGTCAGTGATATCACAACAAAGGAGATACAAGATCTAAGGACAGACAATGAGTGTTTTTGACACAACTATCAACTCACTTACTTTTCAATTCTTGGATTGATTAGTGTTGATTTAGATATGACATGATGTAAAGCATACAGAGACTAAGAGAATTCAACTATCATCATGAAATGTAAGAAAGAACACATGCTCAACTTATGACCTGAAACATAGATATCACCAGAGTTCATGTTACTTAGTTAATAGAGGATGATCATGGATAACCATTTGATCAGCTCTGAATATTCTTTTGAATAGGTTGTGCACATTGGCATCTTTTTGCATCAAAAAAGAATCCAGGTCTGTAATGACCTACAACAGAGGATATCTCAGTACTTCAGGTCTATGATGACTCATAACAGAGAAGTGAAATGATGCTTTGTAACAGATCTCATGATCTCACATAGTTTCAACAGGTGTGAGAGATGTATCTTAACAAACGTTCATTCTCATAAGCTAAAGCTACTCAAAAGTGCTCAGATGAATACACACAAGCATGTATGTTTAGTTTGATCACAAGAATTTACTTTTCAGCATAATAGTCAGATATTAGCTACACATCATATGTGATCATGTCTAGACTTTATGAATGAGTGAAGTATGCAACTGATCTCACTAATGTACTATCATTTCTCACATATTGCAAAACATAATCCTTTCCAGAAAAATATTTTTGTATTTTTGATATATATTTTTGTATTTGATTTTTTTATGAAAAACATAAAATCACACACACACAAAAATATAAACAGGCAATTCACAATGAGAGTATCACTTATTATGATCTTTTGATTTAGGAAGATCACATATGATTTATAAGACCAATTGATTCTACTAAGTACTCAAACCGTCCTGGTAGGAAGACTTTAGTAAATAGATCTGCTAATTGTTTTTCTGTTGCAACTTGAATCAATATGATTAATCCTTTTTCAAAGTTATCTCTAAGAAAATGATATCGAATTTCGATATGTTTTGTTTTTGAGTGTTGAACAGGATTAGTTGTTATGAACATAGTAGTTGTGTTATCAATATAGAATGGTGTTTTAAGAAAGTTGAATCCATAATCTAGTAATTGATTTTGCAACCAAAGAATTTGAGAACATCCTGCTGATGCGGCAATGTACTCAACTTCTGCAGTTGAAACAGAGACATTTGTTTGTTTCTTGCATTGCCATGAGACTAATCTGGGACCAAGATATTGACACCCACCCGAAGTAGATTTTCTATCTTGACAACATCCACCATAATCACTATCAGTATATCCATATAGTTTAAAGTTACCCATGAAAGGATACCAAAGCCCTAAGGCTGGTTTACCTTGAGATACCTGAATATTCTTTTGACAGCAATTAAGTGAGATTCTTTCGGGTCTGATTGATACCTGGCACATACACAAACAACATACATAATGTCTGGTCTAGATGCAGTAAGATACATCAAAGAACCAATCATTGATCTGTATAACTTTTGGTCAATAGATTTTCCTTTTGGATCAGGTTCAATCTTGGTGTTAACATCTGCTGGAGTTCGTATGGACTGACAGTCTTGCAACTTAAATTTCTTTAAGAGCTTGTGAACAAACTTTTCTTGATTGATGAAAATTCCATCTGCAATTTTCTTGACTTGAAGTCAAAGAAAGAAGTTAATCTCTCCCATAGAACTCATTTGAAATCAAGATTTCATTATTTCTTCAAATTCATTGCACAAATTTGGACATGTAGAACCAAATATGATATCATCAACATACACTTGTAGACATAAAAGATCATTATTGTCCTTCTTTATGAATAAAGTAGGATCAATTTTCCTCGTGTGTATCCATATTGGATTAAGTGTTGTGATAAATCTCATACCAAATTCTAGGGGCTTGATGAAGTCCATATAAAGCTTTACTCAGTTTATATACTCGATATGGAAATTGTGCATCCTCAAATCCTGGAGGTTGCTTCACAAATACATCATCAGTAACTGAACCATATAAAAATGCACCCTTTACATCCATTTGATACACGTTAAATTTCATGAATGAAGCATAAGCCAGAAAAACTCGAATAGAATCAAGTCTTGCAACTGGTGCAAACACTTCATCATAATCTATACGTTCTTCCTGTGTGTATCCTTATGCAACAAGTCTTGCTTTGTTCCTTATTACAACACCATGATCATCAGTCTTATTTCTAAATAACCATTCATGCCAATTACATTTTCTCCTTCAGGTAGATCCACCAAATTCCACACTTCTTGTTTGCGGAATTGAAGTAATTCTTCTTGCATGGCTTCTATCCAACCATTGTCCTTTAATGCTTCGGTGACATTTCTAGGAACAATTTGAGAAAGAAAACAAGAGTATAAGCATACGTTTGCTTGTTCTACTTTACTCCTTGTTGTTCTCTCATTCAATGAACCAATAATCTGAGAAATGGATGATTCTTGTGAATACGAGATGTAGTGATCTCATCACATTAACATTAACATCCAAATTTGTTTGATTCAAGTTGGACAACTCATGTATTAACGTAGAAGAATGTGGATTGAAGTTTGGAACTTGAGTAGGTGAGTTGACAAAGTAATCAAAGTTACCTGTATCAACTACATCACCTGAAATGGATGATGTTCCAGACTCAGGTATCACAAACTCATTACCATCATTAGGAATATTTTGCGATTCTTCCTGATTCATTGACTCGGAATGATCTAAACCTGTATTATCATGATTATATATTGTTAAATCCTTAACAAATGATAAAAATGGGTAGTCTGAGCTTGAATTATCTGGGTCATCAGAATCTGAATCTTCACTGAAAGATCCAAGATCTCCACATGAGTTCTTCTTATCTGTAGAATTAAAACAATTTTATTGATCAAACAAATTAGATTGAAAAGAGTTTGATAATGAATCTAGATCAAATAACCATGCAGGACCATTTGAAACTGATGGAAAAGAATTTTCCATAAATTTAACGTTGAATGTTTCAGTGATTACATTTGTCCTAGAGTTGTAGACTCGATATGCTTTTGAAACTGATGAATATCCAACGAAAAATCCATTCTCAGATTTTGCATCAAATTTTCCTAATTGATCACTTGAATTAAGAATCATAACAGAACAACCAAATGATTTTAAAAAAATTATGTTCGGTTTTCTGCCAAACATGAACTCATATGGAGTTTTCAGTTTATCTTTTACAATTAAGATTCCATTCTGAACAAAACACGTAGTTGATATTGCTTCATCCCAAAAAGTGATAGGAATTTTTGCATCAGCTAACATAGAACGAGCAGCTTCTATCAGTGTTCTATTCTTCCTTTCAGCAACTCCATTTTGTTGAGGAGTTCTGGGAGCACTGAACTGATGAGCTATCCCTTTCTGTGCACAAAACATTTAATGTTAGCACTTTTGAATTCTGTTCCATTATCACTTCTTATTATTTTCACTTTGTTGTCTAATTAATTTTCAACTTTAATGATAACTTCTTTTAATAATTCAGTTGTTTCAGATTTGGCATATAGAAAGAAAACCCATGAAAATCTTGTAAAATCATCAATGATAACTAAACAATATGATTTTCGTTCAATACTCTTGACATTTGTTGGTCCAAAAAGGTCCATATGTAACATCTGAAGAGGTTTGGATGTTGTGTTTATAGGCTTGGACTTATAAGACGCTATGTGTTGCTTTCCCTTCAAACATGCTGAGCAGTGATCATTGTTGCAAAATTCTTGGATGGAAGTCCAATGACATGATTTCCTGCTACAAGCTTGTTCATGTTCTTGAAATTTTAGTGACCGAGACGTCTATGCCAAAGCTGGCTTTCATCATTTGATGCCATTTCAATTAGGCATGTTGTTTCAGTTGAAGGATCAACTTGAGACATATCCAATTTGTATACATCTCTGTCTCTCTCAGCTGTAACAATAACCCAATCTTTACTTATCTTGAAACCTGGCTTCAAAACATAACAGAATGAATTATCAAATACAACAGAATAAGATTTGTCACAAATTTGAGATACGCTTAAAAGATTAAAGTTCAACTGTGAACAAAAGTTGACTTTATTAAAGCTTATTATCCCATTGGATACTGTTCCTTCTCCAGTTATTTTTCCTCCAGCATCACCACCAAAGGCGACGTGAGTTCCATCTTTTGACTTAAAATCTTGTAACAAGGCAGTATTGCCTGTCATGTGCCGACACACCCACTATCCACATACCATGTATTGATTGGTCTTTTTGGGCGTACATGCACTACAAGAAATTAAGTTGAAATATCTACCCAAGCCGAAATGGTCTTGGGCTTTCCAAATTTGTCAACAATTGTAAATTGTGTATAATGGAGATTATTCAAATCAGGTTTATTCTTGATGAATTTTCCAATTTTATTCTGAAAATTGTTTGATTTATTTTTATGAACATTTATACCATTTTATTTATCATCTTTTGAAATGTATTGATTTCTAACATTTTTATTAGTCATCCTTACAGATCTTGGTATAAAGTGTTCTTGCATGTTGTGTTTTGAGCTCATATAATTGTTCTTAGGAAAAAATCTCAAACCTATATTAGGTTGATTAATGTCTGTTTGAAATCCATTAGTTTGATCTCTCAAATACTGTGGATTAGCAAATCCTTTGCTCATGTTTGATTTTGCAAAGTTTCTAGTGAGAGATCTATTTCTAAAGTAACAATCTGCAATGTTGTGAGTCTTTTCATCACAACAAGTACAATATTTGTTATAATAACAATCTGTTGTCGAATGATTTCTCATGTCACATATGTGACAGTACTTGTTAAAGTAGCACTCAGCAGTATTGTGATTTTTCATATCACAAATTTCACAGTACTTTTGTGGCGTTAAAAACAACTTTTTGTTAACTTTTGACAATGAAATAATGTTTGATTTTGGTTTCATATAGTTAAACTGTTGTCTTTCATTTTTCACAGTTTGATTTTGTGTCAGATTACTGTTCCTTTGTTTAACATGAATTTCCTTCTTGAATGTATTAGAAACAAATCTTTTTGCTACAGCGGAAGTCTTTGAATTTGAACTAGATTTCAGATCTGAGTTTGATTTGTTCATAACATTTGATTTATTATTTGAAAGAGAATTCATATTTAACATACCTACTGACACAAATTTAATTGGTTTTAGTTTTGATGTTTGATTTGTTGCTTTAATCAATTTTGTTGATCTTTTGTTTTGTTCAGATGATAATTTTACAGATTTCTTTCTTCTTCTTTGATTCTTTGATTTAGAAGAGCTTGGTTTATTTTCAGATTGAACATCATGAGAAGAAGATTCCTTTTCTGATTAAAATTGTTTCATATTGATGGTGTTTGAATCTTCTGATGTTCCTATCTCTTGTTTATCCTTGTTTTGAACTCTGACTTCTTCTATTACATTGTGAATTTGATCAGAAGAGATATTTTGTTTTGGTTGTTTTGGTTCATATGATTTTATCTTGATTGGATGTCCATTTTTGATTTTTTCTTGATCTTTTTCAACAAACACTTGAACATTTTCTTTTTCCTCTTTTGCATTCTTGGTTTTGATCTAAAAGGCTTTAAGCTTTGCTTCGTTTTCTGGTGAATAATCATGAGTATTGAAATTCTCTGGTAGTGTGTTTGTGATAGATTCAGGCATAGGTTCATGAGTGAAACCTAATCCTACTTTTTGTTTATCTTTCCTTTCACTAGTTTGTTTTTCTACTATCATTTTTGAACTCTTAACTTTTGCTAGATCAACTTGAGTAGCAGCATGTGCTATTATCTCTTGTTCAAGATTCTTGGTCATCTCTTCTAGTTGTTTTGTAACAATTTCAAAATCTTTGATTGTTTTGTTCCATGAATTTTTAAGAGAGATAATATTTTGATCTGTAGTTTTATGATCAGATTTAAATTGGTTATGCATAGATTCCTCTTGTTTTAGCTTTTTACAGATTTTGAATGAATAGTTTCTGTAATGTTCAACATGTTCAAAACATGATTTGGTGCAAACCTTTTCTCTTACTTCTGATGGTATTTCTGGAAATTTTGGAATTGTGGTTTCAGATGATGAAGTAGAAGATTTAACCTTTGGTTGATCAGACTGAACCATTAGAGCTACTTCCTTTGTATCCTCTTTAGGATCAGACTTGTCACTCCAATCATAGTTATCTTCCTCTTCATCACTTTCCCCTTTTGGGTCATTGTTTTTTAACCAATCTTCCTCTTGAATTTCTGCAATAAGAGATAAAGTTGATGTTAATTCATTTGTAAATTGATCTGTATATGCACTCCAATCATATCCATCTTTTATGTTGATTACTAGTGCTTTCTTTGTTTCATCAGATGGTTTGGTTTCATCTTTAAGCTCTGGCATGGGAAGACTTTGATATGGCTTTTGAAAAGTCTTCTGAGCTTGTTGAAACCTTTGATTATTTGAGCTTGAATGAGCACTTCCTCAATTATTCCTTGGAGCTTTACATTTTCTTGAGAAGTGTCCATAACTATTGCAGTTGAAACATCTGGATTTTGACTTGTCAAATCCAACAGTCTTGTTTGCACTAGGCTTGTATTTTTTGTTGACAAAAGAATGTTTTTGAGTCCTGTAGGCAATGATCACCATCTGCCAGTTCAGGTCCATCTCTTCAACATCTTCAGGATCTATCTCAAATAAATCCTATAAAACAAAATCTACTTGAGTTAAATGGCTACCTTGATATTCTTGAAAGCTGGCCATAAAAGCAGTAAATGCAGTTTTGGACTCTTCATCCTCTAATAGGATGTTAATCACATCTTTAACTTTTGCTAGATTTAGCAGAGTTAGATGATGAAGAAGTCTCTGTCTGAATATTTGATGATTGTGACTGTGTTTTAGGAGGAGATTGAGAATGAGATTGAGTTGTATATGCAGGTGCACTGGTAAATGACGAGTCAGTGAAAAATCCTGCTCCTACAAACAGATCTCTTTCTTCTTCAGGACTTTTCTCACTCTTTGTCATGAATGCCTTTTCTATGGTGGTTGGAGGAGAAGCAACAAACTGATATTGAGACATTGATGCTGCTCTATCATTGTTCCTTGAGCTTTCATCAATCTCCACTCATTCTATTTTTGCAATAACAAGATCTAGATCCACTGGAAACTTCTCAGTATGCTTTAGTAAAGTTACAGTTTGTTTCCATGACGATGTTAAAGCATAGAGTAGTCTGAGATTTAAATCTTCAAGATCAGGTTTGATAGCAGCTGTTGACATCTCAGTTATGAGTCGAACAAATCTGTTCATCATTTGATTTATTATCTCTCCAGACAAATGTTGAAACAATACTAATTGTCTTTTCAGCTTTTGTTTCTTTAAATTTTGAATCTCTTTACCTCCTTCACAAATGATCTTCAATGCTTTATATAGTGTATATCCAGTTTGATATGCATCTAGCCTTGTAAGAACTTCCAAAGGTAGTCCTTTACACATTAATGAATAGGCTTTAATATCATTCTTAACTCTTTTCAGATCATCTCCTTGAAGATCATCTTCTGGATAAGGTTCTGGAGAATCTTTAGTATACACAAATCCTCTGTCTGGTCCATCAGTTATTATAGGAATGTATGGTCCTTTTTCTATAGATTTCCAGATATCAGTGTCATTAGAATTAAAATGTTGTTTTAGTCTAAGAGACCAATTTTTGAAATCAGCTCTATTTTTAAGCTTTGGAACTCTGTTTTTAGAATCTTCTGATTTTACCATTTTTATATATTTTTTTTAAAAAAAATCTAAGTATCAAGGTTAAAACGTTTGAACAGTATTCAAACGTCTCAATAGTTGATGCGTCTAAGTTGAGAAACGTCTAAGGTAATGCCTTTGAAAAATTTTCAAAATGTCTAAGTATTAATGCGTCTGGAAGGTTTCAAGCGGCTAAACAATTGTCAAATGCCTGAATAGTTGTCAAACGCCTAAAAAGTTGTCAAACGCCTGAATAGTTGTCAAACGCCTAAACAGTTGTCAAGCGTCTGAATAGTTATCAACTTAACACAGGTGATACGTATGGGATTCTCTTCAACAGTACCAAATGACTGACTAAAAACGTCTACACAGTGTTAATGCGTCTAACACTTAAACAAATTCAGTCAATCTCAGCTCATGCGACACATTCATCATCTTCAAATGAATGTAACAAACTCAAATCTTCTGAATTCTTCAAATGTTGATGAATTCAATTGAAACTTTTCAATTAGATGAGTTTTATGCTGATAAACATTCTTCTTAATATCAATTTCTTCAATTTCAAAAACAAATCAATAAATTTTTGAAATTTCAGTTTGAAACTTCAAGCTATTTTCGAACAACAAATTCAACAGTTTACTTGAATTTGATGAATTGATCTGCTAATTGTCATCCAAATCATGTTTTCGATGATGAAACACAACTAAAATTCATAAATTTTCAATTGAATTGTATCTCAATCACAGATTCAGTGAGATTTTTAGGTTTTCAAGTTCCATGAACTTAAAATGAAATTCAATCACTAACAGCTTACCAACAGCTCTGATACCATTTGATAGGATCAAATGAATAAATTTGTGATGATTTGTAACACAATTCAATGAATTTCACACAATGTAATCAAATCAAAACAAGATATCAATAAAATTCAGTTTTCATTCATATCAAGCTAAGACAATTACAGGTATGAAAAGCAGATTCGAATAACTTGTGTATTCGTTTTTACAAACGTGCAAAACTAAGCTATTTACACTCAAAACAAAAGTAAAGGAACTAACAAATTACAGAAATACTCCCTATACTATTACAAAATATCAAAAGACAAATAAAGACAACATGTTAATCTTTTGGAGCACTTAACAAAATTTTAATCATAAAGTTGATAGCAGGTCGTGCTACAACTGTGGAGAGTGTGGACACATTGCTTCCTTTTTTCATTACTATGAGACACCTAGGAAGCAAATTGAACTTCAGAATTTGAAATCTAAGTCTTATAAGAGGAGTTCCTTAACTCCACCTAGACGGACTAGCGAACCTAACGTTCAACCCATTAGCCAGTCAATTGTTTATCATAAACAGGCATTGCACAAATCTGGCATATGGAAAGAGAAGTCATCCTCTGTGTCTGATAATAATGACAAAAGGAACCTGAGCTTCCCTCACCTTCTAAGGGACAATGGGTTGAATTCATGATGTGTGATGCCTTTGGGAAACCCAAGCCAGTAAGGGCTTGGGTTCCTAACCTAAACTAATGTTTTACTTTGTATGTGCAGGGTGTTCACTACAGTGCTGAAAGCAACACGTGGATTGTAGACAGCGGAGCATCCAAGCACATGACAGGAAACAGAGCTCTTTTATCAAACGTCAAGCAAATAAAAGGAGGGCATGTTTCGATTGCTGGAAACAAGGGGGTTATATCACAACTCAGGGAGTAGTGGGAAATGAGAAAGTTAAGTTTGATAGGGTGAACTACGTTCAGCAACTTCAAAACAACTTACTTTCTGTTTCCCAAATCTGTGATAAAGGTTTTAAAGTCATATTCGACAACAAGAAGTGTTATGTCCTTAAGAAAGACTACGTTATTCTAGAGGACCAAGTTCTGATGACAGCTTCAAGATATAAAGACCTTTATGTTTTGGATCTCTCAACCGCTTCGACAACGGATCATCAAGTTCAGTGCTTTCTATCAAAAGCCACTGAGAAGGACGCCATCTCCTGGCATAGGAGAATAGGACACATCAATCAACGGAAGATGAATCACTTGATCCAGAAGGATCTTGTGAGAGGAGTTAATGTCAAGAATTTCCAACTTCCTGAGTTTTGTGTTGCATGCAAAAAGGGCAAACAGATGAAAAAATCTCATAAGGAAAGCAGGTTCATTCTATAGAACTTCCTCTTGAGCTTCTTCACATGGATCTGTTTGGTCCAGTCAATACAAGAAGCATCGCAGGTGACTTTTATTGCTATGTAATTACTGATGACTACTCAAGGTTCTCTTGGGTAATGTTTTTGAAATCCAAATCAGAAACATTTGAATCCTTCAAGGAATTGGTAACTACACTAGAATCCCTATACAAGCTGAAGGTAAGACAGGTGCGATGAGACAACGGATCCGAGTTCAAGAATAAATGGATTGAGGCTTATTGCAAGGAAAACGGAATTGTGCATCAATTCACTTCTGCATACACACCTCAGATGAATGGTGCTGCTGAGAAAAAGAACAGAAGCTTGATAGAGACAGCACGAACAATACTGGCAGACTCGAAACTTCCTATCCAATTCTGGAATGAGGCAGTGGCTAATGCGTGTTATACACTGAATCGAGTTCTGATAGTCAAGCGCCACGGAAAGACATGTTCCGAGCTACTACAACGACGTAAACCGAATCTGGAGTATCTCGAACCATTTGGCGTATCGTGTACACTTCTGAAGAAGACTCAAGAAGGTAATTTAGCGAGAAGGCTGATGAAGGAATCTTCCTAGGATACAACATACCGAACAAGAGAGTTTACAACAACTCAACGGTCTAGTAGAAGTGTGGAGTAACGTTGATGTTCATAGATATACCACACCACCTACTGGTAAAGGACCCGCCTATGTTTTCGACTATGATGGATTCTTTAAGTCCTTCAACATCCCTATCTCTCCTTCTGATGATGAGTTGGCTACTCGAATGATGTATGATATCTTGAATACACCAACTCTTGATCCAACATCATCGAGTTCACAGGAGAATCATCCACTCAGTCAGGGGGAGTAGTCACGACAGTGACTCCTCTGAAGATGAGGATGAAGAACATGACCAGAATAGTCAGGAGCAACAGGTTCAAGTTCCTGAAAGTCCACAAGCATCTAACAGTGATGCACCTTCGACTTCGGAACCTCAAACTCCTTCTACCTCAGATGCAGAACCAAATGTTCATAACTTTGGCTCTGAGGTAGTTGTTCCTACTACTCCCGGATCACGTCTAAACGTTTATCATCCCTTAGACAATGTCATTAGGGTTGTCCGATCTGGAGTACAAACCCAAAATCAGTTGTACTCAGCTGATTATGCCTCTGTTATGGAAAAGAGATACATTCATGATGGTGCTTATCAGTGTTTTGTCTTGCATTTTGAGCCAAAATACGCCAGTGATGTACGGCATGGGTGAGTGCCATGCAAGAAGAACTTCTTCAGTTCAAGAAGTTAGGAGTATGGACTCTGGTAGATAAACCTAAAGGTGCTAAGGTCATTGGCACCAAATGGGTCTTGAAATGCAAGAAGGATGACCAAGGGGTCATTATCAGGAACAAGGCTCGACTGGTTGTTCAGGAATTCGCCAAGTCGAGGGGATTGACTACAATGAAGTGTTTGCACCAGTGGCAAGGATGGAAGCTATCCGTATCTTCCTTGCCTATGCATCATATATGAAGATTAAAGTTTATCAATTAGATGTGAAGAGTGCATTCCTTCATGGGGAAATTCGAGAGACAGTGTATGTTAGTCAACCCGAGGGATTTGAAGATACTTATCATCGGGACAGAGTTTACAAACTCGACAAGGCCTTATACGGGCTTCATCAAGCTTCTAGGGCATAGTATGACAAACTCTCAACTCATCTTGTGAAACACGGCTTTCGCAGGGGAGTCATTGACTGCACACTGTTCATCAAAGAAAAAGATGGAGACCTACTGCTAGTACAAATCTATGTCGATGACATAATCTTCGGTTCAAAGAACGAAGAATTATGCAAAGAGTTTGAAGCAGTTATGAAGAAAGAGTTTGAGATGAGTGCTATGGGGGAGATGAAATTCTTTCTCTGGTTACAAGTGGATCAGACACCAAATGGGATCTTTCTACATCAGACCAAGTATGTGGGTGACATTCTCAGTTGGTTTGACATGGAGAATGCTTCTGCTGCTGGGACTCCACTTGCTACAAATCATGATATAGGACCTAGCGAAAATGGAGATTTGGTAGATGCCACAATGTACCGAGGAATGATTGGATCCCTCATGTATCTCACTGCCTCAAGACTTGATATCATGTATGCTACATGTTTATGTTCTAGATATCAGGCTAAGCCTAAGGTTAACCATCTGATCGGGGTCAAAAGGATATTTCGTTATCTGAAGGGTACACCCACACTTGGGTTGTGGTATCCTCATGATGATGACTTTGAGCTCACGACGTAGTGTGACTCGGAATACAGGGGCTGCAAGATGAACTACAAGTCTACATCAGAAGGGTGTCAATTCTTTGGGAGGAGATTAGTTACCTGGCAGTGTAAGAAGCAGACCTCGGTTGCATTGTCAACCTGTGAAGCCGAATACGTTGTTGCTGCAAGTTGCTGTTCACAAATCATCTGGATTCAACAGCAAATGCGGGATTACGGTTTAAAGTTTTCTTCTACTCCTATCTTTGTTGATAACTCTGCTGCAATTGCAGTAACTAAAAATCCGGTACAACATCCAAAGACCAAACACATCGTATTAAATACTATTTCATAAGAGACTGTTTTGAAAAGAACTTAATTGATGTGGGAAAAATTAATACTGACTTTCAACACGCTGACCTCTATACAAAAGCCTTTGATAAACCATGTTTTCTATATTGTTAGAGGTCAATGGTGTTAAAAACAAAAGTGATGTTATTCCAGATGATGATCATGTGTAGTCTGATGCATTGCAGTTATCTTTTTCTTTTTCAATTTTTCTTTATCTATTTTACTCTGTTTAAATTAAATTCATGTTATTTAGATGTCTATTAAAATCATAAAATAATTTAATCTAGTATGATTTTAGAATTTTTGGGGGAGAGTAGGTGAGCTAGTAACTTAAAAAAAATGAAAAACGAGGGAGAAGGAGTAGATAGCCAATATAAGGTAGATTGTATCTGTGATACCGATTCAAACCTTTTGGAAAATGATAGTACATAGGAACAAATCAAAAGCGACTTTAAAATTTCATTTTGAAAAGATGCAAAATTCAAAGTTTAAGTCTGTGTAGTGTAAGCAATATAAAAAGGGAAGATGATAGAAAAACTGGTAACTACTAAGGTAACACAAATAATGTAGACCTAGAGGTTGCTAGACCACAAATGATATGTCGGTAGATTCAACACAATAGATGAGTAGACCTTTCAAGATCAAACTAAGTTTTTCCACTGACTGTGGGCTGCCATCTTATCACTAGTTAACACAATCAACAATATTCCACTAAGGGGTAATGAGCATGTAAACGCCACAAATGTGTGCGGATGACCAAAAACAGAGCAAAGCACGAAAAAAATGAAACACAAATGCTATCAAGCTAATGACATATGTTGTTGGTGCATTCTATGCAAAAGAAAATTTAGCTGCTCTAACAAGAAGATAGGTTGTGTGCCTCTCTGCTGTGCGATGGCACTGACCTGAGAATAAGCATAACCAAGATATTCTAGATTCATTGTTGTTTGCCGCCTCTCTGCTGTGCGATGGCACTGACCTGAGGATTGGCTTCTCTTTGAAAGCTCTAAGAATAGTCTCTTCTTGTAAAAATACCCGTAGACCGCTCAAAAGCTCCTGAGGAATATTGATTACCATATAAGAGTGGGATCCACAAATGTCAGTTGAAATAATTAAACGTAAACCTATCACCAGTTTGTGTCTAAAGTCTGTGCATGGATTTAAGAGGACAAATATACTGACAATCATTGTGGCTGCAATACTTGAAAGTTCAAATCAATGTGGGAATCTAATAGTACCAGTGTGATTTCCTAAATTTGCTAACGACACTCGATGAAAACCAAGAATTGAGCATCTAAAGGTTTTGATAACGAGTCCCAATGATTTGTCTTGCCTGTATGATTCCAAAAGTGAATTGTTCCAGGTGTGGTCAAACTAATTGAAGCTGCCTATTCTGGAACCAAATCCAGAAGATGTCTATCTTAGGATTTATCTTAGGTCAAACTAAATTGAAGCTGCCTATTCTGGAACCAAATCCAGAAGATGTCTATCTTAGGATTTATCTCTCACAAAATGTGAAAAACAAGTTCTATATTTGTATTTAGTTTAAGGTTCTAGTTAGTTAGTCATTTTAGTTTGTTTGTTCGTCGGACCACATCATGAAAATCAGTATGGGATTAACTCACCTAAAAGGGTCATGTTTGAGATGGCCACATGTGTTTTCAAAGTTTAAAAGGGTCACGTCTGAGGTGACTAAATTGTTTAAAAGGGTCACGTCTAAGGTGACTAAATTGTTTAAAAGGATCATGTCTGAGGTGATCAAAAGTTTTTCAAGTTAAAAGGATCATGTCTGAGATGATCAAATGCTTATAATGTTGATACTATAGTTTGAAAAGGGTTTAAATGTAAACTGGTAAGAAATGCAGAAAATCTCATAAGTATGACCCATTCACATGAATGGACCATTAGTATGGACTTATCATACGAATGGGAGCCATTCGTACGAATGGACCATGAGTATGGACCATCGAACCGAATGGCCCATACAAATGACCAAGTCGGACGACTGAATGGGGCGACTAAACCAATCGCACGACTGAGGCCCATTCGCCCGAATGAAATGTGCGTATGAGCCCAGTTGTACGATTAAATTTAGGGTTAGTATAAATAGAGAGTGTCGGTCGCAGAGACTCACCACTCTCAAATTTACCCTCAATCGCACCACTAACGTTACGCTTCCCAAATTTCGTTTGATCACTATAAACCCTCGATTCTCACATACTGACCTTCTGCATTGATTCTACAAGTACTTTGTGGTGCAGAAACACTACCAAATCATTCAATTTGACACTGAATCTGGACAATTGGACTTATTAGAAAACGCGACTTATGTGGCAAAATAACCTAACCAAACAACGTAAACAAATGAAATTAAAGGTTTTAGATGTTAAACTAATGGATTCTGAGTCCAATGAACCAAAACACGAAGTCTAAAAGTCAAAATTGGTGAAAAATTGAATTTGAATTGAGCGGACAGAACGACATGCGAATGGACAGGTTGATGAATTTCAGTCGCACGACTGAAGAGTGCGAACAGCTTACCGCACGACTGAACTATGTGTATGAGTTCGGTCGCACGACTGGTGTAACCGCATGAGGCTACATACGCATGAGTCCAGTCGCACACCCAGTAGTACGTATGGAGTCATTCACACGACTGAATCCCAGTCGCACAGCCTCATTCGCATGACAGAAAAGAAGTTTGTTCAAGTCCAAATGTTTCATGACATTCTTAACCAATGGGTACTAATGTGATAGGATCAATGATCTCAAGTTTGATGGATTAGAGTGTAACGCAGCGGAATAAGAACAAGAATTAGACAAATTATAGCAAGAATTTGATATTCGTATGCATTAAGAAAAAATACGGTTGTAACGAGAGAATATATTATTGTGAAAAGGAATGTTTCAATAATATCAAATGTTTCTGCTCAATCATTCACCGATTACAATTAGGTTGACACTCCTTATATAGAGTGCAATCACTGCTGATATCACGAGATAGTGACATCTGCCAGATTTATTACAAAAATAACTAAAACTTAACAAACTACTGAAATGTTCACAACTACTGGGAACATATCAGAGTGCTAAGTATAAAACATAAAACTACTGATACGAAACAACTGAAACTACAACGACTAAACAACAAGATCTTTAGTCGTTTTACAAAACTACTGAAAAGAAAACATAAAACTCCTGAAAGAAAACCGTCACAAGTACTGAAGAAGACCTCCTCAGCTGTTGTGACAACCTCTGATACTTGGTCTTCAACACTTGTGTCTTCAGACTTTGTCTTCAGCACTTGTGTCTTCAGACTTTGTCTTCAGCACTTGTGTCTTCAGACTTTGTCTTCAGCACTTGTGTCTTCAGACTTTGTCTTCAGCACTTGTGTCTTCATACTTTGTCTTCAGCACTTGTGTCTTCAGACTTTGTCTTCAGCACTTGTGTCTTCAGACTTTGTCTTCAGCACTTGTCTTCAGACTTTGTCTTCAGCACTTGTCTTCAGCTGTTGTGGACTCCAGCAGTTGTTGAGACGTCTGTGGGACTTAAGGTTTTTCTGATCCGACTCATTGGTTCTTTTGGTCCAACAAACTCCCCCTGAACCAATGCAGCCAAAACCTTACCTTTATTGAGGTCCCACTTATTGTTGGCGATAAGATTGGTCTTTCTCCTTCTTGATCAGCTAAGAAGATGACCCAATTAAGCACTGGCCTAGGAATAGATTTCTGAAATTTGGTTGGCATAGTATGGATAAGAGCCCTGACTTTGGGGAACTGGACACAGGGTTGTGGTCCTATCCATGAAATCTACTTCCCATGTACAAGCCTGTAGGATTCTCTGGTGTATGCTCTGAGAAACATAATTTGTTCTTCCATGGTAAGATTTTCAGCTCCACCATCAAACAGTCCTTCACGCCCATACAGCTCTAAAATGTACTTAGCTTGTTTGCCATTTTTGAGCTCAACTGTTGTAATCTGTCTGTATGCAAACTCATCTGGGTGAGTACCTTCAAGTAACAGACTGAGCTCATTTTGTTTAAAGTTCTCAAGCCTCTTGTAAACTAACCCCTTTTTAATTACTCTGTTATGTAACATCTTTTGGGGTGGCTGTTTAGTTTCATGGGCCTTCTTGAAATCTTCTACGATTTCCCAGGGTGATACTACAAGGACCACTGTGATATCTTCATCTACGATCCTTTTTACTTGGCCCTTGTATCTCGAAGGAATGTCTACTTCATAATTCTGTGAGCCACCCTAGGATCAGGCCATATTCTCACCTTTTCCTTTTGATATTCAAATGTGTTAGCAAGGGTGTACAATCTTAGAGCTTCTTTCTTCATACTGATTATTGATGAAGAAGCAGCATAAGTTTTGTCTATGCTTTTCAGCATCTCATCATCATGAAGCTTTTGCTGTTGTTCTTCTTCTATCTTTACTCTCACAGCTTCCATCTGTGAGGTGGGAGTGATGGGCATAGGTTTGGCTTTAGGAAAAGTTAGGACTACGGAAAGAGGCAGCCTATCTTCTTCCTCATCATCCTCTTCTTCTTCTTCTTCTAGCCTCAACACCCTTCTCTTCTTCTTCTTGGGTGCATCATCGGCTATTGGTTTTGAGGGTAAAGGAATTGGTTTAGTGGGTTGTGGTAGAGGTGATTTTGAAGTGGGAGGTTTTGCAGGTTGTTCTAGCATTCTTGTAGTGAGTGAGGCTTTTGAGTGTTTTGCTAGTTCCTTTCTGTTCCCAGCACCTGCCTCATTTAGTGCTTCAATCACCAATCCCTTAGTGTATGCTTCAGACGAACAGATCTTGGTGGTTATTCCCAAGATACTGTCCCTGGTCCATGACTTAATCTCGATCAATGATCTCCCAAGGTACTTTGCAATGAATCTGATCATGATCTCTAGTCTTTCTCTTTCTAATGCATCATAACTTGCCCATCTTGAGTTAATTTCTTCAACTTCAAGTCTCCTAATCTCTGAGTCAAGCTGTGCAGTATCGAACCCTGTTTATACAGTTGATCAATAATGGAGTCCATTGATTTACTGTGTGTAGCATCCGCCATTTTGATCATCTCATCGAGTTCGAGTTCTTTTTCTTTTCCTTCAACCTTCCTCTTTTTATATGTGACATGAAAGTCTTTGTGACTTTCACCCACTTGATCAATGTCAGCTTCCTTCACAAACTCCTCTTCCTTCTCAGTCTCCTTTTCTTTCTTCCCCTCTATGCTCTTCTTCTTTGCTTTCACTGACTGACTCTCCCCCTTTTTGGTTTCATTGGTTGCAAGGGTTTGAGTAGTAGAAAGCCTTGTGCTCACAATCTCCTCCACCAAGGTTTGTATGATTGAGGGAAGCCTCTCATCCATGGTTTTGATCACAATGTCTGTGATTATTGGGGTGATGAGAGGTAGGGATTGCTGAAAGATAGCAGTTGTTTGCTCAGAGGGGTTATGTCCCTGAGAAGCAGTGCCAGAAATAGAAGCTAGTGGCTCGGAAGTTTTGAGTGGCTGAGTGTGTGGGAGACCTTCAGGTGAAGGTGCCATCTATGGGTTTATGTTGGTGGCAGATGGACTTGCTTTTTGAGGGAATTGGTCAAGTAGTCTTTGTAGTCTACTGACTTCTTCCTCAAGAATTGTGTTCTGGGCCACAACATCATAAAAGAAGCCCAGGTCATCATCAGCAGATGCTGAATCACCTGACCTCCTACTTGTAGCAGGATGTACATGCACTGGGTGTAGACTAGTTTTAGCATGTGCCCCTTTTTCGTGGAACTGGGGACTTCCAGCCTCAGGACGAAGTCCTTCATCAGTTGTTGCCTTTGGTGTGGTCTTAGCTATGTTACCGGCCTCAGTCTGATCATGTGCTGATTCAGAAGAGGTGGCAGCCTCACCAGATGTTCGTATCTGCATATCTACACCAGGAGATAGAACAGTTAAACACTGGTGCTGTGAGCTGTCAGAAGCATGTTGATCCTCTTCCTCAATTGTTGTGGTTTTCCCCTTTGTTGGTGTTTGTTGGGGAGGAGGAGAGGCATGCAGCTGAGTCAGCACGTTTGCAATAATGAGAGTAGGACTTTGTGGGGCGGTTGCAATGGGAGATGGGGTAAAAGCAGTATGCACCTGGGGAGAATGGTGCTCTTCAATGGCAATCTCCTCAAATGAGGAAGATCCCAGATTAGTGGGTACCCCTTCTTTGGTTGATACAGGCTCCTTTTGAGAGGAATCCTGAGCAGCTGTGGCTGGTGAAGTCCTTGTATCCACTAGGGGTTATAACCAGTGGATATAGCCTGCGTTTGTGTTGCAGGGGCATCCTCAGGGGACTCATTTCCCTGAGTAGCCTTTTTTGTCTTCTTTTTAGTGCGTTTGGTGGGGACTTTGGATTTGGAGGTGGTGGCTGTGGGTTCCAGCTGCGTGGGTTTGCGCAGCTTGGCAGCCAATTTTAGTGATTGGTCAGAGTTGTGTCGGGAGTATACTTTAGGCAATACAGCCGTAGCAGGGACTCCCAGGCCAACAAGTCCCTCAGCTTGAAGATGGTTTTCAATTATGGCCATTATGAACCGTGGATATAATATCCAACGGTTAGCAAGTGGTTTTTGGGCCATATCCTTGAGCACTAAAAATAGTATTTCAGAAAAATTTAAAGGTTGTTGCTCAAGGATGGAGTACATTACCTGTTGCCACCTTGTGGACATTTGATCCCATGATGAAGTCTCGGGGGCAAGGCAGACATTTACCAAGTGAAAGATGAGACGTTCGACATCCTGGAAATGTTTCTTCAATATGGTAGATGCACTCAGGTTACCCTGGTATCCATGGTGGGCAAATGATTGATCTATTGTGCCCTTTGGATAACCAGTTGGGAAAGTGGCATCATCCAGATTGAGGGTTTGGCGAAGAGTGTCTGGAGTAATGACCACTTTTTGACGATGGACAACGATTGAAGAGACTCTGTGTCATTCTCCTCAGAGACAAGAGTGATGTTTGTTCAGATTGGTTAAGAGATTCGGCATATATGGTGGGATTTAACAGAAAATCCGTTTTGTAAGGTGACTGAACCATTAAATCAATGGCGTTGTGAAACTTGGTCCAGTATGGCGATTTTGTGAGATGTGCGACACAGTTATGTCAAGGTTTTAGTTGCATGGTCGCCATTGATGAAGAGAGGTTACAGAGTTTTTGAACGTTAGGTTTGAGAAGAGAAGACAGGAAAATCTCTAAAGGTGGGATAAGGTATTTAAAGCGTAGGGTTAGAAAACGACTGAAGGTTTTGGTGTTAGTCGTCAGTTGTTGAAACTACTGATAACGTGGTATTAACTTTCAGAGGTTTTGAATGACTGACCGTATTGGTGTGATCAGCAGTTGTTATAAAACAACTGAAGACTTGGTTTTAACCGTCAGACGTTGAAACAGCTGAAGTCTCTGATTTAGTCATTAGTAGTTATAAAACTACTGAAGACAGTTTTGACTTCAGGTGGTGAAACAACTGAGGACTTGGTATTAGTCATCAGTAGCTGGGAAACTACTGAAGACTTTGGTTTTACCATCAGTTGTTGTAACACTGAAGACTTGGTGTTAGTCATCAGTAGTTGTGAAACTACTGAAGACATGGTTTTGCTTCAGTTGTTTAGAAAGAAACAGTAGTTGGGAAACTACTGAAGACAAAAAGGCTCATCAGTAGTTGTCGTCAATTCATTGCTTTTCAGCTGTTTCATACTGTCCTCAACACATACTCATCAGACGTTTTCATCTGTTTTCAGATGTTTCATAGGACATCAGTACGTATTTGTATTTCTGACAACATAGTTGTAGCTACATCAGCTGTTGTAACTACATCAATTGTTTTATCAAATAAAGTACTTTAGTACTGAGAAGTTATGCTCTAGTAGTTTAAAGAAAACTTCCGGAGGGAAAATAACTTCACAGTAATTATATATATGACAATAATAAACTAATGATCATCAGTACTTGTGAGCTGAGATCATCAGTAGTTGTCACTTATTCTAGCTGCAACATACCAAGCCTTAACACTAGGTTTTGGAAAGTTGTGCTATCCAAGGCTTAGTGAAAATGTCTGCAAGCTCATTAGCACTAGGAACACATTTTGGATCAATTAGACCTTTTTCAAAGCAATCTCTAATAAAATGGTGTCTGATTTCAATATGTTTAGTCCTAGAGTGCTGGACAGGATTCTTGACAATACAAAGAGTTGAAGAGCTATCCATTAACAATGGGGTCTTAGTCTCTGTTATGCCATAATCCAATAATTGGTTTTGAAGCCAGAGTACCTGAGATGTACAGCTTGCAGTAGCAATGTACTCTGCTTCAGCAGTTGATGTAGCAACTGAGGCCTGCTTCTTACTCTGCCAAGAAATCAAGCAGTTGCCTAAGAATTGGCATCCTCCAGAAGTGGACTTTCTTGTCAACTTACACCCTACATAGTCACTGTCATAAAAAGCAACTAATTTACCCGAATGTCTAGCAGAATACCATAAACCTAGAGATGGCGTGCCTTGCACATATCTAAAGATCCTCTTGACTGCAATCAAATGAGACTCCTTAGGTGCAGGCTGAAATCTAGCACAAACACATGTAGCAAACATAATATCTGGTCTAGAAGCTGTTAAGTACATCAAGGACCCAATCATACATCTGTAAAGTGTTTCATCAACCACTTTACCTTTCTGATATGTATCTAGTTGTGTGGTGTTGGACATGGGAGTAGAACAGGGCTTACACTTTTGTAAATCAAACTTTTCCAAATGATCTTTTGTGTATTTGGACTGATGAATGAAAATTCCATTAGCCTTTTGTTTGATTTGCAAACCCAGAAAGAACTGTAATTCTCCCATGGCACTCATTTCAAACTTCTGTTGCATCAACTTTGTAAAGGCATCACACAACTGTGGATCAGAGGATGCAAAAATAATATCATCTACATAAATTTGAACAAGTAGATTATGCTGTCCAGCTTTTTTAATGAATAAGTCTTATCTATGGAGCCTCTAGTAAAATTATTTTCCAGAAGAAAGTTTGATAATGTCTCATACCAGGCTCCAGGAGCTTGTTTCAACCCATAGAGCCTTATCAAGCTTATACACCCAATTAGGATGTTTATTGTCCTCAAAACCATGTGGTTGACATACATAAACCTCTTCTTTAATTTTCCCATACAAAAATGCACTTTTGACATCCATTTGAAAAACTTTAAGGGTGTGATAAGCAGCATAAGCTAAAAACAATCGAATTGCTTCCAGTCTGGCTACAGGGGCAAAGGTTTCATTATAATCAATACCTTCCTCTTGTGAAAACCCTGAACAACCAGTCTGGCCTTGTTCTTAACAATAAGTCCATTTTCATCAGTTTTGTTCCTAAACCCTATTTAGTGCCTATTGCACACTTACGTGGAGGTAGAGGAACCAGTTCCCACACTTGCTGTTTCTTGAACTGAAGAAGCTCAAGTTGCATGGCTTCAACCCATCCATTGTCCCTTAAAGCAATGTGATAGTTCTTTGGCTCTTGCTGACTAATGAAGAGAGCATAGAAGCAGAAATTTGACAATTGACTTCTTGTTGAAACGCCAGCATTGATATCACCAATGATTTGAGACATAGGGTGATTCTTCAGATCTTGGTACACAATAAGATCTGTGCAAGTGTTTGTAGCAGGCTCAGCAGCAACAGATGGTGATGGTGAAGCATTTCCTTGAAACCAATCAGTAGATGGTAATTCAAAGGAAGTTGAAGTTATAGAAATCTCATAAGCATTTGTTGTGGATTGTGGTACTGAAGCTACAGGATCATCAGGTCTAGCTGAATCAGGCAGTTGATCACTAAACTTGAAAAGATGATTACTGATATCATCATCATCATCAGTAACACCAATGGATGACTACTACAGAAGATGATGGATTCATATGATCTGCAACAACAGGTGGTTGATAAGGAACATATTGCAGAATGTCTAGATCAAACAACTCCATAGGATTTTGTGGAATTGTATCCTTAGGGGATTCATTGAACTTCACATGCAAGGTTTCTTCAACTATCTTTGTCCGACAGTTGAATACTCTATAAGCTTTGCAAGTGGATGAATACCTAACAAAATACCCTGCATCCATCTTAGAATCAAACTTTTGGAGTTGATCCTTTGTGTTGAGAATGTAACAGGGACACCCAAATGCTCTAAAGAATGAAATCAAAGGGGCTAAATGATGTAAAACTTCATAAGGAGTTTTCATCAACCTCTTATTTACTAAGGCTCTATTCTGTACATAGCAGGCTGCATTGACAGCTTCAACCCAAAAAGTCAGTGGCAGACCAGAATCAGCCAACATGGACCTTGCAACTTCAATGAGGGTCCTGTTCTTTCTCTCCACTACTCCATTTTGCTCTGGAGTCCTTGGGATGCTATACTGCCTCTTGATTCCCTTTGACAAGTAAAACCCATCAAGAGTGTGGTTTCTGAATTCAGTACCATTGTCACTCCTCACACACTTAACTGGTAGGGAATACTGCTTCTCAACATGTAACACAAAGTTCATAATGGACTGAGCAGCCTCATCCTTTGAATGCAAGAAGAAGGTCTATACATATCTAGAGTAATCATCCACAATTACCAGACAGTATTTCTTCTTTGCCATACTCATTACCTTCACAGGACCAAAAAGATCCATGTGCAGTAGTTGTAAGCAGGCATTAGACTTGGATTCTTCTATGGTGGAATGAAACTTTATGTTGTTTCCCTTTTAAGCATGCAGTGCAGATTTCATCACAATTGAACTCCTTTATTGGAAGACCTCTCACTAAACTCTTGTGGATCAGCTGATTCATGTTTTTGAGATTAACATGACCCAGCCTTCTATGCCACAGTTTAGATTCTTGGAGAGAGGCCTTGGAGAACAAGCATGGATGGCCTCTTAACTCAATTTTCTTTGACAGATCCAAGGCATATACTCTTCCTATCCTGTTGCCTTCAGGAGAGTATTATCATCCAACACTTGGTCAATCAGGCTCAGAACCTTGGAAGACAGAATCCTACAGTTCTGGCTTGTGAAAAGAGCAACATGCCCTTTGTCACACATCTGACTGACACTCAACATATTGTATTTGAGATTCTTCACATGGTTGACATCATCAAATCTAATATCTCCATTAGACACAAACCCCTTTCCAATGATGTAACCTTTAGCATCATTTCCAAATGAGACAAATCCCTTCTTTCCCTGAGAGTAATCATGAAGAAGAGAGCTGCTCCCAGTCATGTGCATGGATCCTCCACTGTCCACATACCAGATGCTTCTTTGGCATGCTGAAGAACCCTGCACAATCATAAGAAACTAGTTAGCTTTGGAAACCCAAACCTTTTTGGTTTTGGGACTGACTTTATCAACAGATTTAACCATAGCTGGTTTCTCATGATTAACAGCTGATGAAGATGAAGATGGTGCTGAAATAGATTTGGACCTGGAATTCCTCTCCAGTGGTTTGGTCACAGTGGTTTCAAGTTGGTTAACTCTCCCCAACAGATGCTGAACCATCATAGCAAGCTGTGTCTGATTTGAAGCTCGCGCTTTCAGTTCATTTGACACTCCAGAGCTTGTTTTTGATGAGTTCCTGTGACCCACCATTTCCTCCTTCTTAATTTCACAGACTTAGTCTTATGTTTATCATGAGGAACAATATCATCTGTCTTCTGATAATCCGTATCCTTCTTAGTGGATTTGGGTAAGGCCTTGGTTTATCAGGTTGAGATGATTGTGGTACAAACTTGGTCTCAAACTCAGTTTTCATTTTATTTATTTCTAGTTTAATGAGCTCATCCCTTTGGAGCTTTAAACCCTTTTTGTACCAACATTCATCAGATAGATGATTGAATTTACCACAAATTTCACATGGTTTATTCTTCATCTTGGACATCTTTACTGCTGAAGTGGAAACTACTGAAGGTGTGATCTTCGTACTTTCCTCCTATCAGTACTAGGTACTAAAGGATTTGTAATAGCTTAAGACTGGTAATTCAATGTTTTCCATCCGTCCTAATAGACTGTTTGATGGATTCCTTAGCAGTTGTTAGTTCTTGTATTTCAACTGATTTGAAATGCTTTTCAGATGTTGGGTCTCTTTCAGTACTTGGGTACATTGAGGAACAACATCTGAAGTACTCAGCTTCATATGAGTCTCAGTAGTTAGAGCATCAGTCAAATTATTTGTTGAGATCTTAACAACTGGTTTCATTCTCTGATCTTAGATTACCATTGGAGAATGACTCACACGATAATATGGTTTGGATATTGCTTTCACTTCCAGACTTAACTATGGAGTTAGGAGTAAAGTCTGTTGGTGGAGCAGTATGGTTGTAACCAATGCCAAACTTCACATTTGAAGCAGTTGCTTGCTAAGAAGCATTTCAAATCCCTTGCATGATGAGACCCAACGTTCACACTCAACTTGGGTCGCTGCAAGTTTTTCTTTGAGACTCCTGTGGTCTTCCAAAATAACCTCTAGCTTGGCCTTTTCATTATTTAATTGGCATTTAAGCTTATAAATCTCATCACTTTTACTGTTAAGAGCAGACTCATACTTAGCTTTTCTTTGAAAATGGTTTTCTCAAACTCAAGTTTTTGATTTATTAATGCTACATTTGCCTCTCTAATAGAGACAAATGCAGCTATGCATGATTCAGAACATAACTTGGCTTTAGCCTCTAAGATACCTGAGTTACCTGTGAGATGATGCATTTGAACAGGAACCCTCAGTAGACTCCAGGGCCATGAGAGCAAGATTTCCAAAAGGGTGTTCACCACCATGTTGACTAGCACCAGCATAGTATTGCTCAGCCAGACAAGTTATCAGGTAAGCTACTCCAGTCAACGACTCCAGGTGAAGAAGCTGTGATGAGGTTGTGATTGAGATGGAGATGGTTGAGGTTCTGGTAGTGCATGAGATTGTGGTACTATAGGAGCTTGAACTTGATTTGACTGTGGCATATAATAGCAGGGATAAGGATATGACATTTGACCCTGAGGAACAAAATATGCAGGAGATTGAGGATGTGATGAATGACTAGAACCAGCAGAATCTTGCCCTTTGGATTGTGCATTGTTATTTGGAAAAGTCAAAAAGGGTGCAGAAGTGTTAGATCTAGTTGATCTACACTCTCTTGCAAAGTGTCCAAGCCTGTGGCATTTGTGACACTTCAACTTGCTCTTGTCAAAACCGACTTTGGTTTTCTCAGAGAGTCCAGGAAATTTCCTGCCAGTTCTCTTGTAGAATTTCTGAGATCTGATATTGATCAAGGCCATTTGGCTCAAAATATCCATCTCTTCTAATCATCATCAGCATTCCCTTCAAATCATCCATGATAAAGCATAGATTGTCACTATTATTACCAGAATGACAATCAACACTCACAAAGGCATGATTAGAATTGTTTGAGGTGAAATCAATATGCTCATCACAGTGGCATTCTAATACTGCACACTCTGACTCATGACTTACCAAGGCAGTGTTTCCTAGTACAAAATCATCAGTGAGCTTTCCAGATGATGACAGTTTTCATTTCTGTTCTATCTCTCTCTCAAATGTGAGCAATTTCCCATGGAGTTGGGTGAGAGATAGTTTGTCCAAATTTGCACTGGAGCGTAGGACAATAGTATATGTGTCCCATCTCTCAGGCAGTGATCTGAGAAATCTGTTATTCATCTGGCTATTCGTGTACTCATGTTTGACCATTTTTAATTCAGAGATCAAACAAGACCGCTCAAACTGTTGAGTCAGTATCTCACCCTTCCTATGAGGGATCGTCTCATATTGTTGGGCAAGGATTTCTCTATTAATTGCCAAGACCTCATCTGTTCCTCCAAATTGTTCTTTCAAGGCATTCCAGAGGTCATGGGCAGTTTCATAATGCATTAGACCAGAATAGATTTCATTGGGCAGTGCCATGGCCAGAATTCCATGGGCTTTTGCATCAATCTCAAACAATTTCTTATCCTCATCTGAGTATTGCTCCCTCCTCTTCGGAACCATTTGATTGGTTTCCGGGTTATTCACCATAGGCTTGTGTGGACCATGTACCCCTGATGTCCAACAACCTAAGCTGTTAACAGACAGGTGATGGAGCATTCGTCGTTGCCATATGTTATACTCACTCCTAACCAGCATTGGAGGCTTGGTTGAGGAACCAGTATTGTGAGGATCATTGGAAGGAGTAGTCATTTTAGGTCCAAATACAATTTAATTCAAGCTTTTAAAAGATTTTACACAGACCACAACAGACTCAATGAAAACCAAGAATAAATCTCAGGATGAATGACCAAAAACACAGAAAATTCAATCTCTATAACCGTTTCTTGCAAAAATGCTAATTCAACCAAACTTGGATCTTGGATAGTAGTTTTAATGATCAATTATTAGATCGATCAATGATGAACCTGCTCTGATATCATTTGACAGGATCAGTGATCTCAAGTTTGATGGATTAGAGTGTAACGTAGCGGAATAAGAACAAGAATTAGACAAATTATAGCAAGAATTTGATATTCGTATGCATTAAGAACAAATACGGTTGTAACGAGAGAATATATTTCTGTGAAAAGGAATGTTTCAATAATATCAAATGTTTCTGCTCAATCATTCACCGATTACAATTAGGTTGACACTCCTTATATAGAGTGCAATCACTGCTTATATCACTAGATAGTGACATCTGGCAGATTTATTACAAAAATAACTAAAACTTAACAACCTACTGAAATGTTCACAACTACTGAGAACATATCATAGTGCTAAGTATAAAACATAAAACTACTGATACGAAACTACTGAAACTACAACGACTGAAGAACAAGCTCTTCAGTCGTTTTACAAAACTACTGAAAAGAAAAACATAAAACTACTGAAAGAAAACCGTCACAACTACTGAAGAAGACCTCTTCAGCTGTTGTGACAACGTCTGATACTTGGTCTTCAGCACTTGTGTCTTCAGACTTTGTCTTCAGCACTTGTGTCTTCAGACTTTGTCTTCAGCACTTGTGTCTTCAGACTTTGTCTTCAGCACTTGTGCTTCAGACTTTGTCTTCAGCACTTGTGTCTTCAGACTTTGTCTTCAGCACTTGTCTTCAGACTTTGTCTTCAGCACTTGTCGTCAGCTGTTGTGGACTTCAGCAGTTGTTGTGACGTCTGTGGGACTTAAGGTTTTTCTGATCCGGCTCATTGGTTCTTTTGGTCCAACATAATGTTTACTTTCCTTGTGTAACAGATGGCCAGCCATTGGACTATGAGTACGAAGCACAATATTTGTGCTCATCTAGATCTCACATCCAGAAATGCTTCAGACTTCTCGGGCAATATCACCTTCCTCAGGAGATCGAGGATTGCACACGCTATATCTGCTCCATGTACAGCTTATCGGTTTATTCAGCAGGCCTTCTGGGAAGGTGCGGTAGTTGATCGATCCTCTGAGCCTCACTGTATAAGAGGTACTATCGTTGGAGACGCTATAGCTATCACAGAGGATGATCTAAGGATCGGGTTACAGTTGGGGGATGATGCTGAATGTCCTACTAGATTACACTCACATACTGTCAAAGGATGTTTTCTTCGAGCCAAGTACTCTGGGGAGATCAATGGTGGGGTGCTCAAAAAGAGCAACCTCTGTCCCTAGTTCAAGTATCTTGCTCACATATTGCTGAAATGCATCGCATCAAGGAAGGGAGGCTTTGATGAGTTGTCTGACCAGATCCAGAACGCTTTTGTTGCGTTGATGCTGAACCATCCGTTCAGCTTCTCAAGGATGATCTTCACCTACTTGGTGGAGAACATTGAGAGGAAAAGGAAAGAGGACTTCTGCATGTACCCCTGATTTATGCAGATGATCATAGAGCAGAAGCTCCCCTCCCTGCCAAAGGAGAAGGATGATGCTGTAGTGCTTGAGGTGATGGATGATACCACCTTGGGCCGGATGAAGGTATACAGGAGAAAGCAGGTAAAACCCCTTGTTAAGAGACTGTTTGGGCATCTGGCTCGTGAGAATTATGTGGTGCCAGCTAGGAGGAAGTGGCGCCACGACGACAGTGATTCTGATGTTGAGCAGATTGCTCTACCCGCTGACGACTCTGATAATGATGACGGTGGGGATGCTAGAGATGACATGCCCATTCCATCGAGGGGTGAAGCTACAGACGTTATACCTCTAGTATCTGCCGCCACGGGAGACATAGCTGAGTCAGCCGGGTTCCACCAGGACTTTATACCAGGTCATGAGGAGAAGAGTCAGACGAGGAGCCATTGACTAGGACTGTGGGAAGCAAGGTTGTTCCCACAGAGTATGGACTTCATGCGGTTGGTGAACGCCTCAGGGATTCGGGAGAAAAGACTGCAGATCCCAGCTATGCTCCTGAGTCTTCTAGTCGTGCTCTAGGGGGAGCATCCACCTCGACTGGATCGAGGAAGAAACGGATGGCTCAGCCCCACGGCTAGAAGAAGAAGAGGAGAAGACTCACTTTCGTCACCACCACAGCCACTACATCTACCATCACCACTACCACTTCTACAGCCACACCATCCACCACCATAGCCACTACATCTACCACCACCACTACCACTTCTACAGCCACACCATCCACCACCACAGCCACCAGAGCTACCATAACCACCACCACACCTCCCACCACTGTACATATGCCACCACCACCATATCTTTCACTCCTACATCACCTCCACTATCTAACAGACCCAACCCATTTTCAGCACAGCCACCACCACCACTAGCCACCAAGCAGGACCCTCACCTCATCCCACACATGTATATGGATCTCATCTACCTCAATTTGGGGTAGAGGACCAGCTTTCAGCGCTAAACCTTATGGTGATGCGACTGTTAGCTGCTGATGAAGAGAAGACTGTGTAGATCCGACAGCTTGCAGATCTCACAGCTGTGCAGTCACACCAGATCTCGGAGTAGGCTGGGCTGATCGAGGAGCAGGCCCAGCAAATGGCTGCTCAAAGCCATGAGATCGCCCAACTCCAAGAGCATAGAATCACTTCTGCTAAGAAGATTGAGGAGTTGGAGAATGCTAAGAAGACCATCATGCTCAAACTTAAGGGATATAAAGATGAGCCTCTGAAGATTAAAGAGGGAGATGGTGATGATGGTGATGATGATGATGAAAATGATGATGATGAGACTGAGGATGATGAGGGGATTGAGGACAAGTGGACAGAGGAGAGGAATGAGGATGATGATGAAGAAGGAGGCCATGCAGCTGCATCTACCTCTGCTCAAGGTCAAGAAAGGAGGTCTAAGAAGAATCAAGACCCATAAGCTTCCTCCTCTGCTCCACCAAGTGATGACCCAGTAATCCAAGACAAAAGTAATAATTAGATGTCTATGTATTTGATTGCTTTTGTATTTGAATCATGTATTTAAACTTATGTATATAATGGTTATGTTAAGATTAATGCTTTTCTGTTTTGATTATTAGCTAATGGTTGATGTGCTACATGTTTATATCAAACAGATCCAAACTATCAGAAGGATGAGTTTGATGTTGCTCCCCTTCAGTAGATCAAGACTCAGCTAACTATGATTCTTGATCTGCAAGGGATCGTCTAAAGGTCAGTGAGTTATACCCCTGAAGAAGGGGAAATAATTCATGATCTATCAAATGAGCAACTAGCTGAGATCTTCAAGCTAAATCCCGATGAGATTGTAAAGGATGCTCCAACGTGCGACTCGACAAGTGACGAAGAGCTCAACGACGTTGATGAAATAGAGATAGAAGATGTCACTGCAGAGCACTACCCTCAGTATGCTGACAATGAGGGAAATGTGGTCCCAATCTGGGTGAATCCCTTGTCAGTGATACATTTGAGGTGTTAGACAAAATGGAGCAGGTGTTAGAGAAGAAAGAGGGATCGGCCTAAGCCTCAAATGATGATGTTGATATCCGAAAGGCTGAATGGGCTGCTTGTTTTGAAGAAGTTAGAGCCCAACGCACTGCACCTAAACAAGACGCCTACACCAAAGTCTACAGAGTCAAGAAAAATCATATGGTGTCAGGCAGGATTATAGCATGGGCGTATTTTGAGGACCTTAACGTTTATGCCGTTAAGAGAGAGAAGGGCATAAAGTACTTTAGATTTCCACATGATCTAAAGACTCTACCCCGTTTTGAGCTCAACCAGCTAGCCAAACAGAAGCTATTGTATGCGGACCAGAGAAAGATGTCAGGCTAGTTTGAGGCTGCCCTATGTAAGGAGTACCATACCAGGTGAGTTAACTTCAGACCCCAACAGCCTACAAGGTACATCAGAAGGTCTGATGTTAATGCCATTACTTGAAAGCCAAAGATAGTGTTGAAGTGGAGTCCTCCTCGCACGATGTCAAGAATCCCACTCAGGGAAATGCCACAAGACTTCACTCCACACCATAAGTGGTGGTACTACGATTGGAGGACAGGAGAAGCGATCATAGTCCTAGACAAAGAGGGCCAAATGGATACCATCAGGGTATTTGACCCAATGTGGCTTACCAACTTGTCAGCGAATGATGTCTACACTCTATACAAGTGGCCACTGTTCTATGATACGCAGGATATAGTACAACTCCTCTAGTTCCAAAATGTCATAAGACTCTGTTTTGCATTTGAGATTCATGCATGAGTCACAAAAGAGGATAAGTACAAGAAGTATGAGGAGGTAATGAAGACAACAAGACATTAGAGAAATCTAGGTCGAAGGGGGAGTTTGTTGATACATGTATGTCCCTAGATCATGATATGAATGTAATAGATCTTGTTTGTCTGACTCTGATGTAATGTTTGGAATGATTAATGAAATGATATTGGTTATTTGTTAATTATAATGTTTAATATTTCATTAATGAGTTGATGTTGAATTGGTTAATTAGGTTGTGATTGTTTGAAGTGTTATGCATAATGTTATGATATTAAATACACTCAAACTTGGTAAAGTGAAGTTCTCATGCATCCGACTGGACCTGCGGCCCAACAGTGGTCATGCGTCCGAATGGCCATGCGACTGAGTGTCCATGCGCCTAAATAGTCTATACGCCTGAATCAGGCGCACGACTGAACACTCAGTCGTGCGGTTGAATCAACCGCATGGTTGAATCGCACGACTGAACCATACTAATGGTTCAGTCGCCCGAATGAACAGTACTAACCTATAAATACAACCCAATTCATGGAAAAACGAAAATTTTTTTCGAATTCGATTCCAAACGTACCCTAGCCGTCCGAAACCTCCAAGTTGATACTCCAAGTTCATAGAACACAGTAGATCGATTCCCAATTGATTCTTAACGTTAGTTTCAATACTTTATTGATTCTATGTGCGTTCTCATTGATTGGATCACCAATCAAATAGGATTCCACACTATTTGATTTGGTTAACACGTTAATCATTAGGTATTTCGTTCAAATACCAGGTCCTAACAAAACTTAATAAAGAACTTAACAGGTTCTAAAGTTTAATCCAAACACAATTTGGACATAAACAAAAACCTAAAAGCCCAAAACCTATCACCCAAGGTAGATCACGAAAAGTTTAACCTTGCATCTTCATGAATTTGGTAAAAAGATCGGATTGGAACCTGATTTGATAGATTGGAATGAGTTGGAGAAGTATAATTGATCTCAAGAATCGTCCAAGTTCGTTCGTTTTTGCTCCCAATGTGAATTAGGGTTTTTAGAATTGATAACCCTCCTTAAATATGGTCAAAATCCTAAAAATTATGTCAAATCCGACCCTACGACGTAAGTTACGTCCTTAAGGACATAAATTACGTCCTCCCCTTTATACTCTGTCTTACGTCCAAAAAATTATCAGTTTTAGAAATGATGTAGCTTACTTCCTTTAGGACATAAGTTATGTCATATGCTCATTGTGCATCAATTTCTTCATTTTCTCCACCTCTTTTCATCCATCTATCATCCAATCTTCGTGCAACGTTTGAATATATCATTTAAGCTTCCCACTCCTATAATTCAAACTTAACATAAAGTGATTACGCTCGATAGGAAAATCATGTTAAAAGCATACATTTAAACACTTTAAACACATACAATACATGAATGTATCACATCCCCACACTTATCATTTGCTTGCCCCCAAGCAAACTTGCTCATAACACTACAACTATCATTACAAAAATATGATCCAGCCATGTGTTCACCATCTGTTAGCTAAGGTCCCAAGTCATGCCCACTTAATATATCATACATGAAGTTATATCTTTGTAAGCAAAGATATTACTCGTTTGAAATTTGATCTAACTAACCAAGCCCAACAAGCTTTCTAGTCTTCCTTATGCATGTAATCACACCTCTCACAAGTTTCACTCCTCTCGTTTAGTGTCTGGTCTAGTAAAAGGTGTGCTAGTAAATCAGTGTTGTACCCTCAACCAAGAGCTATTCATGATTACCATAAGCTTGAATAATGACCGTGACTCCACCATTAACACAAACCATGCATATATCAAAACGCCTTTAAAAAGTTATGGTGTAGGGCTTATGGTTTAGGTTTGGATAAATGTCAGGACCGGGTACGTACGGAATACTAACTGATTATGCGTGAAACCTAATCAAATAGTGTGGAATCCTATTTGATTGGTGATCCAATCAGTGAGAACGCAAACCCGATCGATCTTACGATTAAAGAAACGTTAAGATTGAGTAGAAAATAATCAAATGCTAACTATGAAGTTGGAATATCTGTTCTGGACGGTCTGGAAGGCTAGGTTAGGAGTGTATACGATATATGTGTCAAAAGTCTTGTTTTACCATAAATTATGTGGTATTTATAGGTTTGTAGTCTTCAATCGTGGGATTGACCCATGCGACTGATTCATACGCACTACTGAAGGTTCAGTCCTGCGACTGAGTCATTCTCATGTTTCAATGGTACGACTGGTCCAGTCTCCTGGTCTAGTCATGCGACTGGTTCATTAGCATGATGTCTTCATGCGTATGATCTATAAGTATGATCCATTAGCATGAATAATCATACAATAACTTCAAACCTATATACTAAGTTCATATATATGAATTAAAGATACATTAATATCAAAGCACAAATCATATATCATTATATTGTTACATTACACATGTGTTAGCCATGACAGACTTTTACATTAAGCACATAAACTAGGGACATATGTATCAACAAACTCCCCCTTGGACCTAGTTTACTCTATTGTCTGACATCCTTCATAAGCTCTTCATACTTCTTGTACTTTTCCTCTCTTGTGACTCCTGCATGTATTTCAAACGCAAAGTAGAGTCATATCACATTCTAGAATTGGAGGGCTTGAACAATATACTGCGTGTCATAGAACAGTGGCCACTTGTATAAAGTGTAGACATCTTCAGCTGACAAGTTGGTAAGCCACATTGGGTCAAATACCCTAATAGTTTCATTTTTGCTCTCTCTGTTCAAAACTATGACCACTTCACCCGTCCTCCAGTCATAATACCACCATTTGAAATGTGGAGTGAAGTTTTGAGGCATTTCCCATAAGGGAATCTTTGACATTGTGCACGGGGGACTCCACTTTAGCACTACTTTTGGCTTCCTAGATATAGGATCGACTTCAGACCTACAGATGTACCTCTTAGGTTGTTGAGGTCTGAAGTTTACCCACCTGGTGTGGTATTCTTTCTTCAATGCTTCTCAAACCAACCTGAGATCTTCCTTGGATTAGCATACAATAGATCTAAGCATGCTAGTCAGTTGAGTTCAAAACCAGGAAGAGTCTTCAGATCATGTGGATATCTGAAGTACTCGATCCCCCTTTCTCTCTTTATAGCATATACATTTAAGTCTTTAAAATAGGCCCACGTAACGATCATGCCAGACACCTTCTGATGTTTCTTGACTTTGTATAGTTTGGTGTAAGCATTTTGCTTTGTAGTCGTGCGCTGGGCTCTATTTCAACAAAACAAGCTGCCTATTCAGCTTTATTGGTATCAAGATCAGGATCCGTAGCTTGGGCTGTGCTTTCTTCATTTCCTTCTCTTTTTCCATCTCTTCCAGCTTCTCAAATATAGTACTGCCAAAAGTATCACCCAAGTTGGGGATAACATTACCTTCGTGGTCAGTGTACTTTGGATGATGCCCTGCTGTAACATCCTCGATTTCAATCACATCAACATCTTGTAGCTCCTCGTCACTTAGGACATCAACTTCTGGAGCATCTTTGACAATTTCATCACGATTGAGTCGGAACATCTCAGCCCGCTGCTCGTCTGTTAGATCATGTACAATTTGTCCTTCCTCCGGTGTGTAACTGACAGATCTTCTAACAATCCATTACAATTCAATTATCATGGTAAGTTGAGTGTTGACTTACTGAAGGGGAGCAACATCATATTCATCAGTCTATTGGGTTTCGTCTGTTTGATTAAACATTAAGCACATTACACATAAGTCAATAATCAAGATATTGAACCATAAACAAACATAGATAATCATTAATTACATTAATGTAATTTAATTCATGTACAAAAGGATTTTAAATACAAAGACATCTAATCATTACTTTTCTCTTGATCTGTGATTCTCGGCCTCCTCTTCACTAACAAACATCATTTTAGTACTTCCGATATTGTTGTTTTAATAACTAATACCTTTTAAGGTCATTTTTATATTAAAATCTAGAACCCAACATTACATTTAAATAGTGGTTAGGTGACCTTTATCCCATGATTTAAATTAATAAGGTGGTCAACGATTGACTATTGCAACCATTTGCAACTTCTAGAGGTATGGGATCGACTTGAACATCATATGTAAAGTCGGCATGTTAATCCCATCAACACCATTTGGAAACCATATCGTAGGTGATCCATTTGACATGGTTTGCAAATCAAGACACCCTACTTACACACACGTGTGAGTTTGCCAAAATAAGCGGTTAGGTGACCTTTATCTCACTAAGAGTTCCCAACCGATTCAAGTGTTGTGTAAAAGGACGGTGTTCATCTTAATTTTTTTAAAGGGTATAGAGATATTATAATACAAGTTTAGAAAACATTATGTATACATATTTGAATGTTTTCAAAACAAGATACCTTATGGTACATTGATTAAAACCCCTTTTAATCTTTGAAATCATTAAACAATTTTAATAACCTTTTATTACCTTTTAATGATTAAAGCCCATTTAGATAGTTATTATGATCATTGAAAGGATAGTTAAGCAAACATCATATGTAAAGTCATCAATCACAATACCATAATCAAACAACCATGAATCAACCAAAAGGAAGTGCATAACCATAGCATCTAAAGTGGCCACACTTGTTTGCCATCACAAGTGTGGACCATAGGACATTCCTAAGGGACAAAACACATCACAAAAGTTCCATGACCTCCCACTTGAAACCGCATCCAATGCTCCATGTTTTTTGTGTCTTTCCTTTGTGCTTCTAACACGTTCATCTTCATATTACAAGATATTATATCCTAATACAAGATTTCTAGTAAAATGAAAAGTACCTAATCTATTTATTACAGCCCAATAATAAATAAATTACACTTTAAACCAAGCACAAATAAAAGATTATACAACCCAATTGAATGAATAAATACAACCATAATAAACATCCAAATAAGACAAGGTCAAGGGCTAGGTTATGCACCATAATAAACAATGATCATATCATCCAACCAACAATGAATCCCCACTAAAAACCCACGAAATTTCAGCCAACACAAACTGAAATTTCGGGTTTTGTCTTGCCCAAACAACAACAGATATAACATACATGTCTTTCAAAGTTTAATCACAAGCATGTGTGGTATAACTTTGAAAGTTGGGGATTCATAAAACATGACCATAGCAGCCCCTAAAAGGGGTTTCAAAGTCCCATAAAACGAAATATAACAAGGACAAACCAAGCTAGCTATCCACATAACCGGCTCTAGATGCCAATGTTGGGGTTTGTTAGAACAAGATTCATAGTTTAACCATTTAAACTTTGTGTAAATGCAGCGGAAACATGCTTTATAACTTTGTTAATGAACTGAAAATTCGGGTTTCATCTTAATATTACAAAGTTATAAACAAACCTAAGAACAAAGGACCTTTTTATGTGAATAAAACTAGCTATGTTAACAAAAACAAACATTATGGACACCATAAAGAGGCTGCCATAATCTCCCTCTCAAGCTTGCATACCCCAAGCTCTATGAAAACACCTTGTTGCTAGGATTGAACACCAAAAACCCGAAAGATAAGGCTGCTGGAACCTTTCAGCCGAGAATGACTTAAACAAAACAAGAAAAACCTTTTTTTGTGGTTTTGCATGTGAGAGAGAGAAGAAGATGGAGTGAATGTATGTTCAAATGTGTGTTTCCAATACTAAAAAAGAAAACCAAGAAGTGGCTATCCCAAAAGGGGCGGCCGAAACTTCTTATGTTCTGGTTTTCCCCCCAAAAAATTAAAACACAATTGACAAGTTATTATATAAGTTATTCATATAATTAGCCTTTTAATTGAATAAGTCATACACACTCACTTATTATTTGATGTTATTTAAGTAACTTAAATAACATTACAAACAATATCTATAAACAAAATATCCATGTAAATTGTTCAATCTCATATGCAACTTATTTAAAAACCCCATTTTCTAAATTGGTGTTTTTATTTAATTATATGATCATATCATCAATTAAATATTATTTGGTGTTTGCTAAGCTTGTTATTGGGTATGACTTGACTAGGATCATAACGTACTAACCACATCAATGTTCTATGTGTCTTGGGCATAAAGAATTCAACATATATTGGGTTCCAGATGACCCTGACGTTTCTAGTCGTGAAGCACTAGTTTAGGTAGGAGCTGTGAAGCTGGACACAAAAGCAGTTTGCAGTGATGCTCCTGAACTGGTTGGAGTAGGAAATGAGTTGTGAAGTGAAGAATTCTGATCACAGGATCCTTTCTGTGACTTGTACTTCATTCTCAGTTCCTCTTCTCTTAATTTCAGGATGAAGTCATTTATGTCTAACTTCGCAAAAATATCATTTTCTCTGTGATTAGACACAAACGAATCCCATTTATCCAACAAACCGTCTACAAAACTTGACACTTTATCTTCCATAGACGTTGTTACACCATGAGTGTGCAACTCACTCATCAGATGGTAGAACCTGTTAATAATGTCATCCAAGCTCTCCTTCCCTATCAAAGAGAAGTTAGCTAACTCCTTCTTCAGAGCCTTAGCCTTCATAGCCTTTAATGTTGCATTCCTATCATATCTCTTCTCTAATGCTTCCCATAACTTTTTCGGCTACTTGTTCTCATAGAACTAATGAAAGACGTCTTTCGGTATCGACTGAGTCAACATGGCATATACTTTCTTTTTTGTAGTGTACTTAACCTTTTGGTTGTCATTCATTCCTCCAAGAGTTAGCTTAACTCCATCATCACCGACTGGCATAGTGTAACCTGTCTTAATGGATGCCCAAAGATTGGGATCAACCACTTTTAGATAGATCTTGAACCTTTGTTTCCATTATGGATAATTATCTAACGTTATAAGATTTGGTGGTTTATTATGATTTCCTATTTCATTTTCAAGAAGTAGAAGGTTCTGGATGCGAGAGTCCCTTCCGGCAGTAAAGGTAGCGAATTGATTTTCCATTTGTTTCAATCGTGCGTATGAACAAGGCGAATGGACTCAAATGACTGGAGTTATTTATGCGTGAGAATGGACAATGGGGATGACCAATTCGGATGACTCAGTCGTGCGATGCGGATGACTTAGCCGTGCGAATAAGCTAATGCGGATGACTCCATCATATGAATGAGCTATTCATGCGACTGAAGGCTGTTGTGTATGAAAATTTCAAAATTTGACACTTTGACATGAATTACGATTTACCCAGAAACCCTAATATGTCGTATGACGAAAAACTTCAACTCTGAGGCCTGGAAACGTCGAAAACACCGTTTTGCTTAAGAAGATAATTTTTTTGAATTTAAAACCTGAGTTTAACACCAAAACTAATCGAATCACACGCAGAGTCAAGAGCCAACGCTCTCATACCACTTTTCGCGACCGTGTACGTATGGAATACTAACTGATTATGCGTGAAACTGAATCAAATAGTGCGGAATCCTCTTTGATTGGCGATCCAATCAGTGAGAATGCAAACCCGATCGATCTAATGATTAAAGAAGTGTTAAGATTGAGTAGTAACGATCAGATGCGAAATATGAAGTTGGAATATTCGTTCTAGATGCTTTGCACGGCTAGGTTATGAGTGTACACGATATATGTGTCAAAAGTTTCGTTTTTTCCACGAATTATGTGGTATTTATAGGTTTGCAATCTTTCTTCATGCGACTGAACCATTAGCATGGTTCAGTCGTCTGACTGACCCATGCGACTGATTCATACGCACGGCTGAAGGTTATGTCGTGCGACTAAGTCATTCTCATGTTTCAATTATATGACTGATCCAGTCTCCTGGTTCGGTCGTGCGACTGGTTCATTAACGTGATGTCTTCATGCGTATGGTCCATAAGTATGGTCCATTAGCATAATAATCATACAAAAACTTTAAACCTATATAATAAGTTCATATATATGAATTAATGATACATCAACATCAAAGCACAATTCATATATCATTACATCATTACGTTACACATATATAAGCCATGATTGACTTTTACATTAAGCACATAAACTAGGGGCATATGTATCAACAATAAGGAATTTGGAGTGGCTAAAGATGATGGAATTCAAATAAGAATGTTGAACATACTAAACAATAAATAACCACTACACATTGAATTTGGGTAAACGTAACCCATATTCAACATTATTATCATTGAAACATGACATTGATATTGTGATCATTTTGACCCATTATTTCCTTTTTTCCTTTTTTTCTTACTTTTTTTTCTTTTTACGTTTATGAATAATGATTATATCAAAACACTTTTGCAGGATCGATTAAGGGTCACTTAACACTTAGTTTTTCTCACAAACTAACTTTGAACAACACTCGGATGAAGGTTGAGTCAATAAGAGTTGATCATAATATAGTAAGTAAAATAGAAAACCTTAAGTAATTTTCAAGATACCCGCATATATTGCTTCTCAACTCAAATATTAGAAGACTCTTACAGTGGGACTCACCTCAGTTGTGGGCTGCTAATGGGGGCTAGAGATAAGGGATCTCTCTTGGCTCTGTTGATCTTGGAGAGGGTGTTGTAGATCAATTTCATTTCCGTGGAGAGATGTTATCTCTTTATCAGTTTTAAAAAGAAGGTCAGTGAAGGATAGAGATGGTAAGCCTACTCACCGGGACCTTGGTCAATGTCTACAGACATTGAGCCTTTGGTGGGGCTGTCTCTTGTTGGCTGCTCAGAAGAGTGCTTTGGTTTGGGTGTTAGGCTCCTGGGTTTGAGACTGAGGAGACTCAAACCCAAATTGAGGTCGAATGAGAAGGATGGTGAGACCTCAGTCTGAGTGGGAGCCCATGTTTGCACTCTAATCTTTTTGGAATGAATAGGAGGTGCTTGCTTAATTAGAGTAGATTGAACAAGGGTTCATTTAAGGCGTCTCTCGTATGTGATGTTGATGTGAAGAGAAGGCAGTGTTGGTATTGCGGAGGTGGTTGCTGGTGTGGGTTCATCACCTGTGGGGTGAACAGGGATGTCACCAAGAGCTATGCGCTCAATCATACCTGGAAGTAGAGAAGTGTACCTTCCACTGAAGTTGGTGGACACCTTCTTCAAAGTCTTGAAGATGGTAGGCCTCATTTGAGGGACAGTCAGAGCATGTGCATAGACAAGCATACTCTGTTCCAAGTCACAGTTGATAATGTGTTGAATGAATCGGGTATGCATAAAGAATGTCTCCCTTTGAAGATTCCCAATGAGATTGGTGAACACAAATCTTAAGTAACTGAAGTGGAGGCCTCTCACCAGTCTATGAACTAAGCATCCTAGTTCATAAGGGATTTGATCCCATCCCCCAGATCTGTTGGACAGACAGTGAAGAACAACATGTAGGAGGAACTTTCAGTTGTAGGAGAAGTTGTACTTGTAGACTGTCGACCTACTAAAGTCTCCACCTTATCCCATGAGGATATAAGTGCTGTCTAAATCTTCTTTGGGGAATTAAGTAAGAGCTCCTACATCATGAAGCTCAAGATGCTCCCTGATAAGTTGTTCAGTAATGAACAACTCTTGTCCATAAAGGTTGGACGTTAGTACATGAATCCCGTTTAGGGTTTCGAGTTGACCATTTTCCCAAAATTCAGCCATTTGATTGGAGTAAATAGTAGGGGTAACGGTAAGGGATGTGTAGTAAGATGATTGGGTGAGAAAGGAGATGATTTCAAAGAAGTCAGCATCTCTTGAAGAATCAAGAAGCGCAACTTAGTTGTGCTGAGGGTTGAGTGCCATTGGAGAAAGGTGAATGAGGATGAATTGGAGCTTAGGTAAAGTTGGAGTGGAGAAAATTTCTCGGGCAGTAAACATTTCAAGTAATGAAATTGAATAGTTGGGATTATTTAAAAGAGGGTGGGAAGGCGGTAATGGGGGTTAGGATAAGGTGATATGATGCAAGAAATGACAGTGGCGGTAAGGTTAAAGTCAGTTAAATAATCCGACATCATTAACAAAATCTTTGCTTTTTACAGTACGGGGCCCAAGAGATTTCTGTTACACAGTAAAATCTCTCTTCCGAATATAAAACATTTCCGAAGGTAGTTTGTCTTCCGAAGGAAATTCTTACTTCCGAAGCAAGGACTTTGCTTCCGGAAGGTCAGGATTGCTTTCCGAATGGAGAGTGTGTGTATGCCACGGAAGTAGATCTAATATGAAATCAAGCACTTCTTCCGAGACCAAAAACTCATCCAAGAAGAAAATTATCCTTTGGGAAATTTTCCTTCGGAAGATATGAAAATAACTTCCGAGGGCTAATTTCTCTTCGGATAAAATTTATACTTCGAAAATTTCAGAGAGACCTTTTGTAACAGGGCTTAAGTTGTGTTGACATAAGATGTTACATATTAAAATGGTTTTCAAAAGAGGTAATCTAATCAATGTTTATTATCCCAATAACTGTTATTAGATACTTAAATCTTTGTTCATCAAAAGTTTTGATAAACAAATTAGCATATTGTTCATTTGAATCAGCTTTGATTAGTTTAATTAGATTTTTCACATTAATATCTCTAATGAAGTGGTACATGATATCAATATACTTTGTCTTTGAATGCTTCACCGGATTTTTATTAATGGAGATAGCACTGTTGTTGTCAATATGGATAGGAGTACTCATAAAGTTGAATCCATAGTCTAACAACGGATTTTGAATCCATAGCAGTTGAGCACAACAGCTAGAAGTAGTAATGTATTCAACTTCAGCAGTTGATGTAGAGCCACAGGATTGCTTCTTGCATTGCCATGAGATGATCCTTCCACCAAGAAATTGACATCCTCCTGATGTGGATTTCTTGTCAATGTTGCAGCCGCCATAGTTACTGTCAGAGTATCCTAGAGATTGAAAATCTTGTTTTTGGGATACCAAAAATCTAGTTTGGGTGCTCCTTTGAGGTATCTGAGGATTCTCTTAACAACAGCTAGATGAGACACCTTTTGAGCAGCCTGATATCTTGCACAGAAGTAGGTAGCGAACATGATATTAGGTCTACTGACTGTAAGATACATCAGAGAACCAATAATTGCCTTATACTGATGTTGATTAGTATCCTCCCCCTGAAGGTCAGGACAAAGATTGTGGTTTCTGGGTATGGGTGTCTTCGCAGGCTTACAATCTTTCATCTCAAATCTTTCTAAGATTTTAGAAACCTACTTTGATTCATTAATGAAAAACCCCTCCTTCATTTGCTTCACCTGAATTCCAAGGAAAAAGTCCATTTTTCCAATTGAACTCATCTCAAACTTTTTCGTCATAATGCTATCAAAGTCCTTACACATTTGGTCATTTGAAGAACCAAACATAATGTCATGGACATAGACTTGAACAAGCAAAATGTCCTTTCCAGAGTTTTTGATGAAGAGAGTCTTGTCAATGGTACCTCTAGTGTAGCCATTCTTTAGATGAAACTGAGACAAAGTCTCATACCACAACCTAGTTGGGGTGTTGTGGGTCTTCAAATCCCGAAGGTTGGCACACATAGACTTCCCTATCTATATCCCCATATAGAAAGGCACACTTGACATCAAGCTGGTAAATAGTGAAGTCCTTGGATGCAGCATAAGCAAGGAAGATCCTAACTGCCTCCAGTCATGCCACAGGTGCAAAGACATTAGTATAATCGATTCCTTCCTCTTGGATGTATCCTTGAACCAGAAGTCTAGCTTTGTTCTTGATGATCAAGACTCTATCATCTCTCTTGTTTCTAAAAACCCATTTAGTGCCTATAGGTACTTGACCAGATGGTAGCGGACATAGGTTCCATACTTTCTGTCTCTTCAATTGAAACAGCTCCTCTTGCATCGATTCAAGCCAGCTACTATCTTTTAAGCCATCTTCCACCTTCTTGGGTGCGATCTGGGATAAAAGCATGAGTACAAGCAGACATTCCCTTGATGAGTGTACCCTCTTGTTCTCACACCTTCAGAGGCATCCCCTATGATGTTCTTAGTTGGATGAGTGTTATGAATCCTAAGACGAGGAATCACTTCCAACTGCAGAGATAGATCAAGATTGGACATGTTCTACTCAGGAACTGCTACACTCTGTCCAGCTGTTGTTTCAAAGTCATTCAATGAGGACTGATTGAATGAATGAGAAACATCATTAATGGTTGGCTATGAGGTAGTATTAACAGTTGCATGTTCCTTCAAAGTACTACTTTCTTCTACCTAGTGTTATGGTGGAACACCTGATGAGTTTTGAGGCTCAGCAAGTGATTCACTTGTTGAAGCTTCACTATTCCTTGATATGGTTAATGTTAGATCAAGAAGAAGGCTTGTTAGATCAAGAAGAAGGCTGGTGCAACCAAAACCAAATCACTTAGATAGTTTTGGTGCTACATGCAAAGGCTTCTGAAGCTTAGCATGGAACTTCCGAAGGTTGTAGAGTTCTTCCAAAGACAAAGTGAAAGGTCAACTTCCGAAGGCAGAACTCTACTTCCGAAGTTAAGAGCATGCTTCCAAAGATCAAATCTTAGAAAAGCAATCACAAGACTACTTCCGAAGTATGACGAAAAGAAGAAGTTCCCAAGCATTAGAAGAAGCAGCATCTTCCAAAGTATAATTGGCTTCGGATGTACTTGTTCTTCCGAAGCCATTTAACTTTTAGAAGACACTGCTATGAACTAGTGGACATAAGTATGGTCTCTGACACTCCGCTGTAGACCTCTAATACTATATGGTGTTTTCTCAAAGAGCCATGCACTTGACCATACTTTATTCCACTATTTACCTTTCTATGATAGTACATATTACCAACTTTAGTTGGTGACAAAAGGTAAGTTAGGGACATGTCCTGACTACCAAATCTCAGATAAGACTTTATCCGAGATACCTTAAACTATAGTCTTGTAGTATAGGCTCTAGTTATAGGATCCTAGCTGGTATCAAAGTATATCCGGCTGTAGGTAGTATTATATATAGGTTCTCATTGTAACTTAATCCATACTACTTCTAAGAGTCTTGTAATACTTTAGTTGAGAAGCAATAAATAAAAGTACCTTGAAAATTACTTCTTGTATTCCTTATTACTTGCTATATTATGATCAACTCTTTTTGACTTTATCTTTTCTGAGTGTCGTTCTAAGTGAGTTTGAGAGAAAAGCTAAGTGTGAATTGACCTTAACTAATCCTGCAATTGGTACCAGAGCTCGTAGGCTCTTGATGGCGTGATCTAACCTTCCAAATCAACTTGTTTTTCACTCCTCCCTACAACTCACTCACTCAAAATGGCCCTTAACAAGTCTGAGGTAGAGATGGGAACCATGACAAAGACTCCCATCATTACTCTTGAAAATTTCAGGTCTTGGAGCAGGAGAATGGAAGGCTTCATCAAATACCAAGACAGCAAGATGTGGAACTCCATTGTCAATGGCCCGTATAAGCCAAAGGTGGCATCACCTGGCGGAAATGTTGCCATGATAGAAAACGCTGGTGAGGATTACTCTGATGAAGATAAAAAGAAGAGGGACATCAACATCAACGCTATGACCATTCTTATGACTGCAATACCGAACTCTATCATAGTGGGGTTTGAGCATTACCAACTGACAAAGAATTGTTTGACGCACTTGCTCAAATGTACTCAAGCTCCAATGACTCGAAGAAGGACTCACTCAAGCAGCAGTTTGAGAACTTCCCTCATATTGCTGGAGAGACTCTCAACCAGCAGTACATCAGGTACATGGATCTTATCTCTTATGTTTAGTCTGTGAAGATCACTCCCGAACTTAGAGATCTTACTAGAAAGTTGATGAATGCTCTTCCACTCGAGTGGACATTCTACTATGTCTCTATAAAGAGGACATAGAACTTGAAAACTCTCACCATGACTGAACACTATGGCATCCTTGATGGATATTGCCTAGAGATGGAGAGTAAGAAGGGCCAGCAAACAAGCCACCCATGAGTCTTCCTGCTAGCAACGCTTTAATGGTTGCTGAAGGCTCATTACCCTCACAACCTCAGCACTACCTGACTTACCAGAAACCATCCTGCTCTTCTGGACCTTACATCACTTTCCCTGAGACTCCAAGGTCTCAATAGGCTCAACACAATTCCTTTCAGGAAAGTTGTGCCTTTGTCCCAGGAAATGGATACTCTAGATTTTTTCAATACTGCTTTGATGATCTTGAGTGTTTCAGTCTAGACGATGTTGAGTACGTGGACATTGTCCATAGATGGCTCTTTTAACTAATAGAGTGAAGAAGTTCTTAAGAGAACTGGAAGGCAATTCCCTCAAAACCCAACAACCAGCAAATTCGGGTTTGACAAGACCAAGGCAAAGTGTTACAACTGTAACCAACTGGGTCACTTTATAAGGGAAAGCAAGGCTCCCAAGACCAATCTAGGAACCCCACAGGCCTCCACACATCCCTCAACCTCAAAGCCCGCTGAAAAGTCAACTAAAACAGCTGCAATAGCTCAAGAAGTTGACTGGAGCTTCATGGTACAGGATGTGACTCCTTCTCAAGCTCTCATGGCCGGAACAGACGATACTCAGGTATATGAACATCTCTGTAGTCCATCCAGTCTAGCTAAAGTTAAAATTTATCACCACTATAATATGGAAATCAGATCTGATATTGAGTCTTTAAATATTTTAAAATCAGATTTTAAGAGAGCTGTTGACTATCAAAAGAAAATTAAGGAGTTAGAGAAAACTGTGTCTCTTTTAAAATATGAACACACCAATTACAAGACTCATATCAAGGATCTGATATCCAAATTGTCTGAGGCTCAAGCTCAGCTTCTCACTGCTGAGGCTCAGGCCAGGAAGCATGCTATTTCTGAGCAAAACTTCGAAGCTATTCTTGCATCATCCTCCCATTCCAAACTCTGTTATCAGAACAAAGGAGGGTTGGGAACCAATGAAATTGCACGACCACACTCCTATGAGCCTATCAGATAACCTAGATGTGGTACTGAGGAGCAAGAGGTTCCAAGTGCTGACCCTTCCTCACTAGAGTTGAAGGATGAAGCAACAGTAGTGGCCACCACAGGGAAAGAACAGGTAGATATACCCATCTCCTCTTGTGAAGATCAAATCCTAACCACTAAGGCTAGAAGAAGTAGAGCTAAAGCTGCTAGAAGAACCACCAAGAAGGTGGCTGAGTCCAAGCTGAAGATTGACCCAAAGCAGAAAGGTGTCTTTATCTCAGTTGGATTCTAAGTGTTAGGTACTTCTGGTTTAGGAAAAGAGTGTAAACCAGCACTCCTGTCCTGCCAAAGGATCAAAAATTCAAGGGAAAAGTTACTGATGAAGAGCAGAAGCCCAAGAAACAGCAACCCTCATATTCCCAAAAGACTAACATTGCATGCATAATGTGTGGTCTACAAAACCGCATGGCAAAAGATTATTACTACAATCCTGCAAGCACACATTATGCAAATAGTGTTAGAAAAGAAGGAGTTAGGTAAGGTTTCACATTTGGAACTTTTCAAACTGTTCAAGTGATGAATAAAGGAAAGCTACTTTCGGAAGCAAGGTTGCTTTTGGAAGAAACTCTTTCTTCCGAAGGGAAAATGGCTTCGGATGCAAAAGCTACTAAGGTTTAGAAGAACAAGAAAGCACCCTTGAAACCATTCCAGAAGAAGACTGCTTCGAAAGAAAAGATGGTGAAGGCTTCTTCCGAAAAGAAAGAAGCTTCGAAACAAGGCCATACTGCAAAAGCTTCAACAAGCTCATCATCCAAGGTCAACCAAAGGGTGGACTAGAATATCAAGGAAGATACTGCAGCCCAAACCTCTTCTTCAAAGACCTCTATTGAACCCCCATTTATATCATTTAGTTTTATTATATCATTATCTCTGGAAGAACCCAAGACCAACAAGGTTTGGGCTTCCAACAAAACTAACAATCTCATCTTATGTGTAGGGACATTCATATGACAAGAACAACAATGTCTAGATTGTGAACAGTGGATGCTTCACGCACATGACAGGGACATATCTCTCCTTCAACAGTTTCAACACTATGATGGAGGTCCTGTCCAATTTGAAGGTGAGGCCAAAGGATATATTTATGGCAGAGGGAGTATATCCAATGGTAAATTAAAGGTTGATGAAGTTCACTTTGTCAAACAGCTTGAACACAATCTATTAAGTGTTTCGCAATTCTGCGATCAAAAGCACCAAATGCTTTTCATAGAACACGAGTGCATTATCTTCAAACCAGGGAAGACAATTCCTCCGGAATTGGTGCTTCTTAGATCTTACAGGAAAGGGGATATGTACAAGTTGGATATGAACAATGCTTCCCTAATGGGTGAAGTATCATGCTTTATTTCCAAAGCTGATAGTGATGAGTCAACACTATGGCATAAACGTATGTGTCATGTAAGTTTTAAGACAATGAATAAATTGGCTAAAAATAACATGGTACATGGTTTGCCTAAATAGGAGTTTTTCTGCAAAGATAACTGTGTTGCATGCCTGAAAGGGAAACAACACAGGACATCTCACAAATCCAAATGTGTTAACTCAATCACTACTCCATTACACTTATTGCACATGGATCTCTTTGGTCCCACTAGTATAATGAGCATTGGAAGGAAATCATACTCCCTTGTGATAGTTGATGATTTTCCAAGATTCAGATGGTTATTCTTTTGAAGAACTAAAGATGAAACTACTGAAACATTAAAATATTTTATTCTTAAAATAGAAAATCAAATTGATCACAAGGTTAAAATAATTAGAAGTGATCAAGCGACTGAGTTTAAGAACATCGTTCTTGACTCATTCTGTAACTCAAAAGGGATCGCCAGACAATATAGTGCTCCCAGAACTCCTCAACAAAACAGTGTTCCTGAGGGGAGGAATAGGACACTTATTAAGGATGCTCGAACTATGTTAGCTTATTCAAAACTACCTCTAACATTCTGGGAAGAGGCAGTCAACACTGCATGCTATGTGCAGAATAGAGTTCTTGTAGTTATGCTCCATGGAAAAACCCCTTATGAGCAATAGAACAAGAGGCCACTTTTCATTGGCCTTCTAAGGTCGTTTGGCAGTAGATGTACCATACTTAACACAAATAACAATTTAGCAAAATTTGCTAAAAAGTCGGATGATGCCATCTTTTTTGGATATTCTTCTAGCTCCAAAGCTTATAGAGTATACAATATTAGGAATCAACAATTTGAGGAGTCATCCAATATAGTTGTTAATGGGCACACTCCTTGTGTTAGGGGGAATGGCCCTGATCATATCTTTGATTTAGAATTTTTTCCAAACTATTCTAAACCTTCTTGTGAGAATGTTTTAGTTGGAACAGGTGCTCAAAATGTTGTTAATGCTGCTGTTGATGATCAACTGTTTGAGCTACCCAGGCCTAGTCCAAGTTCTCCAAGTGCTGCAATTCACCAAGTTTCCACCATTCACAGATTTGATAGTTTAACAATATCAAGGAATAGTGAAGCTTCAACAAGTGAATCACTTGCTGAGCCTCAAAACTCATCAGGTGATCTACCATAACACGAGGCAGAAGGAAGTAGTGTTTTGAAGGAACAGGAAACTGTTAATACTACTTCACAGCCAACCATTGAAGATGTATCTCACTCATTCAATCAGTCCTCATTGAATGATTTTGAAACAACAGCTGGACATAGTGTTCTAGTTCTGAGCAGAATATGTCCAATTTGGATCTATCTCTGCAACGGGAAGTGATTCCTCGCCTTAGGATTCATAACACTCATCCTGCTGAGAACATCATAGCAGATGTCATTGAGGGTGTGAGAACAAGAGGACAGACTCATCTGGGGAATGTCTGCTTGTACTCATGCTTTCTATCCCAGATAGAACCCAAGAAGGTAGAAGATGCCTTGAAAGATAGTAGTTGGCTTGAATCGATGCAAGAGGAGTTGCTTCAATTCAAGAGACAGAAGGTATGTAACCTATGTCCACTACCATCTAGTCAAGTACCAATAGGAACTAAATGGGTTTTCAGAAACAAGAGAGATGATAAAGGCTTGATCATCAAGAACAAAGCTAGACTTGTAGTTCAAGGATACACAAAAGAGGAAGGAATCGATTATACTGATGTCTTTGCACCAGTTGCAAGACTTGAGGTAGTTAGGATCTTCCTCGCTTATGCTGCATCCAAGGACTTCACTGTCTACCAACTTGATGTCAAGTGTCCCTTTTTATATGGGGATATAGATAGGGAAGTCTATGTATGCCAATCTCCAGGATTTGATGACCGATAGCACCCCAACTATGTGTGTAAACTGGATAAGCTCTATATGTGCTGCACCAAGCACTTAGGCTGTGGTATGAGACTCTGTCTCAGTTTCTTAAGAAGAATGACTACACTAGAGGTACCATTGATACGACTCTCTTCATTAGAAAGTCTGGAAAGGACATTTTGCTTGTTCTAGTCTATGTCGATGACATCATATTTGGTTCTTCAAATGACCAGTTCTATGTGAAAAATGGACTTTTTTCTTGGAATTCAGGTAAATCAAATGAAGGAAGGGTTTTTCAAAAATCAATCTAAGTATGTCTTTGACATCTTTGAATGATTTGAAATGAAATATTGTAAGCCTTCCAAGACACCCATACCCAGAAACCACAATCTTTGTCCTGACCTTGAGGGGGAGGATACTAATCAACATCAGTATGGGGCAATTATTGGTTCTGTGATGTATCTTACAGCCAATAGACCTGATATCATGTTTATTAAATTCATTTGTGCAAGATATCAGGCTACTCTGAAGGTGTCTCATCTAGCTACTGTTAAGAGAATCCTCAGATATCTCAAAGGAGGACCTAAACTAGGTCTCTGGTAACCCATAAACAAGGATTTCAATCCCTCTGGATACTCTTCTTAGGATCTGGTATTTGAACAAAACACCAACTGATTAACGTATTAAACCAAACCAAATAGTGCGGAATCCTATTTGATTGGCGATCCAATCAGTGAGAACGCACGTAGACACAATAATGTATTGAATCTAACATCAAGAATCGATTAGGAATCGATCTACATCATTCTATGAACTTGGAGTACGAACTTAGAGGCTTCTGGATGGCTACAGTAGGTCTGGAGTGGAAGTTGATTGAATGCTTATGTTTTTCAACGAATTAAGTGGTATTTATAGGTTAGGATTGCTCATTCGGGCGACTGAACCAATAGCATGGTTCCATCGTGCGATTGAGCCATGCGGTTGATCCATTCGCACGACTGAGTGTTGAGTCGTGCGACTGAGTCAGTCGCATGAAATTGTTCAGGCGTATGGACTATTTAGGCGCATTGACAGTCAGTTGCATGGCCATTCGGACGCATGACCACTTCACTTAACCAAGTTGAATGTATTCATTATTATAACATTATGGATATCAATTCAAACAATCACAAACCTATATAATCAAGTGAATATGTGTCAAACAACTCATTAATGAAATATTATACAAGACAAATCACAAACAATTATTCTCACTTCATTAAGTACCCATTATTACATAAGTGCAAGATATTCAAGACATATTACATTTAAATCAAAATCTAGGTACATATATGTATCAACAAACTCCCCCTTGGACCTAGATCTGTCTATTGTCTAATATCTTGCATAATTTCCTCAAGTTTCTTGTACTTAGCTTCTTTGGTGACTCCTATATTTATCTCGAAGGCAAAACAGAGTCGTATCACTTTCTGGAAATGCGCTTATACAATATCTTGTATGTCGTAGAACAATGGCAACTTGTATAATGTATAAAATCATTTGCAGACAAGTTGGTAAGCCACATCGGGTCAAACACCCTAATGGTTTCTATTTTACCATTTCTCTTCATGACTATCACGGCCTCTCCCGTTCTCCAATCGTAGTACCACCATTTGATGTGTGGAGTGAAGTCCTGTGGCATCTCACGTAGTGGGATCTTTGACATTGTACGTGGTGGACTCCACTTCAACACTACTTCTGATTTGCTAGTTATGGCATCAACCTCAGATCTTCTCATGTACCTCGTTGGTTGTTGAGGTTTGAAGTTGACCCATCTGGTCTAGTACTCCCTCTTTACAACTTGACAGGATCAGTGATCTCAAGTTTGATGGATTAGAGTGTAACGCAGCGGAATAAGATCAAGAATTAGACAAATTATAGCAAGAATTTGATATTCGTATGCATTAAGAACAATTACGGTTATAACGAGAGAATATATTTCTTTGAAAAGGAATGTTTCAATTATATCAAATGTTTCTGCTCAATCATTCACCGATTACAATTAGGTTGACACTCCTTATATAGAGTGCAATCACTTCTGATATCACGGGATAGTGACATCTGGTAGATTTATTACAAAAATAACTAACACTTAACAAACTACTGAAATGTTCACAACTACTGAGAACATATCAGAGAGTGCTAAGCACAAAATATAAAACTACAAAAACTAAACTACTGATTACAAAACTACTGAAAAGGAAAAATATAAAACTACTGAAAGAAAACCGTCATAACTACTGAAGAAGACCTCTTCAGCTGTTGTGACAACGTCTGATACTTGGTCTTCAATATTTGTCTTCAGACTTTGTCTTCAGCACTTGTGTCTTCAGACTTTGTCTTCAGCACTTGTCTTCAGACTTTGTCTTCAGCACTTGTGTTTTCAGACGTTGTCTTCAGCACTTGTGTCTTCAGACTGTCTTCAGCACTTGTGTCTTCAGACTTTGTCTTCAACACCTATGTCTTCAAACTTTGTCTTAAGCACTTGTGTCTTCAGACTTTGTCTTCAGCACTTGTGTCTTCAGACTTTGTCTTTAGCACTTGTGTCTTCAGACTTTGTCTTCAGTTGTTGTCTTCAGCTGTTGTGGACTTCAGCAGTTGTTGTGACGTCTGTGGGACTTAAAGGTTTTTCTGATCCGGCTCATTGGTTCTTTTGGTCCAACAAACTCCCCCTGAACCAATCCAGCCAAAACCTTTAACTTTATTGAGGTCCCACTTATTGTTGGCAAAGACTTCTCTTGATCAGCTTCAGAGAATCGGATCAGCACAGGCCAGGAAGAGGTTTCTAGTCTTGTGTTTGGCTAAGTATGGAGGGGAACTCTGTTTTGGGGAATCTGGACATAGACTTGTGATCCCAACCATGAAACCTACTTCCCATTTACGAGTCTGTAAGACTCACGAACATAGGCCTCAAGGAGAACAACCTGTTCCTCCTTGGAGAGTTCTTCTACTCCTCCTTCAAAGAAGAACTCTGGACCATAGTACTCAGATAGGTACTTTACAGTCCTGCCATTCTTCAACTCCACAGTAGTTATCTCCCTATAGACAAATTTATCAGGATGGCTGCCCTCAAGGAGTAACTGGAGCTCATTCTTGTTAATGTCTTCAAGCTTCTTATATAATAACCCCTTTTTGATCATCTTGTTTTCCAGTAAGGCTTGAGGGGTCATTTTTGATTGATGAGCCTTCTTAAATTCATTGAGTATTTCCCAAGGTGAGACTAAAATGGCCAACATGATTGTAGAGTCTATTGTTTTTCTAACCTGGCCATTGTATCTATGTGGAATGGATCTTTTGTGTATTCTAGAGCTTACCTTGGGGTCTGGCCATACTCTCACTCTCTCTTTTTGATACTGAAATGTGTGTCTGAGAGTGTACAGCCTCTAAGCATGCCCTTTCATGGCTTGTATAGATGATGACTGGGGAAATTCCTTGTCAACCATCTTCAGTAGTTGCTCATCGTGCTGCTTCTACTGTTCTTCATCTTCTATTTTGACTCTAACCATTTCCCTTTGTGAGTCAGGTGTGATCATGAGTTGACTCCTGGGTTCTGGTACCCTTAGAACAGTAGAAAGTGGCAGACTATCATCTTCATCATCTTCTTCTATCCTCAGCACCCTTCTCCTCCTTCTAGGTGCATCACTGGATGATGGTTGGGTTGGTTTTGTGGTAAAGGAATTGGTTTTGAGGGTTGAGGATGTTTGGGTTTGAGTTTTGAGATTGGTTTGGAGATTTAAGGGTAGGCTGTTTTTGAGTGGGTGATTGGGATGGTTGTTCAAGCATTTTGGTTGTAAGTTTGGCTTTTGTGAGTTTTGCCATTTCAAGCCTTTTCCCAGCTCCAGCCTTATCAAGTGCTTCAATAATTATCACCTTATGAAATTGCTCAGATAAACAGATTCTGGTGGCTATAGCCAGAATGTTGTCTCTGGTCCATGAACGAATCTCCATCAGTGATCTTCCTAAGTATTTGGCTATGAATCGAATCATGATCTCCAATCTCTCTTTCTCCAGCACACTGTACCCAGCCCATCTGTTTTGGATTTCATTTACTTCCAACCTCCTGATCTCACTGTCTAGTTTGGCTATATCAAAGTCTTGCTTGAAGAGTTGCTCAATGATTTTTTCCATGGATCGGCTGTGTGCTTCATCTGCATCTTTTATCAGCTCCTCCAAGGATTTTTCTTCAGCATTCTTTTGATCACCAACACTTTTCTTTCTTTTGTAAGTGATCAGTTGTTGTTCCTTTTCCTTCTCCAACTCCTTGGTTTTCTCTTGTGCCTTCTCATCCTCAGTTCTTTTTCTTTTCTTTTCTTTCAGTGCTGTACTCTCCCACTTTTTGGATGCATTAGTTGCAGGGGTTTGTACCGCAGAAAGTTTCTTGTGCACAGCATCATCAATGAGTGGTTGTATACTTGAGGATATCCTCTCATCAATGGCTTTATGAACAATGTCATTGATGATGGGAGTGATGAGAGGTAAGGATTGTTGGAATGCAGCAACCATCTGCGCAAGGGAGTTCTGTCCCTGAGAGATAGTGCCAAAGGCAGAGGCTGGAGGCTCAGTGAAGTGAGAGGGTGAAGTGTTTGGGGGACCTTCAATGAAGGTGCCATGTGTGGGTTAGTGGGGGCAGATGGACTTACATCCTGAGACTTCTTGGCAAGCAGTTCTTGTAGTCTGCTTACCTCAGCCTCCAGGATGGTGTTGTGGGCTAGAACATCATAGAAAAAGCCTAGGTCATCATGAGCAGATGTTGAATCACCTGACCTCCTGCTTGTAGCAGGATGTACATGCACCGGTGTAGACCAGTTTTAGCATGTGCCCCTTTTTCTTGGAACTGGGGACTTCCAGCCTCAGGACGATGTCCTTCATCAGTTGCTGCCTCTGGTGAGGTCTTAGCTATGTTACCATCCTCAGTCTGTTCATGTGCTGATTCAGAAGAGGTGGCAGCCTCACCAGATGTTCGTATGTGCATATCTACACCAGGAGATAGAACAGTTAAACCCTGGTGCTGTGGGTTGTCAGAAGCATGTTGATCCTCTTCCTCAATTGCTGTGGTTCTCCCCTTTGTTGGTGTTTGTGGGGAGGAGGAGAAGCATGCAGCTGAGTCAGCACGTTTGCAATTATAATGGTTGGGCTTTGGGGAGCATTTGCATGGGGAGAGGGGATAGAAGCTGATTGCATCCGAGGAGAGGGATGCTCTTCAATGATAACCTCCTCAAGTGAGAGAGGTCTCAGTAATGTGGTTTCCCCTGATAAGGTTGCATCAGGATCCTTTTGAGAGGATGCATGTGCGGGGTTAGCAGGTAGAGTCTATGATACTGCTGGGGGGTTTAAACCATCAAGTATATCCTGCCTTGGTGGTACAGGAGCATCTTCAGGGGACTCATCTCCCTGAATAGCTTGTTTGAGTTTGGATTTTGGCTTGGTGGGGACTTTGGATCTGGTGGTGGAAGCTGTGGGTTCCCTCTACTTGGGTTTTATCATTCGGGCAACTTCTTTGAGAGTGAGGTCTGAGTTGTGCCTGGAGTACACCTCAGCCAAAACAGTTGGTGCAGGGACTCCAAGGCCAACAAGGCCATCAGATTTTAATTCATTTAAAATAATGGCCATCAGAAACCTGGGATATAATAGCCAGCGGTTTGCCACAGGTTTCTGAGCCAAGTTCTTTATTTCTAGAAACATGATTTCAGAGAAAATTGGCGGTTGGTGTTCTAGAATAGAATACAATACCTGTTGCCATTGGGATGACATTTGATCCTAAGAGGATGTCTTTGAAGCTAAGCATACATTTACCATGTGAAAGATAAGTTTTTCAGCATCATGGAAATGTTTCTTCAGAATAGTTGTAGCCCGAAGATCACCTTCATACCCATTATTGATAAAGGACATATCCATTGTGCCCTTTGGGTATTCAGTCATAGTGGTGGAGTCATGTAAGTGTAATGCCTGACGAATGATGTCGGCAGTAACAACCACTGGTTTCTAGTTAACGAGGGACCAAACAGAGATTAGGCCAGTAGACTCATTAGTATGAACACAAACATTTGACCAGAATTGACTGAGAGATTCAGGGTAGATGGTCGGATTCAAGAGAAAGGCTGTGCGATATGGGGAATCCACCATTAGGTCAATGGCATTATCAAATTTGTTCAAGAAAGCCGACTTGGTAAGGTATGCAAGGCAGTTGTGTCTGGTTTTAGTCTCATGGTTGCCATTGTTGAAAGTATGAAGGTCAGAAGAACGGCTAATGGAACGTTTGAGAAGAAGACAGGTATTTATAGGGTGGGATAGGAAAAGGTTGTTTGAAACTACTGAAGGTTTTGGTGTGGTCATCAGCTGTTTGAAACTATTGATGACGTGGTATTAACCTTCAGAGGTTTAAAACGACTGAGAGTGGTGGTGTTGTCATCAGTTGTTATAAAACAACTGAAGACTTGGTTTTGACCATCAGACGTTGAAACAGCTGAAGTCTTGGTGTTAACCATCAGTAGTTGTGAAACTACTAAAGGTCTTGGTTTTGACTTCAAATGATGTAAACTGACTTGGTGTTTGTCATCAGTAGTTGTGAAACTACTGAAGACAGTGGTTTTGTCATCAGTTGTTGTAAACAGCTGAAGACTTGGTGTTAGTCTTCAGTAGTTGTAAACTACTGAAGACATAGTTTTGGATTCAGTTGTTTTAATGAACAGTAGTTGTATAAACGACTGAAGAGAAATTTCTCATTAGCTGTTTTCGTCAATTCATAGCTTTTCAGCTGTTTCAATCTGACCTCCACACTTACTCATCAGACTTAGATCTGAGTTTCAGACGTTTCATTGGTCATTAGTACTTATCTGCATTTCTGACATCAGTAGTTGTAGTTACATCAGTACTCAATTCCCTTTTCACGTTTAACCGCGTAAACGTTCAGGTCCTCAAAATGTGCCCACGCTATGATCCTGCCTGCCACCTTCTGATGTTTCTTGACCTTATACAGTTTGGTGTAGGCAGTTGATGTTGAAGCGCTGCGTAGGGCTCTTATCACCTCAAAACATGCTGCTCATTCTGCTTTTGATGTTCACTTCAGCATCTCTGGCTTGGGCCTTATCTTTATCCTTTCCGAACTCTTGCTCCATCCTGTCCAAAGTCTCAAAAGTTTCACTGACAAGAGGTCTCCCAGATTGGGAATGACAATTTCCTCATTGTCAATGTACTCTGGATAGTGTTGAGTAGTGACATCTTCTATCTCAATCTCATTGACATCCTCAAGCTCATCGTCACCCTCTACATGCACAGTGAAAGCATCTTTTAGAATCTCCTCAGCATTCAGCTTGAACATTTCGGCTAGTTGCTCATCAGTGATATTGTGAATGATTTATCCTTCTTCAGGAGTATACATTACCGATCTCCTGACAATACCCTGCAGATCAAGAATCAATGTGAGTTGATTCTTGACCTGTTGGAGGGGAGCAATATCATAGTCATCTCTTTGAATGTTTGGATCTGCTTGATTTAGACATTCAACACAACAGTCGTTAGTTAATAATCAAGACAGAAACATTTACATTAAATATAAACATTCATTACATTAATTTGATACATGATCCAAATACATATGATTTTAAATAACAGAAAAAACATCTGAGCATTACTCTTGTCCTGGATCATCGGCTCTTCTTCTAACGGGGCGGATGTGGAGGCACCTTGATCTTGTGCTCTTTTAGTCCTCCTTTCACTGGCAGATGTGGAGCCCATAGCAGATGAGTTGTCATCGTCATCATCATCACCAACATCATCTCTAGCATCACCAGCAGCATCAGTGTCATCATCACCATCCTCATCCTCATCCTCACTCTCATCATCACTATCATCCCCATCCCCTTCCTTGATCTTAAGGGGTTGATCCTTGTTTCTCTTTAGATGTAGCATGACGGTCTTGTTAGTGGTCTCCAACTACTGAATCCTTTTTACTGATAGGAAATGCTGCTCCCGGAGTTGGGACATCTCTGCATGTTAAGCATCTATCTCCATCGCCTGCTGAGACATTTGCAGATCTTGGGCAGCAGTAAGGTCTATTAGCTGTCGCAGCTGAATAGTCTTCTCTTTGTCTGCCGCCAACAGCCTCAGCACCATACGGTTAAGTGCTGAGAGCTGTTCCTCTACCCCATTGAGAGGCAGAGGTGATCCTGATATGTAGGAGGGGTATGATGGTGGTATAGCATGGTGGCTAGTGGTGGTGGTGCTTGTGGTGTAGATTGGGGGTGGTATAACTGGTGGAGGTGTGGCTGTAGTAGGGGAGGGTGGAGGTGTGGTGGTGATAGTGGGTGGTATTGTATTGGTGGTAGCTGTGGTGGTGTAGTGGGTGGAGTAGTGGTGGTAGAAGTAGTGGTGGTGGTGGCAATGATGAAGGTGATTCATCTCTTCTTCTTCATGCCGTGGGGCTGAGCCATCCTCTTCTTCCTCGATGCTGTTGGGGAAGGTGCTCCCCCTCGAACATAGCTTGGTGAGTGGGAGCATATGTTGGATCAGTGTCAGCCTCTCCCGACCCGTCGGGGCGTTCACCAACCGCCCGGAGCCCTCGTTCTATGGCAACGACTTTACTGCCCACAGTACGAGTCAGTAGCTCCTCATCTAACTCCTCCTCCTAACTAGGTATGAAATCTTGGTGGAATCCAGCAGTGTCAGCTCCATCTCTAGTAGGGGCAGATGCTGGAGATGGTATATCAGCAGCGGAACCCCTTGGTTGAGTGGGCCCCCATCTCCAGCATCCCCGCTATCATCATCATCAGAGTCATCCTCTAGAAGGTGTAGCTGCTCTACCTCAGAGTCACTTTCAACGTGACGCCATTTACGCCTAGCCAGCGCCATGTAATCCTCCCGGGCCAGATGCCCGAACAATCTCCTCACAGGGGTTTAACCTGCTTTCCCTTGTAGACCTTCATACAACCCAAAGTACTGTCGTCCATCACCTCGAGGATCACAGCATCCTCCTTATCCTTTGGCAAGGAAGGGAGCTTCTGGTCAATAATCAGCTGCATGAATCGAGGGTACATGCAGAAGCCCTCCTTCCCTTTCCTCTCAATGTTCTCCACCAAGTAGGTGAAGATCATCTTGGAGAAGCTGAACGGATGGTTCAGCAACAACGCTGCATACGCGTCTTGGATTTGATCTAACAGCTCATCAAATCCTCCCTTCTGAGATGCTATGCACTTCAACAGCACATTTGCTAGTACTTGAACTGGGGACACAGGTTGCTCTTGTTGAGCACTCCTGCATTGATGTCCCCAGAGTACTTAGCTCTCAAGAAACATCCTGGGACAGTAAGCGGGTGTAGTCTAGTGGGACAGTCAGCATCGTCCCCAAACTATAGCACCGTCCTGAGAACATCCTTAGTGGTCTAAATGGCCTCTCCAAAAATAGAACTCTTGATCCGATAAGGCTCTGAGGATCTATCGACAACTGCGCCTTCCCAGAAGGCCTGCTGAACATAGCAATACGGAATACATGGCGTAGATATGGCACGAGAGATCCTCGATCTCCTTAGGAACGAGAAAATGCCAGAAAAGTCTGAAGCATTTCTGGATGTCAGATCCAGATGAGGACAAATGTTGTGCTTAGTGCTCATAGTCCATCGACTCGCCATCTGTTACACAATGAATATAAACATTAGTATCCGTTGATGAATAATATCTTGAATCACTTGGACTCGAATTTTCTTGCTGTTCTATCGTGTGAATAAGACTATGCGACTGAGATCTAGTTGTGTGAATGAGTAGTGCGACTGAGATCTAGTCGTGCGAGTTAACTTTTACGTACGACTTGTCAAGCGACTGAGCTCATGCGTATGTAAACTCATTCGTGTATATTAGTCGTGCAACTGAACTCATATGCATGGTCCATTCGTGCAGTTTAGCCCTTTGCACTACTCAGTTGTGAGACTGAAGGTCATCTACCTGTCCATTCGCATGACCGACTGCTGTTCAATTCAAATTCAAGTTTTGATTAATTCATATGATTAGATGTCGTGTTTTGTTCATTGGACTCTCAATCATCATATACTTAACACCTAATAACATTAATTTCAGTTGTTGGCTTATATTAATTAGGTTATACAACTGAGTCCATAGCATGGCTCAGTCATACAACTGAGTCTGATTAATAACTTAATAACATACTTATGGTTCAGTTTTACAAATGTCCCAATCGCATCTCTCAGTCACATGACTGGTCCATTAGCATGGCTCAGTCATACAACTGAGTCTGATTCGCATATGCTCCTGCGAATGACCCAGTTTCATGTGTTCACAACATATCATGTGTAATACATTAAGACTAGACTATTCGACAAGCGACGGACACACTATATATGACTATATATGCTCCAACACCATTGACCATTTGAGTTTGAGGGAATCTCTGATTTCTGTTTGTTCTCATTTTCAAACACTAAGGCAGACTTTTCTTTCCATAGGCCAGCTTTGTGTAAGGCCTGTTTGTGTTAAACGGACGACTGGCTGATAGATTGAACTTTGGGTTCACTATTCCTTTTAGGAGGCGTCACTAAGTTCCTATTAAAAGATCTAGTTTTAGATTAGTAAGTTCAACTTTTCTCCTCGATGTCTGATAATAAGGATAATGAGATGAAATATGACCGTACTCTCCACAATTATAGTAGGATGTGCTTTCAACTTTACGGTGTATATGTTTTGGTGGACATGTAGATGTCACATGGTCAACCTTATTATGTTTAAATTGAGACACTTCTTTATTATATGGCATGATCAGTTTTACAAACATAATTGTTTTAACTGGTTTTCAATCTTGTGTTTCTTGTTTACCTAGACTTTGACGTGACACTCGTGATTGATTAGGTTTTATAGTCCTTTTAGGTTCTGATTTGTCTTTGTTTGACCCTGACTTTAACTTAACCTTTTCAAACTCAATTTCTAGGTTAACACAAGGCATCTTTCCTTTTTCCTTTGAAGTGGCCTCCTTTTGTTTAGCGTCAGATACATTGGATTTACTTACGGAATCTGGATGATTAACAAGAGGAGTGGTCACCATGTGATCCTTGATGGGGTTATTATTAATTGGTTTACTTTTGGTGTTCATCTAGGTCTCAAGTGGTGTTGAACCATTTTGTATCCCAATCCCTCCCTATTGTTTATCTCTCTCACAAGTCTTGGACAATGTGAGATGAGCTAGTCCAACTGTGCAGTTTTTGTTTTAAAGAGTTGTCTTCTACTTCTAAAACTGTTTTCTGCTTCTTAGTGTCCTCTAGGTATTTAGATAATACCTAATGTCATTTGCTTGGTTAAAGGCAACTACCTCTGTTTCCCTAAGCTATTTATTCAATAGGTCTCTTTTCCTTGTAACTGTGCTTATTTTGTTTTAACACTCTATTAGCCTCATGCACAGTTCCAGATCCTTTACTAAGCTATCATTATGATCTAATAACCTAGAAAATTTCAAATCTATACTTTCTCTATATTTATTGCAATCTAAACAAGCATGATTATTAAACAACTAGTCGTAGCACTTACCAGAGATGTTGTAGAGGAAAAACCATGATTGCAGAATCTGTTGTTTCTAGTTCTGGTGATTCTAACATTGATGTAGATTTTCCTTCTTCAGGCAGGTGGTTGACCACATTTGCAGTGTCTTCAGAATTTGACATCGCGAGCTCTACTGCTATATCTCCCTCACTAGCAAAATCATCATCAATGTCCTCTACATTAGCTATGTTGGACTCTCCCGCTGAGACGAACCAGAAGCTCCAGTCCTGTCCTTGATCCTCATGAGCAGTCAAGGCTTTGGGGACCTTGCTTGATAAAGTAGAACTGCTAGATGTGGCCTTGTCCTGACGATTAAAAGACGAGAATGGATTGCCATTCCTAGTCTTCTCTGGCTTTACACACTCCCGCTGGAAGTGTCCCTTCTCATCATAGTTGAAACAAGTTACCTTTGAATTGTCGAAGCCAAAGGTTGTATCTTTCATAGCAACGTAGTTTTGTCCGTCTTTTTTGACAAACTTTTTAACTCGTTGGACAGCACTTGCCAAAGCCCACATTATGTCCATTCGTTCCAACTCCAGTTCGTCCACCTGTTCATAATCCTCATCTGCCAAGTGACAATTTACTATCTTTTTCCAGCAACTAGTACATCATAGGATTGGACTACAACAGCTAAGAGGTCCATGAGCTCTTTGGCCATCATAACAGTCACATTACCGAAGTTATCGGTTTTTAGTTTTGCTGCATTAGCTTCAGTATAATATATTGGGAGGCAGATGACCCAGACGTTACGGACCCTGAAGTTGACGGTTGTGCTTGAATTGTTGCGCTTGAGACGAAGGCAGTTTGCAGTGGTGCTCCAGATGTCTTGGCCAGAGGAGTTGGATTGTAGAGTGCAGGATTCTGATCGTAATTGGCCTTTTGGGCTCTGTACTTCATCCTAAGCTCCTCTTCTCTTAGTTTAAGAATGAAGTCATTTATATCTAACTTCGAGGGCATCCCATTCTGTCTGAGATTTGAAACGAAAGAAGCCCATTTTTTCAGTAGTCCATCTGCAAAGTTGGATACCATATCCTCCATCGACGTAGTTACTCCATGAGTGTGCATCTCACTCATCAAGTGGTAGACTTTGTCAATTATATCATCGAGGCCTCCCTTTCCCATTGAAGAGAAGTTGTCAAATTCCTTCTTCAAAGCTTTGGCCTTAATGGCCTTTAGTGATGCATTTCCGTCATACCTCTTCTCCAACGCATCCACAGTTTCTTTGCTTGAGTGTACTCCGAATAATGATGGAAGATATCCTTCGGAATAGACTGAGTGAGCAAAGCGTAGACTTTCTTCTCCATGTTGTGTTTTACCTTCTGAGCATCAAACATGCCACTAAGTGTAAGTTTGACTCTGTCAGCACCTACAAGCATGCTATACCCCGACTCTATTGCAGCCCACAGATTTGTATCTACTCCATTTAAGTAGATTTCGAAACACTGCTTCCATTGTGGGTAGTCGTCTAACGTTATATGCTTCAGGGGTTTATTGTGAATTCCCACTTCGTTCGCCAACAGCAGTAGATTTTGAATACGTGTATCTCTACTTGTTGTGTATGCTAAAAATGGTCCTCCATTTCACTTAACTGTACTCTTTAACAAATGGTTCAATTTGAATACTGAAGTATGCAAATGAAGGTATGCGATTGGGCTTATTGGGGCAATTGAACACATGCGAATGGTTCAATCGTGCGACTGAACAAATGCGTAAGAGTAATTCGTCGGAATGAACTAATGCGGTTGAACAGTCCGAATGAGGTTCTCAGTCGTACAAATGAGGGTACGAATGAGTCCAATCGTGCGGTTGAAGAATACGAATGAACTCAATCATGCGATTGAGCCAATCGTGCGACTGAACCAGCTGAAGTTTGAAAATTCGTAGGTTAACGTCTTTTGGCTGTAAAAACTCGAATTTTCACAAACCCTAATCGCCGTATGCCGGAAAAATTAAAATTTTAGGTCAGGAAACGTCTAAGACTCCGTTAGACACGAAAGGATTGCGTTTTTTGATGAAGAAACACAATTTTTCAATCAAAACTATTGAATCAACACGTAATCAAGAGCCAAGGCTCTGATCCCACTTGTTAGGATCTGGTATTTGAATAAAAGACCAACTGATTAATGTGTTAAACCAAACCAAATAGTGCAGAATCTTATTTGATTCGCGATCCAATCAGTGAGAACACACGTAGACATAATAATGTATTGAATCTAACATCAAGAATCGATTTGGAATCGATCTACAGCGTTCTATGAACTTGGAGTACGAGCTTAGAGGCCTCTGGATGGCTAGGGTACATCTGGAGTCGAAGTGGATTGAATGCTTACGTTTTTCCACGAATTAAGTGGTATTTATATGTTAGGGTTGCTCATTCGGGCGACTGAACCATTAGCATGGTTCATTCGTGCGATTGGGCCATGCGGTTGATCCATTACATGATTGAGTGTTCAGTCGTGCGACTAAGTTAGTCGCATGAGTTTTTCAAGCGTATGGACCATTTAGGCGCATGTACACTTAGTCGCATGGCCATTCAGACGCATGACCACTTCACTTAACCAAGTTTGAATGTATTCCTTATTATAACATTATGTATATCAATTCAAACAATCACAAACCTATATTATCATGTCAATATGCATTAAACAACTCATTAATGAAATATTAAACAAGACAAATCACAAACAATTATTCTTATTTCATTAAGTACCCATTATTACATAAGTGCAAGATATTCAAGACATATTACATTTAAATCAGAATCTACATACATATATGTATCAACAACTCTGACAGTGACTATGTCGGCTGTAATATTGACAAGAAATATACATCAGGAGGATGTCAATTTCTTGGTGGAAGGATCATCTCATGCAATGCAAGAAGCAATCCTGTGTCTCTACATCAACTGCTGAAGCTGAATACATTGATACTGCAAACTGCTGTGCTCAACTGCTATGGATTCAGAATCAGATGTTAGACTATGGTTGCAACTTTATGTGTACTCCTATCCATATCAACCACAATAGTTTATCTCCATTACTAAAAATCCAGTTAAGCACTCCAAGACAAAGCATATTGACATCAGGTACCATTCATTAGAGATATTCATGAGAAAAATCTGATTATGTTAATCAAAGTTGACTCAAATGAACAATATGCTAATTTGTTAACCAAAGCTTTTGATGAACAAAGATTTAAGTATCTCAAAACATCTTTTAGGATGATAAACATTGATTAGATCACCTCTTTTGAAAAACTTTTAATATGTAATGTCTTATGTCAATATAATATAAACCTTGTTACAAAAGGTCTTTCTAAAATTTTCTAAGTGTAAATTTCTTTCGTAGAGAAATTAACCCTCGGAAGTTATTTTTATATCTTGCGAAGCATAATTTCTCAAAGGATAATTTTCTTCTCGGAAGAGTTTTTGGTCTCGGATGAAGTGATTGATTACGTATCATATCTACTTTCGAGGTTTACACACTCTCCATTCGGAAAGCAATCCTAACCTTCGGAAGCAAAGTTTTTGCTTCGGAAGTAAGAATTTCCTTCGGAAGACAAATTATCTTCGGAAATGTTTTAAATTCAAAAGAAAGATTCCACTGTGTAACGTAAATCTCTTGGGGCCCACACTGTAAAAAGCAAAGATTTTGTTAATGATGTCAGATTATTTAACTGATTTTAACCTTGCCGCCACTGTCATTTCTTCCACTAAAACATCACATCACCTTATCCTAACCCTCATTACCACCTTCCCACTCTCTTTTAAATAATCTCGACTATTCAATTTCATTTTCTTACATGCAATCTTTACTGCCTTAGAAATTTATCTTCACTCAAACTTTACCCAAACTCAATTTCATCTGCATTCACCCTTCTCAAATGACACTCAACCCTTAGCACAACCAAGCCCCACTTCTTGAATTTTCAAAAGATGCTGACTTCTCTGAAATCATCTCCTTTCTCACCCAATCATCTTACTACACAAAACTTAGCGTTAACCCCACTATTTACTCGAATCAAATGGCTGAATTTTGGGGTAATGGTCAAGCCAAAACCCTAAATGAGATTCGTGTACTGAGGTCCATCATTTGTGGACAGGAGTTGATCATCACTGAACAACTCATCAGGGATCATCTAGAGCTTCATGATGAAGGAGATCCTAATGAATTCCCCAAAGAAGATTTAGACAGCACTTACATCCTAATGGGATATGGTGGAGACATAAGCAGGTAGACAGTCTACAAGTTCCACTTCTCCTACAACTAGAAGTTCCTCCTGCACGTTGTCATCCACTGCCTGTCAAACAAGTTTGGGGGATGTGATCAAATACCATATGAACTACGATGCGTAGTTCATGGATTGGTGAGAAGCCTGCGATTCAATTACTCAAGATTTGTGTTCACCAATCTGATTGGGAATCTTCAAAGGGAGACATTCTTTATGTATCCCTGATTCATTCAACACATAATCAACTGTGAGTTGGACCAGACTATGGTTATCTGTGCAGCTGCTCTGACTCTTCCTCACATAAGGCCTGCCATCTTCAAGACTTTGAAGAAGGTGTCCACCAACTTCACTGGAAGGTACACTTCTCTACTTCCAGGTATGATTGAGCGCACAGCTCCTGCTGACATCCCTGTTTACCCCACAGGTGATGAACCCACACGAGCAACCTCCACCACAATGCCAACACTGCCTTCTCCACCCATCACCATCACATAACAAAGACACCTCAAAAAACCCTTGTTCAATCTACTCTGATTGAACAAGCCCCTCCTGTTCAATCCAAAAAGACTAGAGTGGAAACATGGGCTCCCACTCAGTTTGAGGTCTGTCCATCCTTCTCTTTTGACCTCACTCCTCAATTTCGAAGCCAGGAGCCCGACACCCAAACCAACAGCCCTCAGGATGAGTATTTACACTCTTCTGAGCAACCAACTAGTGATAACCCCCCAAAGGCTTAATGCCTGTAGACATTGTCCAAAGTCCCAGGTCAATAGGCTTAACCTCCCTATCTTTTACTAACTTTCTCTTCAAAACTGATGAAGAGATAACATCTCTCCATAGCAATGACGTTGATCTACAACACCCTCTCCATGATCAACAGAGCCCAGAGATATCCCTTATCTCTAGCCCCCATCAGCAACCCATTACTGAGGCGAGTCCCACTGATGTGAAGGGGACTCATGCAGATTCAGCTGCCACTATAGAAGGTGCCTCAATGGACCTTATGGATTGTGGTAACATATCTCAAACTGAATCTGCGGCAACCGAGCCTTTTGATGACCCTGAAAGACACATCATTACGCACGGGAAACCAGGGTGCCAAGAAACCACATCTGGTGGTGAGGCTGAACATACCAGGTATGTTACCTCATCTCCCTATGATTCTTCAAAAGATGATGAGGGAAGCATGCAACTCCTCATTAAAGACCTTCTATCTAAAGTCTCAAACCTTGAATCCTGGTTAGGTCTTTAGAAGAAGGTCCGCCACTCAGCAACTTGAGATTGACAATCTCAAGGCTCAACTAGCTGAGAAAGAGACCGAGATATTTGTTAGGCATGTACCTGTTTAGGTCTCATTGACTTCTTCCTCTACCTCATCTAGCTCTTAAGATGATGCTACCAAAAAGGGGGAGAATGTTCTGAGACACACACTTGAGGACCCACAGTCTCAAACTTCAACCTAAACGTCTTCGACTCCTGTAATCACTTTGTTGATATCCTCTTCTGATCAGCCAAGCGCAGATGCTGCAATGCTCTACTTCGGAGCTGAAGAGCTTTAGAGGCTCACTGCACCTTCTACCACTGTGGAAGGAGTTGGTCAACCTAAGGTCCACATGGAACCTAAGATTCATTTAGAAGGGGAAATGGGGACTGATGGCCCGGCAATTGAAACAGTATAGACAAAATCTGCATCTCCTCCAATTTTCGAAGCCGAAGTTAAAGCCTCGGAAGAACAAGCTAAATCTTCCGACGCTGAAATGGAAGTTGCGGAAGGACTGTTTAAAATGTCCGAGGAACTCATCATCATAGATTCAATCCTTGAAATGGCATCTGAGGTGAATAGTGAGGACCTTCTGAATCTACCTCCATCCCAGACACCATCTCTGCCTCTCTCACAATCAGAATCCACTCTCCAAGAACCACCACAGTAAGGATCTTCAAAGGATAAAGGGAAAAGAAAGATGACTGCGGAAGAGCTTCAGGAAGAGGAGAAGATTGAGAAACTAAAGAAGAAAGGAAGACTTCCAACTAAAAAATTGCTAGCTGCTAGTACCAAAGCAGCTGCAGCCAATCAGGAGGCTGTCAACAATAAAAGAAGGGAAGAGATCATTGATCATCTTATCCAAATGGGAGCTGCCAATGAAGAAACACTCCTGCTACCGCTATAGGAGTTGGTGAATCTGCAGAAGGCAACCCGGTTGAAACTTGAAGAAGAAGCCAGGTTGGCCTTGGAGAAAGAAAAAGACGAACAGAAGGAAGCTGAATTGTAGCTGAGGAGAGACAGGATAAATTTCCTAATCTCCAAAGGCTTTAATCTTCAAGAAATCTCTCCACAAAATGATGAGACGATCCTCTGGCTCTACAACAAAGAGTAGGATCAAATGGAGAAAGAAAGAAGAAAGGCTGCAAGAGAAAAGACAAAGGAGAAGAAGAAGGATGAGTAAGAAGCTAGGATCACTACAACAAGGAAGCTCAGTGAATAGGCCTGGATGAAAGACTATCTTCGGGCCCATGGCTTCTATGGAAGGCAGGTGGGTCCCATGTCTGAGAAGACACTCCAACGGATTGTTAGTGAAATCAAGGCTGACATCCAGTTAGGAAAGAGAAAAGAGATGTACAGAAGGGTAAAGGGGATGACCTTCACTACAACCACCCAACCACAACCTGAACCCTCACCCCTACCTTTCACCATCAAAACCGAACCCTTCACCCCTGAAACCACATCTTTGCCCACATCCATTTCATCACCCCAACCACCTAAACTTCTCATCCTACAACCAAAAACACTTGAACCTCTGAACCTCAACCTACCCAACAACCATCCAAACCATCCCCTCATCCTTCTTAACACCTCTCTCTTGAGGAGTTCAAGGTAATCAAGACCAAGCTCATCAACTACACAACTTTGAGCGAAGTCTCATGTCATGAAGATTCTGTCAACATTACCTATGTTGATGGATCATTTTTTTCCATCACAAGAGATCAATTTCTTGATTTACCTAGAGGAACATTGGACCAGCCAGCTAGACTTCTAGGTCTCAACTCAGATTCACTGAATGATGAAGGGAAGAAGCTTAGAAGGAAACTGGTGACTCTGTTGGATACTAAGAAAGATGACAAGATTCCCAGTCAGTCTCTTGTGCCTAGAAAAGAAATAATCCGATGGAGGTTCGATGAAACTTCTCAAAACTTTGTTGTTCAAAGGAGAATGGCGAAGTCAACAGACTTAATGCAACCTGTTACAGTCCAGTAGATTTGATATTGCTGAGTTAGCAGAGAAGCCTTCTCCAACCTCTCCTACTATAAAGTTGTTGCACTCTTCAGAAATCATCTCAGTAGTCTTCATCAAGCTGAGATAAATGCAAATGCCATGATAGAAGAAGAGTTGATATTGAGAAGACAGGAAGACACGGAAAGACCTCCTACCAAAGGCACTTCCTTTCTACAGATGGTAGAGGGTCCTGAATTGGAACCGATAGATAGATGGGAATATGCTTATAGTTCCTATCAACTAACGCTTTTCAGAGGGCAACAACAGAGGGTACATATCATCAAAGGTGACAGACTAGACTTCCTGTCTACCAAGGATTTGTACAAACTTCTCAGCACCACATCAGGGAAGATTAAGAAAATAGACAAATATCTACTCTCCTTGGTGCTGAAAGTTTTTAGAAGCAGAAACAAGTGAGGTTTTGGAAGCATCAGCCTAGGGGCAGTTTGTTGGATCAAGAAGAAGGCTTTTTAGATCAAGAAGAAGGCTGGTGCAACCAAAACCAAATCACTTAGATAATTTTGGTGCTACATGCAAGGCTTCCGAAGCTTAGCATGGAACTTCTGAAGGTTGTAGAGTTCTTCCATAGACAAAGTGAAAGATCATCGTCCAAAGACAGAACTCTACTTTCGAAGTTAAGAGCATGCTTTTGAAGATAAAGTCTTAGAAGAGCAATCAGAAGACTACTTCCGAAGTATGAAGGAAAGAAGTTCCCAAGCATTAGAAGAAGCAACCTCTTCTGAAGTATAAGTGGCTTCGGAAGTACTTGTTCTTCCGAAGCCATTTACCTTCAGAAGACACTGTTATGAATTAGTGGACATAAGTATGATCTCTGACACTTCGCTGCAGACCTCTGATACTGTATGGCGTTTTCTCAAAGAGCCATGTAGTTGACCATACTTTATTCCATTATTTGCCTTTCTATGATAGTACATATTACCAACTTTAGTGGGGTGACAAAAGGTAAGTCATGGACATGTCCTGACTACCAAATCTCAGATAAGACTTTATCCGATATACCTTAAACTATAGTCTTGTAGTATAGGCATTAGTTATAGGATCCCAAATGGTATCAAAGTATATCCGGCTATAGGTAGTATTATATATAGGTTTTCATTGTAACTCATTCCATACTGCTTGTAAGAGGCTTGTAATACTTGAGTTGAGAAGCAATATATAAAATTACCTTGAAAAGTACTTCTTGTCTTCCTTATTACTTGCTATATTGTGATGAACACTTATTGACTCTACCTTTATCTGAGTGTTGTTCTATGTGAGTTTGAGAGAAAAGCTAAGTGTTAAGTGACCTTAACCAATCCTGCAGTTAAGTTGTCAGTTCTGTGAATGGTGGAAACTTCATTTATTGCATCTCTTGAAGAATTTGGAAGAGGTCTGGGTAGCTCAAACAGTTGATAATCAACAGCAGTATGAGCATCATTTTGAGCACCTATTCCGGGTGAAATATTCTCATAAGATGGTTTAGAATAGTTTGGAAACAATTCTAAATCAAAGATATGATCAGGGCCATTCCCCCTAACACAAGGAGTGTGCTCATTAACAACTATATTGGATGACTCCTCAAATTGTCGATTCCTAATGTTGTATACTCTATAAGCTTCGGAGCTAGAAGAGTATCCAACAAAGATAGCATCATCCGACTTTTCAGCAAATTTTGTTAAATTGGCTTTTGTGTTAGGTATGGTACACCTGCTACCAAAGGACCTTAGAAAGCCTCTTGTTCCATAGCTCATAAGGGGTTTTTCCATGTGGCTTAACTACAATAACTGTGTTCTGCACATAACATGCAGTGCTAACTACCTCTGCCCAGAATGTAAGAGGTAGTTTTGAATCAGCTAACATAGTTTGAGCAGCCTCAATAAGTGTCATGTTTCTCCTCTCAACAACACTGTTTTATTGAAGAGTTCTGTGAGCACTGTATTTTCTGGCAATCCCTTTTGAGTTACAGAATGATTCAAGAATGAAGTTCTTAAACTCAGTCCCTTGATCACTTCTAATAATTTTAACCTTGTGATCAATTTAATTTTTTATTTTAAGAAAAAAAGATTTTAATGTTTTAGCAGTTTCATCTTTACTTCTTAAAAGAATACCCATGTGAATCTTGTAAAATCATCAACTATCATAAGGCCATATGATTTCCTTCCAATGATCATTATACTTGTGTGACCAAAAAGATCCATATGCAATAAGTGAAATGGAGTAGTGATAGAGTTAACACATTTGGATTTATGAGAGGTCCTGTGTTGCTTCCCTTTCAGGCATGCAACATAGTTATATTTGCAGAAAAACTCCTTTTTAAGCAAGCAATGTAACAAGTTATTTTTACCCAATTTATTCATTGTCTTAAAATTTACATGACATATACGTTTATGCCACAGTGTTGATTCATCACTATCAGCTTTGGAAAGAAAGCATGATACTTCACCCATTGGGAAGCATTATTCATATCCAGCTTGTACATATCCCTTTTCCTCAGAGATCTAAGAAGCACCAATTCCGGAGGAATGGTCATCCCTAGTTCAAGGATAATGCACTCATGTTCTGTGAAAAGCAACTTGTGCTTTTGATCACAGAATTGAGAAACACTTAACAGATTGTGTTCAAGCTATTTGAAAAAGTTAAATTTGTCAACTTTTAACTTACTATTGGATATACTCCCTCTGCCAGAAATATATCCTCCGGCCTCACCTCCAAATTGGACAGGCCCTCCATTATAGTGTTGAAACTATTGAATGAGAAATTTGTTCCCTATCATGTGCCTGGAGCATCCACTGTCCATAATCCAGACATTCTTATTCTTAACATATGGATGTCCCTGCACATAGGATGATATTGTTAGTTTTGATTGGAAGCCCATGCTTTGTTGGTCTTGGGTTCTTCCAAGGATAGTGACATAATTGAAGCAAATGATATGCATGGGGGTTCAATAGATGTCTTTGAAAAAGAGGTTTGGGCTGCAACATCATCCTTGATCTTCCAGTCCATCCTTTGGTCAATCTTGGAGGATGAGCCTATAGAGGGTTTTGCAGCATAGCCTTCTTCCTAAGCTTCTTTCTTTTCGGAAGAAGTATTCACCACCTTTTCGTTTGAAGCAAACTTCTTCTTGGATGGTTTCAAGGGAATCTTCTTTTTCTTCTGAACTTTAGTAGCATTTGCTTCCGAGGCCATTCTCCCTTCAGAAGAAATAGTTACTTCCGAAAGCAACCTTGCTTCGGAAACCAGCTTTCCCTTCTTCATCACTTGAACCGTTTGAAAAGGTCCTAATGTGAAACTTCTCTGACTCCTTCTTTCCTAGCATTATTTGCATAATGTGTGCTTGAAGGATTGTAGTTACAATCTTTTGCCATATGGTTGTGCAGACCACACATTATGCATGCAATGTTAGTCTTTTGGGACTGTGAAGGTTGATGTTTCTTGGGCTTCTTCTCTTCATAAACGACCTTTCCCTTCAACTTCTGATCCTTTGCAGGACAGAGTGGTGGTATTACACTCTTTTCTTGAATTGGAAGTACCTAACACTTGGAATCCAGCTGAGATAAAGACACCTTTCTGCTATGGGTCAATCTTCAGCTTAGACTCAGCTACTTTCTTGGCGGTTCTTCTAGCAGCTTTAGCTCTGCTTCTTCTAGCCTTAGTGGTTAGGAATTGATCTTCATAGGAGGAGATGGGTACTTTTACATGTTTGTTCCCTATGGTGGCCACTATTAGTGCTTCATCCTCCAACTCTAGTGAGGAAGGGTCAGCAGTTGGAACCTCTTGCTCCACAGTACCACATCTAGGTTCTCTAATAGACTCATAAGAGTGTGGTGGAGCAATTTCAATGGTTCCCAACTCTCCTTTGTTCTGATAACAGAGTTTGGAATGGGAAGATGATCCAAGATCGCTTGGAATTTCCGCTCAGAAATAGCATGCTTCCTGGCCTAAGCCTCAGCAGTGACAAGCTGGCCTTGAGCCTCAGATAGTTTAGATATCAGATCCTTGATTTGAGTCTTGTAGTTGGTGTGTCATGTTGTAATCCTGATAAAGTTTAACTTTAGCTATACAGATGGAATACAGAGATGTTCATATACCTGAGTATCATATGTTCCTGCCATGAGAGCTTGAGCAGGAGTCACATCCTGTACCATGAAGCTCTAGTCAACTTCTTGAGCCATGTAGTTATTTTAGTTGACTTCCCAGTGGGCTTTGAGGTTGAGGGATGTGTGGAGGCCTGTGCGATTCCCAGATTGGTCTTTGGAGCCTTGCATTCCATTGCAAAGTGACCGAGTTGGTTACAGTTGCAACACTTTGCTTTGGTCTTGTCGAACCCAAACTTGCTGGTAGTTGGGTTTTGAGGGAATTGCCATCCACATACTATACGTCATCTAGGTTGAAACACTCGAGATCATCAAAACCATCTTGAAAATCACCAGAGTGTCCACTTCCTGAGAAAAAGGCACAACCTTCCTAGATGGAATTGTATTAAGCCTATTGAGACCTTGGAGTCTCAGGAAAAGTGATGTAAGGTCCAGAAGAGCAGGATGGCTACTAGTAAGTCAGGTAGTGCTATGGTTATGGAAGAGCACTCATGAACTTTCTTGTGAGACCTTTGAGTTCAGTCATAGTGAGAGTGTTCAAATTCTCTGTCCTCTTGATAGAGACACAGTAAAATGTCCACTCGTTTGGAAGAGCACTCATGAACTTTCTCATGAGATCTCTAAGTTCAGGAGTGATCTTCATAGACTAAAGAGAGGAGATAAGATCCATATACCTGAAATACTGTTGGTTGAGGGTCTCCCCAGCAATATAAGTGAAGTTCTCAAACTGTTGCTTCAGTGAGTCCTTCTTCAAGTCGCTGGAGCTTGAGTACATCTGAGCAAGAGCATCAAACAATTCATTTGCAGACTTACAATGCTCAAACCCCACCATGATAGAGTTCGGTATTGCAGTCATGAGAATTGTCATAGCATTATTGTCGATGTCTATCTTCTTTCGGTCTTTGTCAGAATACTCTTCAACAGCCTTTTCAATCATGGCACCTTTTCCACGAGGTGATGCCACCTTTGGCTTATACGGGTCGTTGACAATGGAGTTCCATATCTTGCTATCTTGGTATGTGATGAAGCCTTCCATTATTCTGCTCCAAGACCTGAAATTTTCAGGAGTAATGATGGGAGCCTTTGTCATGGTTCCCATCTCTACTTCGGACTTATTAAGGGCCATTTCGAGTGAGTGAGTTATAGGGAGGACTGAAAAACAAGTTGATTTGGATGGTTAGATCACGCAATCAAGAGCCTGAGGAGCTCTGATACCAATTGCAGGATCGATTAAGGGTCACTTAACACTTAGTTTTTCTCTCAAACTCACTTTGAACAACACTCGAATGAAGGTTGAGTCAACAAGAGTTGATCACAATGTAGTAAGTAAAACAGAACACACAAAGTAATTTTCAAGATACTTGCATATATTGTTTCTCAACTCAAATATTACAAGACTCTTACAAGCTTATCTTTTCAAGTTACAATGAGAAACTATATATACTACTACCTACAGCCGGATATACTTTGATACCAGCTGGGATCCTATAACTAAAGCCTATACTACAAAACTATAGTTTAAGGTATCTCGAGTAAAGTTTTATCTGAGATTTGGTAGTCAGGACATGTCCCTGACTTACCTTCTGTCACCAACTAAAGTTGATAACATTTACTATCATAAAAAGGTAAACAGTGGAATAAAGTATGGTCAACTATATGGCTCTTTGAGAAAACGCCATGCAATATCAGAGGTCTGCAGCGGAGTGTCAGAGACCATACTTATGTTCACTCATTCATAGCAGTGTCTTCCGAAGGTTAAATGGCATCGGAAGAAAAAGTACTTCCGAAGCCACTTATACTTCGGAAGAGGCTGCTTCTTCTAAAGCTTGGGAACTTGTTCTTTTCTTCATACTTCGGAAGCAGTCTTCTGATTGCTCTTCTGAGACTTAACCTTCGGAAGTATGCTCTTGACTACGAAAGTAGAGTTCTGTCTTCAGAAGTTGATCTTTTACTTTGTCTTCGGAAGAACTCTACAATCTTCGGAAGCTCCATGCTAAGATTCGGAAGCCTTGGAATGTCGCACCCAAATTATCTAAGTGATTTGGTTTTGGTTGCATCAACCATTTTCTTGATCTAACAACTTTACTACTTCTAACAATATTATATCTAAAATTCACGCAATACTTATCAAATTTCAACACATGGGATTAAGAAGTCCAAAAGGTTTGAAAAGGCTAATGGGTTGATTTGGGTTTAAATAACTAAAGAGGTAGGAGGCTCAAAGTGGCGACTAGAGGATCATTTTAGGGTAGGATAATACAACTAAAAAAGGCTAATAACAAAGGTTCATCCTAAGGCCTTAATCATATATGTGTAGCAACTTCGTTCATGATCTCGAAACGTATCAACTTAGCAAGTTCTAGAATAATGCCATCGTTCTGGTAAAAACACATGAAAGGAAAATGAGCAATAACCTATTGACGTTCTAAGCTCATGAATATGCTCAATCCTTACTATAAAAATGATGGTGGATAGGTTAAAGATGTATAAACATGCATAAAGAGTCCATTATCTAGCTTGTCACCCCGGATAAACTTGCTAATCAATTTTCAAAATCGCTCCTTCTGTAGTAAGATAGCCATGACTAAGGACCTTTGCTTGTGCACAGGTTAAACATACTTTCACAATTTACATTGAAAAATTTAAGCTTTCCTGCATAAATAAATCACTTTAGGGGCATTTTAAAAACTCTTGTTCGATCGATTTTTTTCTCAATTTTAAATCTTTTTGACAATCTTTAATCTTCCCCTCATCCCCACACTTAAAACTTTACATGTTCCTCAATGTAAACTTTAATATTGTTGTGTGAAACAAGGGTTCTAACCTTTACCCAAGTGAAGTTACAAAGATAACTTTCCAATACACATTATGCCTACCATGATTGTACTAAATGACACCAAACTAGCAAAGCTTTAAGATTTGAAAAAGTACATGGATCTGATCATAGATGATAAAAGATGCCTTATCAGTAATATATGATGGTTATGGGTTGTCAGGATCAGTGATCACAAGTTTGATGTATTAGAGCGTAACACAGCGGCATAAGAACAAGAATTAGACTAATTGTAGCAATAATTGATACTCGTATGCATTAAGAACAAATACGGTTATAAAGAGAGAATATATTTTTGTAACAAGGAATGTTTCTATGATATCGAATATTTCTGATCAAATCATTCTACTATTACATAGGTTGACACTCCTTATATAGAGTGCAATCGCTGTTGTTATCACGGGAAAGTGACAACTGGCAGATCTATTACAAAAATAACTAACTCTTAACAAACTACTAAAATGTTCACAACTACTGAGAACATATCAGAGCGTTATGTACAAAATATGAAACTACTGATAAGAAACTACTGAAACTACAATGACTGAAGAACATGTTCTTCAGTCGTTTTACAAAACTACTGAAAAACATAAAACTACTGATGAGCACAACAACTGAAGAAGTATTCTTCAGCTGTTGTGTCAAACTACTGAACAGATAAAACATAAAACTACTGAAAGGTAAACCGTCACAACTACTGAAGATGACCTCTTCAGCTGTTGTGACAACGTCTGATACTTTGGTCTTCAGCACTTGTGTCTTCAGACTTTGTCTTGAGCACTTGTCTTCAGTTGTTCTGGTCTTCAGTAGTTGTTGTGGCGTCTGTGGGGCTTAAAGGTTTTTCTGATCTGGCTCATTGGTTCTTTTGGTCCAACAAACTCCCCCTGAACCAATGCAGCCAAAACCTTTAACTTTATTGAGGTCCCACTTATTGTTGGCAGAATGGTTGGTCTTTTTCCTTCTTGATCAGTTGAGAAGATGACCCATATAAGCACTGGCCTGGGAATGAGTCTCTGATGATTTGGTTGGCAATGTATGGATGGGAGCTCTGTATTGGGGAATTGGACACTGAGCTGTTCCCCCATCCATGAGACTCACTTCCCATGTATAAGCCTGTAGGATTCTCTGGTGTATGCTCTGAGAAACATAATTTGTTCTTCCATGGTCAGGTTCTCAGCTTCACCATCAAACAATCCTTCACGCCCATACAGCTCTGAGATGTACTTGGCCTGTTTGCCATTTTTGAGCTCAACTGTTGTAATCTGTTTGTAAGCAAACTCATCAGGATGAGTCCCTTCAAGTAACAGACTGAGCTCATTTTGTTTGATGTTCTCAAGCCTCTTGTAGACTAACCCCTTTTTAATAACTCTGTTCTCTAACATCTTTTGGGGTGGCTGTTTAGTCTCATAGGCCTTCTTGAAATCTTCTACAATCTCCCAAGGTGATACTACAAGGACCACTATGATCTCTTCATCTACGATCCTTTTTACTTGGCCCTTGTATCTCGAAGGAATGTCTTTCTTTACAATCCTGTGGGCCACCCTAGGATCAGGCCATACTCTCACCTTTTCCTTCTGATACTGAAATGTGTTGGCAAGGTGTACAACCTCAGAGCTTCTTTCTTCATACTAATTATGATGAAGAAGCAGCATAAGTTTTGTGGATGCTCTTCAACATCTCATTGTCATGAAGCCTTTGCTGCTGCTCTTCTTCCATCTTTACTCTCACAGTTTCCATCTGTGAGGTGGGAGTGATGGGCATGGGTTTGGCTTTAGGCAATGTTAGGACTGCAGACAGAGGCAGCCTATCTTCTTCCACATCATCCTCTTTTTAATCTTCTTCTAGCCTCAACACCCTTCTCTTCTTCTTCTTGGGTGCATCATCGGCTGTTGGTTTAGAGGGTAAGGGAGTTGGTTTTGTGGGTTGTGGTTGTGGTTGTTTTGGAGAGGGAATGTTGACAGGCTGAGTTAGCATTTTAGAGGTGAGTGTGGCTTTTGAGTGTTTGGCTAGCTCTGTCCTGCTCCCTGCTCCTGCTTCATTCAAAGCTTCGACTACTAAACCCTTAGTGTATGATTCAGACGAACAGATCTTGGAGGTTATGGCAAAGATACTATCCCTGGTCCAAGATTTAATCTCGATCAATGATCTCCCAAGATATTTTGCAATGAATCTGATCATGATCTCTAGTCTCTCTCTTCTAATGCATCATAACTTGCCCATCTTGAGTTAATTTCTTCAACTTCAAGTCTCCTGATCTCTGAGTCAAGCTGTGCAGTATCGAACCCTTGTCTATACAGTTGATCAATAATGGCATCCATTGATTTACTATGTGTAGCATCTGCCATTTTGATCATCTCATCGAGTTGGAGTTCTTTCTCTTTTCCTTCACCCTTCCTCTTCTGATATGTGACATGAAAGTCTTTGTGACTTTCACCCACTTGATCATTTTCGGTTCCCTTCACAGACTCCTCTTCCTTTTCAGTTTTCGTTTCTTTCAGTTTGCTCTTCCTCTTTGCTTTCACTCACTGACTCTCCCCCTTTTTGGTTGCATTGGTTGCAAGGGTTTGAGTAGCAGAAAGCCTGGTGCTCACAATCTCCTCCACCAGGGGTTGTATGATTGAGGGAAGCCTCTCATCCATGGTTTTGATTACAATGTCTGTGATCATTGGGGTGATGAGAGGTAGGGATTGCTGAAAGATAGCAGCTGTTTGCTCAGAGGGGTTCTGTCCCTGAGAAGCAGTGCCAGAAATAGAAGCTGGTGACTTGGGAGTTTTGAGTGGCTGAGTGTGTGGGAGACCTTCAGGTGAAGGTGCCATCTGTGGGTTTATGTTGGTGGCAGATGGACTTGCTTCTTGAGAGAATTGGTCAAGTAGTCTTTGTAGTCTACTGACTTCTTCCTCAAGAATTGTGTTCTGGGCCAGAACATCATAAAAGAAGCCCAGGTCATCATCAGCAGATGCTGAATCACCTGACCTCCTGCTTGTAGCAGGATGTACATGCACTAGGTGTAGACCAGTTTTAGCATGTGCCCCTTTTTTCTTGGAACTGGGGACTTCCAGCCTCAGGACTACGTCCTTCATCAGCTGTTGCCTCTAGTGAGGTCTTAGATATGTTACCAGCCTCATTCTGATCATGTGCTGATTCAGAAGAGGTGGCAGCCTCACTAGGTGTTCTAATCTCCATATCCACACCAGGAGAAAGAACGTGTAAACCCCGGTGATGTGGGTTGTCAGAAGCATGGTGATCCTCGTCCTCAATAGCTGTGGTTCTCCCCTTTCTTGGTGGTTGTTGGGGAGAGTCCTTGTATCCACTAGGGGGTTATAACCAGTGGATATAGCCTGCGTTTGTGTTGCAGGGGCATCTTCAGGGGACTCATTTCCATGAGTAGCCCTTTTTGTCTTCTTTTTAGTGGGTTTAGTGGGGACTTTGGATTTGGAGGTGGTGGCTGTGGGTTCCAGCTGCGTGGGTTTGCGCAGCTTGGCAGCCATTTTGAGTGATTGGTCAGAGTTGTGCCGGGAGTATACTTCAGGCAATACAACCGTAGCAAGGACTCCCAGGCCAACAAGTCCCTCAGCTTGAAGCTGGTTTTCAATTATGGCCATTATGAACCGAGGATATAATATCCAACGGTTAGCAAGTTGATTTTGGGCCATATCCTTGAGCTCTAAAAATAGTATTTCAGAAAAATTTGAAGGTTGTTGCTCAAGGATGGAGTACATTACCTGTTGCCACCTTATGGACATTTGATCCCATGATGAAGTCTTGGAGGCAAGGCATACATTTACCATATGAAATATGAGACGTTCGGCATCCGGTAAATGTTTCTTCAGTATGGTAGATGCACTCAGGTTACCCTGGTATCCATGGTGGGCAAATGATTGATCTGTTGTGCCCTTTGGATAACCAGTTGGGAAAGTGGCATCATCCAGATTAAGGGTTGGCGAAGAGTGTCTGGAGTAATGACCACTTTTTGGCCATGGACAAACGATTGAAGAGACTCTGTGTCATTCTCCTCAGAGACCAGAGTGACGTTTGTCCAGAATTGGTTAAGGGATTCGGCATATATGGTGGGATTTACCAGAAAAGTCGTTTTGTAGGGTGACTGAACCATTAAATCAATGGCGCTGTGAAACTTGGTCCAGTATGGCGATTTGGTGAGATGTGCGACACAGTTGTGTCGTGGTTTTAGTTGCATGGTCGCCATTGATGAAGAGAGGGTAGAGAGTTTTTGAACGTTAGGTTTGAGAAGAGAAGATAAAAACTCTGATGGTGGGATAAGGTATTTAAAGGGTCGGGTTAGAAAATGACTGAAGGTTATGGTGTGAGTCATCAGTTGTTGAAACTACTGATGTCGTGGTATTAACTTTCAGAGGTTTGAAAAGGCTGACCGTATTGGTGTGATCAGCAGTTGTTATAAAACAACTGAAGACTTAATTTTAACCGTCAGACGTTGAAACAGCTGAAGTCTCTGATTTAGTCATCAGTAGTTATAAAACTACTGAAGACAGTTTTGACTTCAGGTGATGAAACAACTGAAGACTTGGTATTAGTCATCAGTAGTTGTGAAACTACTGAAGACAGTGGTTTTGTCAGCAGTTGTTGTAAACAACTGAAGACTTGGTGTTAGTCTTCAGTAGTTGTAAACTACTGAAGACATAGTTTTGGCTTCAGTTGTTTTAATGAAACAGTAGTTGTAGAAACAACTGAAGAGTAATTACTCATCAGCTGTTTTCGTCAATTCATAGCTTTTCAGCTGTTTCACATTGTCCTCAACACTTACTCATCAGACTTTTCATCTGCTTCTCAGGTGTTTCATAGGACATCAGTAATCTGCATTTCTGACATCAGTAGTTGTAGCTGCATCAACTGTTGTGACTACATGAGCTGTTGTAGCTACATCAACTGTTTTAACAGATAAGTACTTTAGTACTGGTGAGATATGTAGCCTTTAGTAGTTATAAAAACTACTGAGGGAAAAAAGAACTCATCAGTACTTATATGTGACAATAATGAACTAATGATCATCGGTACTTGTGAGCTGAGATCATCAGTAGTTGTCACTTATTCTAGCTGCAGCACACCAAGCCTTAACACCAGGTTGTGGAAAGTTGAACTATCCAAAGGCTTAGTAAAATGTCTGCAAGCTCATCAGCACTAGGAACAAATTTTGGATCAATCAGACCTTTTTCAAAACAATCTCTAAAAAATGGTGTCTGATTTCAATATGTTTAGTCCAAGAGTGCTGGACAGGGATCTTTACAATACAAAGAGCTGAAGAGTTGTCCATTAACAATGGGGTCTTAGTCTCTGTTATGCCATAATCCAATAGCTGGTTTTGAAGCCAGAGTACCTGAGATGTACAGCTTGCAGCGGCAATGTACTCTGCTTCAGCAGTTGATGTAGCAAGTGAGGTCTGTTTCTTGCTCTGCCAAGAAATCAAGCAGTTGCCTAGGAACTGACATCCACCAGAAGTTGATTTCCTGGTCAACTTACATCCTGCATAGTCACTATCAGAAAAAGCAACTAATTTACCAGAATGTCTAGTAGAATACCGTAAACCTAGAAATGGAGTGCCTTGCAGATATCTAAAGATCCTCTTGACTGCAATCAAATGAGACTCCTTAGGTGCAGCCTGAAATCTAGCACAACACATGTAGCAAACATAATATCTGGTCTAGAAGCTGTTAAATACATCAAGGACCCAATCATACATCTGTAAAGTGTTTCATCAACTACTTTACCTTTCTGATCTGTAGCCAGTTGTGTGGTGCTGCACATGGGGGTAGAACAGGGCTTACAGTTTTGTAAATCAAACTTTTCCAAAAGATCTTTTGTGTATTTGGACTGATGAATGAAAATTCCATCAGCCTTTTGTTTGATTTGCAAACCCAGAAAGAACTGTAACTCTCCCATGGCTCTCATTTCAAACTTCTGTTGCATCAACTTTGTAAAGGCATCACACAACTGTGGATCAGAGGATGCAAAGATAATATCATCTACATAAATTTGAACAAGTAATTATGCTGCCCAGCTTTCTTAATGAATAAAGTCTTATCTATGGAGCCTCTAGTGAAATTATTTTCAAGAAGAAAGTTTGATAATGTCTCATACCAGGCTCTAGGAGCTTGTTTCAACCCATAAAGAGCCTTATCAAGCTTATACACCCAATTAGGATGTTTATTGTCCTCAAAGCCTGGTGGTTGACATACATAAACCTCTTCTTTAATTTTCCCATACAAAAATGCACTTTTGACATCCATTTGAAAAACTTTAAGGTTTTGATAAGCAGCATAAACTAAAAACAATCGAATTGCTTCCCGTCTGGCTACAGGGGCAAAGGTTTCATCATAATCAATACCTTCTTCTTGTGCAAACCCCTGAACAACCAGTCTGGCCTTGTTCTTAACAATAAGCCCATTTTCATCAGTTTTGTTCCTAAACACCCATTTAGTGCCTATTGCACACTTACCTGGAGGTAGAGGAACCAGTTCCCACACTTGCTGTTTCTTGAACTGAAGAAGCTCAAGCTGCATGGCTTCAACCCATCCATTGTCCCTTAAAGCAATGTGATAGTTCTTTGGCTCTTGCTGACTAATGAAGAGAGCATAGAAGCAGAAATTTGACAATTGACTTCTTGTTGAAACGCCAGCATTGATATCACCAATGATTTGAGACATAGGGTGATTCTTCAGATCTTGGTACACAATAAGATCTGTGCAAGTGTTTGTAGCAGGCTCAACAGCAACAGATGGTGATGGTGAAGCATTCCTTAAAACCAATCAGTAGATGGTAATTCAAAGGAAGTTGAATTTGAAGAAATCTCATCAGCATTTGTTGTGGATGGTGCTACTGGAGCTACAGGACCATCAGGTCTAGCTGAATCACGCAGTTGATCACTAAACCTGAAGAGGTGAGTAATGCTATCATCATCATCATCAGCACCAGCAGAACCACCAGGTGGTGAACTGTTGACAGGAGCAACAGTAGGAGTTTGATAAGGAACATATTGCAGTATGTCCAAATCAAATATCTCCACAGGGCTTTGTGGAATCTTGTCCTTTGGAGATTCATTACCCTTAACATGTAGAGTCTCTTCAACCATCTTTTTTCTACAGTTGAACACTCTGTATGCTTTGCAAGTTGATGAATAACCAACAAAGTACCCTGCATCCACCTTACGATCAAATTTTTGGAGTTGATCCCGTGTGTTGAGAATGAAACAAGGACACCCAAATGCTCTGAAGAATGAAATTAGAGAGGCCAAATGATGAAGAACTTCATATGGAGTCTTCATCAACCTCTGATTTACTAGAACTCTATTCTGTACATAGCAAGCTGTATTGACAGCTTCAGCCCAAAAAGTCATTGGCAGTCCAGAATCAGCCAACATGGACCTTGCAGCTTCAATAAGGGTCACGTTCTTTCTCTCCACTACTCCATTTTGCTCAGGAGTTCTTGGGATGCTATACTGCATCTTGATTCCCTTTGATAAGTAAAGCTCATCAAGTGTGTGGTTTCTAAATTCAGTACCATTGTCACTCCTCACACACTTAACTGGTAGGAATACTGCTTCTCAACGTGTAACACAAAGTTCATAATGGACTGCACAGCCTCATCCTTTGAATGCAAGAAGAAAGTCCATACAAATCTGGAGTAATCATCCATAATTACCAGATAGTATTTCTTCTTAGCCATACTCATCACTCTCACAGGACCAAAGAGATCCATGTGAAGAAGCTGTAAGCAGGCAGTGGACTTAGGTTCTTCTATGGAGGGAAATGAAGCTTTGTGCTATTTTCCTTTTAAACAAGTAGTGCAGTTATCTTCACACTTGAACTCCTTCATAGGCAGTCCCCTTACTAAGCCATGGTTTATCAGCTGATTTGTGTTTTTGAGATTAACATGACCTAGCCTTCTATGCCATAGAATAGATTCTTGAGGGGAAGCCTTGGAAAATAGGTAAGGATGGCTTTGAGATCTATTTTCTTGGAAAGATCTAAGGCATACACTCTTCCTGTCCTGTTGGCCTTTAGGAGAGTGTGTTCATCCAACACCTTATCAATCAAACTTAGAACTTTGGATGACAGAATCCGACAGTTCTGACTGGTGAAAAGAGCAACATGGCCTTTGTCACACATTTGACTGACACTCAAGAGGTTGTACTTGAGATTTTCCACATGTTAACATCATCAAACTTTATTTCCCCATTGGAAACAAAGCCTTTGCCAATGATGTAACCCTTTGCATCATTGCCAAATGACACAAACCCCTTCCTTCCTTGAGAGTAGTCATTAAGAAGTGATCTGTTTCTTGTCATATGCATGGATCCTCCACTGTCTACATACCAGATGCCTCTGAGGTATGTTGAAGAACCCTGCAAAATACAACAAATTAGTTAGATTTTGAGACCCAAACCTTTTTGGTCTTGGGCCTGTTCTCATCAACAGATGGTAAACTAACATGTTTGTTGGAAACAACAGCCTGGGAGGAAGAAACTGGTGAAGAAAAGGAATCCTTTGGCTTGGACCTCCTTTTCTATGGTTTCAACATAGGAACATCTAATTGGTTAACTCTTCCCAATAGATGTTGAACCATCATAACCAGCTGTGTTTGATTTTGTGATAAGGCTTTCAGCTCTTCAGACACATTGGCATTGGAGTTTGATAAGTTCCTATGTTGCACCTTCTTCTTTTGAGCAATCTCAACTGTTACCTGTTTAACCCCTTCCTTTTTTGATTTCTTTTTGACTTAAGGGTTACAGGATTTGATGTTGCTGGTACAAATGTGGCTTCAAACTCAGTTTTCATTTTAACCATTTTCTCTTTACTTTCCTCTTTATGTTTGAGTTTGGATCCCTTTTTGTACCAACAATCATCTGTAAGATGATTGAACAAACCACATACTTCACATGGTTTCATCTTCATCTTATGTTGATCATCACTAAAGAGAATGAAACTACTGAAGACTTGCTCTTCAGTACTTTGGAAGCATTATTTGCTTTCTTGACTTCCTCTTTAGTAGTCTTCAAACTCTTTCTACTGACAGTTTTCTTCTCTTCAGTGCTGACAGTAGTTGGAGTTTGAACTTCAGGTGTTAAATCTTGCTCTCCAGTCCTTTCAGGACTTCCAGAAATAGCTCCTGAGTTGATCATCTCTTTGATCATGTGAGTCTCAGCAGTGGAACCATCAACATCAGCTGATGGGTTCTAAGAGGGCTTAATGCTGACTTCAACTTTTGATGATGCTCTATCAAAAAGTGAATCACATGATGAGGTGGATTGGTTATTGCTTTCTCCATCAAATTTCACTTCTACTCTTGAAGCAAAATCTGTAGGAGGAGTAGTGTGATTATAACCAATACCAAACTTCACATTGGAAGCAGATTGCTTACTAAGAAGCATTTCAAAACCTTTGCATGATTGTACCCATCGATCACACTCTACCTGGGTGACTGCAAGGGTTTCTTGAGACTTCTCTGGTCTTCCAGAATAACCTCTAGCTTGGCCTTTTCATCATTTAATTGGCATTTAAGCTTATAAATCTCATCATTTTTACTATTAAGAGCAGACTCAAACTCAGCTTTTCTTTTGGAATGGTTTTCTCAAACTCAAGTTTTTGATTAATTATGCTACATTTGCCTCTCTAATGGAGACAAAGGCAGCGATGCATGATTCAAAACATAACTTGGCTTTAGCCTCTGAAGATACCTGAGTTACCTGTGAAGATGATGCATTTTAGCAAGAACCCTCAGAAGACTCCAGGGCCATGAGAGCCAGATTCCCAAAAGGACTGTCACCACTATGTTGACCAGCACCTGTGAACAGTTGTTCATGACCAGACATGTCATCCGGTAAACTGCTCCAGTCAACAACTCCAGGGGTGAAGAAGTTGTGTTGTTGAGGTTGAGGAGGTTGATGAGATTGAGATGGTTGAGGTTCTGGTAGTGCAAGAGGTTGTGGTACTATAGGAACTTGAACTTGATTTGACTGTGGCATGTAATAACAAAGGTAAGGATATGGCATTTGACCCTGAGGAACAAAATATGCAGGAGATTGTGGTTGAGAATGATGACTAGAATTGACAGGATGTTGCCCTCTGTTTTGTTGACTATTGCCAGGAAAAGTCACAAAAGGTGCAGAGGAATTAGATCTAGATGATCTGCATTCTCTAGCAAAGTGTCCAAGCCTGTGGCATTTGTGATACTTCAACTTACTCTTGTCAAAACCAACTTTGGTTTTGCCAGAGAGTCCTGGGAACTTTCTTCCAGTTCTTTTGTAGAACTTCTGAGATCTGATATTTATCAAGGCCATTTGGCTCAAAATATCCATCTCTTCTAAGTCATCATCAGCAATCCCCTTGAGATCATCCATGATGAAGCATAGATTGTCATTATTACACCCGATAAACTGACTATCAACACTCACAAACGCAGAATCAGAAGTGTTTGAGGAGAAATCAATATGCTCATCATACTGGCATTCAGATGAAGCATATTCTAACTCATGACCAACCAAGGCAGTGTTGCCTGGTACAAAGTCTTCAGTGAGCTTTCCAGATGAAGACAGTTTTCGTTTCTGTTCTATCTCTCTCTCAAATGTGAGCAATTTCCCATGGAGTTGGGTGAGAGATAGTTTGTCCAAATTTGCACTAGAGCGTAGGACAATAGTATATGTGTCACATCTCACAGGCAGTGATCTGAGAAATCTGTTATTCATCTGGATATTGGTGTACTCAAGTTTGACCATTTTTAATTCAGAGATCAAACAAGAGAACCGCTCAAACTATTGAGTCAGTGTCTCACCCTTTCTATGAGAGAATGTCTCGTATTGTTGGGCAAGAATTTCTCTATTATTTTCCAAGACCTCATCTGTTCCTCCAAATTGTTCTTTCAAGGCATTCCAGAGGTCATGGGTAGTTTCATGATGCATTAGCCCAGAATAGATTTAATTGGGCAGTGCCATGGCCAGAATTCCATGGGCTTTTGCATCAATCTCAAACAATTTCTTATCCTCATCTGAGTATTGCTCCTCCTCTTCGGAACCATTTGATTGGTTTCCGGGTTATTAACCATAGGCTTGTGTGGACAGTGTACCACTGATGTCCAACAACCTGCGTTGTTAACAGACTGGTGATGGAGCATTCGTCGTTGCCATATGTTATACTCATTCCTAACCAGTATTGGAGGCTTGGTTGAGGAACCAGTATTGTGAGGATCATTGGAAGGAGTAGTCATTTTCAGTCCAAATACAATTTAATTCAAGCTTTTTAACGTTTTTACGTAGACCACAACAGACTCAATGAAAACCAAGAGAAAATCTCAGGATGAATGACCAGAAATACAGAAAATTCAATCTCTATAACCGTTTCTACAAAAAAAATGCTAATTCAATCAAACTTGGATCTTGAATAGCAGTTTCAATGATAAATTATTAGATCGATCAATGATTAACCTGCTCTGATACCATTTGTCAGGATCAGTGATCACAAGTTTGATGTATTAGAGCGTAACGCAGCGGAATAAGAACAATAATTAGACAAATTGTAGCAAGAATTTGATACTCGTATGCATTAAGAACAAATATGGTTATAACGAGAGAATATATTTCTGTAACAAGGAATGTTTCTATGATATCGAATATTTCTGATCAAATCATTCTACTATTAGAATAGGTTGACACTCCTTATATAGAGTGCAATCGCTGTTGTTATCACGGGAAAGTGACAACAAGCAGATCTATTACAAAAATAACTAACTCTTAACAACTACTGAAATGTTCACAACTACTGAGAACATATCAGAGTGTTAAGTACAAAATATGAAACTACTGATAAGAAACTACTGAAACTACAACGACTAAAGAACAAGTTCTTAAGTCGTTTTACAAAACTACTGAAAAACATAAAACTACTGATGAGCACAACAACTGAAGAAGTATCTTCAGCTGTTGTGTCAAACTACTGAAGAGATAAAACATAAAACTACTGAAGGGTAAACCGTCACAACTACTGAAGAAGACCTCTTCAACTGTTGTGACAACGTCTGATACTTTGGTCTTCAGCACTTGTGTCTTCAGACTTTGTCTTCAGCACTTGTGTCTTCAGACTTTGTCTTCAGCACTTGTCTTCAGACTTTGTCTTCCGCACTTGTCTTCAGACTTTGTCTTCAGCACTTGTCTTCAGACTTTGTCTTCAGCACTTGTCTTCAGCTGTTGTGGTCTTCAGTAGTTATTGTGACGTCTGTGGGACTTAAAGGTTTTTCTGATCCTGCTCATTAGTTCTTTTGGTCCAACATGGGTCAACACAGATAAGTAAAGCCTCCCAAACACACATTCCTTTATGATCCTAAAGATCCATTAGCTTCCCCACACTTAGGTATTTGCATTTGGTGTTTAAGCTAAAAATAATAATAAACAAAACAAAACCTAAAATAAACAACTCAAGTTCAGGTTGCCTCCTGGTTAGCACTAAGTTTTAGGTTTTCAGCCATACTGTACCTGCGACCACTTATGGTGGTCGAATAGAATGCTTGACTCTGGTATGCTTCAAATGATCTGGTGGATCTTTAACTACATCGCATTATGACCCAAACAACGAGGCCTCAACTTTTTCTTTTATAGGATCAAGTGGATCGTCAACTTTTTTCTTCATTTTATGCTTCTCATCTTTTGTTTCCATCATCATAATTGACTCTTTCTCTTGTTATAAATTCATCAATTCCTTCAAGTATATATGCTTAACCCTATCATAGTTAAAACTATTCTCAAAATTGGTGTTCGTGCTTACATATGTAGTATAAGTAGGAACACACACATTAGTCATATCTACCTTTAAGGCAGCTTGACCCCTTGACTCCAGTTGCTAAGATTTTCTAGCGTGACATTTAAAAAAAATATTTTTCCCGGTGGAGAATTATTCTAAATTTTTTGAGAAAATATTTTTGGAGCGTTTATTTGTTTAAAAAAAATAAAAATAAAAATGGCTTTTGCAGAACTGATTAAATCCTTCGAATCTGATAATCTCACAATTCCACAATGTCAGTTTGATAATTTTGCAGCTTTAAAGAATGAAACGATGTTTGATTTTGTTGATCGCTTTCTGTTGGTGGCAAGTAATCTGAAGAAGTTTGATGCCCAATTGGGAAATCATGAACAAGTTCGGAGATTGCTTGATTCCCTCCCATCAGAATGGAGCTCACATGGCAAGTCAATTCAACGAGATATAGGCTTTCGGGATTACAAATTGATGGAGGTGATCAACAAACTAAAAGAGATTGAGTTGGATATCAAACGTCGTGAGTACTATGAAGCGTCATATCTAACTCCAAAGATCACTTCAAACTCCAAAGAGAAACCAAAAGAGAGATTAGATTCTGGCACCAATTCTGACGGTTTACCGAAACCTGGAACTAAAGAGGTACAAGAGGAGCTTAAGCAGACATCAATGGGTAAAGGTGGAGCTGAGTTGAATGTTGAAGTTTGTGATGCTGAGAAGGAAGAGGAATGGAAGCGAAATACCAGAGTTTGCAACTGCGAGAAGGCTCTTATTGCTGAAAGTGTCATCTTGGATTTTCCATACAAGACAGTTCAGGATATGTCTTCTTCTGCTTGCAAAATTCGTTTATTTGGTGTGTATAAAACTAATAGGTTAATTTTAGATAACCAAAAGGAGTTAACCACCATAAACGCAGAACTTAAAAAGAATGAAGCCAAGTATTTCGTAAAATTGAATGAAGCTTTAAAAGAAAATGATCATTTAAAACGAATTCTTCTTGAAAGAAATGTTGAAATAAATCTTTTAAACGAAAGAGTCGCATTGGCTAAATTTGAAACAAGCAAGCTTAAAACAAAGCTTGATAGATGGACCATATCTGGAAAGAAACAGGAAGAGCTACCATGTAAACAGAGAGGATCTAGGATTAAAACGGGAATGGGTTGTGGTGAAAATCCATACGTCTATCCTCCTCCTAGCACCCATTATTACTCTCCTGTGCCTCAACCTCATCCATCTATGATTTGATTGAAGCTATAGAAACTGATAGTTTAAATGTAGGTTTAAGCAATGTTAATCTTAAAGAGGTTAGAGATGTGTAGGATTCTCCTGCAGGTTTGCGATTCCTCAGGCAGGAGTCTGATAAGAAGATTAATGATGATTCCACCTCTGATGTTCCTAAACCAATATCAGTTGCTTCTCCAACCTTCTTCAACAAATTCAAAATAGGTAATATTCCTTCGTTTGTTCCTGTCAAGTTTATTAAAGAAGGAACGATTGTCGAATCCTAAAGCAATCAGAATCCTATAAGCGAAGCTGACCTAATAGGAGATGTTAATCAAGATCCTTTGGAGAAGATCTATGTATACGAGACTGGACAAGCTCAGATGATGAATCAATCACAGAGGTGCATGTTGGTTCCTCACAGATCAAGATGTCTCCTAACATTATCAAGTCACAAAAGCTTCCAAAAGCTGAATCAAGACCAATATGGATCTCTTCTCCAATTGCGAAGTATCCTAGTAAATCAGTAAAGATCTCATTCACTGATCAACACAGGAAACTTTAGAACAAGCAAGAATCTGCTACCAACTCCAAGAAATCCTCATCACCACCTGCACGACACGGGACTACAAAGAATCAAAAGCCTTTTAAGGGTTGTTTTGAGTGTGGAAAAGAAGGTCATGTGGTAAAGAAGTGTCCTCAAAGACTTGCTTCAAATGATTCAAAGATGAAAATAACCAAAGGTTTAAAACCAAATTCTTTTGCTTCTGGTCTTAAATAGAAAATGTTTTCAAAGTTAATTCATTCAAATCCAAATTAATTGAATCAAAACAAATTTGGCAAATTAAAAAGAAGGATACAAATATCTCAAATTGTTTCAATGGTTATGTGCAGAAGCAGGTTTCTTATATCAATGAAAATTGAACTTCCAGGACTATGATGGCCTGGGTTCCCCTTTCAAACTAATGTGTTAATGAGTGTAGAACAATTCAGGAGGAGTGTTAGTAACTAATGCGTGCGGATAGTATATATATTTTGATAAAGATTTATCGCACAGATTCAATTTTAATTGGTTATTACTAATACTAAACCACACACACAAAAGGCAAGTGTCCCTGTCGTATGGTAATATAGTGTTGGTAAGAACCGAGTATCAATCCGTGGACACACTAAGCCTACTCAACAACCCTCATAATTGACTATCTGTTTAAGGTTTTAGAAAATGAAATGTTTAACATAATAATGATAAATAAAGACACATAAAGATAGTGGAGACTTTTGGTGATTCTTTCAGTGAAGTAAGGTTGTTATCCTAATTTAGATTACACTTATGTAACTGTGATGAATTGGTGGTGTGATTAAAGATATTTAATAATGTAATTATGTTAATGTTTATAAAGATGAGCTGGCGCGATTTCTCGTCTATCCTGCTGTCGTAGTGACTTGATCCTGTCAGGCTGAGTTTTACTGCTCAGATCAAAGCCCTAGTAATGTAGGTAAATATTTTGTGACCTATTTGACATACTATTTCTGAAAACATAACTTAATGTTAAAAAGAGAGTTGATCAGGTTCCTTCCTAACATACCATTAATTTTTGAAAACCGTAACAATTACTAAAGTTTCCGAACAAATAAAAGGGAACCCGCAAATGATGAGAAAGTTAAAGTGATATGATTTCTAATAACCATTTCTAGTTTATTATCCATGGATTTATTATGTAGACTGGTTTCGCGAATGAACGTTAATCATATGGTTTTTCAACTTTGTATGACGATCACAATCACAAACCATAAATTTATAACTTCATGTTCAATTGTAGATGCTACCCATCAATAGTTTTCCCAAGACCACCATAACACTAACACAATATTTATCACACCATTAGTTCAACACAAATTACATAAGTTTTATTAAATTAGGATAACACATGAAGTTTAGCTCACAAGGAGCTTGAACATAACAACGAAGATAAAAGATAGTAATGAAATCATCTGTAAATTAGAACAATCAAACCGGTGATCCATTATGGATGATGTTAAACGATCCCAAGCTTCTCCTATGTGTTGAATGAACCTCCAAAACCTTCTAAGGACCTCCAAAGGCTAGGTTCCCGAGGGGGAACGCCAGCACTTCACCTCCCAAAAGCTCATGTTTAAGATGCAAATGAAGTCCTATTTATAGGCTTTCTAGAGTGTTTAAGCACGGCCCCATGCCTAAAAGGCACGGCCCCGTGTTAGTACAATGTACGTAAAAGTTGGTCGGCTCGTATGATCAGAGGTTGTCGGGCACGGCCCCGTGTTCAATAGGCACGACCTTGTGTTTATGGTGGGGCGTAACCCCATGCCTCCTGGGGCACGCCCCCGTGCCTCGGGTCAGGGAACAGTACTTTTTGTCTTGTCGGACCAACAAACACGGGGGTGTGTTTCAGGCTGGGCATGGAGGCGTGCCTCATGAAGCACACCCCATGCTTGAATTCCAAAACTTGGTTTTCTTCATTTTCTTCTTATTTTTACTCCTTTTTTTCATCTTGGTATTTTCCAAGCCTGAAAACACAATATGAACGATTTAGGTATCAAATCATCATTTTCAATAAGAGTTTAGAGAATAATTAATGTGCAATTGATATGTTGTATATGTATAATTTGAAGCACATCAGTTATCCAGTTTACTGACAGGGATTGTTCATAATTCAAATTTGAGGCGGAACAACCAGGTTAAGGTCATGGTATTTTATCCACAATCTCGATTTTTATCTACACAATCATAGTTCTCACTTTACAATCACTGCATATTTCTTGAGCATTCCTTTTTTATCTTCATATCAGTGTAGTTTGGAAGACCTTCTTTGATAAATTTTTATTTTTTGTATAATTTTATAAAAAAATTAAAACAAAAAAATAATAATAATAAAAGGTTTGCAAAAATAAAAATTTAGGGAGAGAGTACAATTAAATAAAAATGAAAAGAGAACTGGGAACTTGATTTGAGATGATTGAGAAATGATTGTATATATCTTCTTGAAAAGCTTGTTTTTGCATGACTTGCGTTTTTAAAATAAGAAATGATAGTAACTGATGCTGTTATCTGATTTACATCTTATTTTTAAGTGCAAAGAATAGAAAAACAAACAGATACTTTAATGATATGCTTGGTAGACTCAGCCTGAAGAATAAAGTAGACAGCATCATGATGATTTAAATTAAAATATATGCTTAAGGATGTCTGGATTTACGCGATCATTTTGGCATACACGAAAATTGAATCCCGACGAAAATTGGATTGAGAATTGATCTTTCACCCACCATGATACAAATCATATAAGCCATATCTTTGAGCCATGATTGGTGTATTTATGTGTCTTGTGTTTGTGCTAAGCTCCTCTACTGTACAGTAGTACTGGCCTGGAGTGATGATCTCCTTTGTTGTACGATAGTACTGACCTGGAGCTCTCATCGGCACATGATTAAATGGTCATCTCCTTTGTTATACGTGGAGCTCTCACCATTTTGGTCAAATTTGTGTCAAATCATCTAAATGATGAATTCATCACAGAATGCAATGTTCTGTGGATAATCAGTTTCACACTAATGCACAAGCCTTGCTTTGTAAAGATCATTACAAAATTCAAGAAATCCTGAGGTTGGGTGAGGGTTTTTGCCAAATGATTATGGGATCCTAGCATTCTAAAGCATTTAATCGAACCTCAACGAATCATCTTCTGCTTGTTGAAAAAGGTAGGGCATGGGTTTAAGTGGACAAACATATGAGCAATTGTTATTGATCTGTTTTTGAATTTCAAAATCATTCAAAGACTGTGATTAGATTCAGTTATCAGTGTGATCTCATTGCTTGTCTATGTTTAAATTCATCTGCTATAGTATATCTTCAGGATATGATCTCATGATCGATTCAGTTCTCGGTTTAAAAAAAATAATGATAGATAAAAAAATGATATAATAAAATAAAAATTATAATATTTTTTCATTTCAAAATTTCTTTTAGATCTTCCATATTATGTTGTTACAATTTTGTTATTTTCATGCGTTTCATAGAAATTGCGCACAAACAAATACGGGTTTGCTTGTTTTTCACATAAAGATAAACTCGAGTTTATTTTGTTAAAATGAAATGATCTAATTAGAAATGTTGAGATTGTGTTTGAGAATGTTTTCAGATTTTTGCTTTAAGTAATGGCCGATCATCAGTTGAGTAGTGTACCTGATCAGAGAACATGTTCCTCAAGTTTGCAGAAACTACCGAGCTAGGAATCTTCCTCCTACATATTCTGAAGCACTCAAGATTAAAGATTTGGGAAAGTTGTTCTAATCTCCTTGCAAAGCTTGCACTCGAAAAGGGGGAGCACATAAATATGGGGAGCTTATGAAATTAATAATCTTTCTAATCAGATTCAAAAAGATTCAAATTGAATATCTTGCTAATTTCGACTTCTCGGTGCTGAATTCGTTTGAAGACATTGATAATGATAGACTAAGGGGAGTATTGTTGGAGCTATAAAAGATAGTCTATATTATCAACACAGTCAAAGTCAACAAAAGTCAACGTCAGGTTTAAAGTCAACAAAATTCAAACCCAACAAGTTTGAGATGAAGATCCGAGACGAGACGTTGAAGATTTAGATGACTAGGACTTTTATTGTAATAAATATAATATATTTTGTGGGAATAAAATATATTTTATCTCCTTTTTAGTCATTTTTATACTTAATATGTAATTTTGTATTAATTAGCCTAAGTCTAGTGGGTTAAGTGCAATTAGTGGATATTAGTCTAGACTATAATTAGGTTAATTGTCATTAGTATTAGTTAATGGTTGAATGACCAATAGATTGAGGGATTACTTATAAACATTATTTGCAATCTTATTGAAGATCAAAGGGGTTTTAGTGTGTTTATTATATTTTGATCTATAATCATCATGATTTGATTCAAGTTTGATCATCCTGGAGTTGCAACTTTCATATGTAAGAATAGATTAACTAATTAATTATCAAACTATTGCCTCTTGACTGTAAAAAGAGAATCTTAGAATGATTAACAACTTAATTAAGAAAACAAATTGCAGTTAATGAAATTTATTAAAAGATTATTATGAAAAATGGTAATCCACCCTGGGATTCAGGTTCAGTTCTCGGTAGTAGCCTCGTTCAACTTGGTGGGAAATCCTTAATGGGGATTCTATACGTGTAATGATTAAATGGTAGAGATAACCAACACTTAACGGGTCTTACTACACCATATCAATTGAATTAACAACCAAAACCTTGCATTCATACAACTTCCATATAATTATATGAAATTCAAATCAAGATTTACTAAAACAATTGTTTAAACAATCAAGACACAAGTTAAACTCAAAAAAGAAATTAACATGTTCTAAAGTTTAATCCTAACACATTTTGAACATAAACGAAAACCTAAAAACCCAAAACCTATCACCCGAGGAAGATCACAAAAAGTTTATCCTTGCATCTTCATGAATTCAGCAAGAAGATCGGATTGGAACATGATTTGATCGGATTCGGCAACAACACATTAGAAATGAGTTGCAGAAGTCGAATTGACCTCAATAATCATCCAAGTTTGTCCTTTTTGCTTCCAATGCAAATTAGGGTTTTTAGAACTGATAACCCTCCTTAAATATGGTAAAAATCCGAAAAATTACATCAAATCCGACCCTTCGACGTATGTTACGTACTTAGGGATGTAACTTACGTCCTCCAGCATTATATATGTGGTTAGCCTTTGTCTTACGTCCAAAAAACTATCAGTTTTAGAAAGGACGTAGATTACTTCATTTAGGACGTAAGTTACGCGTACGCTCATTTTGCACCAATTTCTTCATTTTCTTAATCTCTTTTCATCCATTTATCATCCAATCTTCGTGCAACCTTTGAATATATCATTTAAGCTTCCAACACCTATAATTCAAACCTAACACAAAATGATTATGCTTGATAGGAAAATCACCTTAAAAGCATACATTTAAACAGTTTAAGCACATACAAAACATGAACGCATGAGGAGAGTGTAAGTCAACTAGTTCTCCTCTTTCAATCTTCTGCTTGATCACCCTTATATTCATATCCATAATAGATAGAGACATGCGGCCTAGTCTCCTTCTGGAGAATCCATACAGACTCAAGAAGGTCATTATCCTCTGCCTATCTGAAGACTTCTTCATACTCTTCGGGATGATGGCTCTTGACTTTATAGCTTCTTCCCTTAACCTCTTCTTTTTGATTTTTCTTTCTTTGGTTACTTCAAGTTCAAGCTGTTTGAGATACTTGAACTCAATGTACTCAAAGGATACGGGAAGAAGTACATCTGCCTGATAGAGGCATGTAGCACTCAGGAAGTTGATCATTTTGATCGTATTAGTTTGTTTGTCAACCTAAGGTTCTTGTGGAGGCACATCCTCTTGTATAGGACATTCTTGAAATGGGAAAAGGGTAGGCACATGCTTGTAGAGTCTTTTATGTCTTCTCCTTCTTTGATTTGAAGAAGTAATCTTGCATCATCTACCTCCTTTCTTTCCTTTGACACTCCCATGTCAGCCAGTTCATTTAATTCATCTAAGTCGAGGAGATGATATTATCAATATCATAGTTCCTGTTCTGTAAATAGTTTACCCTAATTGTACTCAACTCATCATCCTGAATGTTTGGCTGGGGGCAGCCCTGATAGCAGCTTCATAAATCTTGAAGACCCAGTAGAGGAACTTTCTCCTCTTAGCTTCCTCTTCCTCTCTCTGTCATTCTCCTCAATCTCCTCAAAAGTCATTATTCTTTTCCTTTTATCACTCATAGACCTTTGTGACATAGGGTGGAGAGCGCTTTGGCCTTCATTGCTTGATATAGCTTCCAAGCTCTAACCAGAGAGAGGTTATGATACACCTTCATGAGTAGGTGCTTCACTGAGGGAATGAATTGTTGAGTAGTTATGGATTTGACAGGGTTCTCAAGTTCAACCACTGGGCCTTCAGTCAAGGTTTCCCCTTCAAAGCTAATTTTAGAGTCTGCCTCAACATCCAGTTGACCAATAGTCTTACCTAATTGCCTTTTTCTTCTTCTATGTACAAAATTTTCTGTAATTCTGTGTTGTATCCTTTAAGCCGGCCTGTCAGCTTGTCTAAATTGGCTTGGGATGACAAGTGGCATGTTAATAAGGTCAAGACCTTCATAGTAGTTCAAGGTGTGAAAGTTTAAAAACTTCTTGCTGCCATTGAACTCTTTAAAGAACAAGGCCTCTTCTGTTGGCATCATACATCCGCCTTATAATATACTTTGAAGTTCCTTGTGGTGGAGATGACACTTTCCTTGGTATCTCTTCCTTAAAAGGACTCTGAATAAAGGAGTCTATGGAGTCTATATCAATATGAACTTGAGGAAGTTGCTGAGTATGGACAATTAAAAGTGAGGATGGTGAGTTCTCAATATCCATACTCCGTGAGGGACTCCCAAGTTCTGTGTCTGTGGTAACTTTCTCCCCTTTTTTGGTAGCATGACCTACTTGCATTGGTGAGCTAGAGGTTAGATCAAACACATTCACATGTTCTTGTGTTCCTTTTTAAGCTCTTCTTAAAGGTCTCCCAACTAGTTTTTCCTTAAGAAAAGATATCACAAGTTGCTGATCGTTAACCTTGTTATGCAAGGTAGTCAACTGAGATTCTAGGTGATCAACCTTGGAGACTAAATAGGTGCATGTTTGATTTAGTTTTTGCACCTTTAGTCTTATACTCCCCTCATCTTCATCAAAAGAATCATTGGGGGATAAGAGAATTGGACCAAAATCTTCGCTCCCACCACCAGCTTGGAGTTCTTGGTTGCTTGTATACCTCTGCTCAATTACAGCTTTAGTTGAAGTGTCAATGGGTGAGTTGCCATGGTTGAGGTCTTAATTATGTAATCACTTGCCGAAGTGAGAGCCTCTTTTATATGGATAACCTGAACAGGTTTAAAAGTATCCACCTCAGTGATAGGTGACTAATATGGCCTGGACATAGGTAAGTCGGGAGAACTCATCGCTCTTTGAGTAGGGGAGGAATAGAGAGACTCATGTTACTCACTGAAACCTAAGTCATCATTAGTATAGAAGTCAAGGTTGGGGATTGGTTGGTTAAGTCCAAAGGTTGGTGATGGAAAGCTGCCCCCTAAAGGTTATTCATCTGAGCAAAAAGACTCAGAATGAAGGCTTAAGGCTGTTGGGATTGTGAGCTCATCAGTCTGAGCATATGGAACCTCAGGACTGATAGTAGAACGGATGGGAGTGGTTTGCTCCTCAGGAGAAGTGGGAGCTCTAGATTCCATTTCCTCATGTGTGGGTAGTGATATTGGGGCCTACAAAGAATGAATAGCTTGTGCAGGGTATTGTTTGGATCTTGTTTGGTAAGTAAGGGTGATTTGGGGCTAATTTTGGTGGTTGAAATGTAAAAGGTGTGCGTTCAACACTAGCTTGTATTGCCAGGTTGTCACCTTGAGCAATGAGCTCTAACATTTTTGGGACCAGGTTTGTTTGTACCCTAAAGAAACCAATAGTTGGCTTCTTCAAGATTTTAAAGATGTCAGGCTTCATATGTCCGAGTTTAAGAATACTATCTGTTTCCCTCAACTGTGAGCCCAGTTCATAGTTGAGAATGTATTGAACATATCTAGGAAACAGATAGGACCTGGTATTTGACCGAAATACCTAGAGATTAACGTGTAATCCAGATCAAATAGTGTGGAATCCTATTTGATTGGCGATCCAATCAGTGAGAACACACGAAGAATCAATCAAGAATTGAAACTAACATTAGAAATCGATTGGGAATCGATCTAATGTGTTCTATGAACTTGGAGAACAAATTGAGAGGTTTTGGACGGCTAGGATATGTCTGGAATCGTAATTGATTGAGAGTCCTTCTTTTTCACGAATTGAGTTGTATTTATAGGTTGGTATTATTCAATCGTGCGACTGAACCATTAGTCTGGTTTAGTCGTGCGATTGAACCATGCGGTTGATTCATTCGTATGACTGAGTGTTCAGTCGTGCGATTGAGCCAATCTTATGTTACAATCGTACGACTGATCCAGTCTCCTGGTTCAGTCGTGCGACTGAGTCAATCGTGTGAAGTTATTCATGCGTATGGTTCATTCGCATGAGCCATTCGCATGAGAACTTCATTAAGTTAAGTTTGAATGTTTTAATTAATATAACATAATGTGCAACCATTCAAACAATCATAAACCCAATCATTTCAATCACGACTCATTAATGAAATATTAAACATCACAAGTAACAAACAATTTATGTCATTTCATTAATCAATACAAATTACATCATACTCAGACAGACAAGATTCATTACATTTCAAATCATGATCTAGGGGCATACATGCATCAAGAAACTCCCCCTTGGACCTAGATCTATCTAATCTCTTGTCTTCTGCATAACCTCCTTATACTTCTTGTACTTCTCCTCCTTAGTGACTCCTGCGTGAATCTCAAACGCAAAACAAAGTCGTATAACGTTTTGGAAATGGAGGGCTTGTACAATGTCTTGTGTGTCATAGAACAGTGGCCACTTGTATAATGTATAGACATCATTAGCAGACAAGTTGGTTAGCCACATCGGGTCGAATACCCTGATAGTATCCATTTGGCCCTCTTTATTCAAAACTATGATAGCTTCAGCAGTTCTCCAATCATAGTACCACCATTTGAAGTGTGGAGTGAAGTCCTGTGGCATTTCCCTGAGAGGGATTCTCGACATAGTGCGCGGAGGACTCCACTTCAACACAATCTTGGGCTTGCCAGTACTGGCATCAACCTCAGACCTTCTTATATACCTCGTAGGCTGTTGTGGTCTGAAGTTAACCCATCTGGTGTGGTACTCCTTCTTCAGGGCAGCCTCGAACCAGCCTGACATTTTTCATGGGTCAGCATACAGCAGCTTTAGCTTAGCCAGCTGGTTGAGCTCAAAACCAGGTAGAGTCTTCAGATCATGTGGAAATCTGAAGTACTCTATGCCCTGTTCCCTCTTAACTGAATACACGTTAAGGTCATCAAAATAGGCCCATGCAATAATCTTGCCTGACACATTATGGTGTTTCTTGACTCTGTAGAGCTTGGTGTAGGCATCTTTCTTTGGTGCAGCACGCTGGGTGCTAACTTCTTCAAAACAGGCAGCCCACTCAGCCTTTCGAGTGTCTACGTCATCATTTGAGGCTTGGGCTGTTCCTTCGGTCTTTCCTGTTTCCTGCTCCATCTTGTCTAGTACCTCAAACATATCACTGACTAGGGACTCACCCAGATTGGGGACCACATTACCCTCGTCGTCAGCGTACTGAGGGTACTCTTCTGCAGTAATATCTTCAACCTCAACTTCATCAACTTCATTTAGTTCTTCATCACTGGTTGAATCAACTGTTGGGGCATCCTTGACAATTTCATCAAGATTGAGTCTGAACATCTCTGCCAGTTGCTCGTTAGATAGGTCATGAATTATTTTCCCTTCTTCAGGGGTATAACTCACAGACCTTCTTATAATCCCTTGCAGATCAAGAGTCATGGTTAGTTGAGTCTTGACCTGTTGAAGGGGAGCAATGTCAAACTCATCCCTTTGAAAGTTTGGATCTGTTTGATTTAAACATTCAACACATAAACCATTAGTAAGTGATCAAAAAGAATTATATAAACTTAATATATAAACATTCAACACACAAACCATTAGTAAGTAATCAACCAGAATTATATCAACTTAATATATAAACATTCAACACACTTGTTTTTCATTCCATGATTCAGTCATAAAATAAATAAATACATAAGACATCTAAGCTGTACTTTTGTCTTGAATCCTGGGCTCGTCGCTCGGAGGAGCAGAAGTGGTAGATGGTTGATCCTGTCGATTCTTCGATCTTCGCTCTTGATCAGAAGCAGAGGCCGATGCAGCCGCATCCCCTCCTTCTGCTTCGTCATCATCATCTCTACCTTCTGTCCTTTCTTCCTCTGTCTCTTCTTCATCCTCATCATCTTCCTCATCATCATCATTATTTTCATCATGACCATCTCCATCATCCCCATCACCCTCCTTTATCTTCAAAGGCTCATCCTTTGACCCCTTTAAGCTCAGCATAATCGTCTTGTTGGTCGTCTCCAACTCCTCTATACGTTTGGCTGATTGGGCCTGCTGGTCCTTGATTTGGGACATCTCGACTCTCCTAGCATCGATTAGCAGGGTCTGCTACTCTATCACCCGAGCCTGCTCTGCCAACTGCTGAGACTGGGCAGCAGTCAGATCGGTCAACTGGCGAATCTGCGCCGCTTTCTCTTCATTTGCAGCTAGCAGGCGCATCACCATACGGTTAAGCGCCGACAACTGCTCCTCTACCCCGATGTGAGGTAGAGTAGATCCATATACATGTGATGGTTGGGTTGAAGGTCCGGCATGATGTGAGGTGGTGGTGGTAGTAGCAGTGGTGAATATGGGTCGGTAAGCAGTTGCTGGTGATGTATGTGTGAATGGTATGGTGGTGGATGGGAAGGATACAGTGGTGGTAGGTAAGGTGGTGGCTGTGGTAGCAGTGGTAACGAAGGTCAGGCGACGCTTCTTCTTCTTCAGTCCGTGGGGTTGAGCCATCCTCTTCCTTCTAGTCCCGGTGGAAGTGGATGCTCCCCCTGCAGCTCTGCCCACTGAACCCGGAGCATAGCTTGGGTCAGTCTCTCTCTCAGTGGAGTCCCGAGGGTGTTCACCAACCACCCTAAGCCCGTGTTCTGTGGGAACAACTTTGCTTCCCACAGTCCTAGTGAGGGGCTCCTCATCCGACTCCTCCTCTTCCCGATCACCAACAATGAACCCCTGATGGAAACCGGCCGTCTCAGCAACCTCTCCGGCAGTGTCAGACCCCGGGGGAATAACATCTGACTCATGCCTCTTTGTGTAGCAGGCATATCATCCCCGGCGTTGCCACTGTTATCATCATCAGAATCCATATCTGGTAGGAGCAACCTCTCATCATCGGAGTCGCTGTCATCATGACGCCATTTGTGTCTGCCAGGCGCCACATACCTCTCGTTGGCCAGGTTGCCAATCAGTCTCTTCACTTGGGGCTTTACCTGCTTTCCCCTGTAAACTCTCATCTTGCCCAGAGTAGTATCATCCATAATCTCTAAGGCCACTGCGTCATGACTCTCTTTGGGCAACTGTGGCAGCTTCTTGTTGAAGACGAGCTGTAAGAATCTGGGGTACATACAAAACCCCTCTTTACCCTTGACCTCCAAGTTCTCCACTAAGTAGGAGAATATCATGCTAGAAAAACTGAAAGGGTGGTTCAGAACCAGTGCCACGTAGGCATTTTGAATCTGGTCTGAGAGGTCGTCAAACCCACCCCTCCTCCATGCAACACACTTGAGGATCACGTGTGCTAAGTACTTGTACTGGGGGCTCAGGTTGCTCTTGTTGAGCACACCTGAGTTGATATCCCCAGCGTACTTTATCCTCAGGAAGCATCCTCTCACTGTCAACGGATGTAGTTTAGTAGGATGATCAGTGTCATCCCCAAACTCTAGGACCCTCTGAATGTCGCAGCAGAGATCTCAATATCATGGCTCAATATAGAGCTCCTAATACAGTACGGCTCACGAGAGCGGTCCACCGAGGCATTCTCCCAGAATGCCTGATGGAGTGATCTATATGGCGTGCAAGGCGTGGAGATAGCCTTATGAATCTGGGACCGTCTCAGAAAGGCTATAATGTCAGTAAACTCGGCCCCGTTCCTGGTGGTGTGATCCAAATGAGCACAGATGTTGTGCTTTGGATTTATGGACCACCTTTCTACCATTTACCTGAAACACACAAGACATAGAACCATTAGTACATAAGACATGAAAAATTGTGTTCTAAGTGTAAAGTTGAAAGTCATTCTGATTCATTCGTGCGAATGAATCATGCGACTGAAGTCAGTCGTCTGTTCTTTCATGCGACTGGACTCATTCTGGTCAATGTGACAAGCGATTGGGTTCAGTCTGCTGACTGAGTCTACGAATGGTTCAGTCGGCCGACTAAGATCAATCGTATGGTTCATTCGGCCGAATGACCCTGTCGACAGATTCAATCGCGCGATTGAAGTTCATCCGGACGACCAGTCGCCTGTCTCAGTTGTTCAGTCGCCTGTGGTTCGAGTCTTGATCAATACAAATGATTTAACATGGATTACCGGTTCAATATACTCGCATTCTTGTTACTAATAACCTATTAACCTTAATTTTAACATTTTGCATAGTTGAAGTAGGTTATTAGGTCGCGTTCTGTCTGTTTCTTGTTTTCGTTCGAATTTCACCACATTATGGTTCAATCCTTCTGATTTCAATGAAACAAGACTTCAATCTACCTGTATAATGAATGGCGAACGTTAGTGAATCAAAAAGAATGATAAACTAGTGCTAATAAAATTTTGGCAGAGTAACGGTAGGGAGTGCGATTTAAGGGCGATTTGGGAGTGATGAGTGAAATGCGATCGACAGAGCCCTTTAAATACTAAAGCTGGGCTCAGTAGGCTGACTGGCCTCAGTTGCCCAGGTCATTCGGGCGACTCAGGCTCAATCGTACGATTAGCCCAAACAGTCGCATGCACTTGACCGACTGAGATTCAGTCGGTCGACTGGTTCAGTCGTGCCTTTCATTCGCATGTTCAGTTGACCGAATGAGTTTCAATCGGTCGACTGACTCTTTCGCCCTCTTCCAATCGGTCGAATGGGCTATTCTGATGAGCCATTCGTGCGAGTGGAAGCCATTCGCATGGTTGGTCCATTCTCATGGTCCAATCGTGTGAATGGGTCACCCTTAGTTAATTTTCTGCCATTTATACCAACTTACATTTAAGCCATTTTAAATTAGTTGAAATTAATGTTATGAGCCTTTGATCATCTCAGACATGATCATTTTATCTTGAAAGCATTTTGATCACCTCAGACGTGATCCTTTTAGACACTTTAGTCACCTCAGACGTGACCCTTTTAAAAACACTTTGTCACCTCAAACGTGACTATTTTAAACTTTCAAAGCACATGTGGTCATCTCAGACATGACCCTTTTAGTGATTTATTCCTTCTGATTTTCCTGATGTAGCCCGACACACGCCTACAATTAAAATTAAAAACAACTAACTAATTTAAAAAACTTAAACTAATTTCATACACAAACTTATTTTTGGCTTTTTGTGAGAGATAAATCCAGAGATTGATATCTACGGGATTTGGTTCGGGAGTAGACAGCTTCAACTTAGATTGATCATGTCTAGACCAATTCAATTTTGGAATCATACAGGTAAGTCAAATCATTTGGGACTTGTTATTAAAACCTTTTGATGCTTAAATTCTCGGTATTCATCCAGAGTCGTTAGCAACTTAAGGAAATCATACTGAGAATCTTAGATTTTCACATTGATTTGAACTCTTGAGTATGTCTCCACTAAGATTGTCAGTATGTTTGTCCACTTAAATCCATACACAGACTGGTGACCGATTTAGGTTTAATTATTTCAACTAACATTTGTGGATCCCACACTTATATGGTAATCAACATTCCACAGAAGCTTTTGAGCAGTCTACGGGTATTATTACAAGAAGAGACTATTCTAAGAGCTTTCAAAGAGAAGCCTGTCCTCAGGTCAGTGCCATCGCACAGCAGAGAGGCGGCAAACAATAATGAATTCTACAATATCTAGGTTATGCTTATCCTCAGGTCAGTGCCATCGCACAGCAGAGAGGCACACAACCTATCTCCTTGTTAGAGCAGCTTGTTTTATTTTACACAATATGCACCAATAACATAAGTCATTAGCTTTATTGCATTTGTCTTTCATTTTTTTTCTTGCTTTGCTCTAATTATGGTCATCCGCACACATTTGTGGCATTTAAATGCTCATTACCCCTTATTGGAATATATTTGATTGTGTTAACCTGTGATAAGATGGAAGTCCACAGTCAGTTGAACAACTTAGTTTGATCTTGAGATCACCAATCAGGTCTAATTGTCTATTGTGTTGAATCTACCAACATATCATTTGTGGTCTAGCAGCCTCTAAGCCTACTTTCTTTGTGTCACCTTGGGAGTTGCCAGTTTTCTATCATCTTCCCTTTTTATATTGCTTAGACTACACAGACTTATACTTTGAACTTTTGCATCTTTTCAAAACTTAAATTTTTAAAGTCCCTCTTGATTTGTTCCTGTGTACTATCATTTTCCAAAGGTATTGAATCGGTATCACAAACACAATCTACCTTATTTCACCTAGTTACCCCTTCTCCCTCATTTTTTTTAATGTTAACTTGCTGACATATTCTCCCCTTAAAATTCTAAAATGGATCGGTAAACATCCGAGCATGTTCTTGACGGAAGGATAAACAACAGCACAAACCAAAAAGTCAAATAATAATACGAACTATAATTGAATGGTTTCATTGATAAAAACTAACTATTACAAGTTCGTTACAACATCAGAATCAAGACTCTTGGCAAGGGGAAGATCGAGCATGATCTCCCCTCTCATCCGGCAACCCTAGGCTACGGGCAGACTCCTATCTCAGCCCCTTTCTTCATCACTGCTTCAAACTCTTTGCATAACTCTTCGTTCTTTGACCCGAAGATTATGTCATCAACATATATCTGTACAAGCAGTAGGTCACCATCCTTTTCTTTAATAAACAGTGTACAGTCAATGACTCCCTTGCGAAAGCCGTGTTTCACAAGATGAGTCGAGAGTTTCTCATACCAAGCTCGAGGAGCTTGATGAAGCCCATATAAAGCTTTTTCGAGCTTGTAAACTCTATCCCGATGATAAGGGTCTTCAAATCCCTCGGGTTGACTTACATAGACTGTTTCCCTGATTTCCCCATGAAGGAATGCACTCTTCACATCTAATTGGTAGACTTTAATCTTCATGTACGATGCATAGGCAAGGAAGATACGAATAGCTTCCATCCTTGCCACGGGTGCAAACACCTCATTATAGTCAATCCCCTCGACTTGGAGAAAACCTTGAATCACCAGTCGAGCTTTGTTCCTGATAATGACTCCTTGGTCATCCTTCTTGCATTTTAGTACCCATTTGGTGCCAATGAATTTAGCACCTTTAGGTCTATCAACCAGAGTCCATACACCTAACTTCTTAAACTGCAGAAGTTCTTCTTGCATGGCACTCACCCACGCCTCATCATTTAGTGCTTCACTGATATATTTTGGCTCAACCTGCGAAACAAAACATCGATAAGCACCATCATGAATGTATCCTTTCTCCATAACTGAGGCGTAATCAGCTGAGTATAGCTGATTTCGGGTTTGTACTCTTGATCTGACATCCCCAATAACATTGTCAAGGGGATGATAGACGTTTAGTCGTGATCTTGGAGTAGTAGGCACAGCCACCTCAGAACCGAGATTGTGAACATTTTGTTATGCATCTGAGGAATATGGAGTTTGAGGTTCCGAAGTTGAAGGTGCATCACTCATGGATGCTTGTAGACTTTCAGGAACTGGAACCTATTCATCCTGACTGTTCTAGTCATCTGCTTCAGTTTCCTCTTCAGAGGAGGAGTCACTGTCATCGACTACCCCCCCTGACTGAGTAGTTGATTCTCCCTGTGTGCTAGATGGTGTATTTAGAATATCATACATCATCCTAGTAGCTAACTCATCATCCGAGGGAGAGAGAGGGATGTTGAAGGACTTGAAGAATCCATCATAATCGAAGAAGTATGCAGGTCCTTTGCCTGTAGTGGTGTGGTATATCTCTGAACATCGACATTACACCACACTTCTACATGACCCGTTGAGTTATTGTAAAATCGCTTGTTCGGTATGTTGTATCCTAGAAAAATTCCTTCATCTGCCTTCTCGCTGAGTTTGCCTTCTTGTGTCTTCTTCAGAAGTGTACACGGCGCGCCAAAAGGTTCAAGATGCTCCAAATTCGGTTTGCGTCTTTGTAGTAGCTCATAACATGTCTTTTCGTGGCGCTTGACTATTAGGACTCGATTCAGTGTATAACACGCATTTGCCACAGCCTCATTCCAGAATTGGATAGGCAGTTTCGAGTCTACCAGCATAGTCCGTGCTGTCTCTATCAAACTCCTGTTCTTTCTCTCCGCAACGCCATTCATCTGAGGTGTGTAAGCAGAAGTGAATTGATGCACAATTCCCTTTTCCTTGCAGTGTGCCTCCATCCCTTGATTCTTGAATTCTGTCCCGTTGTCTGAGCGTACTTGCCTAACTTTTAGCTTGTAGAGAGATTCCGGTGTGGTTACTAATTCCTTGAATGTCTCCAATGTTTCTGATTTTGATTTCAGAAATGTTACCCAAGTGAACCTTGAGTAGTCATCAGTGACCACAAAACAGTACACGTCGCCTGCAATGCTCCTTGTACTAACTGGACCAAACAGATCCATGTGAAGAAGCTCAAGAGGAAGTTCTATTGAATGAACTTTCTTTTCCTTATGAGACTTTTTTATCTGTTTGCCTTTCTTGCATGCTACACAAAAGTCAGGAAGTTGGAAGTTCTTGACATTTACTCCTCTCACTAAATCCTTCTAAATCAAATGATTCATCTTCCTTTGACTAATGTGTCCCATTCTCCTATGCCTGGAGATTGAATCCTTCTCAGTAGCTTTAGATAGAAAGCACTGAACCTCATGATCCGTTGTAGCAGCTGTTGACAAATCCAAGACATAAAGGTCTTTATATCTTGAAGTAGTCATCTGAACTTGGTCCTCTGGGATCATATATTCTTTCTTCAGCACGTAACACTTCTTGTTGTCGAAGATGACTTTAAATCCTTTATCCCAGATTTGGGAAACAGAAAGTAAGTTGTTCTGAAGTTGTTGAACGTAGTTCACCTTATCAAACTTAACTTTCTGATTTCCCACTTCTCCCTGAGCTGTGATATAGCCTCCTTTGTTTCCTACAAAGGAAACATGCCCTCCTTTTATTTGTTTGCCGTTTGATAAAAGGGCTCTATTTCCTGTCATGTGCCTGGATGCTCCGCTGTCTATAATCCACGTGTTAGTCTCAGCACTATATCGAACACCCTGCACATACAAAGTAAATGAATTAGTTTAGGTTAGGAACCCAAGCTTTTACTGTCTTGGGTTTCCCAGAGGCATCACACATCATAAACTCCACCCATTGACCCTTAGAAGGTGAGGGTAGCTCAGGTTCCTTCTTGTCATCAGTATCAGACACGTAGGTGGACTTTTCTTTCCATAAGCCAGATTTGTGCAATGCCTGTTTATGATAAACAGTCGTCTGGCTTACAGGTTGGACTTTAGGTTCACTAGCTCTTCTAGGTGGAGTTAGAGAACTCCGCTTAGAAGACCTAGGTCTAGAGTCCTGAAGATCAATCTTCTTCCTAGGTGTCTGATAGAAATGACAATAGGAAGCAATGTGTCCACATTCTCCACAGTTGTAGCATGACCTGCTATCAACTTTATGAGTATACTTTCTTTGTGGAGAAGTGCGTGACACTCTAGTAACATCAATCACTTTAGTTTTTGACCCTTGTATGTTTGATGTTTTCTCTGATTTAACAAAATTTACTGTTTTAACCTGTTTCACTTTTTAGTTAACTGGTTTTTGACTTGAAGCATGTGAAAAAGTAGCATTTGAAGTCCTTTTAGGTTACTGATTTGACTCTGTTTGACCCTGACTTTAAGTTAACTTTTTCAAATTCATTTTCCAGATTAACACAAGGCAATTTACCCTTTGCCTTTGAAGTGGCCTCCTTTTGTTTCTGACCAGATTCAGTAGATGAACATGAGGTGTCTGGATCAGTAACAAGAGGAGTAGTCACCACATGATCCTTGATGGGGTTATTATTTACTGGTCTAGACTTAGTGTTCATCAAGGTCTCAGGTGGTGGTGGAACGACTTTGTAGCCTAATCCCTCCCCATTATTCCTTTCTCTCACTAAGTGTTGAACTATGTGTGAAGAACTAGTCCAACTATGCAGTTTCTGTTTTAATGAATTAACTTCTACTTCTAGAACTGCCTTTTGCTTCTTAGTTTCTTCTAGGGAGTTTAGATAGTACCTAATGTCATTTGCTTGGTTAAAGCCCACTACTTTGGTTTCCCTAAGTTGTTTAGTCAATAGGTCTATCTTTTCTTTATAACTATGCTCATTTTGTTTTAGTACTCTATTAGCCTCAGTGCATAGTCGTAAATCTTTTACTAAGTTATCATTATGATCTAATAACCTAGCAAATTTTTCATCTATGCTATTCCTAAAAGTATCACAATCAGAACAAGCATTATTATTAAACATTTGGTCAGTAGTACTTACCTGAGTTGGTTCAGAAGAGTTTGCCATCATTGCAGCATCTGGTTCTGGTGATTGTGACTTTTCTGTCTCTGACGTGGAAATCTCCTCATTTGGCTTGTAACTGACCTCGGCTGCAGTTGTTTCTTCACTATGTGACATTGCTATCTCAACTGCTAGATCACCTTCACTCGCAGAATCATCATCAATATCCTCAACACTAGCAATGTTAGATTCTCCTGGTGTGACAAACCTAAAACTCCAATCCTGTCCTTCATCATCATGAGCAGTCAAGGCTTTTGGATCCTTGTTTGATGAACTAGAACTGGAGGCTTGCTTGTCTTGGCGAGTAAAGGACGAGAACAGGTTCCCATTACCCGTCTTCTTTGGCTTGACACATTCTCTTTTGAAGTGCCCCTTCTCTCCACAGTTGAAGCAGGTCACTTTGCTCTTGTCAAAGCCAAATGTGGTATCCTTAGTAGCTATCAAGTTCTGTCCAGTCTTCTTAACAAACTTCTTCGCCCTTCGGACAGCGCTAGCTAAGGCCCACATTATATCCATCCTCTAAAGCTCCATTTCATCCACCTGCTCGTAGTCCTCATCTGCCAGATGGCAGTTTCCAATCTTCCCGAAACAAGTCCATCATATGAATGAACCACTGTTGCTAAAAGATCCATATGCTCTCGAGCTACTTCTACGGTCACATTACCGATGTTCTCGATCTTCAGTTTGGTAGCACTTGCTTCTGATCCAATATAATGGGTACATGATGACCCAGATGTGTCTGATCCAGAAGGAGAAGCATGTGAAGGACCTGACGAGCTAGACACAAAAGCATTATGGAGTGGTGCTCCAGATGTCTTAGCTTGAGGCGTGGCGTTGTATAAAGCTGGATTTTGTGTGTACGAAGACTTCTGAGCTCTATACTTCATCCTTAGTGCTTCTTCTCGCAACTTAAGAATGAAGTCATTTATATCCAGCTTTACAAGCATTCCATTATGTCTCAGGTTTGACACGAATGTAGCCCACTTATCAGGCAATCCGTCTGCGAAGTTGCTTACTTTCTCTTCCATAGTCGTTTCCACTCCATGTGTATGCAATTCGCTCATCAAGTGGTAGAATCTGTCTATGACTTCGTCTAAACTTTCATTACCAATCGATGAGAAGTTATCGAATTCCTTCTTTAACTCCTTTGCCTTAATTGCCTTCAATGACGCATTCCCATCATATCTCTTCTCTAGCTCATGCCACAGTTTCATGGACTGCTTGTTCTCTGAATACTGGTGGAATATGTCTTTGGGGATAGACTGAGTGATCAATGCATAAACTCTTTTCTCTGCATTGTACTTTATTTTCTCTGCGTCTGTCATCCCGCTTAATGTTAGCTTAACTCCATCAGCTCCCACCGGTGTACTATAACCGATCTCAATGGCTTCCCACAGATTAGGATCTACTCCATTAAGGTAGATCTCAAAACGTTGTTTCTAGTGGGGAAACTCATCTAAAGTCAAAAGCTTTGGTGGTTTATTGTGATTACCCACCTCACTCTCAAGCAACAGCAGGTTTTGTATCCTTGAGTCCTTCCCAGCAGTAAAGGCTGACATCTGATCTTCCATGACTAATAAAATTAGAATCTAATCAAACAAACTTTCACTGATGCGACTGAAGGATGCGAATGATCTAATCGTGCGTATGAACTCTGCGACTGGTTCAATCGTGCGGCTGAACTGGGCGATTGGTTCAGTCGGGCGAATGAATCTGGTGCGTATGAGCTATGCGAACGAACGGTTCAGTAGGCCGAATGAGGGTGCGACTATGTCCAATCGTGCATATGAGCAATGCGAATGGAGTCCAGTCGTGCGAATGAGTCACTCGTGCGACTAAAGCTGCTGTTTTGCGAGAATTTCTAGGTTTGACGGGTTTCAGCCGTAAGATTCGAAATTTCACAAGTTCTAATCGCCTAAGTCCGTAGAAACCAAACTTCGATGAGCAGGGAACTTCCAAGATCACTTTTGATGCCAAAGATTGCGTTTTTAGTGCAAAAACACAAACCTTTATGCAATCTTGATTGAATCAACACATAATCAAGAGTCCAGCTCTGATACCACTTGATAGGACCTGGTATTTGACCGAAATACCTAGAGATTAACGTGTAAACCAGATCAAATAGTGCGGAATCCTATTTGATTGGCGATCCAATCAGTGAGAACACACGAAGAATCAATCAAGAATTGAAACTGACGTTAGAAATCGATTGGGAATCGATCTAATGTGTTCTATGAAATTGGAGAACAAATTGAGAGGTTTCTGGACGGCTAGGATACGTCTGGAATCGTAATTGATTTAGAGTCCTTCTTTTTCACGAATTGAGTTGTATTTATAGGTTGGTATTATTCAATCGTGCGACTGAACCATTAGTCTGGTTCAGTCGTGCGATTGAACCATGCGTTTGATTCATTCGTACGACTGAGTGTTCAGTCGTGCAACTGAGCCGATCTTATGTTACAATCGTACGACTGATCCAGTCTCCTGGTTCAGTCGTGCGACTGAGTCAATCGTGTGAAGTTATTCATGCGTATGGTTCATTCGCATGAGCCATTCGCATGAGCCATTCGCATGAGAACTTCATTAAGTTAAGTTTGAATGTTTTAATTAATATAACATAATGTGCAACCTTTCAAACAATCATAAACCCAATCAATTCAATCACGACTCATTAATGAAATATTAAATATCACAAGTAACAAACAATTTATGTCATTTCATTAATCAATACAAATTACATCATACTCAGACAGACAAGATTCATTACATTTCAAATCATGATCTCGGGACATACATGCATCAACAGGATTGTGTGGATCTTGTTTGGTAAGTAAGGGTGATTGGGGCTAATTTTGGTGGTTGAAATGTAAAAGGTGTGCGTTCAACACTAGCTTGTATTGCCAGGTTGTCACCTTGAGCAATGAGCACTAACATTTTTGGGACCAGGGTTGTTTGTACCATAAAAAACCAATAGTTGGCTTCTTCAAGATTTTAAAGATGTCGGGCTTCATATGTCCGAGTTTAAGAATACTATCTGTTTCCCTCAACTGTGAGCCCAGTTCATAGTTGAGAATGTATTGAACATATCTAGGAAACATATAATATTCTAACGAGTCTAAGTTAGCAAGCAAGTTTGTATAGAAAAATTGAGAGTGCCTGAACTTGACCCCCTAAACCATCCCACGCTCTATGAAGGAGAGATCTTCAAGAATCTCGTCCTAACCCCCATGCTTGTTGGATAAGCTGTGAATGACCATTTGTAGTAGCTACTTCCACTGGGATGAGACCTTCCCTTTCTTGAAGGTCTTTATATAGAAATTCCCCTCATAACCCATTTGCTGAAAGGACTGGTTATAGTTTCTTTAGGAAAGGACAACTCACCTTCCTCATCATCCAGCTAAAGATGAGTATTTATGATGGTTGGGGTGATGAAGATTGTCCTCCCCTGCACTGTAGCAGACAGTGCCTTCTCCCCATCTAGAACAACCTCTTGACAAGTTTTCCAGGAATCAAAATTTGGTAAACCTTTGAGAAGTGTGGATCGATATAAAGGGAGGGGGAGTAGTTAGACAAAGCCAAAAATTGGTAAACCTCTTAGAAGTGTGGATCTTTCTCAGAGTTTAATAGGGCAACTTGATTGTGCTACCCGTGTAATTGCATGGAGAAATCAGAATCATTTCTTCTGTTAAGGTTGGCCATTTAGGAAAGCTTAATGGTGAAGGAAGGAAAGAACGAAGGCGGCTGTAGAGCAAATTTTGGGGATTTAGGTTTGGAGGAAAGGTGAAGATGATAGAAAGAGGGGAAAACCATTGGGTTTATATGAACATGATTTAAGATAAAGTTAATAAAAGGGGATAAACTTTAAAATCCGAATACCTATGAAAAAGTAATTTGCTTTTTTGCTCAAAAATTGGTTTTCTTAGAATTCGAAAATCTTTCAAAGGTAAATTGTGTTCGGAAGTTTTAATGAAAAAGTTTTTCCAAAGCCTAAATGACATCGGAAGAATAACCTGAGAGTTTTTGAAAATTTTGTTTCGGAAGAAAATTAAGACTTAAAAGTTTTTTTTAATTAAGAATAATGCTTCCGAGAGTTAATTTGCTTTGGAAGAAAATTGTCCTTGAAAACATGTTAGTGCATAAGAGAAACTTTTAAGCTTTGAAAGAGATTTCAGAAATTTCTTCCGAAGGTAAATTACTTAGGCAGATATCTATTTTGAAGGCATCAGTTTCTTCCAAAGATAAAACCTTATCTTCGGAAGGAAAAAGACCAAGATTTACAAAAAGTCTAAGGAAAGTTCTTCTAAAAAATTTTTTTATCCAGAGAAAGCAAGAGCTTATGAAGGTGATAGAATAGACTACTTATGACACACAGGTTTTTAGAAATAATATGATTAACATTTAACAAAAGCCACTCAAAGTAAATCATCCCAATGGCTGATATAATATATTTGAATCTTTGTTCATCAAAAGCTTTGGTGAACAGATCAACATATTGTTCATTTGTGTTAACCTTTACTAGTTTGATTAATCCATTTTCAAAGTTATCTCAAATTAAATGATACATGATATTGATGTGCTTTGTCCTTGAGTGTTGCATAAGATTATCTATGATTGACATAGCATTGTTGTTGCCCATATGGATGGGACCCTTAAAGTTTAATCGATAGTCAAGCATCTGATTTTGAATCCAAAGTACTTGAGCATAGTAGTTTGCAGCAGCAATGTATTCAGCTTCAGCAGTTGATGCAGAGATGTTGCACCCTGAAAGGATCATGCATGCCAATTCAATGAGTGATTTGATGATTGCTTTGATGGAATCCCACAAGTCCAAGAAGAATTTTGGATGAAGATCCTGCTCAAGAAAAACCAAGTGTTCTCTTCTGCCTTTGTCAATGCGGAAGACATAAAACAAATATGGACAAGTATTGTTCTTCCGCATTGACAACTGCAGAAGACCAAGTATTAATGCGGACAACACTTTGCTCATCCGCATTTCACAAATGCGGATGACCGAACAAATACACATAAGTATTTGTTCATCTGCATTAAACAATGTGGATGACCAACATACTAATGCGGATGATCAAGTGAAGAATTGATGATCAAGTCAACTCATCCGCATGTGACAATGCGGATGAACAAGCAAAGATGCAGATCAAGACTTAGACTAGTTCTAATGTAATAGGTCAGGGGTAGTTTAGTCATTTTGTAAAAGGCATCTTGTCTGCCTATAAATAGAATAGATAACCTCGTACATGAGGTGATGGCTGATAGATATAGACAATTTTTGTTGTCATTTATTCTTGCATTGAATGTTCTTTGATTGTTTGTTTCCGCCATTCAATCATTGACTTGATTATCATATTCAATTCTCAGTAAGAATCTCAATCTTACTTACCCAGTATTAGTATCAGAGCAATGGCTCTCGGTTCTCTTTCAGATCTACGCAAGAACTGAATAGAATTCGATTGATCTGGTAATCGAGTTGCTAGTAGAGTATATCATCATCTCTACTTAGTAAACAACAAAAAATACTCCGGTCAACACATTCTCACCAAAATATTCCAAACAGCAAGAAACTCAGTACAATCACAAATGTAATTCTGAAATCCGTTAGAACTATATGGAAAAGTTGGACTAAAAATCACCTTAATTTATATTCACAAAATGGATTCTAACAGTTACTTAGAACTTGGTCATACACCTAAACCTCCTATGCTTAAACACAAATCTGAGTTTAAATAGTGATAATCAGGTTTAGGAATTACATCATAGGTGTAGATCCTAATTTTTGGATCTCAATATGCAAGGAGCCACATATCCCTATCACTTTGTCTGCAGATCAAGCTGCAATTTAGAAAACTACAAGAATACCATTGAAGATCTAACTCTTGATGATGAAGACTAAATGAAAATCATGATTAACCTCAAAGCTTACTCCATTCTAACTCAAGCACTCAAGATGGATGCGTTGAAAAGATTAGAGAAGTATGGTACTACAGAAGCTGTGTGGGATGCATTGAAAATTATGTGTGAAGGAAGAAGTGAGGTAGCAGAAATTAACAAGGATAATCTTGTTAATCAGTATGAAACATTCCATCACACCAAGGGAGAGTCCATATCCAAACAACTGCATAGATTTGTAAAGTTGGTAAATGATTTGGAAATCATGGGAGTCACTTACAAGATCAAAGAATTAAACAAGAAAATGCTTCACAACCTCCCTGAATACTGGAAACAGAATGTAACAATGCTGAAAAATACTCTTGATCTTGAAAGTACTACTTTGGATATCATGATAGCCAAAATAGAAGCATTAGAACTTAATGAAAGAAGTAGAAATCTTGGTGGACCAAGAGTGATTGAGGCTTACAAATTTCCATCAGAATCTCATTCTGTGGAAAAGGCCTTCACCACTGAGGAGGATGATTTCATCTCATCAAGAGATCAACTGAATAACACTGTGTTCATTGCAATTCCACCAATCAATCATCCATTAATATCATCTCAAACATCCAGAGTCATTGTTGCTCCTCAAACCACTCCTGAAGACACAAGATCAGAAGAACAAAAGGCAACTTACAATGCCTTTGTTGCAAGCTTTGAAGCATACTTAGGAGGAAGACTCACTTCTGCTCATCTAATTCAGGAAGATCTAGAGGAAATGGATCCTGAAGATGTGGAAGAAATGGATCTACAATGGCAAATGGCCATGATTGCCATGAGAGCCAAGAAATTCTTTAGACAAGGCAGAATGCTGAGCTTAAATGAAAATAAAAAACTTTGATATGATAAATCCAAGGTGAAATACTTTAACCGTGGCATGGCTAGCCACTTCTCCAGAGAATGCAATGCCCCCAAGATAAACAACTATCAAAGGAACTCTCAAGGCCAGTCATCCTCACGGCCTAACTCAAGCTTTCACTCTAACAACCAAGAGCAGCAGTGCGTCATTCTTATCAACACCAATCATATTAAAATCCACCCCAACTGACAAATGAACCTCATGGAAGCAGTCGGTCTTCTGCCCGTGCTCTCGTGATAAAGCAAGATGGGGTATGTGACTGGAGCGTGTATGTAGAGGAAGTCAAGCCTCAATTTCAGAATCATGCTCTTATGGCTCACATTAATAATGGTCCATCTCCAATGCCTAGTGAGGTAAAATCTAACCTTTGTAGTGAAATATGTATTAATGAATTGCAAGGTTATAAGAAGAATAACCATAAACTGGCAGATAAAATTAAGGAGGAAAAGGTAAAGTCAGATATGATGAAGAGAGAAATAAAAGGCTTTGAAATCAATGCCAAATCTCTTATCTCTGACATAGAAAAACTGTATGGTGAAAAGTACACTCTTGTAGCTAAGAATGAGCTTCGTACTGAAAAGTTAGCTCAATCTAAGGCTGAACATTCGCTGACTGAAGTGAAACTTGAAAAGTTTCAAATGTCTTCAGTCAAGCTGCAAGAGATGCTTGATTCTCAAAAGGATCCAAGGACATGTCGGGGATTGGGTATAATTCATGTCCTCCACCATACAATGATAACTACAATGTCATGCCTGAATTTGTCTCACACACTAAAGAAATTGAAAGTAAAACTTTGGAACCTAAATCTATAGTAAAACAAGTGACCAATCTTCAAAACAACCTGATGTTTATATTGAAACCAATGAGGATAAAATCAAGTTACAAACTACAAAAAGGTAGTGTTGTGAAGTGGGTTAAAGAAACAGAAACAGCCCAGAAAATTAACAAAGATAGCATTGTGAAGCAAACTACAAAAAGGGCTAATTCTGATTCATCCCCTAAAGAAAAGAAAGTGTTTTTGCAAGAGAAAATATCAACTGAGGCACACAAGGCAAAATCCAATTCAAGAAACAAACAAATGTGTTGTGACATTTGTGAAAGGTTCAATCACAAGACAGATTAATGCTTTTTTAATCAATATTGCTCTATTTGTGATATGAACAATCACTCCACCAAAAACTACTATTTCAACAAGTATTGTTCAATCTGTAACATGAACAGTCACAATACATCTGATTGTTACTTCAATCAGAAGGGTTTGAGAATTCTCCAACACAAGCGCATCTCAAAAACATCCACTGTGACACATTCTATCAAAACTCATTTACACAGTACTCAATCTAGGACATCTAGATCAATAAATGATAGGAATAATTTGATAGAATTGTGGAAGAGTCAAAGAAAACATCTCACAATGAACCACAAAATTGACCTTCCAAAACAAAAACCTACTTTTGATAATGAAAAACGGGCCAAATTTCTACAAAGAAACAGAGACCAACGATTTCATTACTCATCTGAATCTTCAATAGATGTTGATGAGATGACTCAACCCAGTCATTACCAATAATCTCCCAGGACACCTCCGTCTAAACCACAATTTAGAGGGAAATACCAAGAAGTCACCATCATGAATAGGAAACGGGAAACCCAAGACCATCATCGCTTGGGTTCCTTATTCTAATTAGCTCTTTTTGCTTACAGGTTCATCCACACAGGTCCAATAGGTTATGGTACATGGACAGTGGATGCTCCCGACACATGACTAGAGATCGTTCCCTCCTTCATGACTTCAAGCATGTACAAGGAACTACTGTGGCATTTGGTGGAGATTCATAGGATGGTAGAATTACAGGTGAAGGATCTATGACAAACGGGATGCTGAGCTTTGATAGAGCGAACTACTGTGAACAGCTGAATATCAATCTGTTAAGCGTGTCTCAGATCCGCAACAAGAAATATTCCATTCACTTTATAGACACTCATTGCTACATTCTGAAACCTAGATTTTGGATCCCTAAGGAATGGGTTGTCTTAAAGGCCCCAAGGAAGAACAATACATATGTCTTAAACCTATGTTTTGCATCACCTAAAGAAGAAACATGTCTTTTGTCAAAAGCATCAATTGATGAGTCACAACTTTGGCATAGATGTTTGGGGCACACAAACTTTAAAAACATGAACAAGTTTGTAAAAGGAAACCATGTCATTGGTCTTCCTCAAAAAGAGTTTCATTTTATTGATCATTGTTCAGCGTGCCTCAAAGGAAAACAACACAAATCATCTCACAAAACCAAGCTGGTGAACACTAACAATACTCCATTAAAGTTACTTCACATTGATCTGTTTGGACCAACTACATAAAAATAAGGCATCCCAAACCATACAAGAATTTATCACTAAAATTGAAAATCAACTCGATCTTAACGTCAAAATAATAAGAAATGATAATGGTACTAAATTCAAATATGAAAGTATGAGTTGTTTTTGTGGAACCAAAGACATTGTGTTGATACATGTATGTCCCTAGATCATGATATGAAATGTAATAGATCTTGTTTATCAAATTCTGGTGTAATTTGATATGATTAATGAAATGATATTGGTTGATTGTGATTTGTAATGATTAATATTTCATTAATGAGTTGATATAAATTTGGTTAATTAGGTTAGTGATTGGTTGAATGTTTACATATAATATTTACTAATTAATACATTCAAACTTAACATAATGAAGTTCTCATGCGAATGGCCCATGCGAATGGACCATAAGCATTAACAACTTCATACGAATGAGTCAGTCGCACGACTGAACCGGGTGACTGTATTAGTCGTATGATTGACACATAAGTTTGGCTCAGTCGCACGACTGAACACTCAGTCGTGCGGATGAATCAACAGCATGGTTCAATCGCACGACTGAACCATACTAATGGCTCAGTCGCACGATTGAATAATACCAACCTATAAATACAACCCAATTCGTGAAAAATAGGGACTCTCGATTAATCACGATTCCAGACGTACCCTAGCCGTCCAGAAGCCTCCCAATTCGTTCTCCAAGTTCATAGAACACATTAGATCGATTCCCAATCGATTTCTAACGTTAGTTTCAATTCTTGATTGATTCTTCATGTGTTCTCACTGATTGGATCACCAATCATATAGGATTCCGCACTATTTGATCTGGCTTACACGCTAATCTCCAGGTATTTCGTTCAAATATCAGGTCCTAACGAGTGGTATCAGAGCTTTGGCTCTTGATTATGTGTGTTCAATCAAGATTGATAAAAAGTTTGTGTTTTTGCACTAAAAACGCAATCTTTTGTGTCAAAAGTGATCTTGGACGTTCCCTGCTCGTCAAAGTTTGGTTTCTACGGACTTAGGGGATTAGACCTTGGGAAATTTCGAACTTTTACGGCTAAAACACGTTTAACCTAGAAATTTTCGCAAAACAGCAGCTTCAGTCGCACGAGTGAGCCATTCGCACAACTGGACCTCATTCGCATTGCTCATACGCACGATTGGACATAGTCGCATCTCCATTCGTACGAATAAACCTTTCGAGCATACTGTTCATACGCATAAGATTCATTCGCACGACTGAGCTAATCACTTAGTTCAGCCGCACGATTGAACCAGTCGTAGAGTTCATAGGCACGACTAGTCCATTCGCACCCTTCAGTCGCCCCAGTGACAATTGTTTTATTAGACTTAAAGTTATTCGCAATGGAAGATCAAATGTCAGCCTTTACTGCTAGGAAGGACTCTAGGATCCAGAACCTGCTGTTACTTGAGAGTGAGGTGGGTAATCATAATAAACCACCAAACCTTTTAACTTTAGATGAGTTTCCCCACTGAAAACAACGTTTTGAGATCTACCTCAATGGAGTGGATCCGAATCTGTGGGAAGCCATCGATATTGGATATAGTACGCCGGTGGGAGCCGATGGAGTAAAGCTAACCTTAGGAGGGATGTCAGACGCGCAGAAAGTCAAATATAATGCAGAGAAGAGGGTTTATGCATTGATTACACAGTCTATCCCTAAAGACATATTCCACCAGTACTCAGAGAATAAGCAGTCCAAGAAACTATGGGATGAGCTAGAAAAGTGGTACGACGGGAATGCTTCATTGAAGGCAATCAAGGCTAAGGAGTTAAAGAAGGAATTCGATAACTTCTCATCGATAGGAAACGAGAGTTTGGACGATGTTATAGATAGATTCTACCATCAGATGAGTGAACTGCATACACATGGGGTGCCTACTACCATGGAAGAGAAAGTTACTAATTTTGCAGACGGATTGCCTGAAAAGTGGGCTTCATTCGTGTCTAATCTTAGACAGAATGGAATGCTAGCAAAACTGGATATTAATGACTTCATTCTTAAGTTGCGAGAAGAATCACTTAGGATGAAGTACAGAGCTCAGAAGTCTACGTACAATCAAAATCCAGCTTTATACAATGCCACGCCTCAAGCTAAGACATCTGGAGCACCTCTCCAGACTGCATTTGTGTCTAGCTCATCGGGTCCTACACATGCACCTCCTTCAGGATCAGACAAGTCGGGACTTTCTTGTTCCCACTATAATGGATCCGAAGCAAGTGCTACTAAACTGAAGACCGAGAATCTCAGGAATGTGACTGTGGAAGTAGCTCGAGAACACATGGATCTATGGCCGCAATGGTCCATTCTTATGATGAACTTGTTGCTGGAATGATTGGAAACTGCCATCTAGCAGACGAGGACTACGAGCAGGTGGACGAAATGGAGCTTGAGAGAATGGATATAATGTGGGCTTTAGCTAGTGCTGTTCGGAGGGCAAAGAAGTTTGTAAAACAAACCAGACAGAACTTAGTAGCGACTAAGGATACCACATTCGGCTTTGACAAGAGCAAAGTGACCTGCTTCAACTGTGGAGAGAAGGGGCACTTCAAAAGAGAATGTGTCAAGCCTAAGAAGACGGGTAACGGGAACCCATTCTCATCCTTCACTCATCAAGACAAGCAAACTACCAGTTCTACTTCATCAAGCAAGGACTCAAAAGCCTTGACTGCTCATGATAATGAAGGACAGGATTGGAGCTTTAGGTTTGTCTCACCAGGGGAATCAAACATTGCGAGTGTAGAAGATATTGATAGTGATTCCGCTAGTGAAGGAGATCTAGCAGTTGAGATAGCGATGTCACATAGTGAAGAAGCAACTGCAACCGAGATCAGTTACAAGCCAAAAGCAAGACTACCCTGTCAGAGACAAAAAGACAGAAGCACCGGAACCAGAGACATCTGATGCTGCATTGATGGCAAACGCTTCTGAATCAACTCAGGTAAGTACTACTGACACAATGTTTAATAATATGCTTGTTCTGATTGTGATACCTTTAGGAATAGCATAGATGGTAAATTTGCTAGGTTATTAGATCATAATGATAACTTAGTAAAAGATTTGCAACTATGCACTGAGGCTAATAGGGTATTAAAACAAAATGAGCATAGTTATAAAGAAAAGATAGACCTTTTGACTAAACAGCTTAGGGAAACCGAAGTAGTTGCCTTTAACCAAGCTAATGACATTAGGTATTATCTAAACTCCCTAGAAGACACTAAGAAGCAAAAGGCAGTTCTAGAAGTAGAAGTAAATTCATTAAAACAGAAACTGCATAGTTGGACTAGTTCTTCACACATAGTCCAACACTTTGTGAGAGAAAGGAACAACGGGGAGGGATTGGGTTATAAAGTGGTTCCACCACCACTTGAGACTTTATGAACACTAATACTAGACCAATAAATAGTAATCCCATCAAGGATCATGTAGTGTCTACTCCTTTTGTTAGTGATCCAGATTCCTTATGTTCATCTATGACTCTGGAAACAAACAAAAGGAGGCCACTTCAAAGGCAAAGGGTAAATTGCCTTGTGTTAATCTGGAAAAGGAATTTGAAAAGGTTAACTTAAAGTCAGGGTCAAACAGAGTCAAATCAGAACCTAAAAGGGCTTTTAGGGATAATCTTTCACATACTTCAAGTCAAAAACCAATTAACCAAAAAGAAAAGGATGTTAAACAGGTTAAAACAGTTAATTTTGTTAAACCAGTGAAAACATCAAAAGAACCAGAGTCAAAACCTAAAGTGAGTGATGTTACTAGAGTGTCACACACGTCTCCATAAAGAAAGTTAATCATAAAGTTGATAGCAGGTCGTGCTACAACTGTGGAGAATGTGGACACATTGCTTCCTATTGTCCTTATTATCAGACACCTAGGAGAAGATTGAACTTCAGGACTCAAAACCTAGGTCTTCTAAGAGGAGTCTTTAACTCCACCTAGAAGAACTAATGAATATAAAGTTCAACCCATTAGCCAGTCGACTGTTTATCACAAACAGGCATTGCACAAATCTGGCTTATGGAAAGAGAAGTCAACCTCTGTGTTTGATAATGATGTCACGCAGGAACCTGAGCTACCCTCACCTTCTAAGGGTCAATGGGTTGACATTCTGATGTGTGATGCCTCTGGGAAACCCAAGCCAGTAAAGGCTTGGGTTCCTAACCCAAACTAATCCTTCACTTTGTGTGTGCAGGTGTTCGATACAGTGCTAAAACTAACACGTGGATAGTAGACAGCGGAGCATCCTGGCACATGACAGGAAACAGAGCTCTTTTACCAAACGTCAAGCAAATAAAAGGAGGGCATGTTTCGTTTGCTGGAAACAAGGGTGGCTATATCACAGCACAGGGATAAGTGGGGAATCAGAAAGTTAAGTTTGATAAAGTGAACTACGTTCAACAACTACAAAATAACTTACTTTCTGTTTCCCAAATATGTGATAAGGGATTTAAAGTCATCTTCGACAACAAGAAGTGTTACGTACTAAAGAAAGACTACGTGATCCCAGAGGACCAAATTTTGATGACTGCTTCAGATATAAAGATCTTTATGTCATGGATCTGTCAACAGCCTCTACAATGGATCATGAGGTTCAGTGTTTTCTATCTAAACCTACTGAGAAGGATTCCATCTCCTGGCATAGGAGAATGGGACACATTAGTCAAAGGAAGATGAATCACTTGATTCAGAAGGATCTGGGGAGAGGAGTTAATGTCAAGAACTTTCAGCTTTCTGACTTTTGTGTAGCTTGCAAGAAAGGCAAACAGACAAAGAAGTCTCATATGGAAAAGAATGTTATTTCAATAGAACTTCCTCTTGAACTTCTTCACATGGATTGTTTGGTCCAGTCAGTACAAAGAGCATTGCAGGCGACTTGTACTGTTTTGTGGTCACCGATGACTACTCAAGGTTCACTTGGGTAATGTTTCTGAAATCCAAATCAGAAACATTTGAATCATTCAAGGAGTTGGTAACCACACTGGAATCTCTCTACAAGCTGAAAGTTAGACAAGTACGCTCAGACAACGGAACGGAATTCAAGAACCAGCGGATGGAGGCACACTGCAAGGAAAAGGGAATTGTGCATCAATTCACTTCTGCCTACACACCTCAGATGAATGGCGTTGCTGAGAGAAAGAACATAAGCTTGATAGAGACAACACGGACTATGTTGGCAGACTCGAAACTGCCTATCCAATTCTGGAATGAGGCAGTGGCGAATGCTTGTTATACACTGAATCGAGTCCTGATAGTCAAGCGCCACAGAAAAACATGTTACGAGCTACTACAAAGACGCAAATTGAACTTGGAGTATCTCGAACCATTTGAGCACACCGTGCACACTTCTGAAGAAGACACAAGAGGGTAAATTCAGCGAGAAGGCAGATGAAGGCATCTTTCTAGGATACAACACACCGAACAAGCGAGTTTACAACAACTCAACGGGTCTAGTAGAAGTGTGGTGTAATGTTGACGTTCAGCGATTTACCACACCACCTACTGGCAAAGGACCCACCTACTTCTTTGACTATGATGGATTCTTCAAGTCATTCAACATTCTCTCTCTCCCTCGGATGACGAGTTAGCTACACGAATGATGTATGATAGCTTGAATCCACCAACATCTAGCTCACAGGGAGAATCATCTACTTACAGGGGGAGTAGTCAACGACAGTGACTCCTCCTCTGAAGATGAAGCTGAAAAAGATAACCAGAATAGTCAGGAGGAATAGGTTCTAGTTCCTAAAAGCCCACAAGCATCTATCAGTGATGCACCTTTGACTTTAGAGCCTCAAACTCCAACCACCTCAGATGCAGATCCAAATGTTCATAATCTTGGCTCTAAGGTAGCTGTTCCTACTACTCCAAGATCACAACTAAACATCTATCATCCCCTAAACAATGTCATTGGGGATGTCAGATCGGGAATGCAAACCCGAAATCAGCTATACTCAGTTGATTATGCCTCAGTTATGGAAAAGGGATATATTCATGATGGTGCTTATCGGTGTTTTGTCTCACAGTTTGAGCAAAAATATGTCAGTGATGCACTAAATGATGAGGCGTGGGTGAGTGCCATGCAAGAAGAACTTCTTCAGTTCAAGAAGTTAGATGTATGGACTCTGGTTGATACACCTAAAGGTGCTAAGGTCATTGCACCAAATGGGTTTTAAAATGCAAGAAAGATGACCAAGGGGTCATTATCAGGAACAAAGCTCGACTGGTGGTTCAGGGTTTTCGCCAAGTCGAGGGAATTGATTACAATGAGGTGTTTGCACCCGTGGCAAGGATGGAAGCCATTCATATCTTCCTTGCCTATGCATCGTACATGAAGATTAAAGTCTATCAATTAGATGTGAAGAGTGCATTTCTTCATGGGGAAATCAGAGAAACAGTCTATGTCAGTCAACCCGAGGGATTTGAAGATTCTTATCATCGGGATAGAGTCTACAAGCTCGACAAGGCTTTATACGGGCTTCATCAAGCTCCAAGAGCTTGCTATGAGAAACTCTCGACTCATCTTGTGAAACACGGCTTTCGCAGGGGAGTCATTGGCTGCACACTGTTCAATAAAGAAAAAGATGGCGACCTACTGCTCGTACAAATCTATGTTGATGACATAATTTTCGGTTCAAAGAACGAAGAGTTATGCAAAGAGTTTGAAGCAGTGATGAAGAAAGAGTTTGAGATGAGTGCTACGGGGGAGATGAAGTTCTTTCTCGGGCTACAGGTGGATCAAACACCAAATGGGATCTTTCTACATCAGACCAAGTACGTAGGAGACATTCTCAATCGCTTTGACATGGAGAATGCATCTGCTGCTGGTACTACACTTGCTATGAATCACGACATAGCACCTGATGAAAATGGAGATCTTGTAGATGCCACGATGTACCGAGGAATGATTGGATCCCTCATGTATCTCACTGCCTCAAGACCTGATATCATGTATGCGACATGTTTATGTTCTAGATATCAGGCTAAACCTAAGGTCAATCATCTGATCGGGGTCAAAAGGATTTTTCGCTATCTAAAGGGCACACCCACACTTGGGTTGTGGTATCCTCATGATGATGATTTTGAGCTCACGGCATATAGTGACTCGGATTACGGAGGCTGTAAGATGAACTACAAGTCTACATCAGCAGGGTTTCAATTATTTGGGAGAAGATTAATTACCTGGCAGTGTAAGAAGCAGACATCGGTTGCATTGTCAACCTGTGAAGCCAAATATGTTACTGCTGCAAGTTGTTGTTCACAAATCATCTGGATTCAACAGCAAATGCGGGATTAGGTTTAACGTTCTATTCTACTCCTATTTTTGTAGATAACTCTGCTGCAATTGCAGTAACTAAAAATCCAGTCCAACATCCTTAGACCAAACATATCGGTATTAAATATCATTTCATAAGAGATTGTTTTGAAAAGAACTTAATTGATGTGGTAAAAATTAATACTGATTTTCAACGCGGTGACCTCTATACTAAGCCTTTGATAAACCATGTTTTCAATATTTGCTAGAGGTCAACGGCGTTAACAAGAAAAGTGAGGTTATTCCTGATGATGATCATGTGTAGTCCGATGTAGCTTAGTTAATTCTTCATTTTATTTGAGTTTATTTGGTTAAATTAGTCTGTTTAAAATTAAACTTATGTTAATATGTTGTTTATTAAAATCCTAAAATAATGAAACCAGTTATGATTTTAGTATTTTAGGGGGAGAATAAGTCAGCAAGCAACATTAAGAAAAAAACAAAACGAGGGAGAAAGAGTGGAAAGCTGATATAAGGTAGATCGTATGTGTGATACCGATTCAAACCCTTTGGAATATGATAGCACACGGAACAAATCAAGAGGGACTTTGAAATTTTAATTTAGAAAAGGTGAAAAAAAATTTCAAACTATAAGTCTGTGTAGTCTAAGCAATATAAAAGGGAAGATGATAGAAAAACTGGGCACTCTTAAGGTAACACAATGAGAGTAGACCTAGAGGTTGCTAGACCACAATTGATATGTCGGTAGATTCAACACAATAGATGATTAGACCTGACTAGTGATCTCAAGATCAAACTAAGTGGTTCAACTGACTGTGGGCTCCCATCTTAGTGTTGGTTAACACAATCAACAATATTCCAATAAGGGGTAATGAGCATGTAAACGCCACAAATGTGTGCGGATGACCATAAATAGAGCAAAGCACCAGAAAAAATGAAATAAAAATGCTATCAAGATAATGACTTATGTTGTTGGTGCATTTGGTGCAAAATAATATTAAGCTGCTCTAACAAGGAGATAGGCTGTTCGCCTCTCTCCTGTGCGATGGCACTAACCTGAGGATAAGCATAACCTAGATATTCTAGAATTCATTGTTGTTTGCCGACTCTCTGCTGTGTGATGGCACTGACCTGGGGATTGGCTTCTCCTTGAAAGCTCTAAGAATAGTCTCTTCTTGTAAAAATAACCGTAGACCACTCAAAAGCTCCTGAGGAATGTTGATTACCATATAAGTGTGGGATTCACAATGTTAGTTGAAATAAGTAAACGTAAATCTATCACCATCTTGGGTCAAAAGTCTGTGTATGGATTTAAGTGGACAAACATATTAACAATCATTGTCGGTGCAATTCTTGAAAGTTTGAATCAATGTGGTAATCTAAGAGTTTCAGTTTGATTTCCTAAAGTTGCAAATGACTTTGGATGAACACCAAGAATTGAGCATCAAAATATTTTGATAACAAGTCCAAACTGATTTGAACTGCCTATATGATTCCAAAATTGAATTGGTCCAGGTATGGTCAATCTGAGTTAAAGCTGTCTATTCCAGAACCAAATCCAGTAGATTTCCATTTTAGGATTTATCTCTCACAAAAAGCCAAAAACAAGTTTTATTTTTGTATGTTAGTTTAGTTTTTCATTCATTTAGTCCTTTAGTTTTGTTTGTTTGCCGGACTACATCATGAAAATCGGTAAGGGATCAACTCACTAAAAGGGTCATGTCTGAGATGACCACATATGTGTTAAAAGCTTAAATCAGTCACGTCTGAGGTGATAAAAAGGTTCTCAAGTCAAAACGATCATGTCTAAGATGATCAACTGCTCATAACGTAAATTTCTGCAATTAAAGGGATTTTAAACGTTAAATATTCAAACTGGCAGAAAAATTAATAAATATGACCTATTCGCACGAATGGACCATCCGTATGGACCAATCATACGAATGGAAGCTATTCGTACGAATGGACGATGAATATGGAATATTCAACCGAATGGCCCATACGATTGGCCAAGTCGGATGATTAAGGGAGAATGAGTGAGTCAGTCGCATGACTGAGATTCAGTCGGACGACTGAAGAAGGACGATTGAACCAATCGCATGACTGAGTCCCACTCGCACGACTGAAAGGTGCGTATGAGCTCAGTCGCACGATTGAATCTAGGGTTAATCTAAATAGAAGGGGAGTCGGTCGCAGAGACTCACCACCTTCAAAATCACCCTGAATCGCACGTATTAACCCAACTCTGCAAAAATTTCAATTGATCGCAAAACCCCTGTTCCTTGATTACTGACCAATCTACATCGACTCTACAGGTAATTTACTGTATACATGCACTCCCATAACGTTAAATTTGATGAAAAACATCGTACATTCGGACTCGCAAAGTACCCGAGACTTAAGTGACTAAATAACCTACCTAAATGACTCAAACAAACGAAAGTAACGATGTTAGGTGGTTTAAGAATGCATTGCAAGTCAAATGAACCAGATAACAATGTCTAAAACTCAGAAATGGTGAAAAAGTAATTTTGAATTGAACAGTCTATTCTTCATGCGAATGGACAGCATGATGAACTTCAGTCGCACGACTGAAGGCTCAAACTGCTTATACGCATGACTGAACCATGCGTATGAAGTTCAGTCGCACGACTGATGTAACTGCATGAGGGTATATACGTAGGAACCCAATCGCACACTCAGAGGTACGTATGGGTTCAATCGCACGACTGAATCTCATTCGTACGGTTCAATCATAAGACTGAACCCCTTTCGCACGGTTCAATCGCACGTTTGAACTTAGTCGCACAATCTCAATTGCAGGACAGAAAGATGTTCTTAAAGCTTAAGGATTTCATGACTTTCTTAGTCAATGGTACTAATGTTTACTATCTTTGTGTAACATATGGCGAGTAGATGGATTATGAGCACAAAGCACAATATATGTGCTCATCTGGACTTAACATCCAGAAACGCTGCAGAATTCTCTAGCATAATCACATTTCTATTGAGATCACAGATTGCACATGCCATATCTACCTCTTGCACTCCATATCGATCCATTCAACAAGCCTTCTGGGAAGGCGCTACAGTTGATAGATCATCTGAACGTCACTGCATCAGAAGTACCATATTTGGCGAGGCTATTACCGTTTCAGAGGAGGATCTAAGGATTGTACTACAATTGGGGGATGACGCTGACTGTACAACTCGTTTACACCCCCTCACTGTCAGAGGATGCTATCTCAGAGCCAAATACTCTGGGGACATCAATTCTGGGGTACTCAACAAGAGTAACCTTTGTCCCCAGTTTAAATATCTTGCACACGTGCTGCTCAAGTGCATGGCTTCAAGAAAAGGTGGTTTTGATGCGCTGTCTGACCAGATGCAGAACGCATACGTTGCGTTGGTGCTGAACCATCCGTTCAGCTTCTCTAAGATGATCTTCACCTATCTGGTGGAGAACATCGAGGGGAAAGGGAAGGAAGCCTTCTGTATGTACCCGAGGTTTATGCAAATGATCATAGATCAGAAGCTTCCTTCCCTACCAAAGGAAAAGGAGGATTCGGTAGTCTTGGAGGTAATGGATGACACTACCCTGGGAAGGATGAAAGTATACCGGGGAAAGCAAGTGAAGCCTCCTGTCAGGAGGTTGTTTGGTCATCTTGCCCGGGATGACTATGTGGTGCCGGAAAAGAGAAAGTGGCGTCACGAGGACAGTAACTCTGATGTGGAACAGATAGCCCTACCCACTCATGACTCAGATGATGATGAAAGTGGGGATGCTGCTATTCCACTCAGAGGCACTGTGTCTGATTCTGTACCTCCAGTGTCCGTCACATCTGGAGAAGTAACTGAGTCAGTAGGATTTCATCAGGATTTTGTTCTTGACGCGGAGGAGGAGGATGAATCGGATGAGGAGCCACTTACACGAACTGTGGGAAGGAAAGTTGTTCCCACAGAGCATGGGTTAAGGATGGTTGGTGAACACCCGAGAGACTCCGGAAATACTGATACTAACCCAAGCTATGCTCCGGGGTCCACAGGCAGGGTTGTAGGGGGCGCTTCCACCTCAACTGGAACAAGGAGGAAGAGAATGGCCAAACCCCATGGTCAGAAGAAGAAGAAGCGTAGGGTGACCTTCATCACCACCAAATCTACCACATCCACCATAGCCACCACATCCACCACAGCCACCATATCCACCACATCTACCACAGCCCCCACCATACCTCCCACCACAGCACAGTTTCCCTCCACGTCCACATCCTTTACTCCCTCATCACCTCCATGACTATACAGACCTATCTTCACTATAGCCACCTCCACCACCACGTCACACCAATCAATACCCTCAGCCCATCCCTCACACACTTATAGATCTCCTCTACCTCCAATCGGGGTAGAGGAACAGTTGTCAGCGCTTAACAGAATGGTGATGCGCTTACTGGCGGTTGATGAGGAAAACACAGCTCAGATCCGCCAGCTTACTGACCTGACTGCTGCACAATCTCACAAAATTGCAGAGCTGGCTCGAGTAATTGAGGAGCAGGCCTAGCAGTTGGCTACTCAGAGCACCAGATGGACCAACTCCAAGCTCAAAGTGTCACATCAAGCAAGCAAATAGAGGAGCTGGAGAAGGCAAGGAAGATTATGCTATTAAAACTGAAAGGATCTAAAGAGGAGCCATTGAAGATCAGGGAAGGAGACAGAGATGAAGATGATGAAGATAATGATGAGGATGATGAGAGTGACACTGAGGATGATGAAGAAGCAGAAGGAGGGGATGCACCTGCATCGGCCACTGCTACAGGTCAAGAGAAAAGGACAAAGAACAGACAAGATCAATCAGCTTCTACCTCTGCCCCTCCAAGTGATGAAACCATGATACAAGAAAAAAGTAAAGATTAGATGTTTATGTATTTATCTTCTTTTGTATTTGAATCATGTAATTGAACACAATGTATTTAATGTTTATATTACTTTAGTGCCTTTCTGTTTGATTAATTACTAATGATTTATGTGTGGAATGTTTAAATCAATAGATCAAAATTACCAAAGAGATGAGTTTGATGTTGCTCCCCTTCAGCAGGTCAAGTCTCAGCTAACAATGATTCTTGATCTGCAAGGGATTGTCAGGAGGTCAGTGAATTATACCCCTGAAGAAGGGGAAATAATTCATGGCCTATCAAATGAGCAACTCGCAGAGCATTTCGAGCTAAATCCAGATGAAATAGTAAAAGATGCCCCAACATGCGATTCGACTAGTGACGAAGAGCTCAACGATGTTGATGATGTAGAGATCAAAGATGTTACTGCCGAGGAGTACCCTCAGTACGCTGACAATGAGGGTAATGTGGTCCCCAATCTTGGTGAATCCCTTGTCAGCGATACTATTGAGGTGTTGAACAATATGGAGCAAGAAACAGAGAAAGCAGAAGACACAGCCCAAGCCTCAAATGATGATGTTGACATTCGAAAGGCTGAGTGGGCTGCATGTTTTGAAGAAGTTAGAGCCCAACATACTACACCAAAGAAGGATTCCTACACCAAACTCTATAGAGTCAAGAAACATCACAAGGTGTCAGGAAGGATCATAGCATGGGCGTACTTTGAAGATCTCAATACGTATGCAGTTAAGAGAGAACATGGCATAGAGTACTTCAGATTCCCACATGATCTGAAGACTCTACCAGGTTTTGAGCACAACAAGCTGGCCAAACTAAAGCTTTTGTATGCTGACCCGAGGTAGATGTCAGGCTGGTTTGAGGCTGCTCTGAAGAAGGAGTACCACACTAGATGGGTTAACTTCAGACCCCAACAGCCTACTAGACATATCAGAAGGTCTGAGGTTGATGTCATTACTGGCAAGCCTAAGATAGTATTGAAGTGGAATCCTCCGCGCACAATGTCGAGAATCCCACTCAGGGAAATGCCACAGGATATCACTCCACATTTTAAGTGGTGGTACTATGATTGGAGAACAGCTGAAGCGGTCATAGTCTTAAGCAAAGAGGGACAAATGGATACTATTAGGGTATTCAACCCGATGTGGCTTACAAACTATTCAGAAAGTGATGTATATACGCTATACAAGTGGCCACTATTCTATGATACGCAAGATATTGTACAAGTCCTCCAGTTCCAGAAAGTTATACGACTCTGCTTCGCGTTTGAGATTCACACGGAAGTCAGAAAAGAGGAAAAGTACAAGAAATACAAAGAGGTTATGCAGAAAACAAAAGATTAGAGAGATCTAGGTCCAAGGGGGAGTTTGTTGATACATGTATGTCCCTAGATCATGATATGAAATGTAATAGATCTTGTTTATCTAATTCTGGTGTAATTTGATATGATTAATGAAATGATATTGGTTGATTGTGATTTGTAATGATTAATATTTCATTAATGAGTTGATATAAAATTGGTTAATTAGGTTAGTGATTGGTTGAATGTTTACATATAATGTTTACTATTAATACATTCAAACTTAACATAATGAATTTCTCATGCGAATGGCCCATGCGAATGGACCATAAGCATGAACAACTTCATACGAATGACTCAGTCGCACGACTGAACCGGGTGACTGGATTAGTCGTATGATTGTCACATAAGATTGGCTTAGTCGCACGACTGAACACTCAGTCGTGCGGATGAATCAACCGCATGGTTCAATCGCACGACTGAACCATACTAATGGCTCAGTCGCACGATTGAATAATACCAACCTATAAATACAACTCAATTCGTGAAAAATAGGGACTCTCGATTAATTAAGATTCCAGACGTACCCTAGCCATCCAGAAGCCTCCCAATTCGTTCTCCAAGTTCATAGAACACATTAGATCGATTCCCAATCGATTTCTAACGCTAGTTTCAATTCTTGATTGATTCTTCATGTGTTCTCACTAATTGGATCGCCAATCAAATAGGATTCCGCACTATTTGATTTGGTTTACACGCTAAACTCCAGGTATTTCGTTCAAATACCAGATCCTAACACATTGCTCATCAATTCAGTGCAGCTAGAACTCCTCAACAAAATGGGGTAGCTGAAAGGAGAAATAGAACACTAATTGAAGCAGCAAGAACGATGCTAGCCGATGCTAAACTGTACATACATGTGTCCCTAGTTTCTGAACTTAATGTAATATCTTTATACTGTCTTACACATATGTAATTGTACGGGTACCTAATGAAATACAATATGTGGTTGTGCTTATATAATGTTGAATATTTCATTGGTTGGTATGTCATAACACATATTGACTTAACTATATAGGTTGTGGTGGTTTGAATAATATCTAAATAGATTAATGACTATGAAACATATTCAAACTTAATCATGTGAAGTTCTCATGCAATTGGCCCATGCTAATGGACCATACGCATGAACAATTTCATGCTGATGACCAGTCATACAAATGAACCAGGAGACTGGATCAGTCACATGATTGAAACATGAGATTGACTCTGTTGCACGACTGAACACTAAGTCGTGCGAATGGATCAACCGCATGACTCAATCGCATGACTGAACCTTGCAAATGGTCCAGTCGAATGATTGAGAAACCTTAACCTATAAATACCACTTAAATCGTGGAAAAACCAGACACTTTGAATATTTTGATACCTAGACGTACCCTAGCCATCCAAAGACCTCTGGTAACATGTTCCAACTTCAAAGATCGCAGTAGATCGATTGCTAATCGTTCTTAACGTTTAGATTCAATCTTTAATTGATTATACATGCGTTCTCACTGATTGGATCGCCAATCAAATAGGATTCTGCACTATTTGATTCGGTATACTCGTAAATCTGTTAGTATTTGTCCAATACATAATCCCTAACAAGTGGTATGAGAGCCTTGGCTCTAGATTTACATGTGATTCAATCGTTTTGATATAAAAATTATGTTTTTACATTCAAAACCGCAATCTTTTGTGTCAAATCAGGTTTTAGACGTCTCCTGATCGTAAAGTTAAGTTTTTATCGGCATATGGCAATTAGGTTAGCAAAAATTCGTGTTTTTTTGTGTTCAAACACCTTAAACCTAGAAATTTTCGAAATCCAGCAGGTTCAGTCGCACGATTGACTCATTCGCACGATTGAGGTTATACGCATTCCCCATACGTACTATTGGACTCAGTCGCACTTTCGTTCGTCCAACTGAGAAGACTATTCGCATTGATCATCCACATTAGTTCATTCGGCCGACTGAGTCATCCACATTAGTTCGGTCGTACGATTGAACCATCCGCATTGTTCAATTGCCCGAATAGCCCAATCGCACACCTTCATTCACACTAATACGAAAGTTTGGTTTAAAGGTAAAGTTAATAGCAATGGAAGACCAATATTTAGCTTCCACAGTAGGGAGAGCCTCACGTATATAAAATTTATTGCTACTAGAGAATGAAGTGGAAAATCACAACAAGCCCCCAAAGCTGATCACGTTAGACGAATATCCACAATGGAAATAACATTTTGAGATCTACTTAAAATGAGTAGATCCAAATCTGTGGGAGTCTATAGAGTCGGGGTATAGGATGCCTGTAGGAGCTTATGGTGTCAAACTCACACTTGGTGGCATGACTGACGGACAAAAGGTGAAATACAATGCAGAAAAGAAGGTCTATGCTTTGCTCACAAAGTCAATTCCTAAGGATATTTTCTATCAATTCTTGGAATATACACAAGCAAAGAAATTATGGGATGCATTGGAGAAAAGATATGATAGAAACGCATCATTGAAGGCCATAAAGGCTAAGGCTTTAAAGAAGGAGTTTGAAAACTTCTCCTCGATGGGAAAAGAAAGCCTAGATGATGTGATCGATAGATTCTACCACTTGATGAGTGAGATGCATACTGACAGGATCAGTGATCTCAAGTTTGATGAATTAGAGTGTAACGCAGTGGAATAAGAACAAGAATTTGACAAATTATAGCAAGAATTTGATATTCGTATGCATTAAGAACAAATACGGTTATAACGAGAGAATATATTTCTATTAAAAGGAATGTTTCAATAATATCAAATGTTTCTGCTCAATCATTCACTGATTACAATTAGGTTGACACTCCTTATATAGAGTGCAATCACTGCTGATATCACGGATAATGACATCTCGCAGATTTGTTACAAAAATAACTAAAACTTAACAACTACTGAAATGTTCACAACTACTGAGAACATATCAGAATGCTAAGTATAAAACATAAAACTACTGATACGAAACTACTGAAACTACAACGACTGAAGAACAAGCTCTTCAGTCGTTTTACAAAACTACTGAAAAGAAAAACATAAACCTACTTAAAGAAAACCGTCACAACTACTGAAGAAGACCTCTTCAGCTGTTGTGACAACGTCTGATACTTGGTCATCAGCACTTGTGTCTTCAGACTTTGTCTTCAGCACTTGTGTCTTCAGACTTTTTCTTCAGCGCTTGTGTTCAGACTTTGTCTTCAGCACTTGTGTCTTCAGACGTTGTCTTCAGCACTTGTGTCTTCAGACTTTGTCTTCAGCACTTATGTCTTCAGACTTTGTCTTCAGCACTTGTGTCTTCAGACTTTGTCTTCAGCACTTGTGTCTTCAGACTTTGTCTTCAGCACTTGTGTCTTCAGACTTTGTCTTCAGCACTTGTCTTCAGACTTTGTCTTTAGCATTTGTCTTCAGCTGTTGTGGACTTCAGCAGTTGTTGTGACGTCTGTGGGACTTAAGGTTTTTCTGATCCGGCTCATTGGTTCTTTTGGTCCAACAAACTCCCCCTGAACCAATACAGCCAAAACCTTAACTTTCTTGAGGTCCCACTTATTGTTGGCGATAAGATTGGTCTTTTTCCTTCTTGATCAGCTAAGAAGAGGACCCAATTAAGCACTGGCCTAGGAATAGATTTCTGAAATTTGGTTGGCATGGTATGGATAAGAGCCCTGACTTGGGGGAACTGGACACAGGGTTGTGGTCCTATCCTTGAAATCTACTTCCCATGTATAAGCCTATAGGATTCTTCGGTGTATGCTCCGAGAAATATAATTTGTTCTTCCATGGTAAGATTTTCAGCTCCACCATCAAACAGTCCTTCACGCCCATACAGCTCTCAAATGTACTTAGCCTGTTTGCCATTTTTGAGCTCAACTGTTGTAATCTGTCTGTATGAAACTCATCTGGGTGAGTACCTTCAAGTAACAGACTGAGCTCATTTTGCTTGAAGTTCTCAAGCCTCTTGTAGACTAACCCCTTTTTAATTACTCTATCCTCTAACATCTTTTGGGTGGCTGTTTAGTTTCATAGGCCTTCTTGAAATCTTCTACAATTTCCCATGGTGATACTACAAGGACCACTGTGGTCTCTTCATCTACGATCCTTTTTACTTGGCCCTTGTATCTCGAAGGAATGTCTTTCTTCACAATTCTGTGAGCCACCCTAGGATCAGGCCATATTCTCACCTTTTCTTTATGATATTGAAATGTGTTAGCAAGGGTGTACAATCTCAGAGCTTCTTTCTTCATACTGATTATTGATGAAGAAGCAGCATAAGTTTTGTTCATGATTTTCAGCATCTCATCATCATGAAGCTTTTGTTGATGTTCTTCTTCTATCATTACTCTCACAGCTTCCATCTGTGAGGTGGAGTCATTGGCATAGGTTTGGCTTTAGGCAAAGTTAGGACTGCGGAAAGAGGCAGCCTATCTTCTTCCTCATCATCCTCTTCTTCTTCTTCTAGCCTCAACACCCTTCTCTTCTTCTTCTTGGGTGCATCATCGGCTGTTGGTTTTGAGGGTAAAGGAATTGGTCTAGTGGTGATTTTGAAGTGGGAGGTTTTGTAGGTTATTCTAGCATTCTTGTAGTGAGTGAGGCTTTTGAGTGTTTTGCTAGTTCCTTTCTGTTCCCAGCACCTGCCTCATTTAGTGCTTCAATCACCAATCCCTTAGTGTATGCTTCAGACGAACAGATCTTGGTGGTTATTGCCAAGATACTGTCCCTGGTCCATGACTTAATCGATCAATGATCTCCCAAGGTACTTTGCAATGAATCTGATCATGATCTCTATTCTTTCTCTTTCTAATGCATCATAACTTGCCCATCTTGAGTTAATTTCTTCAACTTCAAGTCTCCTAATCTCTGAGTCAAGCTGTTCAGTATCGAACCCCTATCTATACAGTTGATCAATAATGGAGTCCATTGATTTACTGTGTGTAGCATCCACCATTTTGATCATCTCATCGAGTTCGAGTTCTTTTTCTTTTCCTTCAACCTTCCTCTTCTTATATGTGACATGAAAGTCTTTGTGACTTTCACCCACTTGATCAATGTCAGCTCCCTTCACAAACTCCTCTTCCTTCTCAGTCTCCTTTTCTTTCTTCCCCTCTATGCTCTTCCTCTTTGCTTTCACTGACTGACTCTCCCCCTTTTTGGTTGCATTGGTTGCAAGGGTTTGAGTAGCAGAAAACCTTGTGCTCACAATCTCCTCCACCAGGGGTTGTATGATTGAGGGAATCCTCTCATCCATGGTTGTGATCACAATGTCTGTGATCATTGGGGTGATGAGAGGTAGGGATTGCTGAAAGATGGCAGTTGTTTGCTCAGAGGGGTTCTGTCCCTGAGAAGCAGTGCCAGAAATAGAAGCTGGTGGCTCGGAAGTTTTGAGTGGCTGAGTGTGTCGGAGACCTTCAGGTGAAGGTGCCATCTGTGGGTTTATGTTGGTGGCAGATGGACTTGCTTTTTGAGAGAATTGGTCAAGTAGTCTTTGTAGTCTACTGACTTCTTCCTCAAGAATTGTGTTCTGGGCCAGAACATCATAATAGAAGCCCAGGTCATCATCAGCAGATGCTGAATCACCTGACCTCCTGCTTGTAGCAGGATGTACATGCACTGGGTGTAGACCAGTTTTAGCATGTGCCCCTTTTTCTTGGAACTGGGGACTTCCAGCCACAGGACGATGTCCTTCATCAGCTGTTGCCTCTGGTGAGGTCTTAGCTATGTTACCAGCCTCAGTCTGATCATGTGTTGATTCAGAAGAGGTGGCAGCCTCACCAGATGTTCGTATCTGCATATCTACACCAGGAGATAGAACAGTTAAACCCTGGTGCTGTGGGTTGTCAGAAGCATGTTGATCCTCTTCCTAATTGCTGTGGTTTTCCCCTTTGTTGGTGTTTGTTGGGGAGGAGGAGAGGCATGCAGCTGAGTCAGCACGTTTGCAATAATAAGAGTAGGACTTTGTGGGGCGGTTGCAGTGGGAGATGGGGTAAAAGCAGTATGCACCTGGGGAGAATGGTGCTCTTCAATCGCAATATCCTCAAATGAGGAATATCCTAGATTATTGGGTACCCCTTCTTTGGTTGCTGCAGGCTCCTTTTGAGAGGAATCCTGAGCGGCTGTGGCTGGTGAAGTCCTTGTATCCACTAGGGGGTTATAACCAATGGATATAGCCTGCGTTTGTGTTGCAGGGGCATCCTTAGGGGACTCATTTCCCTGAGTAGCCTTTTTTGACTTCTTTTTAGTGGGTTTGGTGGGGACTTTGGATTTGGAGGTGGTGGCTGTGGGTTCCAGCTGCGTGGGTTTGCGCAACTTGGCAGCCATTTTTAGTGATTGGTCAAAGTTGTGCCGGGAGTATACTTCAGGCAATACAGCCGTAGCAGGGACTCCCAGGCCAACAAGTCCCTCAGCTTGAAGCTGGTTTTCAATTATGGCCATTATGAACCGAGGATATAATATCGAACGGTTAGCATGTTGTTTTTGGGCCATATCCTTGAGCTCTAAAAATAGTATTTTAGAAAAATTTAAAGGTTTTTGCTCAAGGATGGAGTACATTACCTGTTGCCACCTTGTGGACATTTGATCCCATGATGAAGTCTTGGGGGCAAGGCAGACATTTAGCATGTGAAAGATGAGACGTTCGGCATCCTGGAAATGTTTCTTCAATATGGTAGATGCACTCAGGTTACCCTGGTATCCATGGTGGGCAAATGATTGATCTATTGTGCCCTTTGGATAACCAGTTGGGAAAGTGGCATCATCTAGATTGAGGGTTTGGCGAAGAATGTCTGGAGTAATGACCACTTTTTGACGATCGACAAACGATTGAAGAGACTCTGTGTCATTCTCCTGAGAGACAAGAGTGACGTTTGTCCAGAATTGGTTAAGAGATTCGGCATATATGGTGGGATTTAAGAGAAAAGCCGTTTTGTAAGGTGACTGAACCATTAAATCAATGGCGTTATGAAACTTGGTCCAGTATGGCGATTTTGTGAGATGTGCGACACAGTTGTGTCGTGGTTTTAGTTGCATGGTCGCCATTGATGAAGAGAGGTTACAGAGTTTTTGAACGTTAGGTTTGAGAAGAGAAGAAAGTAAAAACTCTGAAGGTGGGATAAGGTATTTAAAGGGTAGGGTTAGAAAACGACTGAAGGTTTTGATGTTAGTCATTAGTTGTTGAAACTAATGATGACGTGGTATTAACTTTCAGAGGTTTGGAATGACTGACCGTATTGGTGTGATCAACAGTTGTTATAAAACAACTGAAGACTTGGTTTTAACCGTCAGACGTTGAAACAGCTGAAGTCTCAGATTTAGTCATCAGTAGTTATAAAACTACTGAAGACAGTTTTGACTTCAGGTGATGAAACAACTGAGGACTTGGTATTAGTCATCAGTAGTTGGGAAACTACTGAAGACTTTGGTTTTACCATCAGTTGTTGTAAATAACTGAAGACTTGGTGTTAGTCATCAGTAGTTGTGAAACTACTGAAGACATGGTTTTGCTTCAGTTGTTTAGAAAGAAACAGCAGTTAGGAAACTACTGAATAGAAAAAGGCTCATCAGTAGTTGACGTCAATTCATTGCTTTTCAGCTGTTTCATACTATCCTCAACACATACTCATCAGACGTTTTCATCTGTTTTCAGATGATTCATAGGACATCAGTACGTATTTCTATTTCTGACAACAATAGTTGTAGCTACATCAGCTGTTGTAACTACATCAATTGTTTTATCAAATAAAGTACTTGAATACTGAGAAGTTAAGCTCTAGTAGTTTAAAGAAAACTGCCGAAGAGAAAATAACTTCAGTACTTATATATATGACAATAATAAACTAATGATCATCAGTACTTGTGAGCTGAGATCACCAGTAGTTGTCACTTATTCTAGCTGCAGCATACCAAGCCTTAACACTAGGTTTTGGAAAGTTGTGCTATCCAAGGGCTTAGTGAAGATGTCTGCAAGCTCATCAGCACTAGGAACAAATTTTGGATCAATCAGACCTTTTTCAAAACAATCTCTAATAAAATGGCGTCTGATTTCAATATGTTTAGTCCTAGAGTGCTGAAGAGCTGTCCATTAACAATGGGGTCTTAGTCTCTGTATGCCATAATCCAATAATTGGTTTTGAAGCCAGAGTACCTGAGATGTACATCTTGCAGTAGCAATGTACTCTGCTTCAGCAGTTGATGTAGCAACTGAGGTCTGCTTCTTACTCTGCCAAGAAATCAAGCAGTTGCCTAAGAATTGGCATCCTCCAGAAGTGGACTTTCTTGTCAACTTACACCCTGCATAGTCACTGTCAGAACAAGCAACTATTTACCAGAATGTCTAGTAGAATACCATAAACCTAGAGATGGAGTGCCTTACAGATATCTAAAGATCCTCTTGACTGCAATCAAATGAGACTCCTTAGGTGCAGCCTGAAATCTAGCACAAACACATGTAGCAAACATAATATCTGGTCTAGAAGCTGTTAAGTACATCAAGGACCCAATCATACATCTGTAAAGTGTTTCATCAACCACTTTACCTTTCTGATCTGTATCCAGTTGTGTGGTGTTGCACATGGGAGTAGAATAGGGCTTACACTTTTGTAAATCAAACTTTTCCAAAAGATCTTTTGTGTATTTGGACTGATGAATGAAAATTCCATCAGCCTTTTGTTTGATTTGCAAACCCAGAAAGAACGGTAATTCTCCCATGGCACTCATTTCAAACTTCTGTTGCATCAACTTTGTAAAGGCATCACACAACTGTGGATGAGAGGATGCAAAAATAATATCATCTACATAAATTTGAACAAGTAGATTATGCTGCCCAGCTTTCTTAATGAATAAAGTCTTATCTATGGAGCCTCTAGTGAAATTATTTTCTAGAAGAAAGTTTGAAAATGTCTCATACCAGCTCTAGGAGCTTGTTTCAACCCATAGAGAGCCTTATCAAGCTTATACACCCATTAGGATGTTTATTCTCCTCAAAACCTGGTGGTTGACATACATAAACCTCTTCTTTAATTTTCCCATACAAAAATGCACTTTTGACATCCATTTGAAAAACTTTAAGGTTGTGATAAGCAGCATAAGCCAAAAACAATCGAATTGCTTCCAGTCTGGCTACAGGGGCAAAGGTTTCATTATAATCAATACCTTCCTCTTGTGAAAACCCCTGTACAACCAGTCTGGCCTTGTCTTAACAATAAGCCCATTTTCATCAATTTTGTTCCTAAACACCCATTTAGTGCCTATTGCACACTTACCTGGAGGTAGAGGAACAAGCTCCCACACTTGCTGTTTCTTGAACTGAAGAAGCTCAAGCTGCATGGCTTCAACTCATCCATTGTCCTTAAAGCAATGTGATAGTTCTTTGGCTCTTGCTGACTAATGAAGAGCATAGAAGCAGAAATTTGACAATTGACTTCTTGTTGAAACGCCAGCATTGATATCACCAATGATTTGAGACATAGGGTGATTCTTCAGATCTTGGTACACAATAAGATCTGTGCAAGTGTTTGTAGCAGGCTCAGCAGCAACAGATGGTGATGGTGAAGCATTTCCTTGAAACCAATCAGTAGATGGTAATTCAAAGGAAGTTGAAGTTGTAGAAATCTCATCAGCATTTCTTGTGGATTGTGCTACTGAAGCTACAGGAACATCAGGTCTAGCTGAATCAAGCAGTTGATCACTAAACTTGAAAAGGTGATTACTGATATCATCATCATCATCATCATCAGTAACACCAGATGGATGACTAGCTACAGAAGATGATGGATTCATATGATCTGCAACAGCAGGTGGTTGATAAGGAACATATTGCAGAATGTCCAGATCAAACAACTCCACAGGATTTTGTGGAATTGTATCCTTAGGGGATTCATTGAACTTCACATGCAAGGTTTCTTCAACTATCTTTGTCCGACAATTGAATACTCTATAAGCCTTGCAAGTGGATGAATACCTAACAAAATACCCTGCATCCACCTTAGAATCAAACTTTTGGAGTTGATCCTTTGTGTTGAGAATGTAACAGGGACACCAAATGCTCTAAAGAATGAAATCAAAGGGGCCAAATGATGAAGAGCTTCATGTGGAGTCTTCATCAACCTCTGATTTACTAGAACTCTATTCTGTACATAGCAGGCTGTATTGACAGCTTCAGCCCAAAAGGTCAGTGGCAGACCAGAATCAGCCAACATGGACCTTGCAGCTTCAATGAGGGTCCTGTTCTTTCTCTCCACTACTCCATTTTGCTCTGGAGTCTTGGGATGCTATACTGCCTCTTGATTCCCTTTGGCAACTAAAACTCATCAAGAGTGTGGTTTCTGAATTCAGTACCATTGTCACTCCTCACAGACTTAACTGGTAGGGAATACTGCTTCTCAGCGTGTAACACAAAGTTCATAATGGACTGAGCAGCCTCATCCTTTGAATGCAAGAAAAAGGTCCATACATATCTAGAGTAATCATCCACAATTACCAGACAGTATTTCTTCTTTGCCATACTCATTACCTTCACAGGACCAAAAAGATCCATGTGCAGTAGTTGTAAGCAGGCATTAGACTTGGATTCTTCTATGGTTGGGAATGAAACTTTATGTTGTTTCCTTTTTAAGCATGCAGTGCAGATTTCATCACAATTGAACTCCTTTATTGGAAGACCTCTCACTAAACTCTTGTGGATCAGTTGATTCATGTTTTTGAGATTAACATGACCCAGCCTTCTATGCCACAGTTTAGATTCTTGGAGAGAGGCCTTGGAGAAGAAGCATGGATGGCCTCTTACCTCAATTTTCTTCCTATCCTGTTGGCCTTCAGGAGAGTATTATCATCCAGTACTTTGTCAATCAGGCTCAGAACCTTGGAAGACAAAATCCTACAGTTCTGGCTTGTGAAAAGAGCAACATGTCCTTTGTCACACATCTGACTGACACTTAACAGATTGTATTTGAGATTCTCCACATGGTTGACATCATCAAATCTAATATCTCCATTAGAAACAAATCCATTTCCAATGATGTAACCATTAGCATCATTTCCAAATGAGACAAATCCCTTCTTTCCCTGAGAGTAATCATGAAGAAGAGAGCTGCTCCCAGTCATGTGCATGTATCCTCCACCGTCCACATACCAGATGCTTCTTTGGCATGCTGAAGAACCCTGCACAATCATAAGAACTAGTTAGCTTTGGAGACCCAAACCTTTTTGGTTTTGGGACTGACTTTATCAACAGACTTAACCATAGCTGGTTTCTCATGATTAACAGCTGATGAAGATGGAGATGGTGCTGAAATAGATTGGACCTGGAATTCCTCTCCAGTGGTTTGGTCACAGTGGCTTCAAGTTGTTAACTCTCTCAACAAGATGCTGAACCATCATAACAAGCTGTGTCTGATTTGAAGCTCGAGCTTTCAGTTCATTTGACACTCTAGAGCTTGTTTTTGATGAGTTCCTGTGACCCACCATTTCCTCCTTCTTAGATTTCACAGACTTAGTCTTATGTTTATCATGAGAACAATATCAGCTGTCTTCTGATAAACCGTATCCTTCTTAGTGGATTTAGGTAAGGCTTGGGTTTATCAGGTTGAGATGATCGTGGTACAAACTTGGTCTCAAACTCAGTTTTCATTTTATTTATTTCTAGTTTAATGAGCTAATCCCTTTGGAGCTTTAAACCCTTTTTGTACCAACATTCATCATAGATGATTGAATTTACCACAAATTTCACATGGTTTATACTTCATCTTGGACATCTTTACTGCTGAAGTGGAAACTACTGAAGGTGTGATCTTCAGTACTTTCCTCCTATCAGTACTAGGTACTAAAGGATTTGTAACAGCTGAAGACTGGTAATTCAACTGTTTTCCATCCGTCCTAATAGACTGTTTGATGGATTCCTCAGCAGTTGTTAGTCCTTGTATTTCAACTGATTTGAAATGCTTTTCAGATGTTGGGTCTCTTTCAGTACTTGGGGTACTTTGAGGAACAACATCTGAAGTACTCAGCTTCATATGAGTCTCAGTAGTTAGACCATGAGTCAATTTATTTGTTGAGATCTTAACACTGGTTTCATTCTCTGATCTTAGATTATCATTGGAGAATGACTCACATGATAATGTGGTTTGGATATTGCTTTCACTTTCAGACTTAACTATGGAGTTAGGAGTAAAGACTGTTGGTGGAGCAGTATGGTTGTAACCAATGCCAAACTTCACATTTGAAGCAGTTTGCTTGCTAAGAAGCATTTCAAATCCCTTTCATGATGAGACCCAGCGTTCACACTCAACTTGGGTCACTGCAAGTTTTTCTTTGAGACTCCTGTGGTCTTCCAGAATAACCTCTAGCTTGGCCTTTTCATCATTTAATTGGCATTTAAGCTTATAAATCTCATCACTTTTACTGTTAAGAGCAGACTCATACTCAGCTTTTCTTTTGAAAATGGTTTTCTCAAGATCAAGTTTTTGATTTATTAATGCTACATTTGCCTCTCTAATAGAGACAAAGGCAGCTATGCATGATTCAAAACATAACTTGGCTTTAGCCTCTGAAGATACCTGAGTTACCTGTGAAGATGATGCATTTGAACAGGAACCCAGTAGACTCCAGGGCTATGAGAGAAAGATTTCTAAAGGGTGTTCACCACCATGTTGACTAGCACCAGCATAGTATTGCTCAGTGTGACCAGAGAAGTTATCAAGTAAGCTACTCCAGTCAACGACTCCAGGTGTGAAGAAGCTGTGATGAGGTTGTGATTGAGATGGAGATGGTTGAGGTTCTGGTAGTGCATGAGATTGTGGTACTATAGGAGCTTGAACTTGATTTGACTGTGGCATATAGCAGGGATAAGGATATGGCATTTGACCCTGAGGAACAAAATATGCAGGATTGAGGGTGTGATGAATGACTAGAACTAGCAGAATGTTGCCCTTGAATTGTGAATTGTTATTTGGAAAAGTCAAAAAGGGTGCAGAAGTGTTAGATCTAGTTGATCTACACTCTCTTGAAAAGTGTCCAAGCCTGTGGCATTTGTGACACTTCAACTTGCTCTTGTCAAAACCGACTTTGATTTTGTCAGAGAGTCTAGGAAATTTCCTGCCAGTTCTCTTGTAGAATTTCTGAGATCTGATATTGATCAAGGCCATTTGGCTCAAAATATCCATCTCTTCTAAATCATCATCAGCAATGCCCTTCAAATCATCCATGATAAAGCATAGATTGTCACTATTATTACCAGAATGACAATCAACACTCACAAAGGCATGATTAGAATTGTTTGAGGTGAAATCAATATGCTCATCATAGTGGCATTCTGATCCTGCATACTCTGACTCATGACTTACCAAGGCAGTGTTTCCTGGTACAAAATCATCAGTGAGCTTTCCAGATGATGACAGTTTTCGTTTTTGTTCTATCTCTCCCCCAAATGTGAGCAATTTCCCATGGAGTTGGGTGAGAGATAGTTTGTCCAAATTTGCACTGGAGCGTAGGACATAGTATATGTGTCCCATCTCTCACGCAGTGATCTGAGAAATCTGTTATTCATCTGGCTATTTGTGTACTCATGTTTGACCATTTTTAATTCAGAGATCAAACAGAGAACCGCTCAAACTATTGAGTCAGTGTCTCACCCTTCCTATGAGAGAATGTCTCATATTGTTGGGCAAGGATTTCTCTATTATTTGCCAAGACCTCATCTGTTCCTCCAAATTATTCTTTCAAGGCATTCCAGAGGTCATGGGCAGTTTCATAATGCATTAGCCCAGAATAGATTTCATTGGGCAGTGCCATGGCCAGAATTCCATAGGCTTTTGCATTAATCTCAAACAATTCTTATCCTCATCTGAGTATTGCTCCCTCCTCTTCGGAACCATTTGATTGGTTTCCGGGTTATTCACCATAGGCTTGTGTGGACCATGTACCACTGATGTCCAACAACCTGAGCTGTTAACAGGCAGGTGATGGAGCATTCGTCGTTGCCATATGTTATACTCACTCCTAACCAGCATTGGAGGCTTGCTTGAGGACCAGTATTGTGAGGATCATTGGAAGGAGTAGTCATTTTAGGTCCAAATACAATTTAATTCAAGCTTTTAAAAGATTTTACATAGACCACAACAGACTCAATGAAAACCAATAATAAATCTCAGGATGAATGACCAAAAACACAGAAAATTCAATCTCTATAACCGTTTCTTGCAAAAATGCTAATTCAATCAAACTTGGATCTTGGATAGCAGTTTCAATGATCAATTATTAGATCGATCAATGATGAACCTGCTCTGATACCATTTGACAGGAACAGTGATCTCAAGATTGATGGATTAGAGTGTAACGCAGCGGAATAAGAACAAGAATTAGACACATTATAGCAAGAATTTGATAATCGTATGCATTAAGAACAAATACGATTATAACGAGAGAATATATTTCTGTGAAAAGGAATGTTTCAATAATATCAAATGTTTCTGCTCAATCATTCACCGATTACAATTAGGTTGACACTCCTTATATAGAGTGCAATCACTGCTGATATCACGGGATAGTGACATCTGGCAGATTTGTTACAAAAATAACTAAAACTTAACAAACTACTGAAATGTTCACAACTACTGAGAACATATCAGAGTGCTAAGTATAAAACATAAAACTACTGATACGAAACTACTGAAACTACAACGACTGAAGAACAAGCTCTTCAGTCGTTTTACAAAACCACAGAAAAGAAAAACATAAAACTACTGAAAGAAAACCGTCACAACTACTAAAGAAGACCTCTTCAGCTGTTGTGACAACGTCTGATACTTGGTCATCAGCACTTGTGTCTTCAGACTTTGTCTTCAGCACTTGTGTTCAGACTTTGTCTTCAGCACTTGTGTCTTCAGACTTTGTCTTCAGCACTTGTGTCTTCAGACTTTGTCTTCAGCACTTGTGTCTTCAGACTTTGTCTTCAGCACTTGTGTCTTCAGACTTTGTCTTCAGCACTTGTGTCTTCAGATTTTGTCTTCAGCACTTGTGTCTTCAGACTTTGTCTTCAACACTTGTCTTCAGACTTTGTCTTCAGCACTTGTCTTCAGCTGTTGTGGACTTCAGCAGTTGTTATGACGTCTGTGGGACTTAAAGTTTTTCTGATCCGGCTCATTGGTTATACGCATTCCCCATACGCACTATTGGACTCAGTCTAACTTTCGTTGTCCAACTGAGAAGACTATTTGCGTTGATCATCCACATTATTCATTCGGCCGACTGAGTCATCCACATTAGTTCGGTCGTACGATTGAACCATCCGCATTATTCAATTGCCCGAATAGCCCAGTCACACACCTTCATTCGCACTAATACGAAAGTTTGGTTTAAAGTTAAAGTTAATAGCAATGGAAGACCAATATTTAGCTTTCACAGTAGGGAGAGCCTCACGTATATAAAATTTATTGCTACTAAGAATGAAGTGGGAAATCACAACAAGCCCCCAAAGCTGATCACGTTAGACGAATATCCACAATGGAAATAACATTTCGAGATCTACTTAAAATGAGTAGATCCAAATCTGTGGGAGTCTATAGAGTCGGGGTATAGGATGCCTGTAGGAGCTGATGGTGTCAAGCTCACACTTGGTAGCATGACTGACGGACAAAAGGTGAAATACAATGCACAAAAGAAGGCCTATGCTTTGCTCACAAAGTCAATTCCTAAGGATATTTTCCATCAATTCTTGGAATATACATAAGCAAAGAAACTATGGGATGCATTGGAGAAAAGATATGACCGAAACGCATCATTGAAGGCCATAAAGGCTAAGGCTTTAAAGAAGGAGTTTGACAACTTCTCCTCGATGGAAAAGAAAGCCTAGATGATGTGATCGATAGATTCTACCACTTGATGAGTGAGATGCACACTCATGGAGTATCGACGTCAATGGAGGACAAAGTGTCCAACTTTGCTGACGGGTTGCCGGAGAAATGGATTTCATTTGTCTCCAATCTCAGACAGAATGGTATTCTAATGAAGTTAGATATCAATGACTTCATTCTGAAACTGAGAGAAGAAGAACTGAGGATGAAGTACAGAGCTCAAAAGTCTTTGTATGATCAGAATCCAGCGCTGTACAACGCGACTCCTCAAGCCAAAACATCTGGAGCACCTCTTCAGACAGCTTTTGTATCAAGCTTGTCTGGTCCTTCACCAGCCTCTACTTCAGGGTCAGAAACGTAAGGCTCGTCTGGTACCCAATACTGTGCACCTAAAGCAAATGCCGCAAAGCTAAAGACCGAGAACTTTGGCAATGTGACAGTTGAGGTAGCTAAAGAGCACATGGTTCTCTTAGCTGTGATAGTCCACTCCTATGATAGACTAATTGCAGGTAATATGGGGAACTACCATCTGGTAGATGAGGATTATGAGTAGGTGGATAAATCCAAGGTAACCTATTCAACTGCAGAGAGAAAGGGCACTTCAAAAGGGAGTGCGTGAAGCCAAAGAAGACTGGCAATATGAATCCTTTCTCCTCCTTCAATCGTTAGGAGAAACCCATTAGCAGTCCAACTTCATCAAGCAAGGATCCCAAAGCCTTGACAACACATGATGATGAAGGACAGGATTGGAGCTTTCGGTTTGTCTCACCGGAGAATCAAATGTTTCTAGTGTGGTGGATATTGATGACGACTCTGCTAGTGAAGGAGATATTGCAGTCGAACTTGCGATGTCAACATCAGAAGAAATTGCACTAGTGGTCACCTACCTGCATGAAGAAGGGAAAACTACAACAATGTCAGAATCACCAGCTCCAGAAACATCAGATTCTGCATTGATGGCTAATCTTCAGAACCCGCACAGGTAATTACTACTGACCAACTTTTTACTAATCATGCTTGTTCTGATTGTAATAAATTTAGGGAAAGCATCGATTTAAAATTTGATAGGTTATTAGATCATAATGATAACTTAGTAAAGGACTTGGAACTGTGCACCGAAGCTAATAGAGTGTTAAAACAAAATAAGCATAGTTACAAAGAAGATAGACCTTTTGAACAAACAGCTTAGGGAAACAGAAGTCGTAGCCTTTAACCAAGCTAATGACATTAGGTACTATCTAAACTCCCTAGAGGACACTAAGAAACCAAATGCAATTTTAGAAGTAGAAGTTAATTCCCTAAAACAAAAACTGCATAGTTGAACTAGTTCGTCACACATAGTCCAAAACTTAGTGAGACAGAGAAACAACGGGGAGGGATTGGGTTATGAAGTGGTTCCACCACCACATGAGATCTTGATGAACACAAAATGTAAACCAATTAATGATATTCCAATCAGGGATCATGTGGTGTCTACTCCTCTTGTAAGTGATCCAGATTCCATATGTTCATCAAATGAATCTGGTACTACACATAAGGAGCCCACAACAAAGGCAAAAGGTAAAATGCCTTGCATTAATCTGGACAAAGAGTTTGAAAAAGTTAGTATTAAGTTTGGTTCAAAAAGTGTCGAATCTGAAAATCAAAAGACCAGTAATGTTAACCAATCACGTGCATCATGTCAAAGTCTAGAAAATAGAAAAGAAAAAGATGTTAAAAATGTTAAAGCAATTAACTTTGTTATACCAGAAAAAACATCTAAACAATCAGAGTCAAAACCCAAACAGAGTAAGGTCACCTAGGTGTCACATACATCTCCACAAAAACAAATAAATTGTAAGGTCGAAAGCAGAGCTTGCTACAGTTGTGGAGAGTATGGACACATTGCGTCTCATTGTCCATACTATAAGACACCGAGGAGGAAAGTTGAACTTCCTGAACAAAAACCTAGCTCTTTTAAGAGGAACTCAGTGACGCCACCAAAAAGAGATAGTGAAACTAAAGTTCGACACATTAGCCAGTCGTCTGTTTATCATAAATAGGCCTTACACAAAGCTGGCTTATGGAAGGAGATATCAACCTCATTGTCTGATAATGAGAAGAAGAAGACATCTAAGCTTCCCTCATCCTCGAATGGTCAATGGGTTACTTTTATGATGTGTGATGCCTCGGGGAAACCCAAGCCAGTGAAGGCTTGGGTCCCTAACCTGAACTAATGTTTTCAAATTGAATGTCCAAGGTGTTCGATATAGTGATAAAACTAACATGTGGATTATAGATAGCAGAGCATCCAGGCACATGACAGGGAATAGGGATCTCTTATCAAAGGTCAAACAGATAAAAGAATGTCACGTTTTGTTTGCTGAAAACAAAGGTGGCTACATCACAGCTCAAGGAGAAGTAGGTAATCAGATAGTGAAGTTTGACAAGGTAAACTACGTTCAACAACTTCAGAATAACTTGTTTTCTGTTTCTCAAATTGTGATAAAGACGTTAAGGTAGTGTTTGACAACAAGAAGTGCTATGTCCTGAAAAACGACTATGTCATTCCGGAGGATCAAGTTATAATGTCTGCCTCAACATATATGGACCTTTATGTCTTGTATCTATCAAAGGCCTCCACAACGGATCATGTAGTTCAATGCTTCAACATACCACTCTCCACTTCTGATGATATGTTAGCTACAAAGATGATGTATGATGTTCTAAACACACCAGCTCAGGAATCTACATCATCTGGACTACAAGGCGATTCATCTAACAACTCAGGGGAGCACTTGAAAATAGTGACTCTTCCTTGGATGAAGAAGCTATGGAGACTGATCAGAACAACCAGGAGCAACAGGTTCCTCCTTCAGAAAGTCCACAAGCATCTGACATTGATGCCCATGGGTCTTCGGAACCTTAGATTCTTACTGCCTCAGATACTGAATCGAATGTTCATAATCTTGATTCTAAGGTAGTTGTTCCAACCACTCCTGGATCATGACTAAATGTCTATCATCCTTTGGATGATGTCATTGGAGATGTGAGATCCGGAGTTCAGACTAGAAATCAGTTGTATTCAGCTGATTATGCCTCAGTGATGGAAAAGGGCTATCTTCATGATGGTGCATATCATTGCTTTGTGTCTCAGTTTGAGCCAAAGTATGTTCGTGAAGCCTTGAATGATGAGGCATGGGCGAGTGCCATGCAAGAAGAACGTCTTCAGCTCAAGAAGTTAGCTGTATGGACTCTGGTGGATAGACCTAAAGGTGCTAATGTCATTGGCACAAAATGGGTCTTGAAATGCAAAGAAGATGATCAAGGCATGACTACAATGAAGTGTTTGCACCCGTGGCAAGAATGGAAGCATTCCCTATCTTCCTTGCTTACGCATCATACATGAAGATTAAAGTTTATCAACTTGATGTTAAGAGTGCATTCCTTCATGGTAAGTCAGCCCGAGGGATTTGAGGATCCATATCATCAGGATAGAGTTTACAAACTTGACAAGGCTTTATATGGGCTTCATCAAGCTCCCCGAGCCTGGTATGAGAAACTCTCGACTCACCTTGTGAAACACGGCTTTCGCAGAGGTCTCATTGATTGTACACTATTCATAAAAGAAAAGGATGGGGATTTACTGCTTGTTCAAATCTATGTAGATGACATAATCTTTGGTTCAAAGAACAAAGATCTATGTAATGAGTTTGAAGCAGTAATGAACGCTGAGATTGAGATGAGTGCCACGGGAGAGATGAAATTCTTTCTCGGATTACAAGTCGATCAGACACCAAAAGGGATTTTCCTACATCAGATCAAGTATGTAGGAGATATCCTCAATTGGTTTGACATGGAGAATGCTTCCGCAGCTGGGACTCCATTTGCTACAAACCATGATGTAGCACCCGACGAGAATGGTTATCTGGTCGATTCTATAATGTACCGAGGAATGATTGGATCTCTCATGTACCTCACTGCCTCAAGACCAGATATCATGTACGCGACATGTTTATGTTCGAGATAACAGGCAAAAGCTAAAAGTGAACCATTTGATAGGGGTCAAAAGGATCTTTCATTATCTGAAGGGTACTCCAACACTGGGGTTGTGGTATCCTCATGACGATGACTTCGAGCTGGTAGCGTATAGTGACTCAGATTATGGTGGCTGCAAGATGAACTACAAGTCTACATCAGAGTGATGTCAATTCTTTGGGAGGAGATTAGTGACCGGGCAGTGTAAGAAGCAGACCACGGTTGCTTTGTCAACCTGTGAAGCCGAATACGTTGTTGCTGCTAGTTGCTGTTTACAAATCATGTGGATTCAACAGCAAATGCGGGACTACGGTTTGAAATTCTCTTTTACTCCTATTTTTGTTGATAACACTGCTGCAATTGCAGTAACAAAAAATTCGGTCCAACATCCTAAGACCAAACACATCGGTATAAAATATCACTGTATACGTTATTGCTTTGAAAAGAACTTAATTGATGTGATTAAAACAAATACTGATTTTCAACGCGTTGACCTCTATACAAAGGCTTTTGACAAACCACGTTTTCTATATTTGTTAGAGGTCAACGGCGTTAAAAAGAAAATTGATGTAATTCCTGATGATGACCATGTGTAGTCCGATGTGTTTAACTTTAAGTAGTTTAATTAAATTAATGTTATTCGGTCACCTATTAAAATCCTAAAAATCGTAAATCGGTTACGGTTTTAGAATTTTAGGGGGAGAATAGGTCTGTTAGTAACATTAACAAAAAAAATCCAAGGGAGGAGGAAAGGGTAGCTGATAGAAAGCAGATCGTATCTTTGATACTGATTCAATGACTTTGGAAAATGATAGTACACAGGTACAAATCACTTGGGACTTTAAAATTTTAAATTAAACAAGATGCGAAGTTCAAAGTATAAGTCTGTGTAGTCTGAGCAATATAAAGGAAAAATTATAGTAAAACTAGCTACTACTAATGTAACACAAAGAAAGTAGACCTAGAGATTGCTAGACCACATATAATGTTGGTAGATTCAACACAAAGCTGATTAGACCTCGTTGGTGATCTCAAGAACAAACTAAGCTGTTAAACAAGCTGTGGGTTAACATCCTTAGCCTGGTTAACACAAATGTGAGCATAAGACCAAAATATAAGCAAAAGCAATCAAACTAATAACCTATGTTGTTAGTGAGACTGTGCAAAAAGATTAAAATTTCTCAAACAAGAAGATAGGTTATGTGCCTCTCTGCTGTGCGGTGGCACTGACCTAAGGATAAGCATAACCTATATATTCAAGACTTCATTGTTGTTTGCCTCCCCTCTGCCGTGCTGTGGCACTGACCTGAGGTTTGGCTTCTCTCTAAAAGTTTTAAGAACAAGCAACTCTACAAAGAATTTGAAGACCTTATGCATTCAAGTTTCAAATGAGTTCTATGGGGGAACTCACGTTCTTTCTAGGGGCGCAAGTCCAACATACAGTAGATGGAATCTTCATCAATCAATCTAAATATGTGGAAACCATGTTGAAGAAATTCCACTCTGCTGACTATCAGTCTATCAGAACTCTCGTGGATACTAAAGTAAGGATTGGACCTGATCCTGAAGGCAAACCAGTGGATCAGACTCACTATCGATCAATGATCGGTCACTTATGTATCTAACAGCCAGTAGGCCTGACATTATGTTTGGTGTTTGTGTGTGTGCCAGATATCAAGTTGATCCAAAAGAATTAGATGTGAATGCAGTGAAGAGGATATCAGATATCTGAAGGGCAAACCAGCTCCTAGGTTAGGTATCCAAAGGAAGGAGAAATTAATCTCTATGCCTTCATAGACAATGATTATGGAGGATGCAACTTCAACAGAAAATCCACCTCTGGCGGTTGTCAATTTCTTGGTCCTAGACTATTATCTTGGAAATGCAAGAAGCAGACAAATATACCTATGTCCACAGCAAAAGTTGAGTATATTATAGTATCAGCTTGTTACTCTCAAGTACTCTGGATTCAAAACTAGATGCTTGATTATGATTTTAAGTTCTTGCACACGCCAATTTACATTGACAACACAACATCTGTTTTCATAACTAATAATCCAGTTCAGCACTCAAAAACTAAACATATTGAAATTAGTATCACTTTTTGAGAGATTGTGCTAAAAAGGGATTAATCAAATTGACTCAAGTATCAACTGAAAATCAATTAGCTGATTTATTTACCAAGGCATTTGAACCCAGTAGGTTTGAATTCCTGGTTCAGTTAATTGGCATGATTAACCTTGTGTAAAACCATGAAAAACATCAAAAACATTAAAAACATGAGAAAACCACAAAAAGAAATCAATTTGGATGAAGAAAAGAATCTAGGGAAATATTATAATTACAGTCATTATATCATTCATGTGCTTCATTTCAAAAAAAATTTGCAAGACTGTCATGACTTATCAGATATGTTGCTAGGCTCAACATGGAAGAAAAGATACATGCGGTGATGAATTAAAATCTTATTTAATAGTGAAACACTCATCACAGAGTACAGGTATGCATTGGCTTATCTGAGTGCATGTGTGTGTAGTAACCTAAACACACTAGGTAATGATACTTTATAAATCTCTTTCACCTACATCAGTTTCATCTTTGTTTAGCTAAGCAAAGACCTGATGAAACATGCATATAGTGCAGATGTCCTAATCCAAAAGATTCCCAATGAAGAACACGTCCAAATTAAAGCAGATGATGTTAGAACTCTATGTGGAAGAATTGACAATGATCACACTCTGAGCATCACTAAAGATTCTGTTAGAAGATGCTTGCATTTTGGTGATGATGCTAACGCACCTCTAGAGTTGGATGATGATGAAATAACCACATTCTTTGCTGAGATTGGTTATGAAGGAGGATTTGAAGCTAAACAAATTGTTAAAGGATTGGTTGATCTGCCTTGGAGATTTCTAATCCACATGTTTCAACACTGCTTATCCAAGAGAAAAACAGGATGGAATGATATTCCAATAACCACTCCCTCATCAATTTGTGCTCTCTGTACAAATAGGCCATTCAATATATCTGCCTATGTTTTTAATGGCTTGACTTCAAACATATAAGATGGGAGAAGATACAAGTTCTTGATGTATCCAAGATTCATCCAGTGCATGATAAATGAAGCATTTCGAGAAATTGCTACTGAGGGACTAGTGCTTGATATTCCTTATTATGATGCAAGATTATACAAGTATATTAAGAAGAGAGACCCCAGAAACTTTTAAAGTGGAGCTCACTCACCTTTTTTTCCTTGGATGATTCAACAGATAAATCCAGAAGATCAAGGACAAGAACAGGCTACTGATGAGCAAGTTGCACAATCATCTCCACCACCATCACCACAACCAACACAACAACCAACACAACAACCAACACCACAACCAACACCACAACTAACACCACAACCAACACCACAACCAGCACCACAACCAACACCACAACCAACACCACAACCAACACCACAAACAACCCCATAGCCATCACCAATATCACCACCTCATCACTCACCATATCACCACCTCATCATCACCAATATCACCACCTCATCACTCACCAACATCACCACACCAACCATTGCCCGCCCATGATAACCCAACTAAATTTGGAGACCCAACTAGCACTTCTAAAGCATCCAAATCATCTTCAGATGAGGAGGATCAACATGCTCAAATGCCTGTAAAGAGAGCAACTTCTGAGACTGCTCCCTCAGAAAGCTTTGCTAAATCTAATATAAACAGGCCTGATGATAAGGATGAGTTGATATCTAAGCTCCTACAAAAGGTGGAAAGGATGGAATAATACTAAATAGGAGAGCTAGAATCATTGATGAAAAGGAGCATGAGTTAAAAGAACTAAAAGAAAAGTATGAAGCTGAAAGGAAAGAGAAAGAGAAAGAAATTGACTACTTGAAAGTTGCCCTGAACCATTCTAGAGAAGAAGTGAGTGGCCATGTTGATACTCTTACCATTCAGACTATAGCTATGGAAGAGCAAGAGAACATTATTGAAGAACAAGCTGAAATCATCTCCAATCTCCAAAGTCAAGTTGAAAGTCAAAATAAAAGGATCTCTGAACTTGAAATGCTAATTGAAATTTAAAGAAGTGTTGTGGCTGGAGAAAACAAAAATGATGAAGAAAGAGTTATTGATGATGAGAAACAATCTTCCTTTGAGAATGATGAAAAATGAGAAAATGCAAGACAAACAAAGAATGAAGAACAAAGTCTACAGATTGTGGTTTATTCTGGGCAAACAGAGGCTACTCAAACTGAGAAAGATGAATTTGAAGAACTAATCAGTGCTATGGATAGCTGTACTTCTAAAGAATTCAAAATAGATGAAGTTTTTTGGGATTTTGTTGCACCAAAGGACCAATTTTGACCTATTGTAGTCATTCCTAAATCTCCAGTTCCATTGGAGAAAGAGTTGAGTATGCAAATTGTACCTGCTGTGGCAGTATCTGAGGAACAAAACGAAATGATACGAGAATTGTGTGTAAAAGAAAAGGAAAAGAATGAAACATAAACAGAAAAGGAGGGAATAGAAATTAATGATCAAGAACAAACCAGGGCTGAAAAATTGCCAGAAGAGATGGAAAAGGCTGAAACTTCAAGTTAACAACTTCAAACATACTCCAGAAAGTGAAATATCTAGCTGAAAAGGCTAAGGGCAAAAGACCAATGGTAGAAGAAGAGAGTGTGCAGAAAAATAAGAAAGATGACCCCAGAAGCTTGGCTGCTATAGCTAAATTTCTTAAAGAACATGAGTAGGTTGAAGCTCGTTTAAAGAAACAAGCTGTTACTATTGATCTAGAAGAAGGAGAGATAGGTGGAGGTTATGATGCTAAAAAGGATGTTCATATGGATAGTCCTATTAAAATAGAAAAACCAGTAGAGGAAATGGTGTCAAAGGGTCAAACTGATGACCTGATGATAAAAGCAATGTTTTTGATCAATCATTGGTATGATCCAGTTGAAGTCTTTGGCAAGACATATGAAGGAAGGAAGGAAGAAGAAGAAAAGGTGAATAAGCTACTGGATCCAAATTTCGAAACTGAGTATGAAAAATCAAGCACCAGAAGGGCTCCTATGCCAAAAGTGTCTGCTATGAAGAAATCAACCTCAGCTGAGTATGAAAGATCATTATCAAGAAAGGTTCCTCTGCCTAAACTATCATCCATGAAGAAATCAACCCTAACCCCTGAAGCACTATTTCCTAATGCTTATAGTATGTTAGATAAGGAAATGAGGGATTATCTTTCAAGCCAAGGATTCACAAGAAGAAAGATTGGGAATGTGAAAACAAATTCATTAAGGGATGCTACTCTATAAACAATTAATGAAAAGAAAGATATGCTCAAGACATTAGAAGAAGAAATCCTAAACAAGAAGCCAGATCTATAGTAACTGCTCAAGACATGATGATAAACCAGAAAGATCAAAAATTGTTGGCTCCTGTAGTTCATAAATACCCTGAATGGTTTGCAGAACCCTCTCAGCTAAAACTACATGAAGGATTAACCACTGCTGAGGTAATCAGAGGGGTGTCTTCTCCAAAGGCAAAGTTGATCGGAAAATAATTGCATGGAAGTATGACAACATGTGGAATATGTTCATGGTGAAAAGGATCTCCGGGCTGGTCCAATTTTGTACAGAGTACTCAGCTCTTGTAAATGCCCTAGAGATCCATGACTTAAAAAAACTAGCTCAACTGGAACTGATCAATCACTCAGCTATGTTCAGGGGATATGAATTTGAAAACATACTCAAAATGTCCCAAAGGACTGACAATTTCAATTTATTAAAGACAATATGCATGAGAAAAGATAAGTCTTTTATTAATCCTTTGAGAAGAAGAAGAAAATGCAACAAGAAGAAGTTGTGTTTCCTGAGTTGAAGGTGAAACCAACAGAATCTTTAAAGAGAAAAATGGTGTCTGGTACTCATTCCTCCACACCCATCTAAAATGTGTACTATGATGAAAAAACTTATGTGATGGTGATTGAAAGAAAGTGGGGAGGAATGGAGGGTGCTGAAATAAGGTTGTTTAGTGGATATGAAGTAAGTTGCTTGATGAATCCTACATTCACTATATCTATACTAGACACTTGAGGGAAAAAACAATAAACTGGGTGAACAAGATATGCACTTCTTCCTAAAGCACATCAAGTTGGTAAAATTGGCTTATGATCATATCAATACCAAAACAGACAAAAGAAAGAAAAAGAAGACATCACTGGAACTTGGGAACATTGTCAAACTTGAGGTAGATATGGGTGGAAGCTTACTAATTCACAGAGATGGTCTCTCTACTATTTCTATTTGGGAACCTATTTCTTTGAAGAAGTTACCAATAGAAGCCATCTACAAAATGAGCAAAATGACATACATGTGCTAAGTAAGGACAGAATGTCAAAAGCAACAGATTTTGTCAACATGGTTAAAGCCATTCTGGATCCAACTAAAGCTGCCTTTTTACTACCTCCACAAGACCCAGTACAATCCTCACAACATCAATCACCTCCCAAACATTGAAGAAAATAGGCTGTATAATCCTTAGGGGGAGTATTGTTGCACCCTGAAAGGATCATACATGCCATTCAATGGGTGATTTGATGATTACTTTGATGGAGTCCCACAAGTCCAAGAAGAAATGCGGATGAAGATCCTGCTCAAGAAAAATCAAGTGTTGTCTTCCGCATGTGTCAATGCGGAAGACATAAAAAAATACGGACAAGTATTTGTTCTTCCACATGACAAATGCGGAAGACCAAGTATTAATGCGGACAAGACTTTGCTCATCTGCATTAATGCAGAAAAGACCAAGTAGTTTGCTTTTATGCTCAAAAAGTAGTTTTCTTAGAATCCGAAAATCTTTCAAAGGTAAATAGTGTTCGGAAGTTTTAATGAAAAAGTTTCCGAAGCCAAAATGACTTAGGAAGAATAACCTGAGAGTTTTTGAAAATTTTGTTTTGGAAGAAAATTAAGACTTAAAAGTTTTATTCAATTAAGAATAATGCTTCCGAGAGTTAATTTGCTTTGAAAGAAAATTTCCCTTGATAACATGCTAGTGCATAAGAGAAACTTTTAAGCTTCGAAAGATATTTCAGAAATTTCTTCCGAAGGTAAATTACTTAGGCAGATATTTGTTTTGAAGGCATAAGTTTCTTCCAAAGATAAAACTATATCTTGTGAAGGAAAAAGACCAAGATTTACAAAAAGTCTAAGGAAAGTTCTTCTAATAAATTTTTTTATCCAGAGAAAACAAGAGCTTATGAAGGTGATAGAATAGACAACTTAGGACACACAGGCTTTTAGAAATAATATGATTAACTTTTAAGAAAAGCTACTCAAAGTTAATCATCCCAATAGCTGATATAAGATATTTGAATCTTGTTCATCAAAAGCTTTAGTGAACAGAACAACATATTGTTCATATGTGTTAACCTTGACTAGTTTGATTAATCCCTTTTCAAAGTTATCTCTAATTAAATGATACCTGATATTCATGTGCTTTGTCCTTGAATGTTGCATAGGATTGACGTAACGTTGTTGTTGTCTATATGAATGGAACCCTTAAAGTTTAAGCGATAGTCAAGCATCTGATTTTGAATCCAGAGTACTTGAGCACAGTAGTTTGCAGTAGCAATGTATTTAGCTTGAGCAGTTGATGCAGAGATGTTGCACCCAGAAAGGATCATACATACCAATTCAATGGGTGATTTGATGATTGCTTTGATGGAATACCACAAGTCCAAGAAGAAATGTGGATGAAGATCATGCTCAAGAAAAACCAAGTCTTGTCTTCTGCATTTGTCAATGCGGAATACATAAAAGAAATATGGACAAGTATTTGTTCTTCTGCATTGATAAATATAGAAGACCAAGTATTAATGCAGACAAGACTTTGCTCATCTGTATTAATGCGGAAGAGACCAAGTAGTTTGCTTTTATGCTCAAAAAGTATTTTTCTTAGAATTTGAAAATCTGTCAAAGGTAAATAGTGTTCGGAAGTTTTAATGAAAAAGTTTTCGAAGCCAAAATGACATAGGAAGAATAACCTGAGAGTTTTTGAAAATTTTGTTTTGGAAGAAAATTAACACTTAAAAGTTTTATTCAATTAAGAATAATGCTTCCGAGAGTTAATTTGCTTTGAAAGAAAATTTCCCTTGAAATCATGTTAGTCAATAAGAGAAACTTTTATGCTTCGAAAGAGAATTCAGAAATTTCTTCCAAAGGTAAATTACTTAGGCAGATATCTGTTTTGAAGGCATAAGTTTCTTCCAAAGATAAAACTATATCTTGTGAAGGAAAAAGACGAAGATTTACAAAAAGTCTAAGGAAAGTTCTTCTAATAAATTTTTTTATCGAGAGAATACAAGAGCTTATGAAAGTGATAGAATAGACAACTTAGGACACACAGGTTTTTAGAAATAATATGATTAACTTTTAAGAAAAGCTACTCAAAGTTAATCATCCCAGTGGCTGATATAAGATATTTGAATCTTTGTTCATCAAAAGCTTTGGTGAACAGATCAACATATTGTTCATTTGTGTTAACCTTGACTAGTTTCATTAATCCCTTTTCAAAGTTATCTCTAATTAAATGATACCTGATATTCATGTGCTTTGTCCTTGATGTTGAATAGGATTTTCTATGGTTGACATAACATTGTTGTCATCTATATGGATGGCACCCTTAAAGTTTAATCGATAGTCAAGCATTTGATTTTGAATCTAGAGTACTTGAGCAAAGTAGTTTCCAGCAGCAATGTTTTTAGCTTTAGCAGTTGATGCAAAGATGTTGCACCGTGAAAGGATCATACATGCCAATTCAATAGGTGATTTGATGATTGCTTTGATGGAATACCACACGTCCAAGAAGAAATGTGTATGAAGATCCTGCTCAAGCAAAACCAAGTCTTGTCTTCCGCATTTGTCAATGCGGAATACATAAAAGAAATACGGACAAGTATTTGTTCTTCTGCATTGGAAAAATATAGAAGACCAAGTATTAATGCGGACAAGACTTTGCTCATCCGCATTAATGCGGAAAAGACCAAGTAGTTTGCTTTTTTGTTCAAAAACAAGTTTTCTTAGAATTCGAAAATCTTTCAAAAGTAAATTGTGTTCGGAAGTTTTAATGAAAAAGTTTCCGAAGCCAAAATGACTTCGGTAGAATAACCTGAGAGTTTTTGAAAATTTTGTTTTGGAAGAAATCTAAGACTTAAAATTTTTATTCAATTAAGAATAATGCTTCCGAGAGTTAATTTGCTTTGAAAGAAAATTGCCCTTGAAAACATGTTAGTGCATAAGAGAAACTTTTATGCTTCGATAGAGATTTCAGAAATTTTTTTGAAGGTAAATTACTTAGGTAGATATCTGTTTTGAAGGCATAAGTTTCTTCCAAAGATAAAACTATATCTTGTGAAAGAAAAAGACCAAGATTTACAAAAAGTCTAAGGAAAGTTCTTCTAATAAATTTTTTTATCCAGAGAAAACAAGAGCTTATGTGTGACATCCGTCACCTTAAGGTCCGTCAAACAACATAATTAACCATCAATTCTTTCGTAATTATTCTTCCTCTTCTTCATGAACTCTTGTTATAGAAATCATGTTTGCTTTATTACCCTTGTGCCTATACTTATTTCGTGAACGTGTGGTAAACATAAACCTTTTAAAAATTTCATCACCATTATCACCAATTATATCATCTTAAATTATAGCCATTGTCATTAATAAAACCATTTTAAGTTATTAATTACCATTAAACACACTTATAACATTAATATAACAAACACGCTTAAAGTCGTTTTCAACCGAAACAAACTTTGGAAACTCGGGGGCTAAGTGCAGGGACTAAATGTGCCATTTTGCAAACTTGGAATGGGTATAAAACCCCCATTCCCAGCCATTTTCTTCATCATCTCCAATTCTACTTCACTTTCTTCTTCATCACCTATCTTCTTCACTCTTGCACCAAAAACGCTCCATTTGGTCGCGTTTTCTTCGCCTAGGCTTCGTCTACAACCTAGTCTACTCCATCCTTGCCGGTAGACGACCTTGGTTGTCCATTTCTTGCTTGTTTTAATACTGTCCATTTCTAGGGTTTCGGGTGTTCGGGTCAACTCGAACACAAGAGGTTGTGTGGGTGCATGTGGTGTCTTTCTGTGTGTGCTTCTTGTTCGTGTGTGTTTGTTGTGTGATTTTGGAAGTCCTTGTTGTGTAAAACACATGCTCGGAGCACTTGAGCCGAAGTCTGCTCTGCACTTGAGCAGTCGCGAAATTGCAGTTCAGGCGACTGGGTCTGTCATGCGACTGACCCGTACGACTGGGTGAGTCATGCGACTAGGTCATTCGGGCGAGTGAGTCGTGGGATCGTGTGTTGTGTGCGATTGAGTCAATGCAGATGAATGCGGTGTGCGATTGAGTCCTATGACCGAATGAATGCATGCGACCGTGCTTGTATCGCATGACTGAAGGCCAATCGTACGAATGGAGGTTCAGTCGTACGAATGAAGCTAATTCGTACGAATGAAGGTTGATTCGTGCGTATGGAGGTTAAGTCGTGCGATTGGGTGTTGTGTGGTACGACTAAATGTGAGTCGTACGAATGAAGGTTCAATCGTGCCAATGAAGCTGATTCGTACGATTGAAGGTTGATTTGTACGAATGGAGTGTTGATCGAGCGTTTGGTCCTATTGTGTGACTGATGTTGTGTGTGTGTGAATTTCCTTCCTGAATGTCTTGTGATGATAGGGTAACATCAGTAAAAGTGTCATTGCTTGACCACAAAGACTAAAGTCAACGCTATCAACATGCACATACTATTTCAATTTAAATCAACCTAACATTTTACAATTATCGATAACCCATTTGAGACTACAAATATTTAACAAGTACTATCTTTTATAACAATAGAATTTTTATACAAATGTCATTGGCAATGATGACTACTCCTAGTACTTGGATCTACATAAGATCCAATACGTCTGTCTGATTGTGTGTGATAACCACGACCGAACCGATACAACCCGAACCGACCAAAACATTACTACGTGCTCTATACATATCATTTATGCTAAACAATAACTGTGAATAGGTGTTTGACTGTTCATTTCATTCAACCGTAGGAAACTTGATCATTCATACTTACCACTTATCATGTGAGTTTCGTGGCCCCTTTTTTATACAACTCTACAATCATTTACAAACTTGGGGGAAAAGTATGCTCACCCACTTTTCATGCTATACAACATACATACAATTTACATACTTGGAGTCAACGTGTTACTGTTTTGTGAGTACTTATTTGATACATGCTTGAGTCTGCTTTGTGGTTCTTTCTTACAACCATTTAATTCTAGTGTGGGAACAGACGGATAGGTATTGGTAGTACTACTTGGGTTGACACCCCCACCCTCGTGTTGGTATACTAGTTAGTACCAACAGATGCCAGGAACGGGCCTTGGGTTAATATATTCCGACAAGATTCTGTGTGTACGTCGTTAGGTTTGGTTGTAAAGCTCTTGTCATGTGATTTTGCTTACATATAACTGTATGCATGTTATTCTGCAACAACTTTATACAACATCAATACTTATTTACTTTTAAACCTGCGAACTCACAAACAATTTTGTTGACCGTTTTGAGCATATCTTTTCAGGTGATCATGCTAGCTCAAGATCTAGGTGTGCTGCCTTAGTGGAGACCCTAGGATGCATTTTCAGGCTAAACTTGTCATTTTGAAAACTCTTGATGTCGTCTGTTTTAAATCAACAATTACTCTTTTGTTACTTGTTCCCGGGTTATGGGAAAAATACATTACAATGTTGATATCCGTATTTGTGTGATTATTTGTTGCGTATGCTTACGGCTATGTTGTCTTGAACATTGACTATGCACCACACAAGTCCCCTTTTTGTCGGGTGTCATCATAACACGCTTGTTATCATTTATTATATTGCATCTCTATCGCTTACCATGTGTTATGACGATTCCCGTCTCGTTACATCCCCGTGTTTCTACTCTGGCCCAAGTGAGCGATGCTCTTCAGAATCACCACCCCCATAGGGATGGTGGCAATGATAACGAGGACAATCGGAACCGAACTGGGAATTAAAGCAATCAGGAGACCGGGAATGGTGGTACAGCCAGTAATAAAACAAGGATTGTTAATGAGACCGGGGTTGTGAATGCTAGACGGGGATGTTTATACAACAAATTTGTGGCTTGTAAATCGAGAGAGTTTGATGGAAAAGGTGGAGCCATAGCATGACTAGATGGCTTCAAAAGATGGAGGTAGTGATTGACATCAGCGAATGCCTCGACAGTCAAAGGATCAAGTATGCCACGTGCTCACTACAGGGCAAGGCACTAACTTGGTGGAACACCCAGATTCAGGCTAGAGGAAGACAATCAGCGATGCAAATTTCGTGGGCTGAGTTCAAAGCCCTAATCACCAAGGAGTATTATCTCTCAACAAGATGCAAAAACTTGAGCATGAGTTCTAGAATCATGTTATCGTAGGGGCTGGGCACGCGGCCTACACCGATCGTTTTCACGAGCTAGCAAGAGTGGTTCCGCATCAGGTCACCCCGGAATCAAAAGGATAGAGAGGTATATTTGGGGACTTGCGCCTCAAATCCGGGCAATGGTAACCGCAGCTGCTTCTCCTACTATCCAGAGTGCAATTCTGAAGGCTGGCGCTCTAACTGATGAGATGGTGAGAACAGGGGTATTGGGCAGGGGAGCAGAGAAAAGGAAAGATGTTAGGCACACAAGTTGGTCGAGTGCCAAGAAATTTGAGAAAAAGGCCAACACAACCAGAAATTTTGTGGCCGTGTCCCAGGGCAGGCGAGACTATGTGGGTCCGCACCCCAAATGTGATAGGTGCAACTTTCATCATCCCCCAGCTATGCCGTGCCGGGAGTGCGCGAACTATAGACGCCCAGGGCAATTATCAAGAGATAGCAGAACAACGCCGAATATGGTCGCACCAGTCAACGCGGTTAACCCCGTCGAGAATGCCAGGGGCTGTTACAAGTGGGGAAGCCCTGATCACTACAGAAACATGTGCCCCAAAATGAATCCGGCACCGGGTCAACAAGGGAAAAACCATCAACATGCGTTGGCTATAGTTGGAAATCAAGGCCCGACAAACCAAGGGAATTCAGCTCGGGGACGCGCTTTTGTCATTGGAGCCAACGATGCCCGTCAGGACCCGAATGTTGTCACGGGTACGCACATACTCAATAATCACTTTGCATCTATACTATTTGACACTAGAGCACACAATAGCTTTATTTCTTCTGAGTTTGTGCAATTACTTGATTTGAGTCCTAGTAGGCTAGAAACGAACTACTCTGTAGAAATGGCCAATGGTAGGTTTTTTCAGGCCGACAAGATTATTAGAAGGTGCTCGATAATATTGAGGAACCACGCCTTCGATATAGACTTCATCCCTTTTGAGTTAGGAAGTTTTGACGTGATTATGGGAATGGATTGGTTGTCAAAACACGAAGCTGAGATTTTCTGTCAGGACAAGGTAGTACAAATCCCTATGTCAGACGGAGGAGTACTCAGAATTCAATGAGAATGACCAGGAAGAAACTTAAAGCTTATTTCTTGCATGAAAGCACGCCGGAGTTTACGAAAATAGTGCTACGCTTTTCTTGCTCATGTGGTGGAAAAGAAAGTAGAGGAGCAGAATTTGGTAGAAATCCCTGTAGTGCAGGATTACCCAGATGTATTTCCTGATGACTTGTCTGGTTTGCCTCCTCCATGGCTGGTGGAATTCCGTATTGAGTTGCCTGGAGCTACACCGGTAGCAAAGACACCGTATCGATTAGCACCATCTGAAATGCAAGAGTTATCTAGTAAGTTACAGGAACTACTGGAGAAGGGTTTTATTCGGCGGAGTCACTCGCCTTGGGGAGCACCGGTGTTATTTGTGAAAAAGAAGGATGGTTTGTTCCGTATGTGCATCGAATACCGTGAATTGAACAAGTTAACTGTGAAGAATCGGTATCCTCTCCGCAGGATCGACGACCTGTTTGATCAGTTACAAGGAGCTTCATATTTTTCCAAGACCAACCTTCGATTTGGATATCATCAACTAAGGGTTTTCGAGAAGGACATACCGAAGACAGCGTTTAGAACTCGTTATGGGCACTATGAGTTCTTGGTCATGCCGTTCGGATTGACTAACGCACCAGCTGTGTTTATAGACATAATGAATCAGGTGTCTAAACCTTACTTGGATAAGTTTGTGATCGTATTCATATACGTCATACTTATCTACTCCCTATCGAAAGAGGATCATGAAAAACACCTTCGGGCAATACTGGAACTGTTAAGGGAAGAGAAACTTTTCGCCAAGTTCTCGAAGTGTGAATTCTGGCTGCGAGAAGTGATGTTTTGGGTCATGTGGTAAACAAGGACAGGATTCATGTAGATCCGGCAAGATCGAAGCGGTGAAGAAATGGGATACGCCCTAGACGCCTTTAGAGATACGACAATTCTTAGGATTGGCCGGATACTATTGTCGTTTCATCGCGAACTTTTCAAAGATCGCTCAACCATTGACATTGTTGACTCAGAATGACAAGAAGTTTGATTGGGGACATGCACAAGAACAAGCGTTCCAAATGCTGAAAGATAAGCTGTGTGATGCACCGATATTGTCCCTCCCAGACGGAACTACTGATTTTGTGGTATACAGCGATGCTTCGCATCAAGGGTTGGGATGTGTACTAATGTAGAAGGATAAGGTGATTGCCTCTGCTTCGTAATAACTTAAGGTGCACGAAAAGAACTACACAACTCATGATTTAGAGTTGGGCGCTGTAGTATTCACACTCAAAATATGGAGGCATTACCTGTATGGAACCAAATGCATCATCTACACATATCATAAAAGCCTTCAACATATCCTGGATCAGAAGGAACTCAATATGCGACAGCGACGCTCGGTAGAGCTTCTTAGTGACTACGATTGTGAAATCCGGTATCATCCGGGGAAAGCTAACGTGGTGGCTGATGCTCTAAGTCGCAAAGAACACGTGAAACCACTACGTGCTCGAGCTTTGGAATGACCATTCAAACGAATTTGAAAGCTCAGATCCAAATTGCATAAAGTGAGGCGTTGAAAGAAGAAAACCTTGCGGGAGAAGAATTCCGAGGGTTGGATAAACAACTAATGTGCAAGGACGATGGTCTACAGTACTTCATGGACCGTATATGGGTACCCAAATGGGGAGGTGTACGTACCTTGGTCATGGATGAAGCACACAAGACTAGATATTCTATTCATCCTGGTGTAGACAAGATGTACCATGATCTCAAGGATATGTATTGGTGGCCATGCATGAAGAAAGACATTGCCATGTACGTCAGCAGATGCTTGACATGCTCAAAAGTTAAAGCTGAACATCAGAAACCATCGCGACTGTTACAGCAGCCTGGGATTCCCGAGTGGAAATGGGAGAACATAGCTATGGATTTCATTACCAAACTCCCTCGAGCGGGCAACGGGCATGACTCAATATGGGTCGTGGTGGATCGAATCGCGAAATCAGCACATTTATTGCCAATCCGAGAAGACTACAAATGGAAAAGTTGGCGAGATTATACATAAAAGAGGTCGTGACTAGACACGGAGTGCCGGTGTCAATCATATCCGACCGTGACGACCGATTCACTTCACGATTTTGGCAGACACTACAGAAAGCGATGGGCACTCGATTAGACATGAGTATCGCCTATCACCCTCAGACAGATAGCCAAAGTGAACGAACTATACAGACGCTAGAAGACATGTTGAGGGCGTGTGTAATCGACTTTGGTGGTAGTTGGGACACTCGTTTACCATTGATTGAGTTCTCTTACAACAACAGCTACAATACGAGCATTGGATGTGCTCCATTTGAAGCTTTGTATGGAAGAAAATGCAGATCACCCATTTGTTAGGCCAAGGTTGGCGAAAGTCAGTTAACAGGCCCAGAGATCATTCAGGAAAGAACCAACAAGATCTTCCAAATCAAAGATAGACTGAAAGCCGCAAGAGACCGCCAAAAGAGCTATGCCGACATCTGTCAGAAGCCTCTAGAATTCAATGTTGGGGATCAAGTGTTACTCAAAGTCTCCCTTGGAAAGGAATAGTTCGGTTTGGAAAGAAAGGGAAGTTAGCCCCAAGATACGTTGGACCATTCGAGATTACATAAAGAATTGGTCCAGTCGCTTACCAATTAAGGTTACCACAAAAACTCCACGGTGTGCATGATACTTTCCATGTGTCGAACCTCAAGAAGTGTTTGGCTGACGAATCACTTCACGTATCGATTAAGGATATCAAAATCGATGAAAAGCTTCATTTTATTGAGGAACCCATTGAGATCATGGATCGAGAGGTCAAACAGTTGAAGTGTAGTAGAATACCAATTGTTCATGTGAGATGGAATTCAAAACGAGGGCTAGAGTTTACATGGGAACGGGAATACCAAATGAAACTTAAATACCCACACCTATTCATGGATGACACTCTTGGACCCAACTCCAGCTGAATTTCAGGACGAAATTCTCTCAACTGGGGGATATTGTGACATCCGTCACTTTAAGGTCCGTCAAACAACATAATTAACCATCAATATTTTCTTAATTATTCTTCCTCTTCTTCATGAACTCCTGTTATAGAAAACATATTTGCTTTATTACCCTTGTGCTTGTACTTCTTTCGTGAACGTGTGCTAAACCTAAACCTTTTATAAATTTCATCACCATTATCACTAAATATATCATCTTTAATTATAACCATTGTCATTAATAAAACCATTTTAGGTTATTAATTACCATTAAACACACTTTTAACATTAATATAACAAACACGCTTAAAGTCGTTTTCAACCGAAACAAACTTTGGAAACTCGGTGGCTAAGTGCAGGGACTAAATGTGCCATTTTGCAAAATTGGGATGGGTATAAAAACCCCATTCCCAGCCATTTTCTTCATCTTCTCCAATTCTTCTTCACTTTCTTCTTCATCACCTATCTTCTTCACTCTTGCACCAAAAACACCCATTTGGTCTCGTTTTCTTCGTCTAGGCTTCATCTACAACCTAGTCTACTCCATCCTTGCAGGTAGACGACCTTGGTTGTCCATTTCTTGCTCGTTTTACTGCTGTCCATTTCTAGGGTTTAGGGTGTTCGGGTCAACTCGAACACAAGAGATCGTGTGGGTAAGTGTGGTGTCTTTCTGTGTGTGCTTCTTGTTCGTGTGTGTTTGTTGTGTGATTCTGGAAGTCCTTGTTGTGTAAAACCCGTGCTCGGGGCAGCCGAAGGCTGCTCTGCACTTTAGTAGTCACGAACCAACAATTCAGGCGACTGGGTCTGTCATGCGACTGAGTCGTACGACTGGGTGAGTCGTGCGACTGAGTCATGCGACTGGGTCATTCGGGCGACTGAGTCGTGCGACTGGGAATGTCATGCAACTGAGCCGTGCGATCGTGTGTTGTGTGCCATTGAGTCAATGCGGATGAATGTGGTTTGAGATTGAGTCCTACGACCGAATGAATGCATGCGACTGTGCGTGTATCGCACGACTGAAGGCCAATCGTACGAATGGAGGTTCAGTCATACGAATGAAGCTGAATAGTATGAATGAAGGTTGATTCATGTGTATGGAGTTTAAGTCATGTGATTGGGTGTTGTGTGGTACGACTGAATGTCAGTTGTACTAATGAAGGTTCAATCATGCCAATGAAGTTGATTCGTACGATTGAAGGTTGATTCGTATGAATGGAGTGTTGAGTCGAGCGTCTGGTCCTATTGTGTAACTGATGATGTGTGTGTGAATTTCCCTCCTGAATGTCTTGCGATGATAGGGTAACATCTGTAAAAGTGTCATTGCTTGACCACAAAGACTAAAGTCAACACTATCAACATGCACATACTATTTCAATTTAAATCAACCTAACATTTTACAATTATCGACAACCCATTTGGGACTTCAAATATTTAACAAGTACTATCTTTTATAACAATATTTATACAAATTTCATTGGCAATGACGACTACTCCTAGTACTTGGATCAACATAAGATCCAATACGTGTGTCTGATTGTGTGTGTTAACCACGACCGAGTCGAAATAACCCAAACCGACCAAACATTACTACTTGCTCTATACATATCATTTATGCTAAACAATAACTATCAATAGGTGTTTGACTGTTCATTGCATTCAGCCGTTGGAAACTTGATCACTCATACTTACCACTTAACATGTGAGTTTCGTGGCCCCTTTTTATGTTTATACAACTCTTTAATCATTTTCAAACTTGGGGGAAAGTTATGCTCACCCACTTTTCATGCTATACAACGTACATACAATTTACATACTTGTAATCAACGTGTTACTGATTTGTGAGTACTTATCTGATACATGCTTGAGTCTGCTTTATCGTTCTTTCTTACAACCATTTAATTCCAGTGTGGGAACCGACGGATAGGTATTTGTAGTACTACTTGGGTTGACACACCCACCCTCGTGTTGGTATACTAGTTAGTACCAACAGATGCCAGGAACGGGCCTTGGGTGAATATATTCCGACAAGATTCTTTGTGTACATTGTTAGTTTGGATGTAAAGCTATTGTCATGTGATTTTGCTTACTGATAACTGTATGCACGGTATTCTGCAACAACTTTATACAACATCAATACTTATTTACTTTTAAACCTACGAGCTCACCAACAATTTTGTTGACCATTTTGAGCATATCTTTTCAGGTGGTCATGCTAGCTGATGATCTAGGTGTGCTGCCTTAGTGGAGACCCTAGGATGCATTTTCGGGCTAAACTTGTCATTTTGAAAACTCTTGATGTACTCTGTTTTAAATCAACAATTACTCTTTTGTTACTTGTTCCCGGGTTATGGGAAAAATACATTACAATGTTGATATCCGTATTTGTGTGATCATTTGGTTGCGTATGCTTATGGCCATGTTGTCGTGAACATTGACTATACACGACACAAGTCCCCTTGTTGTCGGGTGTCATCATGACACGCTTGTTATCATTTATTATAATGCATCTCTATCGCTTACCATGTGTTATGACAATTCCCGTCTCGTTACATCCCCGTGTTTCCGCTCTTAGCGGGGGTCTAACATTATGAAGGTGATAGAACAGACAACTTAGGACACACATGTTTTTAGAAATAATATGATTAACTTTTAAGAAAACCTACTCAAAGTTAATCATCCCAATGGCTGATATAAGATATTTGAATCTTTGTTCATAAAAAGCTTTGGTGAACAGATCAACATATCGTTCATTGGTGTTAACCTTGACTAGTTTTATTAATCCCTTTTCAAAGTTATCTCTAATTAAATGATACCTGATATTCATGTGCTTTTTCCTTGAATGTTGCATAGGATTTTCTATGATTGACATAACATTGTTGTTGTCTATATGGATGGGACCCTTAAAGTTTATTTGATAGTCAAGCATCTGATTTTGAATCCAGAGTACTTGAGCATAGTAGTTTGCAGCGGCAATGTATTTAGCTTCAGCATTTGATGTAGAGATGTTGCACCCTGAAAGGATCATACATGTCAATTCAATGGGTGATTTGATGATTGCTTTGATGGAATACCACAAGTCCAAGAAGAAATGTGGATGAAGATCCTGCTCAAGAAAAACCAAGTCTTGTCTTCCGCATTTGTCAATGCGGAAGACATAAAACAAATACGGAGAGTGTATTTGTTCTTCCGCATTGACAAATACAGAAGACCAAGTATTAATACGGACAAGATTTTGCTCATCCGCATTAATGCAGAAAAGACCAAGTAGTTCGCTTTTTTGCTCAAAAAGTAGTTTTCTTAGAATTCGAAAATCTTTGAAAAGTAAATTGTGTTCGGAAGTTTTAATGAAAAAGTTTCCGAAGCCAAAATGACTTCGGAAGAATAACCTGAGAGTTTTTGAAAATTTTGTTTCAGAAGAATATTAAGACTTAAAAGTGTTATTCAATTAAGAATAATGTTTCCGAGAGTTAATTTGCTTTGAAAGAAAATTGCCCTTGAAAACATGTTAGTGCATAAGAGAAACTTTTAAGCTTCGAAAGAGATTTTAGAAATTTTTTTCCAAGGTAAATTACTTAGGCAGATATTTGTTTTAAAGGCATAAGTTTTTTCCAAAGATAAAACTATATCTTGAAAAAGACCAAGATTTACAAAAAGTCTAAGGAAAGTTCTTTTAACAAATTTTTTTATCCAGAGAAAACAAGAGCTTATGAAGGTGATAGAATAGACAACTTAGGACACACAAGTTTTTAGATCAACATATTTGAATCTTTGTTCATCAAAAGCTTGGTGAACAGATAAACATATTGTTCATTTGTGTTAACCTTGACTAGTTTGATTAATCCCTTTTCAAAGTTATCTCTAATTAAATGATACCTGATATTCATGTGCTTTGTCCTTGATGTTGAATAGGATTTTCTATGACTGACATAACATTGTTGTCATCTATTTGGATGGCACCCTTAAAGTTTAATCGATAGTCAAGCATTTGATTTTGAATCCAGAGTACTTGAGCAAAGTAGTTTGCAGCAGCAATGTTTTTAGCTTTAGCAGTTGATGCAGAGATGTTGCACCGTCAAAGGATCATACATGCCAATTCAATTGATGAATTGATGATTGCTTTAATGGAATACCACAAGTCCAAGAAGAAATATGGATGAATATCTTGTTCAAGAAAAACCAAGTCTTGTCTTCCGCATTTGTCAATGCGGAAGACATAAAACAAATACGGACAAGTATTTGTTCTTCCGCATTGACAAATACAGAAGACCAAGTATTAATGCGGACAAGACTTTGCTCATCCACATTATTGTGGAAAAGACCAAGTAGTTTGCTTTTTTGCTCAAAAAGTAGTTTTCTTAGAATTCGAAAATCTTTGAAAAGTAAATTGTGTCCGTTAGTTTTAATGAAAAACTTTCCAATGCCAAAATGACTTCGGAAGAATAACCTGAGAGTTTTTGAAAATTTTGTTTCAGAAGAAAATTAAGACTTAAAATTGTAATTCAATTAAGAATAATGTTTTCGAGAGTTAATTTGCTTTGAAACAAAATTGCCCTTGAAAACATGTAAGTGCATAAGAGAAACTTTTAAGCTTCGAAAGAGATTTTATAAAATTTTTTCCAAGGTAAATTACTTAGGCAGATATTTGTTTTGAAAGCATTAGTTTTTTCCAAAGATAAAACTATATCTTGTGAAGTAAAAAGACCAAGATTTACAAAAAGTATAAGGAAAGTTTTTCTAATAAATTTTTTTATCCAGAGAAAACAAGAGCTTATGAAGGTGATAGAATAGACAACTTAGGACACACAAGTTTTAGAAATAATATGATTAACTTTTAAGAAAAGCTACTCAAAGTTAATCATCCTAATGGTTGATATAAGTTATTTGAATCTTTATTCATCAAAAGCTTTGGTGAACAGATCAACATATTGTTCATTTGTGTTAACCTTGACTAGTTTGATTAATCCCTTTTCAAAGTTATCTCTAATTAAATGATACCTGATATTCATGTGCTTTGTCCTTGATGTTGAATAGGATTTTCTATGATTGACATAACATTGTTGTCATCTATATGGATGGCACCCTTAAAGTTTAATCGATAGTCAAGCATTTTATTTTGAATCTAGAGTACTTGAGCAAAGTAGTTTCCAGCAGCAATGTATTTAGCTTTAGCAGTTGATGCAAAGATGTTGCACCGTGAAAGAATCATACATGCCAATTCAATTGATGAATTGATGATTGCTTTAATGGAATACCACAAGTCCAAGAAGAAATGTGGATGAAGATCTTGTCCAAGAAAAACCAAGTCTTGTCTTCCGCATTTGTCAATGCGGAAGACATAAAACAAATACGGACAAGTATTTGGTCTTCCGCATTGACAAATACAGAAGACCAAGTATTAATGCGGACCAGACATTGCTCATCCACATTATTGTGGAAAAGACCAAGTAGTTTGCTTTTTTGCTCAAAAATTAGTTTTCTTAGAATTCGAAAATCTTTCAAAAGTAAATTGTGTTTGGAAGTTTTATTGAAAAAGTTTACGAACCCAAAATGACTTCGGAAGAATAACCTGAGAGTTTTGGAAAATTTTGTTTCGGAAGAAAATTAAGACTTAAAAGTTTTATTCAATTAAGAATAATGCTTCCGAGAGTTAATTTGCTTTGGAAAAAATCGCCCTTGAAAACATGTTAGTGCATAGGAGAAACTTTTAAGCATCGAAAGAGATTTCAGAAATTTCTTCCGAAGGTAATTAGTTAGGCAAATATCTGTTTTGAAGGCATAAGTTTCTTCCGAAGATAAAACTATATCTTGTGAAGGAAAAAGGCCAAGATTTACAAAAAGTCTAAGGAAAGTTCTTCTAACAAATTTTTTTATCCAGAGAAAACAAGAGCTTATGAAGGTGATAGAATAGACAACTTAGGACACACAAGTTTTAGAAATAATATGATTAACTTTTAAGAAAAGCTACTCAAAGTTAATCATCCCAATGGTTGATATAAGATATTTGAATCTTTGTTCATCAAAAGCTTTGGTGAACAGATCACATATTGTTCATTTGTGTTAACCTTGACTAGTTTGATTAATCCCTTTACATAGTTATCTCTAATTAAATGATACCTGATATTGAAGTGCTTTGTCCTTGATGTTGAATAAGATTTTCTATGATTGACATAACATTGTTGTCGTCTATATGGATGGCACCCTTAAAGTTTAATCGATAGTCAAGCATTTGATTTTGAATCCAGAGTACTTGAGCGAAGTAGTTTGCAGCAGCAATGTTTTTAGCTTTAGCAGTTGATTCAGAGATGTTGCACACTGAAAGGATCATACATGCCAATTCAATTGATGAATTGATGATTGCCTTAATAGAATACCACAAGTCCAAGAAGAAATGTGGATGAAGATCTTGTTCAAGAAAAACCAAGTCTTGACTTCCGCATTTGTCAATGCGGAAGACATAAAACCAATACGGACAAGTAATTGTTCTTCTGCATTGACAAATGCAGAAGACCAAGTATTAATGCCGACAAGACTTTGCTCATCCGCATTAATGCAGGAAAGACCAAGTAGTTTGCTTTTTTGCTCAAAAAGTAGTTTTCTTAGCTTTCGAAAATCTTTGAAAAGTAAATTGTGTCCGAATGTTTTAATGAAAAACTTTCCAAAGCCAAAATGACTTCGGAAGAATAACCTGAGAGTTTTTCAAAATTTTGTTTCAGAAGAAAATTAAGACTTAAAAGTGTTATTCAATAAGAATAATGCTTCCGAGAGTTAATTTGCTTTGAAAGAAAATTGCCCTTGAAAACATGTTAGTGCATAAGAGAAACTTTTAAGCTTCGAAAGAGATTTTAGATATTTTTTTCCAAGGTAAATTACTTAGGCAGATATTTCTTTTGAAGGCATAAGTTTTTTCCAAGATAAAACTATATCTTGTGAAGGAAAAAGACCAAGATTTACAAAATGTCGAAGGAAAGTTCTTCTAATAAATTTTTTTATCTAGAGAAAACAAGAGCTTATGAAGGTGATAGAATAGACAACTTAGGACACACAGGTTTATATAAATAATTTGATTAACTTTAAAGAAAAAGCTACTCAAAGTTAATCATCCCAATGGCTTATATAAGATATTTGAATCTTTGTTCATCAAAAACTTTGGTGAACAGATCAACATATTGTTAATTTGTGTTAACTTTGACTAGTTTGATTAATCCCTTTTCAAAGTTATCTCTAATTAAATGATACTTGATATTCATGTGCTTTGTCCTTGAGTGTTGCATAGGATTTTCTATGATTGACATAACATTGTTGTTATCTATATGTATGGGACCCTTAAAGTTTAATCGATAGTCAAGCATCTGATTTTGAATCCAGAGTACTTGAGCACAGTAATTTGCAGCAGCAATGTATTTAGCTTCAGCAGTTGATGCAGAGCTGTTACACCTTGAAAGGATCATACATGCCAATTCAATGGGTGATTTGATGATCGCTTTGATGGAATCCCACTAGTCCAAGAAGAAATGTGGATGAAGATCATGCTCAAGAAAAACCAAGTATTCAATGGGTGATTTGATGATCGCTTTGATGGAATCCCACTAGTCCAAGAAGAAATGTGGATGAAGATCCTGCTCATGAAAAACCAAGTCTTGTCTTGTGCATTTGTCAATGCGGAAGACATAAAACAAATACGGATAAGTATTTATTCTTCCGCATTGACAAATGCAGAAGACCAAGTATTAATGCAGACAAGACTTTGCTCATCCGCATTAATGTGGAAAAGACCAAGTAGTTTGCTTTTTTGCTCAAAAAGTAGTTTTCTTAGAATTCGAAAACCTTTCAAGGTAAATCATGTTTGAAACTTTTAATGAAAACGTTTCCGAAGCCAAAATGACTTCGGAAGAATAACCTGAGAGTTTTTGAAGATTTTGTTCTGGAAGAAAATTAAGACTTAAAAGTGTTATTCAATTAAGAATAATGCTTCCAAGAGTTAATTTGCTTTGAAAGAAAATTGCCCTTGAAAACATGTTAGTGCATAAGAGAAACTTTTAAGCTTCAAAAGAGATTTCAAAAATTTCTTCCGAAGGTAAATTACTTAGGCAGATATTTGTTTTTAAGGCATAAGTTTCTTCCAAAGATAAAACCATATCTTGTGAAGGAAAAAGACCAAGATTTACAAAAAAGTCTAAGGAAAGTTCTTCTAATAAATTTTTTTATCAAGAGAAAACAAGAGCTTATGTAGGTGATAGAATAGACAACTTAGGACACACGGGTTTTTAGAAATAATATGATTAAATTTTAAGAAAAGCTACTCAAAGTTAATCATCCTAATGGCTGATATAAGATATTTGAATCTTTGTTCATCAAAAGCTTTGGTGAACAGATCAACATATTGTTCATTGTGTTCATCAAAAGCTTTGTTTGATTAATACCTTTTTGAAAGTTATCTCTAATTAAATGATACCTGATATTCATATGCTTTGTCCTTGAGTGTTGCATAGGATTTTCGATGATTGACATAACATTGTTGTTGTCTATATGGATGTGACCCTTAAAGTTTAATCGATAGTCAATCATCTAATTTTGAATCCAGAGTAGTTGAGCACAGTAGTTTGCAGCAGCAATGTTTTTAGCTTTAGCAGTTGATGCAGAGATGTTGCAGCCTGAAAGGATCATACATGCCAATTCAATGGGTGATTTGATGATTGCTTTGATGGAAGCCATATGTCGAAGAAGAAATGTGGATGAAGATCCTACTCAAGAAAAACCAAGTCTTGTCTTCCGCATTTATCAACGTGGAAGACATAAAACAAATATGGACAAGTATTTGTTCTTCCGCATTGACCAATGCGGAAGACCAAGTATCCGGACAAGACTTTGCTCATCTGCATTTTGATAAATGAGGATGACCGAACAAATGCGCATAAGTATTTGTTCATCCGCATTAACCAATACGGATGACCAACATACTAATGCGAATGATCAAGTGAAGAAATGCTGATCAAGTCAACTCATCCGCATTTGCCAGTGCGGATGAACAAACAAAGATGTAGATCAAGACTTAGACTAGTACTAATGTAATAGGTCAGGGGTAGTTTAGCCATTTTGTAAAAGGCATCTTGTCTGCCTATAAATAGAATAGATAACCTCGTACATTAGGCGACGACTGATAGATATAGAGAATTTTTGTTGTCATTTTTTTTCTGTAATCAATCAACTTTCATATATATATAATACAAAAGCATTTATGAGTATATTTCTTGCATTGAATGTTCTTTGATTGTTTGTTTTAGCCATTCAATCATTGACTTGATTACCATATTCGATTCTTAGTAAGAATCTCAATCTTACTTACCCAGTCAAGAGACATAGGATTATTTCTAGCATTGCTATGAGATAACCCATCCACGAAGAAATTGACAACTCTAGTTGTAGACTTTGTAGTCATATTGCAGTCATAATAATCACTATCTATATATGCATACAGATTGAAGTCAGAGTTCTTCGGATACCACATGCCAAGTGTTGAGGCACCTTTGAGGTAACTTAGAATTTTTTTGGTAGTGATAAGACGTGATATCTTGGGGCTGGCTTGATATCTTGCACAAATACATGTGGCAAACATGACATCAGGCCTGCTAGCTGTAAGATACATGAGAGACCCAATCATGGCCTTGTAAAGGTATTCATCCACACACTCCCTCTCAAGATCAGTTCCAAGAGAGTTGTTTCTTGCTATGGGTGTCTTAGCAATCTTACAATCAGTCATATTGAATCTCTTGAGAGCCTTAGATTAATTAATCCAAAGATGATGTTATCTACATATACTTGAACTAGCATCAAGTCATTTCCTTGTCCTTTGATGAAGAGAGTTCCATTTATAGTACCTCTTATGTATCCATGCTTGTAGAGAAACTGAGATAGAGTCTCATACCACTTTTTTGGTGCTTGGTGCATCCCATAAAGAGCTTTATCAAGCTTGCAAACATAATCAGGATGATCAAGATCTGCAAAAACTAGGTGGTTGTTTGAGATACACCTCTTCATCTATTTCACCATAGAGAAAAGCACACTTGACATCAACTTGATAGACCTTGATGTTTTTTGATGCAGCAAAAGCCAGAATACCCTGACAAATTCTAGTCTTGCTAGAGGAGCAAAGACCTCAGTGTAGTCAATTCCTTCTTCTTGTGTGTACCCTTGAACAACTAGTTTAGGTTTACTCTTAATTATAATTTCTCTATCATCTTTCTTATTCCTGAACACCTATTTGGTTCCTATAGTAGTCTTCCTATGAGGAAGAGGACATAGATTCCAAACCTTTTGCCTTTTGAATTGAAGCGGCTCCTCTTGCATAGCTTCAACCCAACTACCATCCTTTAGAGCCTCATTAATCTTTATGGGCTCTATCTGAGATAAGAAACCAAAGTGAAGACAAGCATTTGTTTAATGGGTTGTCCTTTTGTTCTTACACCTGTGTCAACATCTCCAATGATTTTTGTGGTGGGATAAGACTTGTGGATCCTTAGCCGAAGGATCACAGCAACTTGCTGAGAGAGATCTAAATGAGAGAAATTTAGATCTGGCATAGATATTTCTCCCACCATATCATCACACTTATCAAGAGAGACTTGATCCTAATGGTGTGTGGCATCATTGATGGTGTCTTCTATGGAGTGGTTGTCAGCATCAAGAAATTCTTGATCACTATCACCACCACCATTTTCTTCTACAATTAAGGCTTCTTTATCTAGTTGTGGAGCCTTTAAGCTGGAATTTGAAGGCATCTCAGATGTATCAGCTGGATTTGTCATTGATGTGCTGATAGAAACTTTATTAGCAGCATTAATTACAACTAGAGTTGAAGATGGGTTGCTTGAAGGTCTTCTTAACTCAAATCTTGGATCAGGATCATATGTAGGTAGTATGTTTGTAGCTCTCGAAACATGGTCACAAGATTTGCTAAAATAGTTGGTAAGTAAATCAAGTTCAAACAGCCAATGCGGACCAAAACCTTTCACACTAGGAGTGTGCTCATTGAATGTCACATTGACTGACTCTTCAACTACTCTAGTTCTGAGATTGTATACTCTATAAGCCTTAGCTTGGGAAGAGTATCCAATGAAGTGTCCATCATCTGATTTCTCAGCAAGCTTGGCAATTTGATCTTTGATATTCAAGATGGTGCAAGGGCATCCAAATGACGTGAAAAAACCAATGAAAGGTTTCCTTTTGTGCCAAAGTTCATAAGGAGTCTTAACATGAGTCTTAACCACTAAAACTCTGTTTTGCACAATGCAAGCTGTGTTGACTACCTCAGCCTAGAAGGTGATGCGTAGTTTACATTCGGACATCATAGTTCTTGCAGCTTTAGTAAGTGTCCTATTTCTCCTCTTAGCAATACCATTTTGCTGAGGAGTCCTTAGAACACTATATTGCCTTGTAATACCCTTTTCATCACAAAATGTATCACGAATTTGGTTCTTAAATTCTATTCCTTGATCACATCTTATGCTTTTGACCTTGTGATCACTTTGATAGTAAATCTTTAGTAATGAATTTTTTTTGAATCTTAGGAGAAGATTCACTTGGTTCCAAGGAAGAAGACCCAAGTGAATCTTGTAAAGTCATCTGTGATCACTAAACAATAAGACGTCCTTCCTAGACACATTACACTGGTGGAGCCAAGAGATCCATATGTAACGAGTGTAGGGGAGTAATGATGGAGTTTATTTCCCATGGTTTGTGAGATACCTTGTGTTGTTTCCCTTTCAGGCATGCTACACAATCGTCATAACTTTTAAACTCTTTCTTTGGCATTCTAGTTACCAAATCATTATTAATCAGTTTGTTCATGTTTTTAAACTTTACATGGCACATTCTTTTATGCCAAAGAAAAGACTTATTACTATTTGATTTAGATAGAAAGCATGAAACTTCTCCGGAGGGAGATATTTCTTGCAAATCCATCTTGTACATTTTCCCTCTACTAGGGGCTCTGAGTAGGATATGCTCATGACGAATGACCACCCTGGGCTTGAGAACAATGAACTCATGCTCAGTAAAGAGCATGTTATGAATCTCATTACAAAATTAAGATACACTCAGAATATTCTATCCAAGCTCCTTGACAAAGTTTACCTTCTTAATATTGAGCTTACCATTTATGACCTTGCCCCTTCAAGAAATGTAACCACCTTCATCTTCTCCAAAATCAACTAGGCCTCCATCAATTCTTTTAAATTTTTGGAGCAGTGACCTATTGCGTGTCATGTGCCTGGAACAACCACTATCAATGATCCAGACACATTTTGTTTGTCTTGAGTTGTTCCTACACAAAGAAAATGATTAGCTACATTTGGAAACCCAGGCCTTATTGGTATTTGGCACATCAAAAGAAGTACAAGGTAATGAAATAGTAATAGATCTTATAGTTTTGCTTTTAGGATTTATTATTGTTGTTGATGGAGAACTCTCTATCATTTGGTCTTTCATTGTCTTCTGCACCACCTTTGGAAGGTTGAACTTGACCTTCAAAGCTTCGGAAGCTTTTGTGGCTTCAGAATTTTTTATGACTACATCTTTGGAAGATCCTGCTAGGACTATAGCAGACTTCAGTATTTTGGAAGTATTCCTTTCTTCTGAGATCATATTTTCTTCTGAAGGCAATTTTCCACTTGCCTTCTTCTTTATTTTGGAGCTTCCGAAGGAAACAGATTTTCCTTCCGAAGCTTTCTTCTTCTTCTCCAGACTCTTAGAAGTTTATTTCTTGTGATATGGAGAGTACTCTTTGGATTGTAGATACAATCATTAGCAAGATGAGAGATACTCTTACACATAACACAGTCCATTTTCTTCCTTCTAGGAATCTTCTTCAGAGAACAAGGTTGAACATTGTTAGAGCATATATTGTCATATATAGTGTTTCTGTCGCTTGTCGAATAATCTAAGCTTAATGATATACACCTGATATGTTGTAAACACAAGAAACTAGGTCATTCACAGGAGCATATGCAAATAAGACTCAGTCGTATGACTAAGCCATGCTATGGACTTGTCGTGCGACTGAGAGATGTGATTGGGACATTCATAAGACTGAACCATAAGTATGGCCCAGTCATACGATTGAACAATACGCATGGTCCAGTCTTACGATTGAACCATAAGCATGGTCCAATCGCATAAATGGGCCCAGTCGCATCTAATATGGACCGAGGCCTATGTATACTAGTTTCAATGTGTAGAGAGATTAAGGGTTTTGAGATGAGTCTGCCCGGGGCCTAGGGCTGCCGGAACGAGCTTGAAATTGTTAGGTTTTTATCAATGAAACCATTTACTTATAGTTCGTGTTATTGATTGTCTCTTGGTTTTTGCTGTTGTTTATCCTCCGTCAAGAACACACTTGGATGTTTACCGATGCAGGGACTTCACAAGTGGTATAAGAGCTAACGCTCTTGATTTATGTGTGATTCAATCCATTTTGATATAAAAATTGTGTTATTCACGCAAAAACACAATCTTTTTGTGTCAAACATTGTTTTGGACGTCTCCAGGTTGTAAAGTTAATGTTTTTCCGGCAAACGGCAATTAGTGTTCTTGAGAAATTCGTGTTTTTTAATCAAAATACCTTCAACTTTCAAATTCTCAAGATTTAGCAGCTTTAGTCACATGATTGACTCAATCGCACGACTAAATACATACGCATCCCTCATACGCATGATTGGACTCATTCGTACATCCATTCATAGGATTGAACGGTCTATTCGCACTGTTCATCCGTACCTGTCCATTCACACGATTGATTCATTCGCATTGGTTCATTCGCATGTTTGAGCCATTCACATTGTTCAATCGCACACCTTCATTCGCACAAGTAAAATAGTTTGTTCTAAAGTTTAAAGTTGATGGTAATGGAGGATCAATATTCAGTGTTCACCATAGAAAGGGACTACAGGATTCAAAATCTGTTGCCTCTAGAAAATGAAGTAGGAAATCATAACAAGCCCCCTAAGCTTATAATGTTAGATGATTACCCATAATGGAAGAAAACATTTGAGACTTACTTAAATGGAGTAGATCCTAATCTGTGGGAGTCGATAGGGATAGGATATAGTATGCCTGTAGGTGTAGATGGAGTCAAACTCACCTTAAGCGGTATGACTGACAGACAAAAGGTAAAGTACAATACAGAGAAGAAAGTATATGCGTTGCTGACTCAGTCAATTCCGAACGACATCTTCCATCAATTTTTTGAGAACAAGCAAGCTAAGAAGCTGTGGGATGCATTGGAAAAGAGGTATGAGGAAATGCATCGTTAAAAGCTCTGAAGGAGAGCTTGGATGATGTCATTGATCGATTCTATCACCTGATGATTGAGCTGCACACTCATGGAGTCACTACGTCTATGGAAGACAAAGTTTAAAATTTTGCAGCTGGGTTGCTGGAGAAATGGAGTTTGTTTGTTTCCAACCATAGACAGAATGATATGCTAGCAAAGTTAGATATCAACGACTTCATGCTGAAACTGCGAGAAGAAGAGTTGAGGATGAAGTATAGGGCCCAAAAGTCTTCATATGATCAGAATCCGACACTGTACAACTCAACTCCACAAGCCAAAACGTCTGGACCACCACTTCAAACGGCATTTGTGTCGAGTTCAACTGGTCCATCACAAGCTACAACTTCAGGATCTGACACGTCAGGGTCGTCTGGTACCCAATACATAGCACCTGAAGCAAATGCTACAAAATTGAAGACAGAGAATCTTGGGAATGTGACAGTATAGGTAGCAAAGGAGCACATGGATCTCTTAGCAGCAGTTGTCCACTCCTATGATGGGCTAGTTGCTGGGAAAATTGGGAACTTCCATCTGGCAGACGAGGACTACGAGCAGGTAGATGAGACAGAGCTGGAAAGAATGGACATCATGTGGGCCTTAGCAAGTGCTGTTCGGAGAGTTAAGAAGTTTGTCAAGAAGACCAGAAAAAATTTGATTTGCCACTAAGGCACAACTTTTGGTTTTGACAAGACCAAAGTTACCTACTTCAACAGTGGGGAAAAAGGGCCCTTAATACGTGAATGTGTGAAGCCCAAGAAGACAGAAAATGGGAATCCATTCTCATCTTTCACTCGTCAGGATAAACCCATAAGCAGCCCTACTTCGTCAAGCAAGGATCCTAAAGCCTTGACTGCTCACGATGACAAAGGACAAGATTGGAGTTTCGGTTAGTGTCTCCAGGAGAATCCAACATCGCTAGTGTTGAGGATCTAGATGACGACTCAACAAGCGAAGGTGATATTGCAATGGAACTCACGATGTCAAATGTTGATGAAACTGCAACTGTAGTTGATCACCTGCCTGAAGAAGGGACAAGTCTAATAAGTCCAGAATCACCAGAACCAGAAAAGTCAAACACTGCTTTGATTGCTGATTCAACCTCACCCTATCAGGTAAGTACCACTACTCAACTTTTCAATACTCATGCTTGTTCTGATTGTAATAAATTTAGGGAAAGCATTGATATAAAATTTTCTAGGTTATTAGACCATAATGATAACTTAGTAAAGGACTTACAACTATGCACTGAAGCCAATAGAGTCTTAAATCAAAATGAGCAAAGCTATAAAGAAAAGATAGAACTCTTGAATAAACAAATTAGGGAAACTGAAGTTATAGCCTTTAACCAAGCTAATGACATTCAGTTCTATCTAAACTCCCTAGAAGAAACTAAGAAACAAAAAGCAGTTTTGGAAGTAGAAGTAAATTCATTAAAACAAAAACTGCATAGTTCTATCTGGTTACGTGTGTTGTTTCTATGTTAAAATCAAACTCGAAACCACATTCCAATCACCCCTACGAATCTTATGATGTTAATGTTGGTTCTGTTCATTAAAAATTCGTATGATTAGGGTTTTTGGCAGCCCCGGCGGCTGCAGATCTGAAAATCTGTGTGCAAACCCGTTCATGCGACTAGGCCATGCGAATGGTCCATTCATACAACTGGACCATGCTAATGGACCATTCGTATGACTAGACCAGTCGTATGTTCAGTCGTGCGACTTGACCAGTCGTATGTTCAGTCGCTCGAATAAGCCATCCGCATTGACTCATCCGTATTTGTTCCAGACCAAAAAAAGTTCAATATATACCCCATTATTCATTGGAATTCCAGAATATGTGAATGGAGTTGGAACAGGAAAGAGAGAAGAGAAGATGTCAGCAGTGGGTGCTGATTTTATGGGGTAGTTAGGAGCATCTGACTATTTATGGGCCAATCAAGTTATATCTATCCGCACAGAGAGGATTCTCATTCTTAGCAGGAATTCTTGTATAGAGAAAGTGAAGACACAGTCCGAAGGTAATGATGTGAGCTGGTTTCTGATAATGAATCTGAGTGCATGCTGATTTTGTTGAGATTGTCAGCTTTGGATTGGAACCCTCTACTTTTTGCCCAATACACCGTATGAAGACGCCAAGAGAGCACAACATGTATATATTGGGATATGCTGAATGTGATGGGGAATTTCTGCAGGTGTTAATGTTAATCAAGTTAGCCTATGTGAAGATTGAAGGAATGGAAAACTGTTCATGTCATTATCTGGAAAAATTAGTCATATGGGGAATCTTGCTGCTATGATGGTGTTCTGCAAAGTAAACGAATGCTATTGTGCCTAAATTCATTTTCAAGGATACTGTAGCAACCTGACGGATCGGCAATGTTGGCTAAAATGGTTTTTCATTTGATTCTACTAGAAACCAGAGAAAATATTGACTAAAGATTGTAGGAGGTGTTATCTACTATTTGCAAGCAACGTCCAAGGGGGAATTTATTGGAGCATATATTGTCATATATAGTGTGTCTGTCGCTTGTCGAATAGTTTAGGCTTAATTAATACACCTAATATGTTATAAACACATGAAGCTGGGTCATTCGCAGGAGCATATGCAAATGAGACTCATTCGTACGACTGACTCATGCTACCGGACCAGCCGTGCGACTGAGAGATGCGGTTGGGACATTCGTAGGACTGAACCATAAGTATGGTCCAGTCGTACGATTGAACCATACGCATGGTCCAGTCGTACGATTGAAGCATACCCATGGTCCAATCGCACGAATGGGCACAATCGCATCTAATATGGGTCGAGGCCTATATATACCAGTTTCAATGTGTAGAGAGATTAAGGGTTTTGAGAGGAGTCTGCCCGGGGCCTAGGGCTGCCGGATAAGAGGGGAGATCATGCTCGATCTCCCCTTGCCATGAGTCTTGATTCTTATGTTGGAACAAGCTTATAATCGTTAGTTTTATCAAAGAAAGAATTTAATTATAGTTCGTGTTATTGATTGTCTCTTGGTGATTGCTGTTGTTTATCCTTTTGTCAAGAACACGCTCGGATGTTTACCGATCAGCGACTTCACAAACTTGATCACTTTCAATCTCCATATCCATCTTCTCAGATGATGTGGCAGTTCTTATGGGGTTAGAACTACCTTTGGAGCTTGATGGATCATGTTGTACAGCAGTGGTGCATAATTTATCAGCCTTCTTCATGATGATGGGATGACTTAGACATTAACTAGAACTCCTGTTTTTTGAGCTCAAGTTTGTGTCCTTAGTTTTAACCACTTCGAATCTTGCATAAGCAAAGACTTGTTTCTGTGCAGATCTCTTGAGCCTTCCTTGCTTTTCCTTTGCTCTTTCTGATCAAGTCTTTCCCCTTGGACTTGGTCATTCCAACAGCTTTACTCTCCATAGAGGGATGATGAGCCTTCTTAGAACGATCTACTTCACTCCTCTCAGAGTCATTCTTCAATATCTCCTCTTCATCCTTTTCAGTCAAAGGATCTATGTGGGGAAGCTCATATTCACAAGTTCCACATCTAGGAGATCTTACAGACAAGATTGTGTGTGGAGGAGCTATCTCACAAGATCCTAGTCCCTACTTTTTCTGATAACACACTTTTGCATGCAAGTATGAGGATATCATGTTCTTGAAGGTCTCTTCTTCAAGAACATATTTTTGCCTTGGCTTTGCTCATCACAAGCTCAACTTGGCATTTGGTCAATTTAGTTATGAGATCCTTGATCTGAGTCCTATAATTTGTGTGCTCATGTTTAAGAACTGAAATGGTTTTCCCTCATCCTCTATCTTTAACTTATAATCATTTTTAGCTTTTTAAAATCAGATTTTAAGATGTTCAAGGACTAAATATCAAATCTCCTCTCTAAGTTGTAAGACCTATACCTATTAACTTTAGCAATACATTCCGGAGTGTAAAGATGTTCCAATACCTTGGCTTCATCATGGTCAGTCATCAGTGCTTGATTTGGAGATCCATCTTTCACCTGAAAGCTCTAGTCAAAGCATATTTCTTCAACAACAACTACAACTTGCTGATTTGGCTTCCATTCTAGGGAGCTCTCTCAGTGTAGTTTGGTTTAGATTGAGTCTGGCGACCATTTGTTCTTGGTGTCTTGCACTCTCTGGAAAAGTCTCCCATCTAGTTACAGTTGTAACACTTTACCTTGCTTTTATCTAGCGCAAACTTTCTACTAGCTACATTGTTAGGGAACTTCCTCCCTGTCTTTCTATAGAACTTCTTGCCTCTATGTCTGAAAAGAGCCATATGTTGATGTATCTCCATATACTCCAGAACATCTGGATAGATATAGTCCAAGTCTTTAAGGGGGAATAGAAAGTTCCTTAGGACTCATCAGCAGAGAAAAAAGCATGAGAAGAACTTGTCTCTTGGAAGGGACTTCCTTGAGTGTAGTTTTCTCTTGGAGTCCTTGGGAAGGTGATGAATGGACCCTTTTGTGACTGGTCAGGGTAGCATATAAGATGATGTTGAGGTCTATGCTATCCCCTTAAGTCACATGAATAGCTGAACCCATTTGATTGCTATAGTTCCCAGATGAATTTTTCATGTTCATCTCCATCTGGTATCCACTAAGAATACCATACAACTCGGTTAGAGTAAGAGTCTTAAGGTTCTCAGTCCTCTTGATAACAACACAATAATGTGTCCATTGTCTAGTAAGAGTGGACATGAACTTCCTTACAATGTCCTTGTTTTGAAGAGTTACTCCAACATCCATTAGAGTGTCCACAATCTCAACATACCTGAAGTATTGTTGAGTCATGGCTCACCTAATTTAATGGCGAAGTTTTCAAACTGCTACTTGAGGAGATCTTTCTTTTTCTCCTTGGCTTTAGTTGAGCCCTCATACATAAGCTTCAGTTGTTCCCATAGTTGTTTTGCAGTCATGCACTTCTTGAAGCCTCTGTACATGGAGTTTGGAAGAGCAGTTTGAAGGGCTGTCATAGCTTTTTGATCAATCTTTATTCTCTTCCTCTCTTCATCAGAGAAGTCAGCCACAACCTTAGGAATCATACCACCACCAGTAGTATATGGGGTGATTGTTATGTAAGGTCCTTAAACAATAGAGTCCCATATCATGGAGTCTTGAGACTTGATAAAGCCTTCACTCTTTGATACCAAGTATCAAAGTCTTTAGGAGTGATCAGTGGAGACTTTGTCGTGGTTCTTGTTTCCCTGTTAGCTTTAGAGATAGCTGACATTTGAGATGTTAAGTATTTTGTGTGTGTGAGGGATCTTAACATGGTGAGATCTTATATCAAGAGCCTAGAAAGCTCTAATACGAAATGCAGGACCGTTAGAAGGGTGCAATACACTTTTAAAACACAACAACACAAGTAGAGAGAATTCAATAATATTGTACAGATCAAATGGGAAACTAGAAAACCAGTAAATATGAGAGCAAAGAAACACAAGTAATTAAGAGATAGAACAAGAAAAGAACCACACAAGTATTTGGTTTTCAAGGATGATGCATATTTCTGTCTAGTTCCTTACAAGTGTTTACAAAGAAATGATAATAAGATACAAGGACTAGAGATACTTACATTACAACCTACAGCCGGCCATACTTTGAAGGCCAGCTGGTTATATGTTCTAGACAACAACAAAATCAATATAAAGTCAAGACGCAGATTACCTTTTGGCTAGTGACTATGACATGCCATTGCTCACATCCTAATATATTACAAAAAGGATAAAAGTAGATAAAGTAGAATATACATACTCCAGACCTCAATGTACAGTTACCAAAAGCATGGACCTTTCACCAACTCATGTGTAGTTGGTGTCTAGTCAGACTTGCAGCAAAAAGTTGGTCAAGATTTATGTTAAAGCTACATCAGATAATAGCATGTGTTTAAAAGTCTTTGGAAGAAAATTGTCTTCAAGAGTTGGCTTCGGAAGTCTTTGTCTTTAATGCTTCGAAAGACTTAATGATTGGCTTTGGAAGATATTGGTCTTCGCTTCAGAAGATTTCACACTTAGAATGTTTTCTAAGGAAGAGTGTGAAACTTCCAAAGCATTCTACTTCAATACACTTGTGCATGCATGAATTTGGAAGTTTGGGTTGCATCAGCCTTACATGAAACCTTACAAGTTAGGATATAATGTTGTTGCACCCCCTTTGAATGATAACTATACAATATTACCTAAAACAATGACAAACAGTTTGTCAAATCATTTTGTGCCATGCACCATGTTTGAATCAAAATCTAATCATCTGGTAAATAAAATGTTATTTAGGTGAGTGAAACTAAGCCTTCTGAATCAGAACAAGTCAAACAAAATGACTTAGAATTTGACCTTGATGAATGTGATGACTTGGATGATTTTGATGATAAATGTGCAGATGAACTAGATTTTGGTAAGAATGTGTTAGGATAAGTGATCTACGTTTGATTGATTAGAGAGTATAGCAGCGGAATTCTAACAATGAATTAGCCAATTCACAAGAACAAAGAGATATTCAATGTAAGAACAAAAACGGTTATAGATAGAGAGAATTCTGCAGATATATTTCATTCAATATTCGCTTTCGTGGTAACGGAATGTCACAATTACATTAGGTCAACACCTCTTATATAAGAGATGTGACGTCTGCTGATGTCACTTGATAGTGACATCTAACAGAATATATCACAAACTACTGATAGTTAACACAACTACTGAAGATGTCAAACAGCTGACATCTTCTTACAAAAATGCTAAGTGTTAACTATTATTACAACTACTGAAAAGAAACTACTGAAACTATAACAACTGAAGAACATACTCTTCAGTTGTTTTACAAATACTGAAACAAAGAAAACTACTGAAAGGTAAACCATCACAACTACTGAAGAAGACCTCTTCAGCTGTTGTGACAACGTCTGATACTTTGGTCTTCAGCACTTGTGTCTTCAGACTTTGTCTTCAGACTTTGTCTTCAGCACTTGTGTCTTCAGACTTTGTCTTCAGCACTTGTATCTTCAGACTTTGTCTTCAGCACTTGTGTCTTCAGACTTTGTCTTCAGCACTGTGTCTTCAGACTTTGTCTTCAGCAGTTGTGTCTTCAGACTTTGTCTTCAGCACTTGTGTCTTCAGACTTTGTCTTCAGCACTTGTGTTCAGACTTTGTAATCAGCTGTTGTCTTCAGCTGTTGTGGTCTTCAGTATTGTTGTGACGTCTGTGGGACTTAAAGGTTTTTTTGATCCGGCTCATTGGTTCTTTTGGTCCAACAGAATGTTTCTTTTGACCAATCATTCCTAAAGTCTTTGAAGAAACCAAGCCACCTTATCCTCCTAAGCAAAAAAACATGTTCAAAACTATTTGCAAGAGAATAGCTCAGCTGAATGAAGGAGTTCAAGAACTTCACAAGCAACAAAAATCTTGAACAGAAGCTAATGAGAAGTTCACATCTACAAAAGTAAAGACATCTTCCATAGAAAAATGAAAGTAACTACAATCCACATAACTTTTCTAGAAGAAGAAAGTTTCTTCATCAGTAGTAGATCTGCTGATGAAAAAATCTACCGACTCAGTAGAAGATTTGCGGAAGCTAAAGCCAGTAACCAACAAGACAACAGAACAAAAAGTTTTGAATCCTAAGCAACAGAGTTCAGCTGATAAACAAGTACCCTTTAATATTATTTCATGAAAAGAACAATGCTAGCTGATTCATAATTACCGATCACGTTTTGGGTTGACGCAGTGAACACAAATTAGTTTTGAAAAAACAAAACAAAACACCATATCAGCTTTTATTTAAAATAAAACCTTACATAGGATATCTTAGAGCTTGTGGGTGTCATGTGTCTATTTTAAACAGTAAAGAATAATTGGGAAAATTTTTAGAGAAATCCTATGATGGTTTCTTTGTTGGATATTCTTCAACATCTAAATCATATAGGATTTACATTTCATAACAAAACATGATGGAAGAAACACCTAATGTCTCTTTTTATGAATTCTTATTTCCAAAATCAGTTAAAGGATCAACATGGCTGTTTGATATAGATGCACTCACGTAATCATTTAACTCTGGTCATTAGAATACTACAGGTTATGTGGATACATGCTACCCATTTGTGCCTCCAAATATGAAGGAAGTGTCACTATGTGCTAATCTAAAAAATAACTAAAACTTCAAGTGTTATTGAATAAGGAACTACAAATCAAGAAAATAATGTAACACAAGGCTAGCCAAATAGATCTACATCCTTAGATGAAAACACTACATTAGCAACTACTACCTCTGCATACACAGATGAGTGTTCTACATCCGGAGATAGGGATATTGCATCCGCAGATGTTCCATCAACATCAGTAGATATAACACACACTGGAGATTATATCTCACATTCCAAAGAATTGATATCATTTGATCAGCAAATACCATCCATTGACGTTCCTGTAACTCATGCGGAAGTTCAAAACACATCTGTAGATGTTCGTGTAAAAGGAGTTCACAATGCAGTTGACGTACAAAATGAGGAGGGATATCATTTAGCTTTAGGTGATCCACATGATGAACAATTTAATTATTTCATAATTCCTCATCTTAGTTAGGCCTATCTTCATCAGTGAATATGACTAACTTGGGATCATCTATTTCAGTTGAGTCTATTCCAACAACAAGAATTCATAAGACTCATCCAATGGACAACATTATTAATGATCTTCATGAAACAACTACAAGAAGCCAAGAGGGAGCTGCAAACATTTACCTCTTCACTTGTTATCTATCACTAGTGGTTCCGCCAAATATCATAGCCGCACTAAAAGATAATAGTTGGATTGAAGCAATGCAGAAAGAGCTTCAATAATTCAGAACGCAAAAAGTCTAGAATCTAGTTGATCTACTTGACAGTCAACATCCAATTGGTACAAGGTGGCTCTTCAAAACTAAACTAGATGACAAAGTTATAACTGAGAGAAACAAAGCAAGGTTGATTGCGCAAGGATATACTCAAGAAGAAGGAATAGTTTATGATGAAATTTTTTGAAGGATCGTTTAAGGAAGTTATAACACAACACATAATGAGGAGAGATAGTTTAGAACACTTAACATATCAAATATGGAACTTAGCAACCAAGGATTGACACTTAGAACACAAGTAAATATGAAACAAAACAAGAACAAAATAAAACAAGTGTTTGGTTTTCAAGAATGTTGTATATTGCTCTTAAGTTCCTTACAAGTGTTATAAATCATAAATAAAATACAAGGGACCTGAGATACTTTATACTACATCAGTCGACCATACTTTGAAGGCCAGTTGGATATATGATCTAGACAACAACAAAATCAATGTAGAGTGTAAAGACTGATTGCCTTTTGACTAGTGACTATAACATGCATAACTCACATCCTAATATATTACAAAAAGGATAAAAGTACATAAAGTAGAAATTAAAAGATTCTAGACCTCAATGAATAGTTACCAAAAGCATGGACTTTTCATCAATTTGTGAAAGTTGGTGAGTCAACAGAGTAACAGTGGAAAGTGGTCCAGCTTTATGGAAAAAGTACATGAGATAATAGCATGTCTTCAAAAGTCTTCAGAAGAGAATTTGTCTTCACTTCTTGGCTTTGGAAGACTTTGTCCTTGAGGATTCGAAAGACTTCACTTTAAGCATCTGAAGATGTTGGTCTTGGCTTTGGAATATTTTACCCTAAGAATATTTTCTAGTGCATGGTGTAAAACTTCTGAAGCATTCTACTTCAGCACTTAGTGCATGCATGCAGGATAGACTTCAGATTGTATTGGATGTCTTGGATTCATAAGCCTTATACAGAACCTTACAAACTCCCCCTAGGCTGATGCTACAAAAACATTTGAAGACTTTAGATATCAACAGTTATCATCATGATGATGACCAATCCTTTTATCATTAGATGGCCTGGATCACTCAGAGTCTCATAGTATATTCTCATCTCAAAAAGATAATGTAGAGATAGATTGAGATGTCTTGCCATGTATAGACATCTTCAACACCTTGATCTCTAATAACATGCCATCTCTCTGGATTAGTCATGTAAGTCCAGGATAAGATGGGTCTTCCTGATGCCAAGGAACTACTTGAATAGTAGTTGTTAGAGCTTCCTCTTGATGCACATCCTCAGGATGTTTTAGCTCATCCTGAGGTTTGGAGATGGATGCCTCTTTCTTCTTCTTCTTAGACTTTGGTTTAGAAGCCATTCTTTCTCTCCTCTTTGAACCTTTTAACTGAAAAGACTGGCTTGCACCACCTTGTTGATCATCCTTATCTTTCTCAGTTGGGTCTTCCTCTCTTACAAGTTAAGATTGAGAGACAAGAGAACCCTATTGGGGATTGGAAGATGAAGCTTGTTGAGACTCAGCAGGAGGTCCAGGTGTGTAATCTCAAAAGGTTCAACCTTAATCTCCACTTCTCGAGGGACCTGACTTGGTGGGGAGTGTAAGTCAACAATTCTCCTCTTTTAATCTTATGCTTGATTACCCTAATATGCTCATCCATAGTGGATAGAGACGTAGGGCCAAGTCACTCCTTCCGGAGAATCCATACAGCTTCAAGAAGCTCATCATCCTCTGCCTATCAACAGAGTTCTTTTTGCTTTTCTAATGATGGCTCTTGACTTCGCTGCTTCTTCCCTCATCCTCCTTTTCGTTGCCTTTCGTTCTTTGAGCACTTAAAGTTCAAGTTGCCTTTTGTTCTTCACTCAAACTCAATTTACTCAAAGGACAAAGGAAGAAGTGTAGTAGTCTGGTAGAGACCTGTGGCACTCAAGTAGTTGATCATGTTGATCGTAACAGTTTCTTTGTCTACCTAAGGTTTTTGTGGAGCCACAATCACTTACATAAGGCTTTCTTGAACTGGTGAGAGAGTAGAAACATGTTTGTAGAGCTTTTTCAGTCTCCCTTCCTCCTTCATCTGAAGAAGTAATTTTGCATCCTCTACTTCATTCCTCTCTCTTGACATTTCCATGTCAGCCAGTTTATTCAACTCTTCTAAGGGGAGGGAAATGATGTTATCAACATCATAGTTCCTAGTCTGTAAATAAGTGATCTGGACTGCCTTTAACTCATCATCTTGAGCGTTTGGTCTGGGGGCATCCCTACTTGCAGCTACCATAAAGCCAGCAGACCCATAAAAGAACATTATCCCCTTAGTTTCCTTTTCCTCTCTCTCTATCTTTCTCTCTCCTCCTCCTCAATCTGTTCAGGAGTCATTTTCCTTTTCCCTTTATCGCTCATAGACCTTTGTGACTTAGGGTGGAGAGAGTTTTGGCCATCATTGCTTGGAGTAGCATCCATGCTCTGGCTAGACAGAGGTTGAGATACACCATCACCAGCATGTGTGTCATCAAGGGAAAGGATTTCTGAAGCATTTGTTGGTGTGGCAGGGCTCTTAGGCTTTATCACTGGGCCTTTAGTCAAGGTTTTCCCTTTGAACCTAATCTAAGGTCTGCCTCGACATCAAGTTGACCAATGACATTACCTGATTGCCTTTGTCTCCTTTTGAGGCAGAACCCTTCTGTAATCATGTCTTGAATCCTTTGAGCCAACTTGTCTGCTTATCTAGATTGGCTTGGATTGACAAGTGGCATGTGATAAGGTCAAGACCTTCATAGTAGTTGAAGGTCTAAAAATTAAAGATTTTTTGCTTCACTTGAACTCTGGGACGAATGAGGGCTCTTCTATGAGCATCATACCTCCACCCAATTTTGTAGTTTAATGTTCTTTAAGGTGCGGATGACATAGCCCTTGGAAAACCTTCCTTAAAGAGACTCTAAACGAAAGAGTCTATAGAGTCCACATCAATGGGAACCTTAGCAAGTTGCTAAGCATGAACAATTGCTAGTTCAGATGGTCAGTCCTCACAGTCCATGTTTTGTGAAGAACTCCTAGGTTCTATGATTGTAATGACTTTATCCCCCTTTTTGATAGTATCACCCTCTTGCATAGGTGAGCTAGGAGTTAGGTCAATCACATCAAGAAGTTTGTGTGTTCCTGGATGAGCTCCTCTTAAAGGTCTCCCTGCTAGTTTCTCCTTAAGAAATGATATCTCAAGTTGCTGATCATTTACCCTATTTTGTAAGGTAGTCACCTGAGTTTCCAAGTGACTAATCTTAGAGACTAAATATGTGTATGTTTTATATAGTTTTTGAACCTTTAGTCTTAGATTCCCCTCCTCTTTGTTAGAAGATTCATTGGGGGATGAGATAATTGGACGAAAGTCCTTAGTCTCACCACCAGCGTCATGTTCATGCCTGTTGGTTTTCCTCTGCTCACTAACAACTTCAGATGGAATGTTAGTGAGATGATTGGCCATGGTTGAGGTCATAAAGATGTAATCACTTACAAAAGTGAGAGCCTCTTCAATATGGACCTATGAACAGGGTCAGGGAGATCCACCTTAGTGGTAGGTAGATGATGTGAGCTAGACAGGGGAGAGTCAGGAGCACTCATCTCTCTTTGAGTTAGGGAAGAATAAAGAGACTCATGATACTCAGTGAAAACCAAGTCGTCATCATCATAGAAGTCAAGGCTAGGGATTGGTTGGTTGAGATCTAAAGGTTGGGGATGGTAACTGTCCCTTGAAGGTTGTTCACTTGAGTGTTGAGACTCCAAGTGAAGGCTTAAGGTTGTTGGGCTAATAAGCCCATTAGATTGAGCATGAGGAACCTCAGCACTGATTCTTGAAAAGATGGGAGTGGTTTGCTCCTCAGGGAAGTTGGAGCTCTAGTGTCCACTTCCGCCTATGTGGGTAGTAATATGGGGGCCTACATAGACTGACTAGCTTATGTAGGGGTATGTTCGGATTTTCTTTGGTTGGTAAGGATGATTTTTAGCTGTTTTGGTGGTTAAGAGGTAGAAGGTGTCGGTTCAACACTAACTAGTGTTGCCCAGTTGTCACCTTGAGCACTGAGCTCTAACATTTTAGGGATAAGGGCTCTTTCTACTCCAGAGAAGCCAATAGTTGGCTTCTTCAAACCTTTAAACATATCAGGCTTCATCTGTCCCAATTTAAGAACATTACCTGTTTCCTTCATGTGTTGAACATATCTAGGAAATATGTAATATTCTTAGGAGTCCAAGTTAGTAAACAAATTTATATAAACAACTGAGAGTATCTAAACTTGATCCCTTGAACCATCCCATGCACTATGAAGGAGAGATCTTCAAGAATCTGGTCCCAGCCCCCACGCTTGTTAGACAAGCTATGCATGACCACATGAAGTAAGTACTTCCACTAGGAGGAGATCTTTCCTTTCTCAATGTCTTCATAGAGAAATTTCCTTCATAGCCATCTGCTTCAAGGATTGGTTGACCGCTTCCTTAGGAAAGGACAATTCACCTTTCTTATCATACAGCTGAAGGTAGGTGTTGATGATGGCCGGAGTGATAAGATTATCCTCCCGTGCACTACAGCAGACAGTGCCTTCTCCCCATCCATGATGACCTCTTGACAGGTCTTCCTAAAATCAAGCAGATGATCCTTATAGAGTGGAGGATCAATGGTAAGGGAGGTGGAATAATGGACAGAGTCAAAACTAACAAACCTTTGAGAAATAAGGATCTTTCTTAGAGTGAAACAGAGCAACCTGATTGTGTTGCCTATGTTACTACATGGAGAAGTTTGGGTCATTTATGCGGTTGAGGGTGGCCATTTTGGAAAGCATAAAGGTGAAGGAAACGAAGAACAAAGGCGGTGTTAGATGAGTTTAGGAATTTAGGTTTGGGAGGAAATGAAGATGATAAAGAAAGTGGGGGAACCGTTGGGTTTATATTTGAAATGGATCTCAGACAAAGTTAATGAAAAAGAATAAACTTTGAAATCCGGATGTCGGTCCCACCTCTAAAAAATTAGTTTTCTTTTTGCCCAAAATAGCTTCTTGGAAGTCAAAATATCTTTCTAATCTAATTTCTCTTCAGAAGTTTAAATGAAAAGCTTTTGAAGCCAAATTGGCTTCAAAAGATATTCCAAAGAGTTGGAAAACTTTTCTTTTGAAAAGATCAACACTTGAAAGTTTTAGTAAGAACATCCGAGAGTTAATTGCTTTAGAAAGAAAATTGTTCCTTAAAACACAAACATATTTTTAGAAGAAGGTAGGCTTAGGATAATATTGTGAAAATATCTTCCGGAGGTAAATTCTTCCAAGTAGTTGTTTGTTTCGAAGACTTAAATTTCTTTCGAAGGTAAATGGATATCTTCAGAAGGATCAAAATTTTTCAAAACTCTAAGAAATGTCTTCTAAAAAGTTTTTTGTTCTTCCAAGTAAACAAGTGTTTATGAAGTTGATAGAATAGACAACTTAGGACACACAATTTTAAAAATAATATAATTAACTTTAAAGAAAAAGCGACTCAAATTAATCATCCCAATAGCTGAAACAAGATATTTAAATCTCTGCTCATCAAAGGCTTTGGTGAACAGATCAACTTATTATTCATTTATATTAACTTTGAATATAGTGATTAATCCTTTCTCATATTATCTCTAACAAATGGTACATGATTTGATGTGTTTTGTCCTTGAGTGCTGCATAGGGTTCTTTGTGATCGAGATAGCACTATTGTTGTCTATGTGAATGAGAGTCTCCTTTGAATTTGTAATATAGCATCTGATTCTGAATCCAAAGCACTAAGCACGACAGCATGTAGCAGCAATGTATTCAGCTTTAGCATTTGATGCAGAGACACATAATTGCTTTTTGCATTGCCATAAGACCACCCTTCCACCAAGAAACTAGCATCCCTTTGAGATAGAGTTTGTAGTCATATTGCATCCACCATAGTCACTATCTGTATATGCATATAGATTGAAGTTCAATTTCTTTGGATACCAAGGGCCAAGAGTTAATGCACCTTTGAGGTATCTTAAAATTCTCTTGACAATGACTAGGTTAGACATCTTGGGATTGGCTTGGTATCTTGCACAAATGCATGTAGCAAATATGTTATCATGCCTGCTAGATGTGAGATACATAAGAACCCAATCGTAGCCATGTAAAGGTGTTTATCCACACACTCCCCCTCAAGATCAAGCCCAAGGGAGTGGTTTCTTGCGATAGGTGTCTTAGCAACCTTAGAATCAGTCATGTGAATGAGAGTCTCCTTTGAATCTGTAATATAGCATCTAATTCTGAATCCGAAGCACTGAGCACAGCAGCTTGCAACAACAATGTATTCAGCTTTAGCATTGGATGCAGAGACACAGAATTACTTTTTGCATTGCCATAAGACCACCATTCCACCAAGAAACTAGCATCCCTTTGAGGTAGAGTTTGTAGTCATATTGCATCCACATAGTCACTATCTGTATATGCATACAGATTGAAGTTCAATTTCTTTGGATACCAAGCCAAGAGTTAATGCACCTTTGAGGTATCTTAAAATTCTCTTGACAGTGACTAGGTTAGACATCTTGGGATTGGCTTGATATCTTGCACAAATGCATGTAGAAAATATGATATCATGCCTGCTACATGTGAGATACATAAGAACCCAATCATATCCATGTAAAGGTGTTTATCCACACACACCCCCTCAAGATCAAGCCCAAGGGACTGGTTTCTTGCTATAGGTGTCTTAGCAACCTTAGAATTAGTCATGTTGAACCTCTTAAGTATGTCCTAAACATACTTTGACTAACTTATAAAGATGCCATCTTTAACTTGCTTCACTTGACTAACAAGAAGAAATTGAGTTCCCCCATGGCACTCATTTCAAATTCGTCCTTCATCAGCTTCTCCAAAGACTTTGTAAAGCTTTGGATTAGTTGAACCAAAGATGATGTCATCTACATACACTTGAACTAGCATTAAGTCATTTCTTTGTCCTTTGATGAAGAGAGTTCCATCTATAGTACCCCTTCTGTATCCATGCTTGTAAAGATACTGAGAGAGAGTCTCATACCACTTTCTAGGTGCTTGGTGCAGCCCATAAAGAGCTTTATCAAGCTTGCAAACATAATCTGCATGATTAGGATCTGCAAAACCAGGTGGTGGTTTGACATACACCTCTTCATCAATCACCCCATATAAAAAGGCACATTTGACATCAAGTTGATAGACCTTGAAGTTCTTGGATGTAGCAAATGCGATGAATATCCTAACAGCCTCTAGTCTTGCTATAGGAGCAAAGACATCTGTGTAGTCTGTTCCTTTGTCTTGTGTGTACCCTTGAACAACTAGTAAAGCCTTGTTTTTTATGACAATTCATCTATCATCCTTCTATTCCTAAAAAGCCATTTGGCTCCTATAGTATTCTTCCTATGAGGAAGTGGGCAAAGGCTCCAAACCTTTTGCCTTTTGAATTGAAACAACTCCTCTTACATAGCTTCAACCCAACTTCCATCCTTCAGAGCCTCTTCAATCTTCTTAGGCTCTATGTGAGATAAGAAACAAGAGTGAAGACAAACATTTGCATCATGGGTTTATCCTCTTGTTCTTTCCCTTGAATCAACATCTCCAATGATGTTTGGGGTGGGATGAGACTTGTGGATCATTAGCTGAGGAATCAAAACAAGTTGCTGAGACGAATCTAAATTAGAAAAATTTAGATCTGGCATTGAGGTTTCTCCCACCACATTAGCACAATTATAAAGTGAAACTTGATCCAATGATTGTGTGACATCATTGATGTTGTCTTCAATGGGATGGTTATCGACATGTAGAAATTCTTGATCGCTATTACCATCACCATTATCTTCTACATTTGAGTTTTCTTTATCTGGTTGTTGAGCTTGTGAGCTAGAATTTGAAGGCATCTCAGTTGTATTAGTTGAATTTATCATTGTTGTGCTGATAGAAACTTCATTTGTAGGAGTAGTTACAACTACAGCTGAAGTTGTATAGCTTGAGGGTCTTTTAGCTTAAATTTTGGATTCGGATCCCATGTTGGTAGAATATTTGTAGACCCTGAAATTCTTACAATATTTGATAAATAGTTGGAAACTAAATCAATATCAAATAACCAATTAGGACCAAAACTAGTTACATTGGGTGTGTGTTCATGGAAGGTCATATTGGCTGACTCCTCAAATACTATGGTTCTGAGATTGTATACTCTTCAAGCCTTATCTTGCGAAAAGTATCCGATGAAATGTCCATCATTTGATTTCTAAGCAAACTTGGCGATTTGATCTTTGGTATTCAAGATGGTATAAGGACATCCAAATGACCTGAGAAACTAATAAAAGGCTTTCTCTCATGAAAAAGTTCATAAGAAGTCTTACCATGTGTCTTAACTACTAACACCCGTGTTTTGCACATAGCAAGAAGTGTTGACAGCCTCTGCCCAGAAGGTGATGGACAGTTTAGAGTCAGACAACATGGTTCTTGCAACTTCAATCAGTGTCCAGTTTCTCCTCGCAGGAACACCATTTTGTTGAGGAGTTCATGGAGCACTATATTGTCTTATAATACCCTTTTCATAAAAAAATGTATCAAGTTTGGTGCTTTCGTATAGTTCTTAATCACATCTTTTGGTTTTGAACTTGTGATCATATTGATTCTTAATCTTTATGATGAAATTCTTCAGAATCTCAGGGGTCTTATCTAGTTCTAAGAAAAAAGACCAAGATGTTGGACCAAAAGAACCAATGAGCCAAGATCAGAAAATCTCTAAGTCCCACACGGTATCACAACAACTGCTGAAAGCCTCATCAGTAGTTTGACAAGTGCTGAAGACTACAACAGCTGAAGATCAAGTGCTGAAGATCTTAACACTGAAGAATCAAAGTACTGAAGTACAACAGCTGAAGAACACAAGTGCTGAAGCTGAAAGACCAAAGTACTGAAGTACACGCTGAAGAGTTCACAAGTGCTGAAGATCAACAACTGACATCTTCTTACAAATGTTCCTAAGTGTTAAACATCTCATTTACAACTACTGAAAAACATAAAACTACTGAAACTACAACGACTGAAGAACAAGCTCTTCAGTCGTTTTAACAAAACTACTGAAACATAAAACATAAAACTACTGATATCACACTACTGAAGAAGTACTCTTCGCAGTTGTAAAACATAAAAGGATCTGTTATAGAGATTGAGAGTGTATCGCTTCTGGCCGTTTTATTTGAGGTTCTGTGTGGTTTTGAGCTAAATTTATTGTGTTTTTTTACTTGAATCTGTCTGATTTTCCACAATGACTACTTCTTCTAATGATCCTTCAATACTGGATCCTCTACCAAGCCTCCGATCTTGGTGAGGAATGAGTATAACATTTGGCAGAGAAGATTGCTCCATCACCTGTCTGTCAATAGCTCAGGTTGTTGGACATCTGTGGTACATGGACCACATAAGCCAATGGTGAATGATCCGGAAACAAACCAGTTGGTTCCAAAGAAGAAGGAGCAATACTCCGTGAGGACAAGAAGTTGTTTGAAATCGATGCAAAAGCCCATGGAATTTTGGCTATGGCTATTCCTAATGAGATTTACTCTGGGCTTCTGCATTGTGAGTCTGCTCATGACCTCTGGAATGCCATCAAAGAACAATTTGGTGGTACTGATGAGGTTTTAGCAAACAACAGGGAAATCCTCGCCAACAATATGAGACTTTCTCTCATAGAAAGGGTGAGACTCTGACTCAACAATTTGAGACGGTTTTCATGTTAATCTCTGAATTGAAAATGGTTAAACATGAATATACCAGGAGTCAGATGAACCATAGATTTTTAAGATCACTGCCTGAGAGATGGAACACATATACCATTGTTCTACGCTCAAATGCTGATGTTGATCGCCTATCTCTCACCCAACTTCATGAAACTGCTTACATTCGAGAGAGAGATAGAGCAGAAAAGGAAATTGGTTTCATCTGGCAAGCTCACTGAGGATTTTGTCCAAGGGAACACTGCCCTGATTGGACATCAAGAGTCAGAATATGCGTCATCTGAAAGCCAGTATGATGAGCATATTGATTTCTCTACAAACACTTCTGAGCCTGCCTTTGTGGTGTTGATAGTTATTCTGCTGGTTGTAATAGTGACAATCTATGTTTCATCATGGATGATCTCAAGGGGATTGCTGATGATGACTTAGAAGAGATGGATATTTTGAGCCAAATGGCCTTGATAAATATCAGATCTCAGAAGTTCTACAAAAGAACTGGAAGGAATTCCCAGGACTCTCTGGCAAAACCAAAGTTGGTTTTGACAAGAGTAAGTTGAAGTGCCATAAATGCCACAGGCTTGGGCACTTTGCAAGAGAATGTAGATCATCTGGATCTAACTCTCCTGCACCCTTTGTGACTTTCCTGGCAATAGTCAACAAAACAGAGGGCAACAACCTGTCAATTCTGGTTATCATCATCAACCACAATCTCCTGCATATTTTGTTCCACAGGGGCCAATGCCATATTCATACCCCTGCTATTACATGCCACAACCAGGTCAGGTTCAAGCACCCACTGCTCAGCAACCACATGCACTCCCTGAGCCTCAACCATCCCAATCTCATCAACTTAATCAACCTCAACAACACAGCTTCTTCACACCAGGTGTTGTTGACTGGAGCAGTTTACCAGATGATGTGTCTGGTAATGAACAACTGTTCTCAGGTGCTGGTCAACATGGTGGTGAGCATCCTTTTGGAAATCTAGCTCTCATGGCTTTGGAATCCTCTGATGGATCATCCTCAAATACCTCTTCAACACAGGTATCACAGGTATCCTCTGAGGCTAAGGCCAAATTATGTTCTGAAACTTGCATAGCAGCATTTGCCTCTATTAGAGAAGCAAATGTGGCTTTAATCAATAAAAATGTAGAGCTAGAACAAACAATTTCCAAAAATAAAGCTGAGTTTGAGTCTGTGCTAAAAGAGAAAACTGATGAGATTTACAAATTAAAATGCCAAATTTCTGATGATAAGGCTAGGGAGGATGTACTCTTAGAGAAGTACAAAGACCTCAAAGATACTCTTGCTGTCACCCAGGTAGAGTGTGATCGATGGGTACAATCTTGCAAGGGCTTTGAAATGCTTCTTAGTAAGCAAACAGCTTCCAATGTGAAGTTTGGAATTGGTTATAATCACACTGCTCCTCCTACAGTTTTTGCTTCAAGAGCAGGAGCGGATTCTGATGGAGAAAGTAATGACCAATCCACCTCATCATGTGATTCACTACTTGATAAAGCACCATCAGTAGTTGAAGTCAGTAGTAATCCCTCTGTGAACCTAACAGCTGATATTGATGGTTCAACCTGCTGACACTCACATGATCAATGAGTTGATCAACCAAGTGTTATCCCTAGAAGTACTGAGGGTACTGGAGAGCAGGGGATAACATCTGGAGTTCAAATCCTAATGACTGACAGCACTGAAGAGAAGAAAACTGTCAGTAGGAAGGATTTGAAGCCTACTAAGGAAGTTGACAAGAAGGCAAAAAGTGCTTCTAAACTGCCGAAGAGCAAGTCTTCAGCAGTTTCATCTTCTTTAGTTGATGATCAACAGAAGATGAAGAAGAAACCATGTGAAATATGTGGTCTATTCAATCATCTCACAGATGATTGTTGGTACAAAAAGGGATCCAAACTCAAACAAAGGAGAAATTAAAGAAAATTTGGCTAAAATGAAAACTGAGTTTGAGTCCAAGTTTGTACCAGCAGTATCAAATCCTGTTACTCCTATGATCAAAAAGAAATCTAAAAAGGAAGGAGTGCAACAGGCAATAGCTGAGGTTGCTCAAAAGAAGATGGTGCAACACAAGAACTCATCATCAAACACCAATACCAATGTGTCTGAAGAGCTGAAAGCTCTCTTCCAGAATCAGACACAGCTGGTAATGATGGTTCAACATCTGTTGGGAAGAGTTAACCAACTTGATGGCCCTGTGTTGAAACCCCAGAAAAGGAGATCCAAGCCGAAGGATTCCTCTTCTACACCATCTCCTTCACCTCAAGCTATTGTGTCCAATAAACCTGTTAGTTTACCATCTGTTGATGAGACCAGGCCCAAAACCAAAAAGGTTTGGGTCTCCAAAACTAACTGATTGTTTATTTATGCAGGTTTCTTCAACATGCCAAAGTAGCATCTGGTATGTAGACAGTGGAGGATCTATGCATATGACTGGGAACAACTCACTTCTTAATGACTACTCTCCAGGAAGGAAGGGATTTGTTTCCTTTGGCAATGATGCAAGAGGTTACATCATTGGGAAGGGCTTTGTTTCCAATGGGGAAATAAAGTTTGATGATGTCAACCATGTGGAAAATCTCAAGTATAATCTTTTGAGTGTCAGTCAATTGTGTGACAAAGGCCATGTTGCCCTTTTCACAAGCCAGAACTGCAGGATTCTGTCATCCAAAGTTCTGAGTTTGATTGACAAGGTATTGGATGCTCACACTCTCCTGAAGGCCAACAGGACAGGAAGAGTGTATGCCTTAGATCTTTCCAAGAAAATTGATCTCAAAGGCCATCCTTGCCTATTTTCCAAGGCCTCTCCTCAAGAATCTAATCTATGGCATAGAAGGCTGGGACATGTTAATTTCAAGAACATGAATCAGCTGATACACCATAGTTTAGTGAGGGGAATGCCTATGAAGGAGTTCAAGTGTGAAAACAACTGCACTGCTTGTTTGAAAGGAAAACAGCACAAAGTTTCATTTCCACCTATTGAAGAACCAAAGTCCACTGCCTGCTTACAACTTCTTCACATGGATCTCTTTGGTCCTGTGAGAGTGATGAGCATGGCACAGAAAAAATACTGTCTGGTAATTGTGGATGATTACTCCGATTTGTATGGACTTTCTTTCTACATTCAAAGGATGAAGCTGCACAGAAGATCATAAACTTTGTGTTGTATGCTGAGAAGCAGTATTCCCTCTCAGTCAAGTGTATTAGAAGTGATAATGGAACAGAATTCAGGAACAATACACTTGATGAGTTCTACCTTTCCAAGGGAATAAAGAGACAGTTTAGTATTCCAAGAACTCCTGAACAGAATGGAGTTGTGGAGAGAAAGAACAGGACCCTCATTGAAGCTGCAAGGTCTATGTTGGCTGATTCTGGACTGCCATTGACCTTTTGGGCTGAAGCTGTCAACACAGCATGCTATGTGCAGAATAGAGTGCTAATAAATCAGAGGTTGATGAAGACTCCATATGAAGTTCTACATCATTTGGCCCCTCTCATTTCATTTTTTAGAGCATTTGGGTGTCCCTGTTTCATTCTCAACACAAAGGATCAGCTCCAGAAATTTGATCCTAAGGTGGATGCAGGGTACTTTGTTGGTTATTCATCAACTTGCAAGGCATACAGAGTCTTCAATTGCAGAACAAAGATGGTTGAAGAGACTTTACATGTCAAGTTCAATGAATCTCCAAAGGACAAGATTCCACAAAGCCCTGTGGAGCTCTTTGATTTGGACATACTGCAATATGTTCCTTATCAATCTCCTGCTGTTGCTCCTGTCAACAGTTCACCACCTGGTGTACTACTGAAGATGATGATGATAGTAGTAATCACCTCTTCAGGTTTAGTGATCAACTGCCTGAGTCCTCTAAACCTGATGCTCCTGTAGCTCCAGCCGCACCATCCACAACAAATGCTGATGAGATTTCTGCATCCTCAACTTCATTTGAGTTGCCACCATCTTCATGGTTTCAAGAATCTGCATCAACATCTGCTGCTGCTGAAGACCCTACAAACACTTGCACAGATTTGATTGTTTACCAAGAGCTGAAAAATCACCCAATATCTCAAATCCTTGGTGATATCAATGCTGGTGTCTCAACCAGAAGCCAGTTGTCCAATTTCTGCTTCTATGCTCTCTTCATCAGTCAGCTAGAGCCAAAGAACTATCATGTTGCTTTGAGGGACAATGGATGGGTTGAAGCCATGCAGCTTGAGCTTCTTCAGTTCAAGAAACAGCAAGTGTGGGAGCTTGTTCCTCTACCACCAGGTAAGTGTGCAATAGGCACTAAATGGGTGTTTAGGAATAAAACTGATGAAAATGGGCTAATTGTTAAACAAGGCCAGACTGGTTGTGCAGGGGTTTGCACAAGAAGAAGGTATTGATTATGATGAAACCTTTGCCCCTGTAGCCAGACTGGAGGCAATTAGATTGTTTTTAGCCTATGCTGCACTCCACAATCTTAAAGTTTTCCAAATGGATGTCAAAAGTGCTTTTCTATATGGTATAATAAAGAAGAAGTTTATGTATGTCAACCACCAGGCTTTGAGGATAATAAGCACCCAGAATGGGTATATAAGCTTGATAAAGCTCTTTATGGGTTGAAACAGCACCTAGAGCTTGGTATGAGACCTTATCAACTTTCTTCTACAGAATAATTCACTAGAGGCTCCATAGATAAAACTTTATTTATTAAGAAGGTGGATCAGCATAAGCTACTTGTTCAAATTTATGTTGATGATATTATATTTGCATCCTCTGATCCCCAATTGTGTGAGGATTTCCAAACCTTAATGCAACAGAAGTTTGAAATGAGTGCAATGGGAGAATTACAGTTCTTTCTAGGTTTGCAAATCAAACAAAAAGCTGATGGAATTTTCATTCATCAGTCTAAATATACAAAAGATCTTTTGAATAAGTTTGATTTACAAAACTGTAAATCTTGTTCTACTCCCATGTGCAACACCACACAATTGGATGTTGATCAGAAAGGTAAAGGTGTTGATGAAACCCTTTACAGATGTATGATGGTTCCTTGATGTATTTAACAGCTTCTAGACCAGATATTATGTTTGCTACATGTGTTTGTGCTAGATTTCAGGCTGCACCTAAGGAGTCTCATCTGATTGCAGTCAAGAGGATCTTTAGATATCTGCAAGGCACACAATCTCTAGGCTTATGGTATTCCACTGGACATTCTTGCAAATTAGTTGCTTTCTCTGATAGTGACTATGCAGGATGTAAGTTGACCAGGAAATCAACTTCTGGTGGATGCCAATTCCTAGGCAACTGTTTGATTTCTTGGCAGAGTAAGAAACAAACATCTGTTGCTACATCCACTGCTGAAGCCGAGTACATTGCTGCTGCAAGTTGTACATCCCAAATACTCTGGCTTCAGAATCAACTTTTGGATTATGGCATTACAGAGACTAAGACTCCATTATTAATGGATAGTGCTTCAGCTCTTTGCATTGTCAAAAATCCTGTCCAGCACTCTAGGACCAAACATATAGAATTAGACATCATTTTATAAGAGATTGTTTTGAAAAGGGTCTAATTAATCCTATGTTTGTGCCTAGTGCTGATGAGCTTGCAGACATTTTTACTAAGCCTTTGGATAGTTCAACTTTCCACAACCTGGTGTTAAGGCTTGGTATGCTGCAGCTAGAATAAGTGACAACTACTGATGATCTCAGTAATTACTGATGATCATTGGTAACCATGTCACATATAAGTACTGATGAGTTATTTTACCCTCAGTAGTTTTTATAACTACTGAAGGCTAAATGCTTTAAGTACTGGACTTTATTCTGTTCTACTACTGATGTAGTTACAACTACTGAAAATCAGTAGAAACAGATAAGTACTGATGTCCTATGAAACTACTGAAAACAGCTAAAAGCTGATGAGTAAGTGTTGAGGACAGTATGAAACAGCTGAAAGGCTATGAATTGACGACAACTACTGATGAGTACTCTCTCTCAGTAGTTCACAAACTGCTGTTTCTTATAAACACTGAAGCAATACCATGTCTTCAGTAGTTTCACAACTACTGATGACTAACACCAAGTCTTCAGTTGTTTACAACAACTGATGGCAAAACCACGGTCTTCAGTAGTTTCACAACTACTGATGACTAATACCAAGTCCTCAGTTGTTTCAACATCTGAAGTCCAACTTGTCTTCAGTAGTTTTTAAAACTACTGATGCCTAAATCAGAGACTTCAGTTGTTTCAACGTCTGATAGTAAACACCATGTCTTCAGTTGTTTTATAACTGCTGACCACACACAAATACCATCAGTCGTTTCAAACGTCTGAAAGTTAATACCACGTCATCAGTAGCTTCAAATACTGATGACTAACACCAAAACCTTCAGTCGTTTCATCACCCGTACACTATATATACCTGATCCCTCTTTCAGAGTTTTTCATTCTTTCACGACCTAACTTTTCAAAAGCTCTGAAAACCTTTCACCTTCATTAATGGCGACCATGCAACTCAAACCTCGACACAACTGGTCGCGTACCTTACAAAATCGCCCTTCTGGACCAAATTTGAAAATGCTATAGATCTTATGGTCCAATCCCCACTAAAAACGGCTTTCCTTTTAAATCCAATCATTTATGCCGATTCGCTACGTCAGTTCTGGATGAATGCGACCGTTAATGGAGAATCTATCCATTCATCTATCAACTCGCATAAGGTGGTCATCTCTACTGCTACCATCCGCCAATATTACTGTTAGATGATGCTGCCTACCCTGTTGGATATCCTAAGCGCCAACTTGATCTTTCCTTTGAACAACATGGATATCAGGGTGATCTTAGTGCTTCAACAATTCGAAGAAACATTTTCCAGATGCTGAACGATTATTATTTCATATGGTAAATGTTTGCCTGGCTCCGAAGACTTCCTCTTGGGATCAACTGTCTTCCAGATGGCAACAGGTATTGTTCTCTATCCTTGAACAAGAACCACTAAACTCTTTCTGAAATAATTTTTCTTGAACTCAAGGATATGGCCACAAAACCACTTTCTAACCGTTGGATACTATATCCTCGGTTTATAATGGCCATAATAGAGAATCAGCTTTCTGCTGAGGGACTAGTTGGTCTGGGAGTCCCTGCTTTGGCTGTATTGCCGGAGGTATACTCCCGACACAACACTGACCAAACTCTCAAACAGGCTGCTAAGCTGCGCAAACCCACGCAGCTGGAACCCACAGCCTCCACCTCCAAATCCAAAGTCCCCTCCAAACCCACAAAGAAGAAGCCTAAGAAAGCTACTCAGGGAATTGAGTCCCCTGTGGATGCTCCTGCTGCACCAACGCAGGTTATCTCTGCTGGAAATAACCCCCCAGTAGAGACTGTGACTCCACCCACTGAAGCCGCTCAGGTTTCCTCTCAAAAGGAACCTGAAGCAACCACTCACAGGGAAGCCACAATGCTGGGATCCTCCTCACTTGAGGGGATTACCATTGAAGAGCACCACCTGTCCCGGGTGCACACTGCTTCCACACCCTCTCCTGATGCAACCGCCCCTCAAAGCCCTACTATCATTGTTGCAAAAGTGCTGACGCAATTGCATTCCTCACCCCCCACCCAGACACCAATTACTACTGGGATAACCTCAACACCTGAGGGGGAGGATCAAAATGCTTCTGTCAACCCACAGCACAGGGGTTATCATGTTCCATCTTCTAGTGTAGATAAGGAGGTGCGAACTACTGGTGAGGCTGCCACTGCTTCTGACTCAGCAAATGACCAGGATGCAGCTGGTAACATCTCTAAGTCCTCACCAGTGGCAACAGCTGATGAAGGACATAGTCCTGAGGCTGGAAGTCCCGAACCGAGAACAAGGGGCACATGCTACAATTGATCTACACTCAAGGCATGTTCATCTGACTTTGTCAGAGGTCAGGTGATTCGTCACAACTGATGATGACCTGAGCTTCTTCTTTGATGTAGTTGCTCAAAACACCATTCTAGAGGATGAGGTTAGCAGACTCAAAGAGCTGCTGGCCAAGATGTCTCAGGATGCAAGTCCATCTGCCACCATCATACACCCACAGATGGCACCTTCCCTTGAAGGTTTTCCAAACACAGAGCCACCCCAAACTCAACCACCTGCCTCTGCTTCAGGCCCTACTTCTCAGGAACAGAACCCTCCTGAGCAAATAGGTGCTATACTCCAAAATTCCCTCCCTCTCATCACCCCCATAATCACTGATATAGTGATCAAAGCCCTTGATGAGAGGCTTTCCTCAACATTACAGCCCTTGGTTGATGCTGCTGTCCACAAGACTCTTCTGCGGTCTCAACCCCTTCCTCCAATGCAACCAAAAAGGGGGAGAGTCCTGCAGTGAAAGAACAGAAGAGGAAAGATCCGAGGAAAGAAGGAAGCAAAGCAAGCCCAAAAGGAGAAAGAACAGCAACCAATGCTCACCTACAAACGAAAGAAAGGTGCTGATGAGCACATTGCTGAAGATAAAGCCTTGGAGCTATTGATAAAAGAGGCTGATGCCGAACACAGTAGATCAATGGACAACATCATTGATCAGCTGTTCAGGCAAGGTCATGACACCAACAAACTTGACTCTGAGATTCGACGACTAGAGATTGAAGAAATCCAGAATAGATGGGCAAGTTATGAAGTGTTAGAAAGAGAAAGGCTAGAAATCATGATAAGATTTATTGCAAAATATCTTGGAAGATCAATGATTGAGATCAAAGCTTGGTCCAGGGACAGTATCTTGGCAATCACCACCAAGATCTGTTCGTCTGAAGCATACACTAAGGGCTTGTTATTGAAGCTTTGAATGAAGGGGTGCTGGGAGCAGGACTGAGCTAGCAAAGCAATCAAAAGCCACACTCACCTCAAGGATGCTAGCACAGCCTGTCAACATTCCCACACCTAAACCACCCAAACACAACCCACCAAACCAACTCCCTTTCCCTCAAAACCCATAGCCGATGATATACCCTTGAAGAAGAAGAGAAGGATATTGAGGCTAGAAGAAGATGAAAGATGATGAAGACAGGCTGCCGCTATCAGCTGTGATTCAGTTGCCTAAGGCCACAAGTCACTCCTCAGCAATTACTCCTGAAGTCCAGAGACAAATGGTTAAAGTGAAGCTAGAAGAAGAAGAGCTTCATAAACAGCATGATGAGGAATTGCTGAAGAGAGTTGACAAAGCTTATGCAGCCACATCTTCCATCATCAATATGAAGGAGCAAGCTCTCAGACTTTACACTCTCAGGCATACCTTTCAATATCAAAAGGAAAGAGTGAGGATTTGGCCTGATCCCAGGGTCTCTCACAGAATTCATAAGACAATATACCTCGGAGATACATTGGCCAGGTGAAAAAGATCGTAGATGAAGTGATCTCTCTGGTCTTTGTAGTTTCACCCTGGGAAATCCTAGAAGACTTCAAGAAGGCCTACAAAGCTAATCTAACCCCTCAGAAGATGCTGGAAAACAAAATAGTGAAAAAGGGGTTAGTTTACAAGAGGCTTGAGGAAGTCAGGAAAAATGAGCTCCAGTTGTTCCTAGAGGGTAATCACCCGGATGAGTTCGCTTACAGAGTAATAACAACTGTGGAGCTAAAGAATGGGAAACAGGCCAAATACCTGTCTGAGTATTATGGGCCGGAATCATTATTTGAAGGAGGTGCTGAAGAGCTAACCATGGAGGAACAAATCACCTTCCTTGAGGCCTACACAAGAGAGTCGTACAGACTCATTATGGGGAAGTGAATCTCATGAATGGGATAACAACTCTGTGTCCAGTTCCCCAAAACAGTTCCCATTCATACTCTGCCAAACAAATATTTGAGGTTCTTCCCAGGCCGGAGCGTACATGGGTCATCTTCTCTACTGATCAAGAAGGAAAAAGACCAACATTTTGCCATCAATAAGTGGGAGTATAAATAAGTTAAAGGTTTTGGCTGCATTGGTTCAGGGGAGTTTGTTGGACCAAAAGAACCAATGAGCCAAGATCAGAAAATCTCTAAGTCCCACACGGTATCACAACAACTGCTGAAAGCCTCATCAGTAGTTTGACAAGTGCTGAAGACTACAACAGCTGAAGATCAAGTGCTGAAGATCTTAACAGCTGAAGAATCAAAGTACTGAAGTACAACAGCTGAAGAACACAAGTGCTGAAGCTGAAAGACCAAAGTACTGAAGTACAACAGCTGAAGAGTTCACAAGTGCTGAAGATCAACAATGATGTACAAAGTCTGAAGACAAAGACTGAAGACATCAGCTGATGATATCTACTGAAGTCATCAGCTGATGAAACGCCTGAAGGTCAAAGTCTGAAGATCAAGTACTGAAGCCTCAGTAGTTTGTCACAACTGCTGAAGAGTACTTCTTCAGTAGTTGTGATATCAGTAGTTTTATGTTTTATGTTTCAGTAGTTTTGTAAAACGACTGAAGAGCTTGTTCTTCAGTCGTTGTAGTTTCAGTAGTTTTATGTTTTTCAGTAGTTGTAAATGAGATGTTTAACACTTAGGAACATTTGTAAGAAGATGTCAGTTGTTGACATCTTCAGTAGTGTTAAACATCAGTAGTTATAAAACGGTTACATGTCACTTTCAAGTGACATCAGCCTACGTCATTCTTTTCTTTATAAGGAAAGATGACTCACCTGTAATCGTGCCTTTGAGGCCGACAATCCTAATGCAATATTCCTTTTGTCGGATATTCTCTCTCTATAACAAAATTCTTTTATCGTTTTATATCATTTTTCTTGTTGAATTTGTCTAATTCTGAGCTATTCCGCTGCTATATCTGTTCAATCGATTAAACCGAGGGCTGAGATCCTAACACAAGAGAATCTTGTAAAGCCATCTGTGATCACTAAACAGTAAGAAGTCCTTCCTAGACTCATTACATTGGTGGGGCCAAAGAGATCCAAATGTAATAAGTGTAGGGGAGTAGTGATGGAGTTTCTTTCCATTTGCTTGTGAGATACCTTGTGTTGCTTCCCTTTCCGACATGCAACAGAATGGTCATCACTTGTAAACTCTTTCTTCGGCATTCCAATTACCAAATCATTCTTAATTAGCTTATAAATGTTCTTAAAGTTTACATGGCATATTCTTTTATGATAGAGAAACAACTCATCACTATTTTCTTTAGACAGAAAGCATGAAACTTCTCCTGAGGGAGATGTTTCTTACAATCCATCTTGTACATGTTCCCTTTCGTAGGGCTCTGAGCAGGATATGCTCATGAGGAATGACCACCCTGGGCTTGAGAACAATGCACTCATGCTTAGTAAAGAGCATGTTAGGACTCTAATCATAAAAATGAGATACACTTAATAGATTGTATCCAAGCTCTTGAAAAATTTTACCTTCTCAATGCCGAGCTATCCATTTGTGACCTTGCCCCTTCTAATAATGTACCCACTAGCATCTCCTCTAAAAGCAATTGGTCCTCAATCAATCTTTTCAAAATTTTTGATTAGTGACTTATTGCCTATCATATGCCTAGACATCCACTATCAATGATCCATAAATCTTGTTTGTATTCGCTGCTCCTTCATAAATGAGAAGATTAGTTACAACTGGAAAACCAAGCCTTATTAGTCTTGGGCTTATTAATAGAAGTTGAAGGTAATGTAATAGTAATAGATTATTTAATCAAGTTTTGAGGATCTTTTGCTATTGTTGATGAAGAATTCTCAGCCACATGGTCTTTCTTTGTCTTCTGCACCACCTTTGGAAGCTTAGACTTGACCTTCAATACTTCAGAAGTTTTGCTGACCTCAAAAGTTTTGCTGACCTCGGATGTTTTGATGTAGAACTTTCGGAAGATCTTGCTAACACTGTAGCAGGCTTTAGTGCTTCAGAAGCATTCCCTTCTTCCGAGACCAAATTTTTTTCTAGAAGGCAATTTTCCACTTTCCTTCATCTTCATTTTGGTGCTTTCAAAGGAAACAAATTTTCCTTCTGAATCTTTTTTCTTCTTGGAACTCTTAGAAGTCTCTTTCTTTATCATATAGAGAGTACCTTTTGGATTGTAAGGACAATCCTTAGCAAGATGAGAGGCACTCTCACACATGATACATTCCATTTTCTTCCTTTTAAGATCCTTCTTCTATGAACAAGGCTAAACTTGATCACTTTCCTTCTTTCTTTATCTTTGCAGATGCAATGGAAGTCCTTTTAGGGTGAGAACTTCCATTGGGGTTGGATGGTCCAGGTTGTGCAGCAGTTATGCATAACTGATTAGCCTTCTTCTTGCTGCTAAGATAAGTTGATAGTAAACAAGAACTCTTGGTACTAGAGTTCAAGTTAATGTCTTCATACTTTACCATTTCAAATCCTACATAGATAAAAACTTGTTTCTTCTTAGAGTTGAATATGGCCTTGATCTCTAAGCCTTCTTCGCTTTTCTCTTTCATTTCCTCATCAAGTTCTATCTCATAGACATGGTCATCCCAGGCTTCTTACTCTCCTTAAAAGGATAGTGAACTTTCTTAGAATTCTCTTATTTACTATTCTCAAAGGCATTCTCCATTATCTCTCTTTATCCTCTTTAGTCAAAGGATCTATGGGAGAAATTTCATCTACACAAGTTCCACACCTAGGAAATCTTACAAATGCGATTGTGTGTGCAGGAGCTATGTCACAAGATCCCAGTTCCTGCTTATTATGATAACAAACTTTTGCATGCAAAGATGAGGATATAATGTTCTTGAAGGTCTCTTCTTCAAGAACACATTTTTCTACTCTTGCATTGTGATCATAAGCTCGGCCTTTCATTCGGTCAACTTAGTGATGAAATCTTTGATTTGAGTCTAGTAATTTGTATGTTCGTGTTTAATAGTTGAAATGGTTTCTCTAAGTCCTCTATTTTTAACTTATAATCATTTTCTTCTCTTTTGAAATAAAATTTTATTGTGTTCAAGGACTCAAGATCATATCTCATCTCTAAGTTGTAAGACCTATATATATTTACTTTAGCACTACATTCAGGTGTACAGAGATGTTCCAATACCTTTGTTTCATCATGACCAGTCATCAGTGCTTGGTTTGGAGATGCATCTTCCACCTAAAAGCTCCAATCAAAGCCTCCTTCTTCAACAACAACTGCATCTTGCTGCTTAGGCTACTCATTTTTGTTGGCGTTCTCAATGTACTTTGGTCTGGTTTGTGCTTGGCCACCATTTTTCATTGGTGACCACAATCTTAACATACCTCAAGTATTGTTGAGTCATGCTTTTACCTGTTTTAAAGCTAAACTTTTCAAACTGCTGCTTCATGAGGTCCTTCTTATTTTCCTTGAGTTCAGTAGACCCGTCATACTTTAGCTTCAGTGCATCCCGCAGTTGCTTATGTTTTGCACTTCTTGAAGCCTCTGTATATGGAGTTTGGAAGAGCAGTTTGAGGGGCTATCATGGCCTTCTGGTCAATTTCTACTCTCTTCATGTCTTGATCGGAGTAGTCAGCCACAACCTTTGGAATCATACAACCCCCTACAACAGTTGAGGAGGTGCTTGGTATGTAAGGTCTGGAGACAACAGATTCCCACAACCTAGAGTCTTGTGACTTGATGAAACTTTCCATTATTTGGCATCAAGTGTCAAAGTCTTCAGGAGTGATGAGTGGGGACTTTGTCATGGTTCTAGAATCCATTTCAGTGTTTGTGATAGTTGCCATTTGTGATGTTAAGTATTTTGTGTGTGAGGGATATGAAGATGTGAGATCTTACAATCAAGAGCCCATAATGCTCTAATACCAATTGCAGGATCATTTCAGGGAGTTACAACACAACACACAATAAGGAGAGACTAAAGATCATCTATAGGTTGGACTCACCTTAGATTAGATTGTTTATATTTCTTTGTAATATGTCTTATGTTAGTTTACTTTTGTATGTTTTTAACTTTATTTTGTTTTTTAGTCTAGCGAAACTATGAGCGAAACTATAGTTTCACTCACAGTCAGCTGTTTAGTTCTCCCGGCGAAACTGTTGTTTCTGCCTGGAGAAACTATAGTTTCGGCAGAACAGTTTCGCTGATAGCGAAACTGCCTGCCAAACTAAGATTGCTATATATAGTTTTGATCATTTTCATTGTGGATTAATCTTGCAAAACCTAATCGTTTATCCTTGTTGCAGGTGAGTATTGTAAGCAGTTTATTCACAGGTATTTCGTTGTGCTTTGTTATTATTGATTATGTTGATCATCATTGCCTTATTATGATTCATTTGTGGTTGTTATCAATCTTCATCATCCTTGTTTTTCTATATTTTGTTTTGATATTGAACAATCCAACATCTCATTTATACTACAAATCGATCTAATGGACCAACAATATGGTATCAGAATCTTTCTCACCCACGCTACTCATAAGCAGTTCAAAGTCTATTAGATGGATGTCAATGTGCATTTCTTTATGGGAACATTGATGAGGAGATCTAGGTGTGTCAACCACTAGGTTTTGAGGATCCTGACTTTCGTAACAAATTTTACAAACTTGATAAATCTCTTTATGGTCTTTATTAGGCTCCTTAGACTAGTATAAGACTTTAACTCAATATCTCTTATGCAATGGTTTTTGTCGTGGCACTATTGATATGACTTTATTCAAGAGGGAAGTGGATGGTGAAATGCAGATTGTCTAGTGTTTATGTTGATGATATTATCTTCAGCTCCACCAATTCACAATTATGTCAGGAGTTCGAGGAGGTGATGCGTAGTCCCTTTGAAATGAGCACGATGGGGAGATGTGCTTTTCCCTTGGGCTGCAGGTGGAACAAAAGCCAGAGGGTATTCTCATTCATCAGGATAAGTATGTTAAAGAAAGTTTGAAGAAATTCAAGATGGATGAAGCTTCTCCTGAAATGACTCCTTTTACTGCTCAAACGTGCCTTACTCCTGATGAAAACGAGAAACCTGTTGATCATCATCTAAACAGATCTATGATCGGTTCCCTTATGTACTTAGAGCAAGTCGTCGCGACATCACCTTTGCTGTAGGATATTGTGCTCGATACCAATCTGCCCCAAAAAAGTCTCATGGAAAGGCTGTCAAACAAATTTTTCATTACCTTAAAGGCTCTTCTCATTTAGTTCTTTGATATCCTTATGGTGGGAATTTTGATTTACATGCCAATTTGGATAGTGATTCTAATGGTTGCAGGTTAAACAGAAAATCGGTCACCGGAGGATGTCAATACATGGGAAATTGTCTGGTTTCATGGAAAAGAAAGAAATAGACCATTATTTATCTCTCTATAGGAGAAGCAGAATACATTGCTACCTCTAGTTGTTGTTCACAAGTTCTCTAGATCAAACACTAGATGATTGACTATAGGATAAACTTTTTCCATACATCGTTGTTTTGTGACAACAAAGCAGCCATTGTGATAGGATCAAATGAATCAATCTGTGATGATTTATGAACACAATTCAAAGAAATTCACACAAAGTAATCAAATCAAAACAAGATATCAACAAAATTATGTTTTCATTAATATCAAGCTAAGACAATTACAAGTATGAAAGCAGGTTCGAATCTCTCTCTATCTACCTGCAAGTCTAAGCTATTTATACTGAAAACAAAAAGTAAAGGAACTAACAAATTACACAAATAGTCCCTATACTATTACAAACTATTAAACGACAAATAAATACAACATGTTAGTCTTTCTTAGAGCACTTAACAATACTCCCCCTAAGATTGACATGGTCTTCTGTCTTCGAAAACTTCAAGCTTTGTCTTCTTTTCCATCTTCAACTTTATCTTCAACTTTATCTTCAACCTTTTACTTCATCATTCAAAGTAATCTTCTGGTTCTTCTTTAACTTTAAACATTGGCTTCTGTTTGTATATCTCTACATCTTTCAAAGCTTTTGATATTGCAGACTTGAATTTACTTGCAAGAATGCCTTGTTCGGGTTTAGCTTCATTCGTTTTAATCTCCATCTTGTTCCTTCTTTCCAACGTGTCTTTTGAAAGACATGAAATATCAATATTAGGGTATAACTCAATAGGCTTGTTACTTTCCTTTGAGTATACTTCTAACACTCCTTTCCTTGATATTCTCATGAATTCAATATCTTTAATATCTTCCTTGACTATGTTGGCATAAGCAAGAGCCTTTCTCAGAGATATTCTTTCCATGGCAGCATTCATCACATTAATAATGGAAATGAAATATTTCTTATCTTGCTCTGCTATTTCACGAGATACTTTCTCAAATTTTTATACAGTCAAAAATGAGATATAGCTCGGATGTAATAGCTTTAGCTCAAAATCTCCAAATAAAGTAATCATGTCCTCATCCCATCTTTCAAGATTTCGGACCAACTTAAGCTCAAATGTCTCAGTGTTATAAAACCATCTGAGAATTGGCTTTGAGTTTTGATTACCATCTATCACTTTCAGACCAGGAGTTGTAACTTTCTCAAAATATTTGTCACAAAATTCAATCATAGAATGTTCCTTCTCCGAATGTACTCCCTTGAGCTTTTTGTTTTTCTTCTGAGTGGCAAAGTACTCTTTATCTTCTTGATCACATCTCGTGCTAAGAAAATTACTTGACCTATCTAATCCTCTTCTTAATAATTCTACAAACATCTTGCCACGTTTTGAATCAAAAGGATTGATCAGAGGTAATCTATTCAGCTCTTTTAAATCTTGCACTAGAAGTTTTATGATACTAGAGTAAAAGTGATATACATCACACACAACATTTACTCTCTTTATCAAAAATGCATTGAATACTTCATCATACTTCCATGCAATAATCTTTACTTGATTGTAAAATCTGGAGCAATCATAGCATTCAGCAGTTCAGCAACTGATTGTCCTTTTTGCAATACGTTTCTTACCAAGTCTCCAGTTGTTCTTGAACTATCAAGAATATACCTTTGTTCAGTTGATGCTTTGTAACTTTGTCTTTCTGGATCAGCAAACATTTCAGTCAACTCTTTTCTATGAGCATGAGCATCATCAAATCTTGACATTTGTTTGATCTCCTGAGGCTTTAACATTCTTGTTCTCTTTGTTATTTCAAGATACTGAGGATTATCTGTATCAAGTACTATCATTTTCTTCATTTGTTTCTCAGTCTCTTGAAAACTTCTGACAAGATTCCTCAGAGATACAGATTGTAATCTCTTTAGCTTCCTCCAACGGTAGTTTCTAGATTGCAACCATGATCTTAGAGCTGGAATACTGATATCATCTGGATCAGTATGGTGCAACTCAGAACTAGATAGTTCTTCAACATTTATTACTTCTTTTGATCTTGTCCATTCACCATGCTCAACAACAATCTCATTTGGATCTATTGAAGCAACTGGCTCTGCATAGATACATTTCTCATATTAATCGTTAATCTGAGAAATAGTCAGTCCATCCAATATACTCGATTATATTTCATCTTCAGAAGATAATTGTATCTTTCTTCAAAGTCTTGGGTACCTCATCTTGTTCTTGAGTATGTTCTTTGAAGAGAAGTGTGATAAAATGAGTTTCATCAATATCTTCATTATCAAGAACTTCATCATACCAATCATCATTGTATACTTCTTCAATATCGTATAATCCTCAATCTGTTCTTGAACATTTTGTTCTTCAACAGATTCTTCAGTTCTTTGAAGCTTAGAAGAAGATTCAGTTTGAATTGTATCTTCTAATTCATTCATTTTTCTTTTGCCTTTTATCTGCTCAGATTTTCATCAACATGTATCTACTACTTATCACATGTACTAGTGAGATAGACTTCTGAGCTTCTTTTTCTTTTAGCAATTTAGCTTTGAGATTTTCATTTTCTTCAGTTAATTTCTTGAATTTCTCCTTAAGATATCATAATCTTTGATCATAACTTCAAAGTTCTTGATTACATCTTCTTTATCTTTGGCAAACCTTACAATCTTTTCATCTTTAAGGCATTTTATTCAGTCAACTTTAAGTTTTCATCCTTATGCTTTTGAATTTCTTTTTCAAGAGATATGTTTATCTCTCATTCTTTTATTCTCCACTTTCAACTCTTCAATCTCTTTCTCTTTACTCAAATTTTCTTCTTTCAATCTGTATATCTCATCAATGTCAACTATTTCCTCTGTTTGTATAGACACATTGTGTGACATACTAACAGAAATTCCTCCTACCTCTTTCATCAAATTCAAATACGGATTGAATAAAAATCATTCATAAAGTCGAATCAAATGTTTTATTTTGAGAATCCATTTCTTGTACATCTCCTCATGAATTCCATCCACATTTTCTTCATTCATAGGATGTGGTTCATCCTAGTATCTTCTGCATTTCTTTCTTCAGATTCTTCTTGATGTGCTTCAGTGGCATCATCATTTACATCATCATCATCATTGCCATCACTTTTTTCACTGATGAGCTTTCAGAAACATCAGCCTCACTTTCTTCATCATCTTCTACATCCTCATTAGATCATTTGGATCTATTGGTTCTTCTTCAGTTAGATGAAGTATGGCTGATATACAACTTAGATCTTGAATAGCAGTTTCAATGACAATTATTAATCGATTCAATGATTAACCTGCTCTTGATACCATTTGACAGGATCAGCGATCACAAGTTTGATGTATTAGGATACAAAGCAGCGGAATACAAACAAGAATTAGACAAGTAGCAAGCAATCGATACTTGTAAGCATTAAGGCGCATACGTTTATAGGGAGAGAATATTATTCTATTTCAAGGAATGTTTATAGATGTAGAATATTTCTAATCAAATCATTCGTTCATTCCATTCATTCATGACCGTTACAATAAGTGTCACTCCTTATATAGAGTGCAACAATCACTGCTGTTATCACGGAAAGTGACAACTGGCAGATCTAATACAAAAATACTAATTCTTAACAAACTACTGAAATGTTCACAACTACTGAGAACATATCAGCGTGTTAGTAGTACAAAATATAAAACTACTGAAACTACAACTGAAGAACAAGCTCTTCAGTCGTTTTAAACAAAACTACTGAAACATAAAACATATAAACTACTGATATCACAACTACTGAAGAAGTACTCTTCAGCAGTTGTGACAAACTACTGAGGCTTCAGTACTTGATCTTCAGACTTTGACCTTCAGGTGTTTCATCAGCTGATGACTTCAGTAGATATCATCAGCTGATGTCTTCAGTCTTTGTCTTCAGACTTTGTACATCAGTTGTTGATCTTCAGCACTTGTAAACTCTTCAGCTGTTGTACTTCAGTACTTTGGTCTTTCAGCTTCAGCACTTGTGTTCTTCAGCTGTTGTACTTCAGCACTTTAGTTCTTCAGCTGTTGAGGTCTTCAGCACTTGATCTTCAGCTGTTGAAGTCTTCAGCACTTGTCAAACTACTGATGAGGCTTTCAGCAGTTGTTGTGATACCATGTGGGACTTAGAGGTTTTCTGATCTTGGCTCATTGGTTCTTTTGGTCCAACAAACTCCCCCTGAACCAATGCAGCCAAAACCTCTAACTTATTTATTCTCCCACTTATTGATGGCAAAATGTTGGTCTTTTTCCTTCTTGATCAGTAGAGAAGATGACCCATGTAAGCTCCGGCCTGGGAAGAAATCTCAAATATTTGTTTGGCAGAGTATGAATGGGAACTCTGTTTTGGGGAACTGGACACAGAGTTGTTATCCCATTCATGAGATTTACTTCCCCATAATGAGTCTGTATGACTCACGAACATAGGCCTCAAGGAGAACAACTTGTTCCTCCTGAGAGAGTTCTTCTGCTCCTCCTTCGAAGAAGAACTCTGGACCATAGTACTCTGATAAGTACTTCATGGTCCTGCCATTTTCAGCTCCACCGTAGTTACCTCCCTATATACAAATTCATCAGGATGGTTGCCTTCAAGGAGTAACTGGAGCTCATTCTTCTGGATGTCTTCAAGCTTTTTATATAGCAACCCCTTCTTAATCATCTTGTTTTCTAGTAAAGCTTGAGGGGTCTTCTTTGCTTGGTGAGCTTTCTTGAATTCATCAATGATTTCCCAAGGTGAGACTACAACGGCCAACATGATGGTAGACTCTATTGTTTTTCGTACCTGGCCGTTGTATCTGTGTGGGATAGTTCTTTTATGGATTCTAGAACTCACCCTGGGGTCTGGCCATACTCTCACTCTCTCCTTCTGATACTGAAAGGTGTGCCTGAGAGTGTACAGCCTTTGAGCATGCCCTTTCATGGCTTGAATAGATGATGACTGAGGAAATTCCTTGTCAACCATCTTCAACAGTTGCTCATCGTGCTGTTTCTGCTGTTCTTCTTCTTCTATCTTGACTCTGACCATTTCCCTTTGAGAGTCAGGTGTGATCATGGGTTGACTTCGGGGTTTGGTAGCTTCAGAACAGCAGAGAGTGGCAGACTATCATCTTCATCCTCCTCTTCTTCTTCTCTCCATCCTCAGCACCCTTCTCCTCCTTCGGGTACATCACTGGATGATGGTTGGGTTGGTGAAGGAATTGGTTTTGAAGAATGAGGATGTTGGATTTTGGCTTAGAGATTGGTTGGGAGATTTGAGGGATAGGATCTGTTTGAGTGGGTGGAAGGGAAGGTTGATCCAGCATCTTTGTAGTTAGTTTCGCCTTTGTGAGTTTAGCCATCTCTAACTTTTACCAGCCCCAGCCTCATCAAGGCTTCCACAATAATCCCTTTGTTGAATTGCTCAGACAGACAGATTCTGGTGGCTATAGCCAGAATGCTGTCCCTGGTCCATGCGCGAATCTCCACTAATGATCTTCCTAAGTATTTTGCAATGAAGCGGATCATTATTTCCAATCTCTCTTTCTCAGAGCATCATACCCTGCCCATCGGGTTTGTATCTCTTGTACTTCTAACCTTCTGATCTCACTATCCAGTGTGGCTGTGTCAAACCCCTGCCTGAAGAGTTGTTCAATTATTTTATCCATGGATCGGCTGTGTGTAGTGTCAGCTTCTTTGACCAGCTCCTCCAAGGATTTGTCTTCAGCAGTGTGATCATCAGCACTTCTCTTTCGCTTGTAAGTGAGCAGAGGTTGCTTTTCTTTTTCCTCCTCTGGGCTTGCTTCTCTTCCTTCTTTTCCTCTGTTCTTTTCCTCTTCTTTTCTTTCACTGCAGTACTCTCCCCCTTTTTGGTTGCATTGGAGGAAGGGGTTTGTACCGCAGAAAGAGTCTTTTGGACAGCAGCATCAACCAAGGGCTGTAATTGAGGAAAGCCTCTCATCAATGGCTTTAGTCACAATATCAGTGATTATGGGTGTGATGAGAGGGAGGGAATTTTGAAGTACAGCACCTATTTGCTCAGGAGGGTTCTGTTCCTGAGAAGTAGGGCCTGAAGCAGAGGCAGGTGGTTGAGTTTGGAGTGGCTCGTGTTTGGGAAACCTTCAAGTGAAGGTGCCATCTGTGGGTGGGTAGAGGCAGATGGTCTTTCTCCTTGTGAGAGTTGGTCAAGTAGGTTTTGCAGCCTACTGACTTTCTCTTCAAGGATTGTGTTCTGGGCAAGAACATCATAGAAAAAGCCCAGGTCATCATCAGCCGAAACTGAATCATCTGACCTCCTGCTTAGAGCAGGATTTACATGCACTGGGTGTAGACCAGTTGGTGCATGTGCCCCTTGTGCTTGGTACTGGGGACTTCCAGCCTCAGGACAATGTCCATCATCAGCTGTTGCCTCTAGTGAGGTCTTAGCAATGTTACCAGCCTCACTCTGGTCATGTGCTGAGTCAGAGGAGGTGGCAGCCTCACTAGATATTCTAAGCTCCTTGTCTACACCAGGAGATAGAAGTGGGAAACCCCTGTGCTGTGGGTTCTCAAGTGCACTGTGTTCCTCCCCCTCAATTGTAGAGGTATTCCCAGTAGTAAGTGGTTCTGGGGAGGGGGTGAGGAGTGCAATTGAGTCAGCACTTGTGCAACTATTAAAGTTGGGCTGTGAGGGGCGTTGTTGGGGTGAAGGGATAGAAGCAGTGTGCACCTGGGGAGGTTGGTGCTCTTCAATGGCAATCTCCTCAAGTGAGGAAGATCCCAGATATGTAGGTGCCCTTGTGTGGTTGCTGCAGGCTCCTGTTGAGAGGAAGCCTGAGCGGCTATGGCTGGAGAGTCATTGTATCCACTAGGGGGTTTGGACTAGTGGATATATCCTGCGTTTGTGTTGCAGGGGCATCCTCAGGGGACTCAATTCCCTGAGTAGCCTTTTGGGTTTCTTTTTGGTGGGTTTGGTGGGGACTTTGGATTTGGAGGTGGTGGCTGTGGGTTCCAGCTGCGTGGGTTTTCGCAGCTTGGCAGCCATTTTGAGTGTCCGGTCAGAGTTGTGCCGGGAGTATACTTCCGGCAGAACAGCCGTAGCAGGGACTCCCAAGCCAACAAGTCCCTCAGCATTAGCTGGTTTGTAATGATGGCCATTATGAACCGTGGATATAGTATCCAACGGTTGGCAGTTAGTTTTTGAGCCATATCCTTGAGCTCTGAAAATATTATTTAGAAAAATTAGTGGTTGTTGCTCAAGAATAGAATACATTACCTGCTGCCATTTTGTCGACATTTGATCCCAAGACGACGTCTTAGGGGCCAAACATACATTCACCATGTGAAAATCAGGCGCTCAGCGTCATTAAAGTGTTTCTTCATGATAGTGGAGGCACTGAGATCGCCTTGATATCCATGTTGAGCAAAGGATAGATCTATGGTGCCCTTCGGATATCCAGCAGGAGAACTAGCATCATTCAGTTGAAGAATTTGGCGGATTATTGCAGGAGATGACTACTTCTTTTTGTTGACGACCGACTGGAGGGATGGTGTGTTGTTCTCCCCAGTGGTAACTAACGTTCATCCAAAATTGGTGCAAGGATTCGGCATGTAGTATGGGATTCAGAAGAAATGCCGTGTTGTATTGGGACTGAACCATAAGATCGATAGCAGTATCGAACTTAGTCCAGATGGGCGATTTAGTGAGGTAGGCAACACAGTTGTGTCGCGGTTTAATTTGCATAGACGCCATTGAGAAGAGGGAAGTTTTGAGAGGAACGTTAGGTTTGAAGAAGATGAAGCATTGAGAGCTAAGGTTAGGGATATATTAGGGTACGGGTAAGAAAACGACTGAAGGATGTGGTGTTAGTCATCAGTAGTTTTAAACGACCGTTGACATGGTATTATCCTTTCAGACGTTGAAACAGCTGAAGTCGTGGTGTTAGGCATCAGTAGTTTAGAAACTACTGAAGACCGTGGTTTTGACTTCAGATGATTGAAACAACTGAGGACTTGGTGTTTGTCATCAGTAGTTATGAAACTACTGAAGACAGTGGTTTTGTCATCAGCTGTTGTAAACAACTGAAGACTTGGTATTAGTCATCAGTAGTTATAAAAACTACTGAAGACGTGGTTTTGCTTCAGTTGTTTAAAATGAAACAGCAGTTGTACAAACGACTGAAGAGAAAGTTCTCTTCAGCTGTTTTCGTCAATTCTTAGCTTTTCAGCTGTTTCAAACTGTCCTCAACACATTCATCAGTCTTTTTGGCTGATTTCAGTTGTTTCATAGGACATCAGTACTTATCTGTTTTTACTGATTGCGATAGTTGTAACTGCATCAGTAGTTGTAACTACATCAGTAGTTTAGAACAGATGAAGTACTTCAGTACTTGTGAGACATTTAGCCTTCAGTAGTTATAAAAACTACTGAGGGTAAAAGAGCTCATCAGTACTTATATGTGACATAGGTACTCATGATCATCAGTATGAATTACTAAGATCATCAGTAGTTGTCACTTATTCTAGCTGCAGCATACCAAGCCTTAACACCAGGTTTTGGAAAGTTGAACTATCCAAAGGCTTAGTAAAATGTCTGCAAGCTCATCAGCACTAGGCACAAACTTAGGATCAATCAGACCTTTTTCAAAACAATCCTTATAAAATGATGTCTGATCTCTATATGTTTGGTCCTAGAGTGCTGGACTGGATTTTTGACAATGCAAAGAGCTGAAGCACTATCCATTAACAATGGAGTCTTAGTCTCTGTAATGCCATAATCCAAAAGTTGGTTTTGAAGCCAGAGTACCTGAGATGTACAACTTGCAGCAGCAATGTACTCTGCTTCAGCAGCAGTGATGTAGCAACTGAGGTCTGTTTCTTGCTCTGCCAAGAAATCAAGCAGTTGCCTAGGAATTGACATCCACCAGAAGTTGATTTCCTGGTCAACTTACACCCTGCATAGTCACTGTCAGAAAAAGCAACTAATTTACCAGAATGTCCTAGAATACCATAAACCTAGAGATGGAGTGCCTTGCAGATATCTAAAGATCCTCTTGACTGCAATCAGATGAGACTCTTTAGGTGCAGCCTGAAATCTAGCACAAACACATGTAGCAAACATAATATCTGGTCTAGAAGCTGTTAAATACATCAAGGACCCAATCATACATCTGTAAAGTGTTTCATCAACCACTTTACCTTTCTGATCTGTATCCAGTTGTGTGGTGCTGCTCATGGGAGTAGAACAAGGCTTACAGTTTTGTAAATCAAACTTTTGCAAAAGATCTTTTGTATATTTGGACTGATGAATAAAATTCCATCAGCCTTTTGTTTGATTTGCAACCCCAGAAAGAACTGTAATTCTCCCATGGCACTCATTTCAAACTTCTGTTGCATCAACTTTGTAAAGGCATCACACAACTTTGGATCAGAGGATGCAAAAATGATATCATCTACATAAATTTGAACAAGTAGATTATGCTGCCCAGCTTTCTTAATGAATAAAGTCTTATCTATGGAGCCTCTAGTGAAATTGTTTTCCAGAAGAAAGTTTGATAATGTCTCATACCAGGCTCTAGGAGCTTGTTTTAACCCATAAAGAGCTTTATCAAGCTTATACACCCAATTAGGATGTTTATTGTCCAAAGCCTGGAGGTTGACATACATAAACCTCTTCTTTAATTTTTCCATACAAAAATGCACTTTTGACATCCATTTGAAAAACTTTAAGGTTTTGATAAGCAGCATAAGCTAAAAACAATCGAATTGCTTCCAGTCTGGCTACAGGGGCAAAGGTTTCATCATAATCAATACCTTCTTCTTGTGCAAACCCCTGAACAACCAGTCTGGCCTTGTTCTTAACAATAAGCCCATTTTCATCAGTTTTGTTCCTAAACACCCATTTAGTGCCTATTGCACACTTACCTGGAGGTAGAGGAACCAGTTCCCACACTTGCTGTTTCTTGAACTGAAGAAGCTCAAGCTGCATGGCATCAACCCATCCATTGTCCTTTAAAGCAATGTGATAATTCTTTGGCTCTTGCTGACTGATGAAGAGAGCATAGAAGCAGAAATTTGACAATGACTTCTTGTTGATACTCCAGCAGTGATATCACCAATGATTTGAGACATAGGGTGATTCTTCAGATCTTGATACACAATGAGATCTGTGCAAGTGTTTGTAGCCGGCTCAGCAGCAACAGATGGTGATGGTGAATCATTTCCTTGAAACCAATCAGTGGATGGTAATTCAAAGGAAGTTGAATTCGAAGAGATCTCATCAGCATTTGTTGTGGATGGTGCTACTGGAGCTACAGGAACATCAGGTCTAGCTGAGTCAGGCAGCTGATCACTAAACCTGAAGAGGTGAGTACTGCAATCATCATCATCATCAGCAGTACCACCAGGTGGTGAACTGTTGACAGGAGCAACAGCAGGAGTTTGATAAGGAACATATTGCAGTATGTCCAAATCAAATAACTCCACAGGACTTTGTGGAATCTTGTCCTTTGGAGATTCATTGAACTTAACATGTAGAGTTTCTTCAACCATCTTTGTTCTGCAGTTGAAGACTCTGTATGCCTTGCAAGTAGATGAATAACCAACAAAGTACCCTGCATCCACCTTAGGATCAAATTTATGGAGTTGATCCTTTGTGTTGAGAATAAAACAGGGACACCCAAATGCTTTGAAAAATGAAATCAGAGGAGCCAAATGATGGAGAACTTCATATGGAGTCTTCATCAACCTCTGATTTACTAAAACTCTATTTTGCACATAACAAGCTGTGTTGACAGCTTCAGCCCAAAAGGTCAGTGGCAAACCTGAGTCAGCCAGCATGGACCTTGCAGCTTCAATGAGGGTCCTGTTCTTTCTCTCCACTACTCCATTTTGTTCTGGAGTCCTTGGAATGCTGAACTGCCTTTTGATTCCCTTTGAAAGATAGAAGTCATCAAGTGTATGATTTCTGAACTCAGTTCCATTGTCACTCCTAATACACTTGACTGGAAGGGAATACTGCTTCTCAATGTACAGCACAAAGTGAATAATCTTCTGAGCAGCCTCATCCTTTGAATGTAGAAAGAAAGTCCATACAAATCTGGAGTAATCATCCACAATTACCAGACAGTATTTCTTCTTTGCCATGCTCATTACTCTCACAGGACCAAATAGATCCATATGCAGTAATTGCAAGCAGGCAGTGGACTTGGGCACTTCAATAGGAGGAATGAGACTTTGTGTGCTGTTTTCCTTTAAGCAGTGCAGGTTTCATCACAGTGGAACTCCTTTATTGGTAAGCCTCTGACTAAACTATTGTGGCTAAGCTGATTCATGTTTTTGAGATTAACATGACCAAGCCTCCTGTGCCACAGTTTAGATTCTTGAGAAGAGGCTTTGGAAAATAGGCAAGGATTGCCTTTGAGATCTATCTTCTTAGAAAGATCTAAGGCATACACTCTTCCTGTCCTGTTGGCTTTCAGGAGAGTGTGATCATCCAACACCTTGTCAATCAAGTGCAAAACTTTGGATGACAGAATCCTACAGTTTTGACTGGTGAAAAGGGCAACATGGCCTTTATCACACATTTGACTGACACTCAAGAGATTGTACTTGAGATTTTCCACATGATTAACATCATCAAATTTGATTTCTCCATTGAGACAAAGCCCTTACCGATGATGTAACCCCTAGCATCATTGCCAAAAGAGACAAATCCCTTCTTTCCTTGAGAGTAGTCATGAAGAAGAGAGTTGTTCCCAGTCATGTGCATAGATCCCCCACTGTCTACATACCAGATGCTACTTTGGCATGTTGAAGAACCCTGCAAAATAAACAATTAGTTAGTTTTAGAGACCCAAACCTTTTTGGTTTTGGGCCTGGTCTCATCAATAGATGGTAAACTAACAGGTTTATTTGAAACAACAGCCTGAGAGGAAGAAGATGGTGTAGAAGAGGAGTCCTTTGGCTTGGACCTCCTTTTCTGTGGTTTCAACATAGGAGAATCTAGTTGGTTAACTCTACCCAACAGATGTTGTACCATCATCATACCAGCTGTGTCTGATTTTGTGATAAAGCTTTCAGCTCATCAGACACATTGCTAGTGGAGTTTGATAAGTTCCTATGTTGCACCTTTTCTTCTGAGCACCTCAGCTGTCACCTGTTTAACCCCTTCCTTTTTGGATTTCTTTGAGGACTTAAGGGTTACAGGTTTTGATGTTGCTGATACAAATGTGGTCTCAAACTCAGTTTTCATTTTTACCATTTTCTCATTAATTTCTTCTTTTTGTTTGAGTTTGGAACCTCTTTTGTACCAACAATCATCTGTAAGATGATTGAACAAACCACATACTTCACATGGTTTCTTCTTCTTCATCTTAGGTTGATCATCAACTAAAGAGGGTGAAGCAACAGAAGACTTGTTCTTCAATGCTTTGGAAGCATTGTTTGCTTTCTTGACAGCCTCTTTAGTAGTCTTCAAACTCTTTCTGCTGCCAGTTTTCTTCTCTTCAGTACTGACAGCAGTTGAAGTTTGAACTTCAGGTGTTAAATCCTGCTCTCTAGTACTTTCAGGACCTTCAGAATTAACTCCTGAGTTGATCAACTCATTAATCATGTGAATGTCAGCATTTGAACCATCAACATCAGCTGATAGGTTCAAAGAGGGCTTGATGCTGACTGCTACTTCTGATTGTGCTGTATCAGAAGGTAGATCACATGATGTGATGGATTGGTTATCACTCTCACCATCAGATTCTACCTCTGCTCTTGGGGTAAAATCTGTAGGTGGAGCAGTGTGATTGTAACCAATTCCAAACTTCACATTTGAAGCAGATTGCTTACTAAGAAGCATTTCAAAACCTTTGCATGATTGTACCCATCTATCACACTCGACCTGGGTAACTGCAAGGGTTTCTTTGAGATCTTTGTACTTCTCTAGAAGTACTCTTCTCTAGCCTTATCATCAATTATTTGGCAATTCAGTTTATAAATCTCATCATTTTTATCTTTGAGCACAAACTCAAACTCAGCTTTGTTTTTGGAAATTATTTGTTCTAGCTCAATGTTCTTATTAATTAGAGCTACATTTGCTTCTCTAATGGAAGCAAATGCTGCTATGCATGGTTCAGAACATAATTTGGCTTTTGCCTCAGAGGATACCTGTGATACCTGAGGTGTAGAGGCATTAGAAAATGAAGTATCAGCAGACTCCAAAGCCATAAGAGCTAGATTCCCAAAAGGACTGTCACCACCATGTTGACCAGCACCTGAGAACAGTTGATCATGACCAGACAAGTCATCTGGTAAACTGCTCCAGTCAACAACTCCTGGGGTGAAGAAGCTGTGTTGTTGAGATTGAGGTTGTTGATGAGATTGGGATGGCTGAGGTTCTGGTAGTGCATGAGGTTGTGGTGCCATAGGAACTTGAACTTGATTTGACTGTGGCATGTAATAACAAGGGTACGGATATGGCATTTGACCCTGAGGAACAAAATATGCCGGAGATTGTTGTTGAGGATGATGACTAGAGGTGACAGGATGTTGCCCTCTGTGTTGTTGACTATTGCCAGGAAAAGTCACAAAGGGTGCAGTGGAGTTAGATCCAGTTGATCTACACTCTCTTGCAAAGTGTCCAAGCCTTTGGCATTTGTGACACCTCAACTTGCTCTTGTCAAAACCAACTTTGGTTTTGCCAGAGAGTCCTGGGAATTTTCTTCCAGTTCTTTTATAGAACTTCTGAGATCTGATATTTATCAAGGCCATTTGGCTCAAAATATCCATCTCTTCTAAGTCATCATCAGCAATCCCCTTGAGATCATCCATAATGAAACATAGATTGTCATTATTACACCCAGTAAACTGACCATCAACACTCACAAATGCAGAATCAGAAGTGCTTGAAGAGAAATTAATATGCTCATCATACTGGCATTCAGATGAAGCATATTCTGACTCATGACCCACCAAGGCAGTGTTGCCTTGTACAAAGTCTTCAGTGAGCTTTCCAGATGAAGACAGCTTTCTCTTCTGTTCTATCTCTCTCTCAAAAGTGAGCAGTTTCCCATGGAGTTGGGTGAGAGATAGTTTGTCCAAACTTGCACTGGAGCGTAGGACAATAGTATATGTGTCCCATCTCTCAGGCAGTGATCTGAGAAATCTGTTATTCATCTGAATATTGGTGTATTCAAGTTTGACCATTTTTAGTTCAGAGATCAAACAAGAGAACCGCTCATATTGTTGAGTCAGTGTCTCACCCTTTCTATGAGAGAATGTCTCATATTGTTGGGCAAGAATTTCTCTATTATTTGCCAAGACCTCATCTGTTCCTCCAAATTGTTCTTTCAAGCATTCCAGAGGTCATGGGCAGTTTCATGATGCATTAGCCCAGAATAGATTTCATTTGGCAGTGCCATGGCCAGAATTCCATGGGCTTTTGCATCAATTTCAAGCAACTTCTTATCCTCATCTGAGTATTGCTCCCTCCTCTTCGGAACCATTTGATTGGTTTCCGGGTTATTCACCATAGGCTTGTGTGGACCATGTACCACTGATGTCCAACACCCTGCGCTGTTAACAGACAGGTGATGGAGCATACGTCTTTGCCATGTTATACTCATTCCTAACCAGCATTGGTGGCTTGGTTGAGGAACCAGTATTGTGAGGATCATTGGAGGGAGTAGTCATTTTCAGTTCAAAAACAATTTAGTTCAAGCTTTTAAAAGTTTTAGACAGACCACAACAAACTCAATGAGAACCAAGAAAAGATCTCAGGATGAATGAGCAAAATACAGAAAATTCAATCTCTATAACCGTTTCTTGCAAAAACAAAAGCTAATTCAATCAAACTTAGATCTTGAATAGCAGTTTCAATGATCAATTATTAGATCGATCAATGATTAACCTGCTCTGATACCATTTGACAGGATCAGCGATCACAAGTTTGATGTATTAGAACAAAGCAGCGGAATACAAACAAGATTAGACAAATTGTAGCAAGCAATCGATACTTGTAAGCATTAAGAGCGCATACGGTTATAGGGAGAGAATATATTTCTGATTTCAAGGAATGTTTATAGATGTAGAATATTTCTAATCAAATCATTCATTCATTCCATTCATTCATGACCGTTACAATAAGTTGTCACTCCTTATATAGAGTGCAACAATCACTGCTGTTATCACGGAAAGTGACAACTGGCAGATCTAATACAAAAATAACTATTCTTAACAAACTACTGAAATGTTCACAACTACTGAGAACATATCAGCGTGTTAAGTACAAAATATAAAACTACTGAAAACTACGACTGAAGACAAGCTCTTCAGTCGTTTTACAAAACTACTGAAACATAAAAATATAAAACTACTGATATCACAACTACTGAAGAAGTACTCTTCAGCAGTTGTGACAAACTACTGAGGCTTCAGTACTTGATCTTCAGACTTTGACCTTCAGGTGTTTCATCAGCTGATGACTTCAGTAGATATCATCAGCTGATGTCGTCAGTCTTTGTCTTCAGACTTTGTACATCAGTTGTTGATCTCCAGCACTTGTAAACTCTTCAGCTGTTGTATTTCAGTACTTTGGTCTTTCAGCTTCAGCACTTGTGTTCTTCGGCTGTTGTACTTCAGCACTTTAGTTCTTCAGCTGTTGAGGTCTTCAGCACTTGATCTTCAGCTGTTGAAGTCTTCAGCACTTGTCAAACTACTGATGAGGCTTTCAGCAGTTGTTGTGATACCATGTGGGACTTAGAGGTTTTCTGACCTTGGCTCATTGGTTCTTTTGGTCCAACATCTTCTACATCCTCAATTAGATCATTTGGATCTATTGGTTCTTCTTCAGTTAGATGAAGTATGGCTATTAATATCAACTTCATCCATTGATACATTTCTGATATAATCAAATACTGGATTGTTTTGAGCACCAGTTAACATTGCCAGTCTTTTGTAAACAGAATCCGACATGTGCTCTAACTGTATCTTTTCAACATTAAATTCTTCAGCATATAAATCTTGATTTGCTTCCTTAATGAGTATTTGGAAAAATCTTGGGTACGTCAAGTATTTATGCCTTACTCCTCTTTCAAGATTAAAATGAACCATTCATTATCCACTTAGACATATTGAATCTTCTGTTTGTGGATAAGGCTATAATAGGAGGTGCAATGCCTACAGGGAATGAATCCCAACCAGCACTTCTTTTAGACATGCAATGTTAAAAGATATAGCTAAAAGCTTCCAATGCGTAAACACTCTAGCTCTGAAAAATTGTTTTTTGGGAAAATGATCTGGATGACCCATTTGTAGAAAACCCTCTCTACATTCATTGAAAGAATATTCTGATAAGTCTTCAGGATCATTGTCACCAAGTCTTAAAGCTATTCTGATTGCTTCTTCAAATACTTCAAGCATTCTTTCTGTTGTAATAAAAGCTCTTAGCACTTTGTTTCCTTCATCATCTCTTTCAATCCGAGCAGTTCTCCAGAATCTCTTAATCATTCTTCCATTGATCATTGATCTTGCACACATAGCATATACATACTTTGTTATGAGCAGAAATCTATAATTTCCTCAGACCCAATTGCTTCTCTGTTTTCATCATTTAGAAAAGCAGCCACATTATGCTTTGGCTTAAATTTTAATTCTGCCTCTGCAAACACAAAGAAAGTATAATGAGAACGTTGAATATTGATTAATGAATTTTATTTCTACATATGAATTTTCAATTTTAATTGATTAAAATTTTATTTGTTTATTTTATTTTATTTTTTTATTTTTATTCAAAATTAAGACAGACTGTTCATCATCTTCTTTTTCGGCTATGGAAAACCGACTGAGTTCAACATCAACAAAACATTTTCACTTTAAGATCAAAAACAATACATCACTGTACTCGAAAATGAGTTCTTATCAATAACCCAGTTTCAATTTTTGATATGATACTCATTTGATCAGATTAAACTTGGATTATATAGGCTTCGAACGCCCAAATAGCATTCAACCGACTATAACAATGGACTGATTTAACCCAAAATTTATATATTTGAATCACAAACTTACGTTACATATTCAAATACTATCTACACTCAATGGATTTGATTCGATTTCAGATGAAATGAGGATGTGATGATACTCGACAGTCGCAAGTTCAGGGGTTTTTGGTCTGAGAAATTTTGAGTGAAAATGAGAACTATGCATAAGTGTTCAATTTATATAAGTGAAATTTTTAGGCGTATGAGCCCTGTTTGGACGTATGATCCCTGTTTGGGCGTATGAAACCCTAAAATTCACTTATTTGTTAGACGCATAAGCACTGCTTGTGCGTTTTAAATCAGACGCATGGGAACTGTTCAGACGCATAAGCATTGTTTAGGCGCTTTTAAACTATTCAGCCGCATGGACTTTTTGAAACGTCTAACACTTGGTAATTTTGATACTGTGTAGACGCATGAGACATGTCAAACGTCTAACACTTGGACAATTAAACCCATTCACTATTTAGACGCATGGGATTATCTCAAACGACCAACACTTGTAATTTCCATAGATGTTAACAACTGTTTAGACGCGTTAGAATGAATTAAACGTCCAACACTTGTATAACCCTAAAAATTTCATCATTCTCCTATTGAGGCGCATGTGCACTGTTTAGGTGCATGACCTGACTTTCATGATTTAAACACTTGTGATTTCCAATTTCTTCACTTGCACACTTTTTACCATTTAGATCCCCAAATTTTGAACTTTTTCCATATTGCACTTTCAATTTATAAAATTTTATTTTCTCTTTCTTTTTAAATTTCTTTTGTCCCTTCATTTTAGTCTCAACATAAAATCAAATATCATCCGATTTTCAATTTATGAAGCATATTTATTTGCAAAAATTATGTAGGTTCATATTATATTTTTCAAATAAATCACATTTTCAATGTACACAATACTTTGAACATAAAGCATCATCCTTTCAATTCAACATTTCAAATTTTGATTTGGATGATGAATATTTTCTGAGAACAACTCTTTCATTATTACTCCCCCTAAATTTTTAAGTTTGAAAAACTTACAAGTTTCTTAGGAAAGAGAATAAGATCACACAACACATTGTGACATTGCCTTCACACACAAAGACATGCATAAAAGAAAAATGAAAATAGAATGAAAATCTAATATAAGCACAGAATTTATGTCTGCAGAGAGATCATATTAATGAAGATCATCACATTAAAATAAAATAAATGTGGATAATCATAGACAATGAATAAATCTTGATCAAGTGTGTTCTAGGTCAGTGATATCACAACAAAGGAGAAACAAGATCTAAGGACAGACAATGAGTGTTTTTGACAAATTTATCAACTCACTTACTTTTTCAATTCTTGGATTGATTAGGGTTGATTTAGATATGACATGATGTAAAACATACAGAGATTAAGAGAGCTCAACCATCATCATGAATTGTAAGAAAGAACACATACTTAACTTATTACCTGAAACATAGATATCACCAGAGTTCATGCTACTTAGTTAATAGAGGATGATCATGGATAACGATTTGATCAGCTCTGACTATTCATTTGAATAGGTTGTGCACATTGGTATCTTTTTGCATCAAAAAGAGAATCCAGGTCTGTAATGACTTACAACAAAGGATATCCTAGTACTTCAGGTCTATGATCACTCATAACAGAGAAGTGAAGTGATGCTTTGTAATAGATCTCATGATTACACATAGTGTCAACAGGTGTGAGTGGTGTAACTTAACAAACATTCAATATGATAAGCTAAAAACAACTCAAAAGTACTCAGATGAATACAAATAAGCATACATGTTTAGTTTGATCACAAGAATTTACTTTTTCAGCATAATAGTCAGATATTGTCTACACAGCATATCTGATCATGTCTAGACTTATTAATGAGTGAAGTATGCAACTGATCTCACTAATGTACTATCATTTCTCACATGTCGCAAAACATAATTCCTTCTAAAAGACTCTATTTTTGTATTTGATTTTTCTATGAAAAACATAAAATCACACACACACAAAATATAAACAGGCAATTAACAATTAGAGTATCACTTATTATGATCTTTTGATTTAGGGAGATCACATATGATTTATAAGACCAATTGATTCTACTAAATACTCAAACCGTCCTGGTAGGAAGGCTTTAGTAAATAGATCTGCCAATTGTTTTTCTGTTGGAATTTGAATCAATATGATTAATCCTTTTTCAGAGTTATCTCTAAGAAAATGATATCGAATTTCGATATGTTTTGTTTTTGAGTGTTGAACAGGATTAGCTGTTATGAACATAGCAGCTGTGTTATCAATGTAAATTGGGGTTTTAAAAAAATTGAACCCATAATCTAGTAATTGGTTTTGCAACCAAAGGATTTGAGAACATCCTGCGGATGTAGCAATTTACTCAGCTTCAATAGTTGAAACAGAGACATTTGTTTGCTTCTTAGATTGCCACGAGACTAATCGAGGATCGAGAAATTGACACCCACCCGAAGTAGATTTTCTATCTTGACAACATCCACCATAATCACTATCTTTATATCCATATAGTCCAAAGTTACCCTTGTAAGGATACCAAAGCCCTAAGGCTAGTTTACCTTTGAGATACCTGAATATCCTTTTGATAGCAATTAAGTGAGATTCTTTCGGGTCTGATTGATACCTGACACATACACAAACAACATACATAATGTCTGGTCTAGATGCAGTAAGATACATCAAAGATCCAATCATTGATCTGTATAATGTTTGGTCAATAGATTTTCCTTTTTGATCAGGTTCAATCTTGGTGTTAACATCTGCTGCAGTTTGTATGGACTGACAGTCTTGCAACTTAAATTTCTTTAAGAGCTTGTCAACAAACTTTTCTTGATTGATGAATATTCCATCTGTAGTTTGCTTGACTTGAAGTCCAAGAAAGAAATTAATCTCTCCCATAGAACTCATTTGGAAATGAGATTTCATTATTTCTTCAAATTCATTGCACAATTTTGGACAGGTAGAACCGAATATGATGTCATCAACGTACACTTGTACACATAAAAGATCATTATTATCCTTCTTTATGAATAAAGTTGGATCAATTTTCCCTCGAGTGTATCCATGTTGGATTAAGTGTTGTGATAACATCTCATACCAAATTCTAGGGGCTTGATGAAGTCCATATAAAGCTTTACTCAGCTTATATACTCGATGTGGAAATTGTGCATCCTCAAAGCCTGGAGGTTGCTTCACAAACACATCGTCAGTCTTAGGACCATATAAAAATGCACCTTTTACATCCATTTGATACACCTTAAATTTTATGAATGAAGCATCAGCCAGAAAAACTCGAATTGATTCAAGTCTTGCAACTGGTGCAAACACTTCATCATAATATATTCCTTCTTCTTGTGTGCATCCTTGTGCAACAAGTCTCGCTTTGTTCCTTATTATAACACCACGATCATCAGTCTTATTTCTAAATAACCATTTCGTGCCAATTACATTTTCTCCATCAGGTAGATCCACGAAATTCCACACTTCTTGTTTGCGGAATTGAAGTAATTCTTCTTGCATGGCTTCTATCCAACCATTGTCCTTTAATACTTCGGTAACATTTTTAGGAACAATTTGAGAAAGAAAACAAGAGTATAAGCATGTGTTTGCTTGTTCTGATTTACTCCTTTTTCTCTCATTCAATGAACCAATAATCTGAGAAATTGGATGATTCTTGTGAATACGAGATGTAGGAATCTCATCACATTGAACATTAACATCCAGATTTGTTTGATTCAAGTTGGAAAACTCATGTATCAAAGTAGAAGAATGTGGGTTGAAGTTTGGAACTTGAGTAGGTGAATTGACAAAGTAATCAAAGTTACCTGTATCAACTACATCACCAGAGATGGATGATGTTCCAGACTCAGGTATCACAAACTCATTACCATCACTAGGAATATTTTGTGATTCTTCCTGATTAATTGACTCTGAATGATCTGAAACAGTATTTTCATGGTTTTGTCTTGTTGAATCCTTGACAAATGACAAAAATGGGTAGTTTGAGCTTGAATCATCTGGGTCATCAGAATCTGAATCTTCACTGCAATATCCAAGATCTCGTCTTGAGTTCTTCTTATCTATAGAATCAAGACAATTTGATTGATCAAAAAAATTAGATTGAAAAGAGTTTGATAATGAATCTAAGTCAAATAACCATGCAGGACCATTTGAAACTGATGGAAAAGAATTTTTCAAAAATGTAGGTTGAATGTTTCAAGGATTACATTCGTCCTAGAGTTGTAGACTCGATAGGCTTTTGAAACAGATGAATATCCAACGAAAAATTCATTATCAGATTTTGCTTCAAATTTTCTAATTGATCACTTGAATTAAGAATCATCACAGGACAACCAAATGATATTAAAAATTTATGTTCGGTTTTCTGCCAAACATTAACTCATATGGAGTTTTCAGTTTATCTTTCACGATTAAGATTCGGTTCTGAACGAAACACGTAGTTGATATTGCTTCATCCCACAAAGTTATAGGAATTTTTGCATCAGCTAACATAGAACGAGCAGCTTCAATCAGTGTTCTATTCTTTCTTTCAACAACTCCATTTTGTTGAGGAGTTCTAGTAGCACTGAACTGATGAGCTATCCCTTTCTGTGCACAAAACATTTCAATGTTAGCATTTAATTCCATTCCATTATCACTTCTTATTATTTTCACTTTAGATTTAATTGATTTTCAACTTTAATGATAAATTCTTTTAGAAAATCAACTGTTTCAGATTTGGCATAAAGAAAGAAAACCCATGAAAATCTTGTGTAGTCAACAATGATAACTAAACAATATGAGTTTTGTCCAATACTCTTGACGTTTGTTGGTCCAAAAAGCTCCATATGTAACATCTGAAGAGGTTTGGATGTTGAGTTTATAGGCTTGGACTTATAAGACGCTATGTGTTGCTTTCCCTTCAAACATGCTGAGCAGTGATCATTTGTTGCAAACTTCTTAGATGGAAGACCAATTACATGATTTCCTGCTACAAGATTGTTCATGTTGTTTCAGTTGAAGGATCAACTTGAGACATATCCAATTTGTATACATCTCTATCTCTCTCAGCTATAACAATCACCCAATCTTTGCTTATTTTGAAACCTGGCTTCAAAATATAAGAAAATGAATCATCAAATAGAATAGAATATGATTTGTCACATATTTGAGATACGCATAAAAGATTAAAGTTCAACTGTGAACAAAAGTTGACTTTATGAAGCTTATTATCCATTGGATACTGTTCCTTCTCCAGTTATTTTTCCTGCAGCATCACCACCAAAGGCAACGTGAGTTCCATCTTTTGACTTAAAGTCTTGTAGCAAGGCAGTATTGCCTGTCATGTGCCGACTACACCCACTATCCACATACCATGTATTGATTGGTCTTTTTGGGTGTACCTGCACTACAAGAAAGTTAAGTTGAGATATCTACCCAAGCCGAGATGGTCTTGGGCTTTCCAAATTTATCAACAATTGTAAATTGTTTATAATGGAGATTATTCAAATCAGGTTTATTTTTGATGAATTTACCAATTTATTTTGAAAATTGTTTGATTTATTTTTGTGAACATTCATACCATTTGATTGATCATCTTTTGAAATGTATTGATGACTAATATTTTTATTAGTCATCCTTACATATCTTGGTATGAATTGTTCTTGCTTGTTATGTTTTGAGCTCACATAATTGTTCTTAGGAAAAGATCTCAAACCTACATTAGGTATTCTTTGAATCCATTAGTTTGATTTCTCAAATATTGTGGATTAACAAATCCATTGCTCATGTGTGATTTTGCAAAGTTTCTGTGAGAGATCTATTTCTAAAGTAACAATTTGCAGTGTTGTGAGTCTTTTCATCATAATAAGTACAATATTTATTATAATAACAATCTGCTGTCGAATGATTTCTCATGTCACATATGTGACAGTACTTGTTGAAGTAGCACTCAGCAGTATTGTGATTTTTCATATCACAAATTTCATAGTACTTTTGTGGAGTTAAAAACAACTTTTTGTTAACTTTTGACAATGACATAATGTTTGATTTTGGTGTCAAATAGTTAAACTATTGTCTTTCATTTTTCACAGTTTGATTTTGTGTCAGATTATTGTTCATTTGTTTAACATGAACTTCGTTCTTGAATGTACTAGTAACAAATCTTTTTGCTACAGCGGAAGTCTTTGAATCTGAACTAGATTTTAGATGAGAGTGTGATTGTTCATAATATTTGCTTTATTATTTGGAAGAGAATTCATATTTAACATACCTGCTGACACAAATTTTATTGCTTTAAGCTTTGATATTTGATTTGTTGTTTTAATCAAATTTTATGAACTTTTGTTTTGTTCAGATGTTGCTTTTGCAGATTTCTTTCTTCTTCTTTGATTCTTTGATTTAGAAGAACTTGGTTTATTTTCAGATTGAACATCATCAGAAGAAGATTCCTTTTCTGATTGAAATTGTTTCAGATTGATGGTGTTTGAATCTTCTCATGTTCCTATTGTTGTTTATCCTTGTTTTGAACTCTCACTTCTTCTATTACATCATGAATTTGATCAGAAGAGATATTTTGTTTTGGTTGTTTTGGTTCATATGATTTTATCTTGATTGGATGACCATTTTTAATTTTTTATTGATCTTTTTCAACAAACACTTGAACATTTTCTTTTTCTTCTTCTGCATTCTTATTTTTGATATGGAAGGCTTTAAGTTTTGCTTTATTGTCAGGTGAATGATCATGAGTATTGAAGTTCTCTCGTAGTGTTTTTGTGATAGATTCAGGCATAGGTTCATGAGTGAAACCTAACCCTACTTTTTGTTTATCTTTTCTTTCACTGATTAGTTTTTCTACTATTATTTTTGAGCTCTTTACTTTTGCCAGATCAACTTGAGTAGCAACATATGCTATTTTCTCTTGTTCAAGATTCTTGGTCATCTCTTCTAGTTGTTTTGTAACAATTTCTAAATCTTTGATTGTTTTGTTCCATGAAGTTTGAAGAGAGATAATCTTTTGATCTGCAGATTTATGATCAAATTTTAGTTGGTTATGCATAGATTCCTCTTGTTTTAGCTTTTCACAGATTTTGGATGAATAGTTTCTGTAGTGTTCAACATGTTCATAGCATGATTTGGTGCAAAGTTTTTCTCTTACTTCTGATGGTATTTCAGGAAATTTTGGAACTGTGGTTTCAGGTTTTGAAGTAGAAGAGTTAACCTTTGGTTGATCAGACTGAGCCATTAGAGCTACTTCCTCTGTATCCTCCTTAGGATCAGACTTGTCACTCCAATCATAGTCATCTTCCTCTTCATCACTTTCCAATTTTGGGTCATTGTTTTCTGACCAATCTTCTTCTTGAATTTCTGCAATAAGAGATAAACTTGATGTTAATTCATTTGTAAACTGATCTGCATATGCACTCCAATCATATCCATCTTTTATGCTAACTACTAGTGTTTTCTTTGTTTCATCAGATGATTTGGTTTCATCATTAAGCTCTGGCATAGGACGACTTTGATAAGGCTTTTGAAAAGTCTTCTCAGCTTGTTGAAACCTTTGATTGCTTGAGCTTGATTGAGCACTTCCTCCATTATTCCTTGGAGCTTTGCATTCTCTTGAATAGTGTCCATAACTCTTACAATTAAAACATCTAGCTTTTGACTTGTAAAATCCAACAGTCTTGTTTGCACTTGGCTTGTATTTCTTGTTGACATAAGAATGTTTTTAGTCCTGTAGGCAATCATCACCATCTACCAATTTAGGTCCATCTCTTCAACATCTTCAGGATCCATCTCCAATAAATCCTGCAAAACAAAATCTAGTTGAGTTAAATGGCTACCTTGATATGCTTGAAAGCTGGCCATAAACGCAGTGAATGCAGTTTTGGACTCTTCATCCTCTAATAGGATATTAATCACATCTTTAACTTTGCTAGATTTAGCAGAGTTAGATGATGAAGAAGTCTATGTTTGATTATTTGATGATTGGGACTGTGGTTTAGGAGGAGATTGAGAATGAGACTGAGTTGTATAAGCAGGTGCACTGGTAAATGATGAGTCAGTGAAAAATCCTGCTCCAACAAACAGATCTCCCTCTTCTTCAGGACTTTTCTCACTCTTTGCCATGAATGCATTCTCTATAGTGGTTGCAGGAGAAGCAACAAACTGATATTGAGACATTGATGCTGCTCTATCATTGTTCCTTGAGCTTTCATCAATCTCCACTAATTCTATTTTTGCAATAAGAAGATCTAGATCCATTGGAAACTTCTCAGTATGCTTTAGTAGAGTTACAGTTTGTTTCCATGATGATGGTAAAGCATTGAGTAGTCTGAGATTTAAATCTTCAAGATCAGGTTTGATACCAGCTGTTGACATCTCAGTTATGAGTTGAACAAATCTGTTCATCATCTTATTTATTGTCTCTCCAAACAAATGTTAAAACAATTCTAATTGTCTTTTCATCTTTTGTTTCTTTAGATTTTGAATCTCCTTACCTCCTTCACAAATGATCTTCAATGTTTTATATAGTGTATATCCAGTTTGATATGCATCAAGCCTTGTAAGAACTTCCAAAGGTAGTCCTTTACGCATCAATGAATAGGCTTTAATATCATTCTTAACTTCAGATCATCTCCTTGAAGATCATATTCTGGATAAGGTTTTGGAGAATCTTTAGTGTACACAAACCCTCTATCAAGTCCATCAGTTATTATAGGAATGTATGGTCCTTTTTCTATAGATTTCCAAAGATCAGTGTCAATGGAATTAAAATGTTGTTTTAGCCTAAGAGACCAATTTTTGAAATCAGCTCTACTTTAAGTTTTGGAACTCTGTTTTCAAAATCTTCTAATTTCACCATTTTTATATTTTTGTGGTTTTAGATTTTGAATTTTTGAATTTTTATATTTCTTTGAAATTTTTTTTAATTTAAAAAAAATTTCTAAGTATTGAGTTGAAATGTCTGAACAGTATTCAAACGCCTCAACAGTTGATGCGTCTAAGATGAGAGTTGTCCAAGGGAATGCCTTGGAAATTTTTTTTTTTCAAAACGCCTAAAATTGATACGTCTGAACAGTTGTAAAATGTCTGAACAGTAGTAATGCGTCTACACAGTGTTGATGTGGCTACACAGTTTTCAAACGTCTAAACAGTTCAAATACTTCTCAACAATGACGTCTGGACTCTCTCGAACAGTGGTCAAACGTCTGAACTGAAAACGTCTAGTGTTGGTGCGACTAAACAGTAGTCAAAGGCCTAACACTTGGACAATTTTTCAGCAAACTTCAACCCTAATGCGTCACATTCATCATGCTCATATGAAAATAACAGACTCAAATCTTCTGAATTCTTCAAATGTTGATGAAATCAATTGAAACTTTTCAATTAAGCAAGTTTTATGCCGATAAACATTCTTCTAATATCAATTTCTTCAATTTCAACAACAAATCACTCAATTTTTGAAATTTCAGTTTGAAAACTTTAACTCTTTTTCGAACAACAAATTCAACAAATTTACTTGAATTTGATGAATTGAACTGCTAATTGTGCTTCAAATCATGTTTTAGATGATGAAACACAACTGAAATTCACAAATTTTCAATTGAATTGTATCTCAATCACAAATTCAGTGAAATTTTTGAGGTTTTCAAGTTCGATAAACTTCAAAAAAATCAATCACAAATAGCTTACCAACAGCTCTGATACCATTTGATAGGATCAAATGAATCAATCTGTGATGATTTATGAACACAATTCAAAGAAATTCACACAAAGTAATCAAATCAAAACAAGATATCAACAAAATTAATGTTTTCATTAATATCAAGCTAAGACAATTACAAGTATGAAAGCAGGTTCGAATCTCTCTCTATCTACCTGCAAGTCTAAGCTATTTATACTGAAAACAAAAAGTAAAGGAACTAACAAATTACACAAATAGTCCCTATACTATTACAAACTATTTAACGACAAATAAAGACAACATGTTAATCTTTCTTAGAGCACCTAACACATTGGGATCGCCAAGAATCATATTCATCATTCCCGAACCAAACACATTGAGACATGAATTCACACAATCCGTGATGCTCAGGAAAAGGGTTTTATTGATATTATTCCTATTGATACAAGAAATCAAAAAGCAGATCTTTTCACAAAAACATTTGATAAACCTCGCTTTTATGAATTGATCTCTATTCTAGGTCTAATATCCTTTTAAAACTCTTTTTCTTTAAACCTGTTGCTCCTTTTTTTTCTCTTCTTATTTTTCTGCTCTTTGTTTTTATGCCACTTCTTTCTTTATCATTTTTATTAATAAAAAATTAGCATGAAATTTCCACATCTTTGTTCAGTGTAGAAACTTAGGGGGAGAGTATAGTAAATAAAAATGAAAGAGAACTGAGAACTTGATTCTAGATGAAGGAGAAATGATTGTATATCTATTGATATGCTTGTTTTTGCATAACTAGTGTTTAAAATGAGAAATGATAGTAACTAATGCTGTTTTTTGATTTGCATCTTATTTAAATTGCAAATAAAAGAAAAAAATAGATTTTTTAATGATATGATTGGTAGACTCAGCCTGAAGAATAAAGTAGACAGCAACATAATGCTTTAAATTAAAATATATGCTTTAGGATGTCTGGTTTTATGCAATCATTTTGGCCTGCATGAAAACTGAGTCGCGACAAAAATTGGATTGAGAATTAATTTTTCACCCACCATGATAAAAATCATATAAGCCATATCTTTGAGACATGTTTGGTGTATTTGTGTGTCTTGTGTGTATGCTAATCTCCTCTGTTGTATGGAAGCATTGACTTGGAGTGATGATCTCCTTTGTTGTACGATAGTATTGACCTGAAGCTCTCATCAGCCCAAGATTAAATGGTCATCTCCTTTGTTATACGTGAGTATAGACTTGGAGCTCTCACCATTTTTGTCTAAGTAATGTCAAATCATCTAAAGCGATGAATTTATCACATAATGCAATATTCTGTTGATAGTCACTTGCACACTAAAGCACAAGCCTTGTTCTATAAAGATCGTAACAAAATTCAAGAAATCCTGAGGTTGGTTGAGGCTTTTTGGCAAATGATTGTGGGATCCTAGAATTCAAAATTATTTAATTGAACCTTAACGAACCTTCAGCTGCTTGTTGAAAAAGATAGGGCATGGGTTTAAATGGACAAACATATCATCAATCGTTATTGATCTATTTGAGAATTTCAAAATCATTCAAAGACTATGATTAGACTCAGTTCTCGGTTATAATAAATAGTAATGCATTTTTTCTAAAAATCCTTTTAAGTTGAACGGAATTATACTTTCGTAGATAGTTTTGTAGGGAAAAATTGTAGTTTCGATTGGTTGCTTCACACTGGCAAAACTGTAGCTTCGCCTGGCGAAACTGTAGCTTTTGCTCGCTGCAAAACTATTTTCTATATAACTCATTTTCGAAATTACCGTCTCATTTTGACATGATCGAAGGTTTAGGATTCTTAGGGTTTTTCAGTAGCCTTCGTATGTGACTTTGATTTGTGGTGCTTTTGTTTATTGATTGACCTTTGTATCTTGTTCGCAAGTGAGTTTTGAACTCAGGACTATAACTTAATCGATGTTTTTTTGCGACACTATGAATCTGTTTGATTGAGACTCTTCGGTACCTTCTGAATTCTTACTGCCAAAGTACTTATAGTCCAACGAAACTGAACGAAAGTTCATGATTTCCCAGCGAAACTGTGATGTTATGCTGTCCGAGCAAACTTAATAGTTGTGCTGACTAAACTTCAGTTTCGCTGTGCCGAAACTATACTTTTGGCATGTCGAATCTACTTCACTGTCTTGCCGAAACTAATGTTCTTTTGTAGGCGAAACTATACTTTCGCTTGTTGAAACTAAAATTCATTCTGCGAAGCTATATTTAGAGCCATCTAAATTAATTTAATTTTTGTGTAATTTTTATCCTTTTCTTATTTTTATTTAATATTATCATTTAATACATTATTCTAATGCGTTTCACTTGGCTTTCAGATTTAATGGTGAATCTAAAGTTTGATGAGACAAACAACATCACTGCCATCTTAGACGATACACATCCTAAAGCAGCTGGCTTTAGAGAATGCATTCGCTGGCTATAGAGATCTCTTATTGTCTATGCTATATCCCATTCTACTACCATTTATGATCTTCACATCAGAGATTTCTGGAGATCAGCTGAGTATAATAGTAGAGGAAACACACAAAGGATTATTGCCAAAGTCATGGAGAATGAGGTTATCATTACGGCAGAGATAGTCTCGAGGATACTAAGATTAGACAAAGATACAGGAGAGGAGGTTATTTTGACTGATTTGGAGGTGTTTCAGGCGTTTAGGCTAATGGGATATGAGGGACCAGCCTTTTGCACAAGAAAAGAGATCAAGAAGTCCTTCCGCTCCAAGGAATGGAGATACATAGATCACGTCTTATTATGTGTTTAGATCACCATAAAGGTGGGTCAGATGGGCTTCATCTTGATTGGCAAAAGCCATGGTGTTATCTACAGAGGAGAGAAGGCAAACATTGCTAAACTAATTTTTGCATGTATGGCAGAGAATGTGATGGCATTGAAGAAGGATAAATGGATGCTTTATCCTTGATTATTGCAGTTGATTTTTGATGATCTAATTCCTAATTTGCCAAGAAATGGGGAGGTTAAAGGGCTGGTGCATATGAATACCCGTATCTTTGCAGACTACTATGCCATCCGTCACGATTTTAGTGGAAGAATTACTCATCTGTGGGAAACATGTATCCACCATAAAGATGGAGTTATATCAAGAAGGTGCACAAGTCTGAAGATAAAAGGGATGAAGAGAGCAGGGCACAACAGACAGATGCTGCTTAGAAAAGAAAAAGATATGCGAAGGAAAAGGATTATGACTTTGAGGAGGAGGTCAATGAAATGGCTGAGGAGGTAAGGGTTGAAAGAGAAATAAGGTCAAAGAAGAAAGCTGATGTGGGAGAATTGGAAAGAAGAACTAAACACAGGCACCAATCACGTACAGAAACCTCAAGGAGAGATGAGGGAGGCAGATTAGATGAGGATACGATTAGAAACCTCAACAACTCTCTTGCTAGTGAACTAAGCATGATGAAAACAAAACTTACTAATCCAGAGATGAGAGAGAGTAAAAAGGATGAGGTGATTGAAGGTATGAAAAAGATGTTCGTGGACCAAAGCTTGTTGATAAAGAAGTTGTTTGAAGAAAAAAATGAGTTAAAAGCTGCTACCGACCTGCCCAATCAACTAACTTAATTTGAGTTAGATTATTTAACTGATTCTTCCAAATACCTATTCTTAAGTGTGGGTACATCCTCCAGGGCAGCAGAGGGCACATCTGGTGCAGCAATGGAAGGAGTGGGAAATTCCGGGGTGGAGAAGGAGAATGAAAATATGGAGAATATGAAGGAGATACTGGAAGCTGGGTTTGTCCACATGGGATTTGACATAGATAAAGATTTGGTTGGTGAGGAGGTAGTGAGAGAGAAATCTATTGAAAAGGAAGCTGAAAAAGAAGAAGGACTAATTGACGAAGAAGAAGATGAACAGCTGGTAGACTATGATTCAGAATCAGAATTTTATGAGGTTGATGAGAGGCCCTTAGTATATGTTGCCAAAAAGGGTGACTCAGACGGAGATGTATTTGAAATGTCTAAAGAGGAATGGTTTGTCAAGGAAAAAGAGCCTAAAGAACTAACTCCCCTATTCCAAAACTCGGACAAGTTTAGCAAAAAGGAGACTAACAACACGATCATCAGTTGGTATTATAACCCCGGCCTCAAAACGTTTATGATCGAAGGAGAAGGGGTGGTATATCTTACATGCACAAGAGGAAGGCTTTCAAGACCTTACCCAAATAGGATCTAAGGAGGCTAGAAGCATTGCTATTACTAAACGCTCATCTAAGTGAAAGAGCCTCGTTGCTAGAGAAAGAGATAAATAATGGCTTGAATGACAATTTTGAGTCATTCGGATTTATGATAGCGGAGAGGAGAAGATCGAAGAAGGATAAAGACTGGGAGACAAGGAAGGGAATGATTGTGCTAAGGGTGAAACCCCCAATGACCATGAATAGGGTCAGATTGGCAGATCCCCTACCCCAGCAATTACAAAACTTTGAGAAATGGGTTTACAACAACAATACGGGGGAGGCGGTAATCAGAGTAAAGAATGGCAGTGAATTCAAAGTGTTTGATCCAATGGAGCTATTTACTTTTTGTGACGAAGACCTGCTATTCTTTATGAGAATCATATTAAAGCAAGTGTAGGCGATGAGACGAGAGAGGAATCCAGTCTATTTATGACTGTGACCAACAAAATCAGAGGTGTGAAGGCAGAGGTGAAAAAGCTTGTAGAGAGAGTGAGGGCCCAAGATGATTAAAACATGGATGTTGAAGATTTGGCTAGACAGTTTGTGCAAGCTAGCGTTCATCCCGAAGGAGCTAATGAAGCTGGAGGAGATCAAAGTGAATCATTTGTTAAAGCTCCTAAGGAGGTTGCTACAGAAGCTGTAAAGGATAGTTCATAAGCAACGAGGGAGACTGGAGCTTACGAGACAAATCAAGGTGATTGAAGGCGGTGAGTTCCAACCTAGGGGGAGTATTGAAGTTCATGTATAGTTTCGACTCACCTTAGATTAGATTGTTTATATAACTTTGTAATAGGTCTTATGTTAGTTTACTTTTGTATGTTTTTAGCTTTATTTTGTTTTGTAGTCCAGCGAAACTGTGAGTGAAACTATAGTTTCGCTTACAGCCAGCTGTTTAGTTCTCCCGTGAAACTATTGTTTCTGCCAGGTGAAACTATAGTTTCAGCAAAACATTTCGCTGATAGCAAAACTGGTTGCGAAACTATGACTGCTATATATAGTTTTGGTCATTTTCATTGTGGATTAAGCTTGCAAAATCCCTAGTCATTTATCCTTGTTGCAAGTGAGTATTGTAAGCAGTTTTTTCACAGATATACCATTGTGCTTTGTTATTATTGATTATGTTGATCATCATTGCCTTATTGGGATTCATCTGTGGTTGTTCTCAATCTTCATCATCTTTATTTTCTGTTGTTTGTTTTGTTATTGAACAATCCAACATCTCAGTTGTTGTAAGGCCTTGTTCCCAGGACGCTCACAACTGGTCAATCATCGAACACGGAACATATATTTTCATTAACTTAAAGAAGATATTGCAGCAGAATCATTAAAATAAACATTTCATTTCATTATAAAAGTTTTTTGCAAAATAATACATCGTTAACAAATTACAAAATACTGGTTGCATTACATCACAAAAGCATTATAAAAATGGATGCCATCCAAAAAGAGCCAAGTTGCCACCTCGTGCCATCCTCAGCAACCTTTACCTGCCAACTAGAAAAACATAAAAGTCAACATTGCTCAACGAGTTCTAGTTTTATAAAAACATTATATTACCTTTCATTCGTTAAACATTTTCTTTACTATCGCACGTGATCACACATCATACATACCTCAAGGTAATAGTTGTTATCTTCATCATCGTTCGTATTGTACATTTGGCATGTTTCACACATTTCGTACTTATCGCACTTTTCATACGTTTAGTATCTTTTCACTTCTATATAGGTCCTGTCGTATGCTTAACCCCCTGTTTGAGCACAAAGCCATAATATATAGGGTTAAGCGACAAGGATCCCATATCGCACATATTGCACGTATCGCACGTATGGAGTAGTCACATAGACTAACTCCCATTGTCTGTGAACCCTTAAGGGTTAGCCAAGATCGCACGTTGGAAGCACAAAGTTGAGCTAACAACTCTCAATGAGTTATGATCCTCCATTCATATGCTTGCAAGACTTTTTGTTCATTCATTATGTTCCACTTTCATTATCTTAAATGTTTCACTTTGCTAAGATAATACTTTACATTCATCATAATAATGAAACCACGTAAAGTCACGTCATCATACATAATAAGGAACATAACATACAATCATACATAATCATCAAACATCATCTATCACACATCATCAGCATAAGCATCAATCATACCTCTCATCATACATCGCCCATCACATCATCTATGACCTCACATGTCAACTTACTTTACCCCCGGGAACATCCCAAGTCAAAGCCTACATTTACCTTTTCCCAAAAATTAGAAAATATTTCTAAGTGTTTAGGCGTATGAACACTATGCAGGCACATGAGCACTATGCAGGCGCATGGCCTTTCAAGCGCATGAGAACACTTAGGCGCATGTGGAAATTTCGAGCGCATTGGCACTATTGAGGCGCATGAGCAACACTTAGTCTGTACTAGGACACTTAGGCAGTTATTTCTATTGGGCGCATGAGCCACTATTTAGGCGCATGAGCATTCTAAGTCAACCTAAACATCATAATTCAGTCTCCAAACATCACCTATCTTGTTCTTCAAAATACCAGACTTTTCAGCTCCCCTACTTTCTCTTTCTAAAAATATCCGAGAGTTGAGGTGAGTAGGGAACATGGGCGGCCATGTTGCTTTATTCACCAACTTTTGAAGACTTTTGTCATTTTTACACATTTTACCCCTTAACTTGGGTACTATATCTTTTATTTCTTATTCTTCACTTTATTCTTTTGTTTTAGTCTTCTAAAAATAATCGGGTGTTACAACTCCACCCACCTTATATAGGTTTCATCCCCAAAACCTGTTATTCCTGAAACAATCGTGGGTAATGCTGTCTCATTTCCTCCTACGTCTCCCACGTAGACTTAGATACCTTCCTATGCTTCCACTGAACACGCATAAGAGGAACCACTTTATTCCTTAATCCCCTCTCCTTTTGATCGATGATTGCCACAGGTTGGTCCACATAATTGAGCCGTTGATCTACCTCGATATCTTCTAGTGGTCCAATCATATACTCATCTACTAAACACTTTCTCAGATGAGAAACATGGAATGTCGGACGAATTCTACATAACTCATCTAGTAACTCTAGTCTATAGGCCACCTCTCCTACTCGAGCAATGATTCAAAAAGGCCGTATGTACCTTGGGCTCAACTTGCCCCTCTTTCTAATCCGAATGATACCTTTCCAAGGTGAGACCTTCAACATGACTCTATCACCCACCTGGAAGTCAATCGGTCTATGTCTCTTATCGGCATACGTCTTTTGCCTATCTTTAGCTGCCTTCATAAAGGCTTTGATCCTTTCCAGCTTCTCAATCATAGCCTCGACCACTTTGACGCTTCCTAACTCTTTATGGCCGATTTCACCCCACACACGGGCATTCTACATTTCCTACTGTATAGCATCTCACAAGGAGGTATACCAATGCTGGCATGGTAGCTATTGTTATATGAGAACTTACCTAACGGTTAGTGATCATCCCAACTTCCTCCAAAGTCAATGACACATGCCCGAAGCATATCTTCCAGCGTCTGAATGGTCCTTTCTAACAGACCATTTTTCTAGGGATGATAAGCCATGTTAATATGTACCCTCGTCCCCATAGCATCATGGAATTTCTTTCAAAATTTGGATGTAAACCGGGTGTCACGATCAGGCACAATAGACATCAGCATACCATGACGAGTTACAATCTCCTTAATGAAAAGATCAACCAACCTCTCGGATGAATATGTCTCGCGAATCGATAGGATGTGAGCACTCTTCGTCAAACGATCAACTATCACCCATATGGCATCATACCCTCTAGCGAAACACGGTAGCTTTGTTATAAAGTCCACGGTGATGTGCTCCTACTTCCACTCCGTATATCCAACGGTTGGATCTTCCCATGCGGCTTCTAATGCTCCATCTTCATTTGAAAGCAGGTAAGGCACTTGCTCACGTACTCTACTATGTCGCGCTTCATACCCGGCCACCAATAATATTTCTTCATATCTTGATACATCTTCGTAGCACCAGGATGAATAGAGTATCGAGTATTATGAGCTTCATCCATAATCTTCACACTTAGATCCCCAAAACAAGGAACCCACATCCGCCGAATCGGGTCCTAACACCAAGTGTGTTCTCACCCAATTCCGCAACCAGACCACTCATTCTTTCGGAGTAAAGATGATCTTCTTTCAACGCCTTATCTTGAAACTCCTTGACCTGTTTCTGTTGGAGCATATATAGTCATATACAGTGTGTCTGTCGCTTGTCGAATAGTTTAGGCTTAAGATAATACACCTGATATGTTGTAAACACATGAAGCTGGGCCATTCGCAGGAGCATATGCGAATGAGACTTAGTCATACGACTGAGTCATGCTAATGGACCAGCCATGCGATTGAGAGATGCGATTGGAACATTCGTAAGACTGAACCATAAGTATGGTTCAGTCGTACGATTATACCATACGCATGGTCTAGTCGTACGATTGAACCATACGCATGGTCCAATCGCACAAATGGGCCAAGTCGCATCTAATATGGGCCGAGGCCTATATATACCAGTTTCCATATGTAGAGCGATAAGGATTTGAGAGGGAGTATCCCCTTGCCAAGAGTCATGATTCTTATGTTGTAACGAGCTTGTAATCGTTAGGTTTTATCAATGAAACCCTTTTTATAGTTCGTGTTATTGATTGTCTCTTGGTGTTTGCTGTTGTTTATCCTTCCGTCAAGAACACACTCGAATGTCTACAGATCCATCCAACTTCATAATTGGTATCAGAGTCGGTTACTACTGGAATGATCTAACAATCATTCTACCAACCCGAGCTCTTGATTTCTGGATCAAATTTCAGATGTTGACGTTAAATCCACTTCATGTTCTTCGTGTCTTGCTCAAAACTGGTTACGTGTGTAGTTTCTATGTTAAAATCGAACTCGAAACCACGTTCCAATCACCCCTACGAATCTTATGATGTCTATGTTGGTTCGTTTCATGTAAAATTCGTAAGAGGAGGGTTTTCGGCAGTCCTGGTGGTAGCAGATCTGAAAATTTGCGTGCAGACCTTTTCATGCAATTGGGCCATGTGAATGCAGCAGTCGTACGATTGGACCATGCGAATGGGCCATTCGTACGACTGGACCAGTCGTATGTTCAGTCGTGCGACTGGACCAGTCATATGTTCAATCGTACGAATGAGCCATCTGCATTGACTCGTCAGCATTTGTTCCAGACCAAAAAAAAGAGTTTGGAACCGCTTCTTACACAGATTTGAGGATGAGCAAAGCATATTCACCCTGAGGTTCTTTTGTCAAATAAGTTCGATGTATACCCCATTATTCGTTGAACTTCCAGAATAGTTAAATGTAATTGGAACATGAAAGAGAAAAGAGAAGATGTTAGCAGTCGGTGCTGATTTTGTGTGGTAGTCAGGGCATCTGACTATTTATGGGCCAATCAAGTTATATTTATCCGCACAGAGAGGATTCTCATTCTCAGGGGGAATCCATGTATAGAGAAATTGAAGACGCAATCAGAAAGTGATGACGTGAGCAGGTTTCTGATGATGAATCTACGTGCATGCTCATTTGTTTGATATTGTCAGCTGTGGATTCGAACCTTCAACCTTTTGCCAAACACACCGTATGAAGACGCTAGGAGAGCACAATGTTTACATATTGGGATATGTTGAATGTGAGGGGGAATGTCTAGAGTTGCTAATGTTAATCATGTTAGACTATGTGAAGATTGAAGCAATGGAAAATTGTTCATGTCATTATCTAGAAAATATCAGTCATATGGGGAATCTTGCTGTTGTGATGGTGTTCTGCAAAGTAAACAAAAGCTGTTGTGCCTAAATTCATTTTCAGGGATATTGTACCAACCTGACGGACGACAATGTTGGCTAATATGGTTTTCCATTTGATTCTATTGGAAACCAAAGCAAAGATTGACTGAAGAGTGCAAGAGGTGTTATCTACTATTCTCAAGCAACGTCCAAGGGGGAATCTGTTGGAGCATATATAGTCATATATAGCGTGTCCGTAGCTTTTCAAATAGTCTAGGCTTAATGTAATACACTTGATATGTTGTAAACACATGAAGCTAGGTCATTCGCACAAGCATATGCAAATGAGACTCAGTCGTAGGACAGAGCCATGCTAATGGACCAGTGGTGCGACTGAGAGATGCGATTAGGACACTCGTAAGACTAAACCATAAGTATGGTCCAGTCGTACGATTGAACCATACGCATGGTCCAGATGTACGATTGAACCATACGCAAGGTCCAGATGTACGATTGAACCATACGCATGGTCCAATCACACGAATGGGCCCAGTCGCATCTAATATGGGCCGAGGCCTATATATAGCAGTTTCAATGTGTAGAGTAATAAGGAGTTGAGAGGGAGTATGCCCAGAGCCTAGGGCTACCGGATGAGAGGGGAGATCATGCTCGATCTCCCCTTGCCAAGAGTCTTGATTCTTATGTTGTAATGAGCTTGTAATCGTTAGGTTTTTTCAATGAAACCCTTATTATAGTTTGTGTTATTGATTGTCTCTTGGTGTTTGCTATTGTTTATCCTTCCGTCAAGAACATGCTCGGATGTCTACCGATCCAGCGGACTTCACAGTTTCATCACCTCAGAGGTCATGATCAACCGGTGAGCCTTCACCCGAATCGGCTTGGGTCTCTCCATTCAGCTAAGGTCATCCGCCACCACGTTGGCTTTGCTCGGATGGTGATGGATCTGGCAATCATAATCGTTTATGAGCTCTAACCATCTCCTTTGCCTCAAGTTCAAATCTTTCTGCTCAAAGAAGTACTTCAAGCTCTTGTGGTCAGTGAATATGGTGCACTTCGTCCAGTATAAGTAGTGCCTCCATATCTTTAATGCAAAGACCATGACTGCTAGCTCCAAGTCATGAATAGGATAATTAACCTCATGAACTTTTAACTATCAGGATGAACATGTTATAACATTTCCTCGCAGCATCAAGACACATCCCAACCCCAAATAAGAAGCATCCGAATAAACCACCAAATCTTCGCTTCCATCGTGTAACTATAAGACAGGAGCTTGAGTCAACCTCGCCTTTAACTCCTCGAATGCCTTCTCTTGAGCTTGACCCCATACAAACTTTACATCTTTACGAGTCAACTTGGTTAGTGGAGAAGTGATCTTAGAGAAGTCTTGAATGAATCTTCTATAATAGCCCGCCAAACCCAAGAAACTATGAATCTCGAATGGCGTCTTTGGATACTTCCATTACATCACTACCTCCACCTTTGTCGGGTCCACCATAATCCCCTCGGGATTCACAACGTGAGCCAAGAAATGAACCTCGCGCAACCAAAATGCGCACAATCACTTCTCAACGTTTCCAAAACCTCCCGAATACGATCAGCATGCTCCTCCTCGCTCTTTGAATATATCAGGATATTAACAATAAACACAATCACTGATTTATCCAACATCAGCCAACACACTCGATTCATCAAGTCCATAAAAGCAGCTGGCGCATTGGTCAAACCAAAGACATAACGAGGTACTTGTAGTGTCCATAATGCGTGCGAAATGCTGTTTTAGGAATATCTTGTTCCTTAACCCTCAGCTGATGGTAGCCAAATTGGAGGATTATCCTCGAGAACCAACTGGCACTCTGGAGCTGATCAAACAGATCATCAATTCTCGGTAAGGGGTACCGATTCTTCACTGTCAACTTATTCAACTCACGGTAGTCTATACACATTCTCATGCTACCGTCCTTTTTCACGAATAAAATCGGAGCCCCTCAAGGCGAGATTCTCGATCCAATGAATCCTTATCAAGCAACTCCTGTAGTTGCTCCATTAGTTCCTTCATCTCAGTCGGAGGCAACCGATACGGTGCCTTAGCTACAGGTTTGGCACCCGGTATCAAGTCAATCAAAAACTCGATCTCGCGGTCAGGTGGCACTCCTGGTAAGTCTTCGAAAAACACGTCTGGAAAGTCACACACCAGTGGTATGTCGGTCAATTGCGGTGTTGGCATGTCCACATCCTTTACGTAGGCCAAGTAGGAACTAAATCCACGCCTCATGTCCACAACGGGATCGTCGCGACTCCATCACCATAAACCGTCACCGAACTCCCATCAACCGCTGTCAATCGAATCATATTTTTGTGACAGACAATGTTCGCTTCATAGTCCGCCAACCAATCCATTCCTAGGACTACATCGAACCCACCTAAGCTCATCACAAATGGTCTAACAGGAAACTTGTGACCTTCTAGTTCTATGTCACATCCTTCTATCATCTTGGAAATTCTGATAATGGTAGTTTCTACATTGAAGGGTGTATCTATATTCTTACTACTAATAGTCAATTTAGCACAGAAAGCAGCAGAAATTAAACTTTTACTAGCACCAAAATCAAATAACACAGAGGATAAAGTTTGGTTTACTAGAAAGATACCTGACACAACATCGCGGTCCGTCCTAGCCTCCCTTGCGTCATCGTGAATGCTCTGGCACTCGCCCTCTAGCCTTCTCCTCCAGTCTTCTTTGCTCCTGAACTTTCAGCCTTGGCTTCTTGCAATCCTTGCTCAGATGGCCGTTTTCTCCACAGTTATAGCACCTTATAACTCCATAATCTCTAGCCATATGACCAGGCATCCAACATTTGAAGCAAATGTTTGATCGCCATTTGCATTCTCCCGAATTCTCCTTCCAGCATTTACCACATTTCTTCGACCATACACCAAATGTGACCACACGCTGGTCAGCCACCTTCGCCATCTTGTTGTTTAGAGCGGCTCCACCACGTCCAAACCGTTTCCTATTCTAGTTTCGGTCACCACCACCCTTCTTTCTCACCTCAGCCACCACCACCTCACGCTCATCATACAACCTTCCTACCAAATCCACCGTCGACCTAAACGTGCTGGGTGGGGCGGCGATCATGTGCCTACGGATATCCACTGGCAAGCCCTAGATATACCTCTTGATCTTTCCCGACAGAGGTGTTACCTAATCAGGGACCAGCTGTGCCATCTCATTAAACTTGGTAGTGTACTAATAATGTGTCATCGTTCCTTCCTCCATCTCCCTGTGATGACAAAACTCCTCGATCAGCAGCTTTTTCAATTCCGACCACTTCATTCTTCTAATTTCCCGACTACCCTCGGCTTGGACAATATTGTCCGACCAGCAAAGAGCTGAGTCCAAAAATGAGTGAGCAGCAGATTTCACCTTCTTGTCCTCTTGGCACTTACTGATATCAGGTACGGACTCCATCTCTCTCACCCACCGGTGAGCAGCAGCAGCAGTGCCATTTCCATCAAAAGTCGGGGGCTTGCATCTCAGAAATGCCCTATAGTTACAGCCTCGTGCTGCCTTAGGCACAGGCTCTTCCTCTTCCACTTCATTAGTAGAGACAACCGTCTCAGTCTTGGGCTATCCTCTTTCGCTCGTAGGCCTACTCCTTTCCTTCCTTTGTCCTTCCCTCACTGCCTTGATTAATTTGGTCACCACAGATGGTAAGATCATCTGCACGACTTGGTGAACGTCTTCCACTACCGCCTCCTTCATTAAGGCTCTCAAATTAGCAAAATAATACATGTTATCAAATTACAAAATACTGGTTGCATTATATCACAAAAGCATTATAAAATTGCATGCCATCCAAAAAGAGCCAATTTGCCACCCCGTGTCATCCTCAGCAACCTTTACCTGCCAACTGGAACACATAAAAGTCAGTCTTGCTGAGTGAGTTCTGGTTTTATGAAAACATTATATTACCTTTCATTCATTAAAACATTTCTTTACTATCGCACGTGATCACACATCATATATACCTCAAGGTAATAATTATTATCTTCATCATCGTTCATTTCATACATTTCGCATGTTTCTCACATTTCGTACTTAATGCACTTTTCATACATTTATTATCTTTTCACTTCTATCTAGGTCCTGTCATATGCTTAACCCCCCTCTTTGAGCACAAAGCCATAATATCTTATGTTAAGCGACAAGGACCCCATATTACACATATCGCACGTATCGCACGTATGGAGTAGTCACATAGACTAACCCCCCTTGTGTGTGAACTCTTAAGGGTTAGCCATGATCGCATGCTATAAACACACAACTGAGCTAATAACTCACAATGAGTTATGATCCTCCTTTCATATGCTTGCAAGAATTTTCGTTCGTTCATTATGTTCCATTTTCATTATCTTAAATCTTTCACTTTGTTAACATAATATGTTACGTTCATCATAACAATCACACCACGTAAAGTCACGGCATCATATATAATAAGGAATATAACATACAATCATACATAATCGTCAAACATCATCTATCACACATCATCAACATAAGCATCATTTATATCTCTCATCATACCTCTTATCATACATCACCGTCACATCATCTATGACTTGAAAATTCAACTTAGTTTACCCCCTGGAACATCCAAAGTCAAAGCCTACATTTACCTTTTACCCAAAAATCATAAAATATTTCTAAGTCTTTAGGCACATGAACACTATGCAGGCGCAAGAGAACTATGCAAGCGCATGGCCTTTCATGCGCATGAGAAAACTTAGGCGCATGGGGAAATTTCGGGCGCATTGGCACTATTAGGGTGCATGAGCAACACTTAGTTTCTACTGGGCAATTCTAGGTGCATGGGCACTATGCAGGCGCATGAACTATATGGGCGTATGAACACTTAGTTAATTCCGGCCTATTTCTAGGTGCATGAGTACTATTTTGGCGCATGAGGTTTTGGGCACATAGGACACTTAGGCAGTTATTTCTGTTGGGCGCATGAGCCACTATTTAGGCGCATAAGCCACTGTTTAGGCGCATGAGCATTCTAAGTCATCCTAAACATCATAATTCAATCCCCAAACATCACCATCATGTTCTAAGCTTAAATCTTACATTCTAAGCCTTAGCAACATAGCCATAACATCATAAAATACATACATTGCCCAAAATCAAACCCCACCTGCAAACACACACATACACACATACGGGTATAGAACCCAACTTTTATAAAAAGTTCATACATGCATTTCCAGCCCTAAAGCAGTTTAAAACAACTAAAAAGGGGTTGTAGAACTCACCTTTGTAGCCACTTAGGTGTGACATCTTAAAAACCCATATCCAATTGAGTTCTACTGCTTAGAAATCCTCCAAAAACATACCCGAACACACACAAACATACATAAACATATAACCGAGGCAAGGCAAGATAAGAACATCTTGAAACCATAAATTCTTAGTTTGAATTTGACTCATTCTTCCTATTCTTCAAAATACCCGAGAGTTTTCAGCTCCCCTTCTTTCTCTTTCTAAAAATATCCAATAGTTGAGGTGAGTAGGAAACATGGGCAGCCATGTTGCTTTATTCACAACTTTTGATGACTTTTGTCCCTTTTACACTTTTTACCCCTTAACTTGGGTAGTATATCTTTTGTTTGAGTCTTCTAAAAATATCTAGGTGTTACATTTGTACTACAAATCGATCTAATGGACCAACAACGACAGTTTAGAACATTCAACATATCAAATAGCTAACTTAGCAGCCAAGGATTGACACATAGAACACAAGTAACTATGAGACAGAACAAGAACAAAATAACACAAATGTTTGGTTTTCAATAATGTTTTATATTGCTCGCAAGTTCCTTACAAGTGTTACAAAGCATAATGAAGATACAAGGGACCTAAGATACTTTATACTATATCCTACAACCGACCATACTTGAAGGCCAGCTCGATACATGAACTAGACAACAACAAAATCAATGTAGAGTGAAAAGGCAGATTGTCTTTTATGTAGTGAATATGACATGCCATAGTTCACATCCTAATATATTTCAAAATGGATAAAAGTACATAAAGTAGAAAGTAAAAGACTCAAAACCTTAATGTACAGTTACCAAAAGCATGGACCTTTCACCAACTTGTGAAAGTTTGTGAGTCAATAAAGTTGTAGCGCAAAAGTGGTCGAGCTTTATGGAAAAAGTACATCAGGTACTTGCATGTCTTCAAAAGTCTTTGGAAGATAATTTGTCGTCACTTCTTGGCTTTGGAAGACTTTGTCCTAGGAGCTTCAAAAGACTTCACTTTAAGCTTCGAAAGATGTCGGTCTTAGCTTTGGAAGATTTTACACTTAGAATATCTTCTAGTGCACGGTGTAAAACTTCCAAAGCATTCTACTTTAGCACTTAGTGCATGCATGCAGGATAGACTTTGATTGTTATTGGATGTTTTGGAGGCATCAGCCTTATATAGAACCTTACATTTTTGCACCAGTTACAAAGATTTAAGCCATAAGAGTATTCCTAGTGTTGGATCTTGTATGCCCAAGACACATAGAAGATTAATGTGGTTAGTACGTTATGATCCAAGTCGGGTCATATCCAATAACAAGCTAAACAAACACCATTAAATATTTATTTGTTGATTAGATCAAACAATAAATATTGACACCAATTTAGAAAACGGCTTTTCTAAAACATTTCTTTTGAAATAGAACAACATTATATGGATAATTTGTTCATGAGAAATTATTTATTTTATTATTTAAGTGGTTAAATAATAATAAATAAAAGTGTGTTCATGTTATAAAATTAAAAGGGTTTAATTTTATAAACTTATGGATTAAAGAGTGTAAAGTTTTATAAAACTAAAATGGGTGGGAACCCATTTTAAACCACATTTCGGCCGCCCTTGTGGAGTCCTTCGGATTCCATGTTTTATTGTTTTAATATAAGACCTAAACACTCTTGCACTCCACCCTAACACACTCTCTCTCACACACATGCAAAAGGCTCTCTCCTCCTTGTTCTCTTGGCTGAAAATTCGAATTTGTTGGCTGGTTTTGAAGTTTGTCTTGGCTGATTTTTGGGTTTGCAAGAAGGAGTAGAGATTTGGTGTTCAACTACCTAACAAGTTAGGTGTTTAGCAAGAGCTTGTGGTTATACATGCTTGAGGTCTTCTTCTTTTGAGGCTTCCATTCAAGAACATCATCTCCTTCATCTTACATCCATCTCTTCATCTTGTTCTAGAAAGGTTGTATTTTAACAGCACCCCATGGTTGTTTATGTTTGATAGCATCTTTTTTCACGTATACATGATCCTTGTTCTTAGGTTTGTAATCTTGATTATTTAAATGGTTAATTTTCAGAATCTAAACATAATATATATGTTCATATTTCCACTGCATTTTTGTTTAAATGGTTAAAAAATCTTTGATAAACTTGTTACAAACCCAACAATGGCATCTAGAGCCGGTTATGTGAAAAACTTGCTTTAAAAGTCCCAGAAAAGTTAGTTTTGTTGGACTTTTTCAACCCATTAGGGGCTAATTTTTTTTGGATGTATGAATCCCTTGACTTTCAAGTTTTATTTTACATGCTTTAGAATAAACCTTGAAAGATTGATATCAAATGGTTGATTGTTTTGTTTGGACAAAAACCCTAAAATTTCAGTTTATGTTGGCTGAAATTTTGAGGGTTAAAAAGTGGTTCGTTTTGTTCTTGGATATTTTATTTGAATACATGTTTTAGTGCATAACATAGCCTTGACCAAGTGTGTTTTGGATTTGGTTGAATGTTTTGTCATGTTTGGTTTCATTCTTTGAAAAGGGTTGTAATTATAAATTTGTGTTTGTATCTTTGGGTTGTAATTTATTTACTCTTTGGATATGTAATAAATAGATTAGGTGCATTTATTTTATTAGAAAAATTGTATTAGGATATGATTTTTTGTAAAAGAAGATGCACAAGTTGGAGACCAAAGGAAGATACAAAGGAAGGACGTAAAAGACATGGACACTTGAAGCATTTGGATGTGGATTCAAGTGCGAGTTCATGGACACATTTTGATGTGACATTGTTAACCCTTAGGAAAGACCAAATGACAACACTTTTGATGGGAAACAAATGTAGTCAACTTTGTGGCTATGGTTATGCACTTGTGATTGTATGATTACGCTTGTTTGGTTGTTTGTTTTATGGTTCTTGTTTGATATATGGATATGAATAACAAACATTATTAACAAACATAACAAGCTGAAAATTGATGGTTCTTTATCATTAAGTGATTAAATTTTACTAAAAAGGATTAATGTTTTAATAAAAGGGGTTTTATTAAAAAGAGAACCATAAGGTACCATGTGTTTCAAAGCATACAAATACAAGGTACATAGAGTTTTCTAAACTAGAATTATGAAAACTTAAAATTTCTTTTGGAAACAAGTTTAACACCGTCCTTTTGCATAACATTTGAGTCAGTTGGATACTCCAAATGGGATGAAGGTCACCAAACCATTTTGAGCGAACTTGTGATTTGAGGTGGGGATACCATATTTGTGGGATAAAGGTCACCTAACCACTTATGTTGGAAAACCCACGTATGTCTGCAAGTAGGGTGACGTGATTGCAAACCATGTTAAATAGATAACCTATAATGTGGTTTACCAAGGTGTTGATGAGATAAACATGTTGACTATACCTTTGATGTTTAAAGTCAATCCCATGCCTATAGAAGTTGCAAAGGATTGCAATTGTCAAAATGTTGACTACCTTGTTAATTTAAATAATGGGATAATGGTCACCTAACCACTATTTGTTGGACCAAAAGAACCAATGAGCCAGATCAGAAAAACCTTTAAGTACCACATGACATCACAACAACTACTGAAGACTTGATCAGCTGTTTGACAAAGTCTGAAGATCAACAGCTGAAGACTAAAGTACTGAAGACTTCAACAGCTGAAGACCAAAGTCTGAAGACCAACAGCTGAAGACTAAAGTACTGAAGACTTCAACAGCTGAAGACTAAAGTACTGAAGATCAACAGCTGAAGTACAAAGACTGAAGACATCAGCTGATGACAACATCTGAAGTTCAAGAAGTCCAAGTTGAAGCCTTTAGAGTTTGTCACAACAGCTAAAGAAGCATTCTTCAGTTGTTGTGATGGTTTCCTTTCAGTAGTTTTATTTTCTATTTCAGTACTTGTAAAATGACTGAAGAGCATGTTCTTCAGTCGTTGTTGTTTCAGTAGTTTCATTTCAGTAATTGTAGTGATAGTTAACACTTGGTATTTTTGTAAGAAGATGTCACGTGTTTGACATCTTCAGTAGTTGTGTTAACTTTCAGTAGTTAAATAACAGTTAGATGTCACTGTCAAGTGACATCAGCTGACGTCAGCTTTCCTTATAAAAGGAAAGATGACCTAATTGTAACGGTGCGCGAAAGCCAGCCGAAGCGTGTATTGAATGAATATATTCCTTTTGGCAAAAATTCTCTCTCAATAACAAACACTGTTTCATTGATAAATTTCGTGTGTTCTTCTTTAAATTTGTTAATTCGTGAGCTCATTCCGCTGCAAATCCAATCTAATTGATCAAACTAGATGCCAAGATCCTAACAAATGGTATCAGAGCAGGTTAATCATTGATCGATTTAACAATTGATCATTGAAACTGTTCTTTTGCTATCTACGTTTGATCGAATTAGCAAATTTGCAAGAATCGGTTATCGAGATTGAGTTTCTGTTGCTTTTGGCCATTTTGTTTGAGGTTCTAAGTGGTTTTGAGCTACATTTACTTTGTTTACCTTGAATTTTTCTGAATTCTGAATATGACTACTCCTTCTAATGACCGTCACAATACTGGTTCCTCAACCAAGCCTCCGATGCTGGTTAGGACTGAGTATAACATATGGCAACGAAGAATGCTCCATCACCTGTCTGTTAACAGTTTAGGTTATTGGGCATCAGTGGTACATGGTCCACATAAGCCTATGGTGAACAATCCGGAAACCAACCAAATGGTTCCGAAGAAGAAGGAACAATACTCTGATGAGGATCGAAAATTGTTTGAGATTGATGCAAAAGCTCATGGAATTCTGGCCATGGCACTGCCTAATGAAATCTATTCTGGGCTTATGCATCATGAAACTGCTCATGACCTCTGGAAGGCACTGAAAGAACAATTTGGTGGTACTGATGAGGTCTTAGCAAACAATAGGGAGATACTTGCCCAAAAATATGAGACATTTGCTCATAGGAAGGGTGAGACTCGGACTCAACAGTTTGAGCGTTTTTCATGTTTGATCTCTGAGTTGAAAATGGTCAAACATGAATACACTAATAGGCAGATGAAACACAGATTCCTCAGATCACTGCCTGAGAGATGGGACACATATACAATTGTCCTACGCTCTAATGCAAATCTGGATAGCCTATCTCTCACCCAACTTCACGGGAAACTGCTTACATTTGAAAGAGAGATAGAGCAAAAAAGGAAACTGGCATCATCAGGAAAGCTCACTGAAGACTTTGTACCAGGAAACACTGCCTCGGTCGGTCATGAGTCAGAATATGCTGCATCAGAAAGTAATTATGATGTGCATATAGATTTCTCTTTAAACAATTCTGATCATGCATTTGTGAGTGTTGATAGTCAGTCAGGCTGTAATAGTGACAATTTGTGCTTCATTATGGATGATTTAAAAGGTATAGCCCATGATGACTTAGAAGAGATGGATATTCTGAGCCAAATGGCCTTGATTAATATCAGATCTCAGAAGTTCTACAAGAGAATTGGTAGGAAATTCCCTGGACTCTCTGGCAAAACCAAAGTTGGTTTTGACAAGAGTAAGTTGAGGTGTCACAAATGCCACAGGCTTGGGCACTTTGCAAGAGAGTGTAGATCAACTGCAAGAGAGTGTAAATCAACTGGATCAAACTCCTCTGCACCCTTTGTGACTTTTCCAACTAATATTCAACAAAACAGAGGGCAACATCCTGCTAGTTCTGGTCATCATTCACAACCTCTATCTCGTGCATATTTTGTCTCTCAGGGTCCAATGCCATATCAATATCCTGCTATTACATGCCACAAACCAGTCAAGTTCAAGTACCCATTGCTCAACAACCACCTGCGATTCCTGAGCCTCAACCTTCCCAATCTCATCAGCAATCTCAACCTCAACAACACAGCTTTTTCACCCTAGGATTTGTCGACTGGAGCAGTTTACCAGATGATATGTCAGGTCATGAACAACTATTTTCTAGTGCTGGTCAACATGGTGGTGACAATCCTTTTGGAAACCTTGCTCTTATGGCCCTGCAGTCTGCTGATACCTCATCCTCTAATGCCTCCACACCACACGTATCACAGGTATCCTCTAAGGCCAAAGCCAAGCTATGTTCTGAAACATGCATAGCCGCATTTGCATCTATTAGAGAAGCAAATGTAGCTTTAATTAACAAGAACATTGAGCTAGAACAAATAATATCCAAAAGAAAAGCTGAATTTGAGTCTGTGCTTAATGATAAGAATGATGAGATTTAGAAACTTAAATGCCAAATCACTGATGATAAGGCTAGGGAAGAGGTACTTCTAGAGAAGTACAGAGACCTCAAAGAAACACTTGTAGCTACCCAGGTAGAGTGTGATCGATGGGTACATTCCTGCAAGGGTTTTGAATGCATCTCAATAAGCAGTCTGCTTCCAATGTGAAGTTTGGCATTGGTTATAGTCACACTGCTCCTTCTACAGATTTTACTCCCAGAGCAGAGGTAGAATCTGATGGAGAAGCAATAACCAATCCTTTTCATCATGTGATCTACTATCTGATACAGCACCATCAGAGGTTGGAGTCAGCATTAATTCCTCCCAAAACCTATCAGCTGATGTTGATGGTTCAAATGCTGACACTCACATCATCAAAAGGTTGATCACTCCAGGTGGTATTTCACAAAGTACTGAAAGTACTAAAGAGCAAGTCATAACACCTGGAGAACAAACCCAAACTACTGCATGTACTAAAGGGAAGAAAATTGCCAGTAGAAAGGGTGGGAAAACTATTGAAGAAGATATCAAGAAAGCATGTACTGCAAGGAAGAAAACTGCTAGTACTGATGCAAACTGCTAAAGAATAAGTCTTCAGTAGGTTCATCTTCTTCAGCAGATGATCAACTTAAGATGAAGAAAAAGCCATGTGAAATATGTGGCTTATTCAATCATCTTACTGATGATTACTGGTATAAAAAGAGCTCCAAACTCAAACACAATGAGAACATTAAAAAGAAAATGGATAAAATGAAAATTGAGTTTGAAACCAAGTTTGTACGAGCAACATCAAAACTTGTAACCCCAAAATCCAAAAAGAAATCCAAAAAGGAAGGGGTTAATCAGGCAACAGCTGAGGTTGCTCAAAGGGAGATGGTATAACACAGAATCCATCAATCTCACGCACTAATGTGTCTGATGAGCTGAAGGCTTTATCACAGGATCAGACACAACTTGTTATGATCATTCAACATCTATTGGGGAGAGTCAACCAATTAGATGCTCCTGTGCTGAAACCACAGAGAAGAAAATCCATGCCAAAGGATTCTTCTTCTTCACTATCTCCATCCCCTCAGGCTGTTCTTCATAGCAAATCTGTTAGTTTACCATCTGTTGATGTCAACAGACCCAAAACCAAAAAGGTTTGGGTGTCAAAAACTAACTAATTTATTATGATTGCAGGGTTCTTCAGCATGCCACAGTAGCATCTGGTATGTAGACAGTGGAGGATCTATGCATATGACAGGGAACAACTCTCTTCTTCATGATTACTCTTAAAGAAAGAAGGGGTTTGTTTCTTTTGGCAATGATGCTAAGGGTTAGATCATTGGCAAAGGCTTTGTCTCCAATGGGGAAATAAGGTTTGATGATGTTAACCATGTGGAGAATCTCAAGTACATCTCTTGAGTGTCAGTCAAATGTGTGATAAAGGCCATGTTGCTCTTTTCACCAGTCAGAACTGTATGATTCTGTCATCCAAAGTTCTGAGTTTGATTGATAAGGTGTTGGATGTTCATACTCTCCTAAGGGCCAACAGGACAGGAAGAGTGTATGCCTTAGATCTTTCCAAGAAAATAGATCTCAAAGGCCGTCTTTGCCTATTTTCCAAGGCTTCTCCTCAAGAATCTATTTTATGGCATAGAAGGCTGGGTCATGTAAATCTTAAAAAATTGAATCAGCTGATACATCATGGTTTAGTAAGGGGATTTCCTATGAAGAGTTCAGATGTGAAGACAACTGCCTGCTTGTTTGAAAGGAAAACAGCACAAAGTCTCATTCCCTCCTATTGAAGACCTAAGTCCATTGCCTGCTTGCAATTACTACACATGGTTATCTTTGGTCCTGTGAGAGTAATGAGTATGGCGAAGAAGAAATACTGTCTGGTAATTGTGGATGATTACTCCAGATTTGTATGGACTTTCTTCTTGCATTCAAAGGATGAGGCTTCTCAGACGATTATAAACTTTGTGTTGTATGTTGAGAAGCAGTATTCCCTATCTGTTAAGTGTATTAGAAGTGATAATGGAATAGAATTCAGAAACCATACACTTGATGAGTTTTATTTCTCAAAGGGAATCAAGAGGCAGTTTAGCATCCCAAGGACTCCAGAACAAAATGGAGTAGTAGAGAGAAAGAACAGGACCCTAATTGAAGCTGCAAGGTCCATGTTGGCTGACTCTAGTTTGTCATTGACCTTTTGGGCTGAAGCTGTTAACACAGCTTGCTATGTGCAGAATAGAGCCTTAGTAAATCAGAGGTTGATGAAGACTCCATATGAAGTTCTACATCATTTGGCTCCTCTAATTTCATTTTTCAGAGCCTTTGGGTGTCGTTGTTTCATTCTCAACACAAAGGATCAACACCACAAATTTGATCCTAAGGTGGATGCAGGGTATTTTGTTGGTTATTCATCTACTTGCAAGGCATACAGAGTCTTCAACTGCAGAACAAAGATAGTTGAAGAGACTCTTCATGTGAAGTTTAATGAATCTCCAAAGGACAAGATTCCACAAAACCCTGTGGAGTTATTTGATTTGGACATACTGCAATATGTTCCTTATCAGGCTTCAGCTGTTGCTCCTGTCAACAGTTCTCCACCTGGTGGTATTGATGATGATGATAATATCAATACTCACCTATTCAAGTTTAGTGATCAACTACCTGAGTCCACTAAACTTGACGTTCCTGTAGCTTCAACACTTCCATCCACAACAAATGCTGATGAGATCTCTGATTCCTCTACATCTTATGATTTGCCATCTCATTCTTGGTTTCAAGAGTCTGCATCACCATCTGCTACTGCTGAAGGTCCTACAAACACTTGCACAGATCTCATTGTTTATCAAGAGCTGAAGAATCACCCAATGTCTCAAATCATTGGTGATATCAATGCTGGTGTTTCAACAAGAAGTCAATTGTCCAATTTCTGCTTCTATGCTCTCTTCATTAGTCAGCAAGAGCCAAAGAACTATCACATTGCTTGAAGAGACAATGGATGGGTTGAAGCCATGTAGCTTGAACTACTTTAGTTCAATAAGCAGCAAGTGTGGGAACTGGTTCCTCTACCCCCAGGTAAGTGTGCAATAGGCACTAAATGGGTGTTTAGGAATAAAACAGATGAAAATAGGCTTATTGTTAAGAACAAGGCTAGACTGGTTGTTCAGGGGTTTGCACAGAAGAAGGTATTGATTATGATGAAACCTTTGCTCCTGTAGCCAGACTGGAGGCAATTAGATTGTTCTTAGCCTATGCTGTATTCCACAATCTTAAAGTTTTTCAAATGGATGTTAAAAGTGCATTTTTATATGGTAAAATAAAAGAAGAGGTTTATGTTTGTCAACCACCAGTTTTGAGGATAATAAACATCCACATTGGGTATACAAGCTTGATAAGGCTCTTTATGGGTTTAAACAAGCTCCTAGAGCCTGGTATGAGACATTATCAAATTTTCTTCTTCAAAATAATTTCACTAGAGGCTCCATAGATAAAACTTTGTTCATTAAGAAGGTGGATCAGCATAAGCTACTTGTTCAAATTTATGTTGATGATATTATTTTTGCATCCTCTGATCCCCAGTTGTGTGATGATTTTATCAATTTAATGCAAAAGAAGTTTGAAATGAGTGCAATGGAGAACTACAATTCTTTCTAGGATTGCAAATCAAACAAAAGGCTGATGGGACTTTCATTCATCAGTCTAAATATACAAAAGATCTTTTGAATAAGTTTGATTTACAAAACTGTAAGCCCTGCTGTACTCCCATGTGCCACACCACTCAACTGGATGCTATTCAGAAAGGTAAAGCTGTTGATCAAACACTTTACAGATGTATGATTGGGTCCTTGATGTACTTAACAACTTCTAGACCAGATATCATGCTTGCAACTTGTGTTTGTGCTACATTTCAGGCTGCTCCTAAAGATTCTCATTTGATTGCAGTCAAGAGGATCGTTAGATATCTGCAAGGTACACAATCTCTAGGTTTATGGTATTCCACTGGACACTCTTGCAAATTAGTTGCTTTTTTTGATAGTGACTATGCAGGGTGTAAGTTAACCATAAAGTCAACTTCTGGTGGATGTCAATTCCTAGGCAACTGTTTGATTTCTTGGCAGAGTAAGAAACAAACATCTGTTGCTACATCCACTGCTGAAGCAGAGTACATTGTAGCTGCAAGTTGTACATCTCAGGTACTCTGGCTTCAGAACCAACTTTTGGATTATGGCATTACAGAGACTAAGACTCCATTATTAATGGATAGTGCTTTAGCTCTTTGCATTGTCAAGAATCCTGTCCAGCATTCTAGGACCAAACATATAGAGATCAGACACCATTTTATTATGGACTGTTTTGAAAAAGGTCTGATTGATCCAAAGTTTGTGCCTAGTGCTGATGAGCTTGCAGACATTTTTACTAAGCCTTTGGATAGTTCAACTTTCCAAAACCTAGTGTTAAGGCTTGGTATGCTGCAGCTATAATAAGTGACAACTACTGATAATCTTAGTAAACAAGTACTGATGATCATTAGTAAACTTGTCACAAATAAGTACTGATTCTGTTACAAACTACTGATGTAGTTATAACTACTAATGTTAGTAAAAACAGATAAGTACTGATGTCCTATGACACAACTGAAAATAGCCGAAAAGACTGATGAGTAAGTGTTAAAGATAGTATGAAACAGCTGAAAAGCTAAGAATTGACGAAACTACTGATGAGAAAATTCTCTTCAATTGTTTAACAACTGCTGTTTCATCTTAAACAACTGAAGCAAAACCATGTCTTTGTAGTTTCACAACTACTGATGACTAACACCAAGTCTCCAGTCGTTTACAACAACTAATGACAAAACCAATGTCTTCAGTAGTTTCATAACTACTGATGACTAACACCAAGTCCTCAGTTGTTTCCACCATCTGAAGCCAAAACCATGGTTTTCAGAAGTTTTATAACTGCTAATGCCTAAAACCAAGACTTCAGTTGTTTCAATCTTTGAAGGTTAATACCACGTCATTAGTCATTTGACTACTGATGATTAACACCAAACCCTTCAGTTGTTTTATAACCCTTAACCTATAAATACCTGTACTTGTAGCCAAACGTTTCATTAGCCGTTTTCAAACCTTTCTCTCTCAACAATGGCGACCATGAAACTCAAACCCCGACACAACTGTGTTGCCTACCTTACAAAATCGGCCTTCTGGAACAAGTTTGACATTGCCATAGATCTTATGGTGGATTCCACGTACCGAACAGCCTTTCTTCTGAATCCTACCATATATCCTGACTCCTTATCCCAGTTCTGGACCAACGTTTCTGTAATCACTGGTGAGAATGATAACCAAATCACTCTACAGTCGGTAAACCAGAAACAGGTGCTCATCACTACAGACATCATTCGCAATACCCTAAATTTGCATGATGGCACCTATCCTAAAGAATACCGGAAAGGCACCACTGATATGTATTTCATTAATAACGGGTATGAAGGTGACATAAGTGCTACAACCATACTGAAGAAGCACTTCCATGATGCAGATCGACTTATCTTTCACATGGTGAATGTCTGCCTAGCTTCGAAGACATCTTCTTGGGATCAGATGTCTTCCCGATGGCAAGAGGTATTATATTCTATCCTTGAGCAACAAAATCTAAATTTTTCTGAGATAGTTTTTATGGAACTAAAGGATCTAGCTCAGAAACCTGTGGCAAATAGATGGCTACTATATCCCAGGTTTCTGATGGCCATTATTTTAAATCAGCTAAAATCTGATGGACTTGTTGGTCTTGGAGTCCCTGCTCCAACTGTTTTGGCTGAGGTATACTCCCGACATAACACAGACCCTACTCTCAAAGGGGCTGCCCGGATGCTAAAACCCAAGCAGAGGGAACCCACAGCTTCCACTTCCAGATCCAAAGTCCCCACCAAACCAAAACACAAAAACCCAAAAAGGCTACTCAGGGAGATGAGTCCCCTGAGGACGCCCCTGTACCACCCATACAGGGAACATACTGGTTCTAACCCCCCAGTTATGTCAAGACTCATCCTGCTAAAGCCACATAGGTATCCTCTCAACAGGATCCTGTTGCAACCACAATTGGGGAACCACATCGCTGGAACCTATCTCAATGAGAGGGTTACCATTGAAGAGCATTTCTCCCCGGGTGCAATCTGCTTCTACCCAATCTCCACATGCAACCGCCCCTCAAAGTCTTACCATAATAGTTGCAAAAGTGCTGACTCAGTTGCATTCCTCACCCCCTCCCAAGATACCAATCAAAACTGGGATAGCCTCAACAGCATAGGGGTTATATTGTTCCATCTCCAAGTGTAGAAATGGAGATTCGAACATCTGGTGAGGCTGCCACTTCTCCTGCTTCAGCATATGATCAGGATGCAGTTGGTACCATCCATAAGACCTCACCAGAGGCAACTGCCAATGAGGGACATAGTCCTGAGGCGGGAAGTCCCTAGTACCAAGAACAAGGGGCACATGCTACTACTGATCTACACTCAGAGCATGTACATCCTAATTCAATCAGGAGGTCAGGTGATTTAGCTCAGACTGATGATGACCTGGGCTTCTTTTATGCTGTTTTAGCCCACAATACCATCCTAGAGAATGAGGTGAGCAGACTGAGGAGCTGCTGGCCAAACTATCTCAGGATCAAAGACCATCTACCCCAATAACCCCACAGATGGCACATTCAATTGAAGGTTCACTAAACACTTCGCCTACACACATAACTGAGCCAACAGCTCTGCTTTTGGCACCACCTCTCACGGACTCTGAGCAGATGTTGCTATCTTTCAACTCCTTACCCCATTACTCCCTCATCACTGACATAGTCATAAGCCATTGATGAGAGGATTCCCTCAAATCTACAAACCCTCATTGATGATGCTATTTATAAATCTCTTTCTGCCTTCCAAACCCCTGATTCCAACGCAACCAAAAAGGGGGAGACTGCAAAGTCTAAGGCAGTGAAAGACAAGAAAATAAAGAGAGTTGATGCTGACAGAGCCTGAAAAAGAGAAGAGCCTGAGAAAGAGAAGGAGTTTGAGAAAGAACTGATCTCAGAACTGTTGATCACCTATAAGAAAGAAAAGTGCTGAGTCAAGAGCTGATGAGAAAAATCATTAGAAGACCTTGTTAAAGATGCTGATGAAGCTCATAGCAGATCAATGGATAAATTTATAGATCAGCTATTTAGACATGGTCATGACACACCACATTAGACTCTGATATCAGAAGGCTGGAAATAGAAGAGATACAATCACGATGGGCCGTATAGTGTGTTGGAAAGGGAAAGATTGGAAATCATGATCAGGTTCATAGCTAAATATCTTGGAAGACCATTGATTGAAATCAGTCATGGTCCAAGGATAGCATCTTCGCAGTAACCACCAAGATCTATTCGTCTGAAGTATATACCAAAGGGCTGGTCATTGAAGCCTTGAATGAAGCTGGTGCTGGGAGCAGGACTGAACTGGTCAAACAATCTAAAGCCTCACTTACATCCAAAATGCTAGAACAGCCTGTCAAAATTCCCACACCAATACCACCACAATCACAACCCACTAAACCAATTACCTTACCCACAAAACCAATAGCCAATGATGTACCCCAAAAGAGGAAGAGAAGGGTACTAAGACTAGAAGAGGAAGAAGAAGATAATGATGAAGATGAAGATAGGCTGCCAATCTCAGCTGTTATACAGTTGCCTAAGGCCATAAGTCACCCTCCAACAATTACTCCTGAATCTCAAAGGCAAATTGTGAAAGTGAAGTTAGAAGAAGAAGAGCTTCACAAACAACATGATGAGAAATTGTTGAGAAGAGTCGACAAAGCATACGCTGCCACATCTTCAATCATCAATATGAAGAAACATGCTCAGAGATTATACACTCTCAGACATACCTTTCAATATCAAAAAGAGAGATTGAGGATTTGGCCTGATCCCAGGGTGTCTCATAGGATTCAAAAAAAAATATTCCATATAGATACATTGGCCAAGTAATGAAGACAGTAGATGAAATGATCTCACTGGCCTTTGTAGTATCACCTTGGGAAATCCTAGATGACTTCAAGAAAGCCTATAAAGCTAAACTGACCCAACAAAAGATGCTGGAGAATAAAATGGTGAAAAAGGGGTTACTGTATAGGAGGCTTGAGGAAGTTAGAAAGAATGAGCTCCAGTTGTTCTTAGAGGGTATTCACCCAGATGAATTCGCATATAGAGTCATAAAAACTATGGAGCTAAAAAATGGGAAGCAGGTCAAATACCTCTCTGAGTACTATGGGCCAGAATCACTCTTTGAAGGAGAAGCAGAAGAGCTTACCATGGAGGAACAAATAACCTTCCTTGAGGCCTATACAAGGGAGTCTTACAGAGTCATATTTGGGAAGTAGATCTCATGGATGAGGTAACAGCTCTGTGTCCAGTTCCCCAAGACAGAGTTCCCATCCATCCTTTGCCAAACAGATCATTGAGACTTCTTCCCAGGCCTGTGCTTACAAGGGTCACTTCTGAGCTGATCTAGAAGACAAAAAGACCAATCTTTCTGCCAAAATAAGTGGGACATCTTCAACAAGCTTAAAGGTTTTGGCTGCATTGGTTCAGGGGGAGTTTGTTGGACTAAAAGAACCAATGAGCCAGATAAGAAAACCTTTAAGTCCCACATGACATCACAACAACTGCTAAAGACTTGATCAGCTGTTTGACAAAGTCTGAAGATCAACAGCCGAAGACTAAAGTACTGAAGACTTCAACAGCTGAAGACCAAAGTCTGAAGATCAACAGCTGAAGACTAAAGTACTGAAGACTTCAACAATTGAAGACCAAAGTCTGAAGACCAACAGCTGAAGACTAAAGTACTGAAGACTTCAACAGTTGAAGACTAAAGTACTGAAGATCAACAGCTGAAGTACAAGACTGAAGACATCAGCTGAAGACATCAGCTGATGACAACATCTGAAGTTCAAGAAGTCCAAGTACTGAAGCCTTCAGAGTTTGTCACAACAGCTGAAGAAGCATTCTTCAGTTGTTGTGATGGTTTCCTTTCAGTAGTTTTATTTTCTATTTCAGTACTTGTAAAACGACTGAAGAGCATGTTCTTCAGGCGTTGCTGTTTCAGTAGTTTCTTTTCAGTAGTTGTAGTGATAGTTAACACTTAGTATTTTTGTAAGAAGATGTCAGCTGTTTGACATCTTCCGTAGTTGTGTTAACTTTGAGTAGTTAAATAACAGTTAGATGTCACTGTCAAGTGACATCAGCTGACATCAGCTTTCCTTATAAAAGGAAAGATGACCTAATTGTAATGGTGCGCGAAAGCCAGCCGAAGCACGTATTGAATGAATATATTCCTTTTGGCAGAAATTCTCTCTCTATAACAAACATTGTTTCATTGATAAATTTCATGTGTTCTTGTTTAAATTTGTTAATTCGTGAGCTCATTCCGCTGCAAATCCAATCTAATTGATCAAACTAGATGCCGAGATCCTAAAACTATTTAAATGTAACGTTGGATTCTAGAATTTTAAAATTGTGTAGGACACATAAAAGGACTTTAGTTATTAAAATATGATAATATCGCAAATACTAAAATTGAATTTTGTTAAATTTTGTAGATGGCCACCAACAACTATGAAAATAATGATATCCCATCCGCTCACTCACTATCACTAAGGACCATTCTACAAAAGGAACGTCTAAACCATAATACCTTTATAGATTGGTATTGAAACTTGAGAATTGTTCTTAAGCAAGAGAAATGGTCGTATATTTTAGACGATCCGATTCCCAATCATCCTAATGAGGATGATGAGGAGGCCTATAACAATTAGGTGAAATACACTAAGGAGTCGGTCCAAGTGTCTTGCCTAATGTGGCAAGTATGACTCCGGATCTCCAAAAGTAGTAAGAACATCACGGAGCATAACACATGATTACCCAGTTGAAGAAAACGTTCTAATAACAAGCAAGGGTAGAGAGCTTCGAAACGGTTCAAGCACTCCATGCATGTCGTATGGATGGCACCCAATCGGGCTCATCTTATGTACTTAAGATGAAAAGCCATATTGACCGCCTCGAAAGGCTCAATTGCCCCGTCTCAAAAAAGTTGGCTATGGATTTAATCCTCAACTCTTTGTCAAAAAGGTTTGACAACTTTGTTATGAATTATAACAGGAACAGATAGGACAAGAACATAAGTGAGCTTCACTCTATGCTCAAAACAGCCAAGGCAACCATGGGTAAAAAGGTTTTACCCGTTCTCAACATCAGTGAAGGTAGGAACAAGAAGAGGCCTCACCCCGCACCAAGGAAAGTGTTGCCAAGGTTAAAGGGTACTTTAGGAGAAAGGGAAAGGGAGTGGTAAGAGTGCCACCACCAAAACCAGCAGAGAAGAAGCAAAAGGTTGCTTTGAATGACCCATGCTTTAAGTGTGGGGAGATAGCACATTGGGCAAGAAATTGTCCTATCCATCTCAAGGAGTTGAAAGCCAAGAGGGATGTCAGGCAAACCTCAGGTACAATTTTCATGATTCATATTGATCTCAATTTAATATCCTCTAACACATGGGTATTGGATACAGGATGTGGAACTCATATTTGCAATTTCTTGCAGGGGTTCAAAAGGAGTAAGGACTTCAAGAAAGGGGATGTAAGCCTTTAAATTGGGAATGGGGCAAAAGTTCAAGGCAATTCAAGAAACAGTCCCGTGTCTCTGCATCAATTTGTATGCTTATACAGATAGTGCTTATATCAATATGTATGCTTATACATATAGTGCTTATAGAAATAGTCATTATGGTGGTTGCTACATGACTAGAAAGTCTACATCTGGGGGATTTCAGTTTCTTGGTGGAAGGGTTGTCTCATGGAAATGCAAGAAACAATCTTGTGTCTCTGCATCAACTACTAAAGCTGAATATATTGCTGCTGCAAGCTGCTGTGCTTAGGTGCTTTGGATTCTGAATCAGAAGCTGGACTATGGGTTAAACTTCAAGGAGACTCCTATTCACATAGACAACAATAGTGCTATCTCAATCACAAAGAATCCAGTGCAACACTCAAGGACCAAGCACATCAATATCAGGTACCATTTAATAAGAGATAATTCTGAAAAGGGATTAACTAAACTAGTCAAAGTCCACACAGAAGAACAATATGCTAATATGTTCACAAAAGCTTTTGAGGAGCAGAGATTTAAATATCTTGTATCAACTATTGGGATGACAAACTATGAGTAGGTTTTTCTTAAAACTAATTCTTATTATTTCTTAAAATATGTGTGTCCTAAGTTGTCTAGTTCATCACTTCCATAAGCTCTTGTTTTCTTTGGATGAAAATCTTTTTGAAGACTTTTGTTAGATTTCTGAAAATTTTGAAGCTTCGGAAGATATACTTTTATCTTTGGAAAGAAAATCACGCCTTCAAAACAAATAATTGTCTAAGAAATTTACCTTTAGAAGAAATTTCTGAAATATCTTCCAAAGCTTACGTACATGTCTCAGACACTTATTTGTTTTCAAGGACCATTTTATTTCGAAACAAATTAACTCTCGGAAGCTTTGTTCTTCTGGACCAAGCATTCAAGTCTTAATTTTTCTTCCGAAGCAAAATTTTCACAACTCTTAGGCAAATCTTCCGAAGTCATTTTAGCTTCAGAAGCTTTTTTATTAAAACTTCCGAGGATAATTTACCTTTGGAAGCTTTTTTTGACTTCCAAGAAACCTACTTTTTGAGAAAAGTAAACTACTTTTTCAGAGGTGGGACCGATATTCGAATTTCAAAGTTTATCCTCTTTCACTAAACTTTATCTGGAATCCTTTTTCATATATAAACCCAACGGTTTCCCCCACTTTCTATTATCTGCTTCTTTCCTGCAAACCTAAAACCCTAAATTTCTCTTTGAAATCACTTTCTTTCATCTTTTTTCATCCTTAAGCTCTCTCCAAATGGGCAACCCTCATCACAGAAATGACCCGAATTTTACCATGCAGTTACACAGGAAACATAAGCAGGTTGCTCTGTTAAGCTCTAAGTAAGATCCTCATTTCTTAGAGTTTGTTGTTTCTTAGCACTGTCAAACTACTTCACCTCCCTGACCATTGATCCTCCATTTTATGAGGATCATTTGCTAGAGTTCTAGAAGACCTACCAAGAGGTCGTAATGGATGGGGAGAAGGTACTTTCTGTCACAGTGCAGGGGAGAACAGTCTTTATCACTCCGGCCATCATCAACATGCATCTTCAGCTACATGATTAAGAAGGTGAGGTGTTCTTCCCAAAGGAAGCTATAAATTATTCCTTTGAGAAGATGGGTTATGAGGGAGACTACTCTATCAAGACCTTCAGGAAAGGAAAGCTCTCATCCCAATGGAAATTCCTGCTCCATGTGGTTATCCATAGCTTATCAAACAAGCATGGTGGATGGGACCAGATTCTTGAAGATCTCTCCTTCATTTTCCATGGGATGGTTCAGGGGGGTCAAGTTCATAGATTCTCATTTTCTTTATACTAATCGGCTTGCAAACTTGGACTCCTTAGAGTATTACATGTTCCCTAGATATGTTAGTACATTCTTAACTGTGAACTAGGCTCACCGTTAAGGAGAACAGGTAAAATTCTTAAACTGGTACAGATGAAGCCCGGCATCTTTAAAATTTTGAGAAAGCCTGCTGTGGGCTTCTCTGGGCTAGAAAAAACCCTTGTTCCAAAAATGTTAGAGCTCATTACTCATGGTGACAACCTAGCAGCACCAGCTAGTGTTGAACCCACACATTCTACTTCCCAACCACCTCAACAGCCACAAATCACCGTCACTTACCAAGAAAATAAAATGAACCCCTACACAGGCTATTCAGTTTGTTAAGGCCCCTATACACTCACCCGCACAGGAAGAAGTGGACACTAGAGCTCCCACTTCTCTTGAGGAGTAGACCGCTCTCATTACTTCAATGATCAGTGTTGAGGTTCCTCATGCTCAACCTGATGAACTCATAAGCCAAACTGCCGTAAGCCATCACTTTGAGTGTCAACACTCAAGTGATCAACCTTCAGGAGACAGTTACCATCCCTAGCCTTTAGATCTATACCAACCAATCCCCAACCTTGACTTCTATACTGATGAAGATCTAAGTTCAGTGAGTATCATGACTCTCTCTTATTTTCCCTTACTCAAAGAGAGATGAATGCTCCTGAGTCTCCTATTTCTATCTCACATCAGTCACCTACTACTGAGGTGGACACTTCTGAACCTGTTCAGGATGTCCATAAGGAAGAGGTTTTCACTTTTGAAAGTGATTACATTATTAAGACCTCAACCATGGCAACTCGGCCCAGTAACATCTCAATTGAGGTTGCCAGTGAATAGAGGAAATCCAGCAGCCAAGAACCTAAAGCTGGTGGTGAGAGAGAGAACTATGTTCCAATCATCTCATCCCCCAATAATTCTTCTGATGAAAATGAGGGGAATGACTGGGTTTTAGTAAGAGTGATATTTTTACTAAGAATTGTTACACCAAAAGAACCAATGAGCCAAGATCAGAAAACCTCTAAGTCCCACATGATATCACAACAACTGCTAAAGGCTTCATCAGCAGTTCGACAAGTGCTGCAGACTTCAACAGCTGAAGATCAAGTACTAAAGAATTCAATAGCTGAAGACTAAAGTGCTGAAGCTCAACAGCTGAAAAACACAAGTGCTGAAGCTGAAGACTAAAGTGCTGAAGCTCAACAGCTGAAGAACACAAGTGCTGAAGCTGAAGACTAAAGTACTGAAGCTCAACAGCTGAAGAATACAAGTGCTGAAGCTGAAGACCAAAGTACTGAAGTTCAACATCTGAAGAGTCCACAAGTGCTGAAGATCAACAACTGATGTACAAAGTCTGAAGACAAAGACTGAAGACATCAGCTGATGATATCTTCGGAAGTCATCAGCTGATGAAACGTCTGAAGTTCAAGTCTGAAGACTAAGTGCTGAAGTTTCAGTAGTTTGTCATAACAGCTGAAGAGTACTTCTTCAGTAGTTGTGTTATTAGTAGTTTTATGTTTTTACTTTCAGTAGTTTTGTAAAATGACTGAAGAGCTTGTTCTTCAGTCGTTGTAGTTTCAGTAGTTTCTTTTCAGTAGTTGTAGTAACTGATAACACTTAGTATTTTTGTAAGAAGATGTCAGCTATTTTGACATCTTCAGTAGTTGTGTTTTAGTTGTTTAAATAATTCTGTTAGATGTCGCTATCGAGTGACATCAGAAGACGTCACATCTCCTATATAAGGAATGTTCCACCACGACATTCCTATATAAGGGATGATTGACCTGATTGTATGGGTGACATTTTGCCACCACAAAAGCGTGTGATTGAATGAAATATTCTTTTTGCAGAAACTTTCTCTCTCTATAACTAATTCTGTTCATTGCAATATCTTTGGTATTCTTGCTCGAATTGTGCTAGTTGGTACTCTATTCCGCTGCTGAAATCATTCGAATCGATCAAACTAGATGCTGAGATCCTGTCAAATGGTAGCAGAGCGGGTTAATCATTGATCGATCTAACAATTGATCATTGAAACTGCTCATTTGCTCTAAGTTTGATCGAACTAGCAAATTCGCACGAATCTGTTATAGAGATTGAAGTTCTGTCGCTTTTGGCTATTTTAATTGAGGTTCTTAGTGGTTTTGAGCTAAATTTGTTTTGCTTATCTTGAATTTGTCTGAATTTTCTAAAATGACTACTCCTTCCAATGATCCTCACAATACTGGTTCCTCAACCAAGCCTCCAATGCTGGTTAGGAGTGAGTATAACATATGGCAACGACGAATGCTCCATCACCTGTCTGTTAACAGTCAGGTTGTTGGACATCAGTGGTACATGGTGCACACAAGCCTATGGTGAATAACCCGGAAACAATCAAATGGTTCCGAAGAGGAAGGAGCAATACTCAGATGAGGATAAGAAATTGTTTGAGATTGATGCAAAAGCCCATGGAATTATGGCCATGGCACTTCCCAATGAAATCTATTCTGGGCTAATGCATTATGAAACTGCCCATGACCTCTGGAATGCCTTGAAAGAACAATTTGGAGGAACAGATGAGATCTTGGCTAATAATAGAGAAATCCTTGCCCAACAATATGAGACATTCTCTCATAGGAAGGGTGAGACACTAACTCAACAGTTTGAGTGGTTCTCTGTTTGATCTCTGAATTAAAAATGGTCAAACATGAGTACAACAATAGCCAGATGAATAACAGATTTCTCAGATCACTGCCTGAGAGATGGGACACATATACTATTGTCCTACGCTCCAGTGCAAATTTGGACAAACTATCTCTCACCCAACTCCATGGGAAATTGCTCAAATTTGAGAGAGAGATAGAACAGAAACGAAAACTGTCATCATCTGGAAAGCTCACTAATGACTTTGTACCAGGAAACACTGCCTTGGTTGGTCATGAGTCAGAATATGCTTCATCTGAATGCCAGTATGATGAGCATATTGATTTCTCTTCAAACACTTCTGATTCTGCATTTGTGAGTGTTGATAGTCAGTTTACTAGGTGTAATAATGACAATCTATGCTTCATCATGGATGATCTCAAGGGGATTGCTGATGATGACTTAGAAGAGATGGATATTTTGAGCCAAATGGCCTTGATAAATATCAGATCTCAGAAGTTCTACAAAAGAACTAGAAGAAAGTTCCCAAGACTCTCTGGCAAAACCAAAGTTGGTTTTGACAAGAGTAAATTGAGGTGTCACAAATGCCATAGGCTTGGACACTTTGCTAGAGAATGTAGATCATCTGGATCTAATTCTTCTGCACCCTTTGTGACTTTCCCTGGCAATAGTCAACAACACAGAGGGCAACATCCTATTAATTCTGGTCATCATTCTCAAACACAATCTCCTACATATTTTGTTCCTCAGGGTCCAATGCCATATCCTTACCCTTGTTATTACATGCCATAAACCAGCCATGTTCAAGCACCCATTGCTCAACAACCACATGCTCTTCCTGAGCCTCAACCATCTCAATCTCATCAACCTCCTCAACCTCAACAACACAGCTTCTTCACCCCTGGAGTTGTTGACTGGAGCAGTTTACCAGATGACATGTCTGGTCATGAACAACTGTTCACAGGTGCTGGTCAACATGGTGGTGACAGTCCTTTTGGGAATCTGGCACTTATGGCTCTTGAGTCTGCAGATGGATCATCCTCAAATGCCTCTTCATCACAGGTATCACAGGTATCCTCTGAGGCTAAGGCCAAATTATGTTCTGAAACATGCATAGCAGCATTTGCCTCTATTAGAGAAGCAAATGTAGCTTTAATTAATAAGAACATAGAGCTAGAAAAGATCATTTCCAAAAGAAAAGCTGAGTTTGAGTTTATGCTTAAAGAGAAAAATGATGAGATTTATAAACTTAAATGCCAAATCACTGATAATAAGGCTAGGGAAGAGGTACTTTTAGAAAAGTACAAAGACCTCAAAGAAACCCTTGCAGTCACCCAAGTAGAGTGTGATCGATAGGTACAATCATGCAAAGGTTTTGAAATGCTTCTTAGTAAGCAATCAGCTTCCAATGTGAGGTTTGGCATTGGTTATAATCAGACTGCTCCTCCTACAGATTTTGCTTCAAGAGCAGAAGTGAAATCTGATGGAGAAAGCAATAACCAATCCACCTCATCATGTGATTCACTTTCTGATAGAGCACCATCAAAAGTTGAAGTTAGTATTATTCCCTCGTTGAACCTATCAGCTGATCTTGATGGTTCAAATACTGACACTCATATGATCAAAGAGTTGATCAACTCAGGAGTTATTTCTGGAAGTCCTGAAAGGACTGGAGAGCAAGATTTAACACCTGAAGTTCAAACTCCAACTACTGTCAGCACTGAAGAGAAAAAACTGTCAGTAGAAAGGGTTTGAAGACTACTAAAGAGGAAGTCCAGAAAGCAAATAGTGCTTCCAAAGGGCTGAAGAACAAGTCTTCAGTAGTTTCATTCTCTTTAGTTGATGATCAACATAAGATGAAGAAGAAACTATGTGAAATATGTGGTTTGTTCAATCATCTTACAGATGATTGTTGGTACAAAAGAGGATCCAAACTCAAACATAAAGAGGAAATTAAAGAGAAAATGGTTAAAATGAAAATTGAGTTTGAAGCCACATTTGTACGAGCAATGTCAAATCCTGTAACCCTTAAGTCCAAAAAGAAATCCAAAAAGGAAGGGTTAAACAGGTAACAGCTGAGATTGCTCAAAAGAAGAAGGTGCAACATAGGAACTTATTAAACTCCAATGCCAATGTGTTTGAAGAGCTGAAAGCTTTATCACAAAATCAGACTCAGCTGGTTATGATGGTTCAACATCTATTGGGAAGAGTTAACCAATTAGATGTTCCTATGTTGAAACCACAGAAAAGGAGGTCCAAGCCAAAGGATTCCTCTTCTTCACCATCTTCTTCCTCTCAGGCTGTTGTTTCCAACAAACCTGTTAGTTTACCATCTGTTGATGAGAACAGGCCCAAAACCAAAAACGTTTGGGTCTCAAAATCTAACTAATTTGTTGTGTTTTTGCAGGGTTCTTCAACATGCCACAGAGGCATCTGGTATGTAGACAGTGGAGGATCCACGCATATGACAGGAAACATATCACTTCTTAATGACTACTCTCAAGGAAGGAAGGGGTTTGTGTCATTTGGCAATGATGCAAAGGGTTACATCATCAGCAAAGGCTTTGTTTGCAACGGGAAATAATGTTTGATGATGTTAACCATGTGGAAAATCTCAAGTACAACCTCTTGAGTGTCAGTCAAATGTGTGACAAAGGCCATGTTGCTCTTTTCACCAGTCAGAACTGTCGGATTCTATCATCCAAAGTTCTAAGTTTGATTGATAAGGTGTTGGATGAATACACTCTCCTGAAGGCCAACAGGACAGGAAGAGTGTATGCCTTAGATCTTTCCAAGAAAATAGATCTCAAAGGCCATCCTTGCCTATTTTCCGGCTTCCCCTCAAGAATCTACTCTATGGCATAGAAGGCTGGGTCATGTTAATCTCAAAAACATAATCAGCTGATAAACCATGGTTTAGTAAGGGGACTGCCTATGAAGGAGTTCAAATGTGAAGATAACCGTGCTGCTTGTTTAAAAGGAAAACAGCACAAAGCTTCATTCCCTCCATAGAAGAACCTAAGTCCACTGCCTGCTTACAGCTTTTTCACATGGATCTCTTTGGTCCTGTGAGAGTGATGAGTATGGCTAAGAAGAAATACTATCTGGTAATTGTGGATGATTACTCCAGATTTGTATGGACTTTCTTCTTGCATTCAAAGGATGAGGCAGCTCAGAAGATTATCAACTTTGTGTTGTATGTTGAGAAGCAGTATTCCCTCTCAGTCAAGTGTATTAGAAGTGATAATGGAACAGAATTCAGAAACAATACACTTGATGAGTTCCACCTCTCAAAGGGAATCAAGAGGCCGTTTAGCATTCCAAGAACTCCTGAACAAAATGGAGTAGTGGAGAGAAAGAACAGGACCCTTATTGAAGCTGCAAGGTCCATGTTGGCTGATTCTGGACTGCCAATGACTTTTTGGGCTGAAGCTGTCATACAGCTTGCTATGTACAGAATAGAGTTCTAGTAAATCAGAGGTTGATGAAGACTCCATATGAAGTTCTTCATCATTTGGCCCCTCTAATTTCATTCTTCAGAGCTTTTGGGTGTCGTTGTTTCATTCTCAACACACGGGATCAACTCCAAAAATTTGATCCTAAGGTGGATGCAGGGTACTTTGTTGGTTATTCATCAACTTGCAAAGCATACAGAGTCTTCAACTGTAGAACAAAGATGGTTGAAGAGACTCTACATGTTAAGTTTAATGAATCTCCAAAGGACAAGATTCCACAAAGCCCTGTGGAGCTATTTGATTTGGATATACTGCAATATGTTCCTTATCAAACTCCTGCTATTGCTCCTGTCAACAGTTCACCACCTGGTGGTACTGCTGGTGCTGATGATGATGATGATAGCAGTACTCACCTCTTTAGGTTTAGTGACCAACTGCTTGTGTCCTCTAAACCTGATGCTCCTGTAGCTTCATTAGCTTCATCCACAACAACTTCATTTGAGTTGCCACCATCTACATGGTTTCAAGAGTCTACATCAACATCTGTTGTTGCTGAAGGTTCTACAAACACTTGCACTGATTTCATTGTTTATCCAAAGCTGAAGAATCACCCAATGTCTCAAATCATTGGTGATATCAATGCTGGAGTTTCAACCAGAAGTCAATTGTCCAATTTCTGCTTCTATGCTCTCTTCATCAGTCAGCTAGAGCCAAAGAATTATCATGTTGCACTTAGAGACAATGGCTGGGTTGAAGCAATGCAGCTTGAGCTTCTTCAGTTCAAAAAGCAGCAAGTGTGGGAGCTTGTTCCTCTTCCCCCAAGTAAGTGTGCAATAGGAACTAAATGGGTGTTTAGGAATAAAACAGATGAAAATGGCTTATTGTTAAGAACAAGGCCAGACTGGTTGTTTAGGGGTTTGCACAAGAAGAAGGTATTGATTATGATGAAACCTTTGCCCCTGTAGCCAGACTGGAGGCAATTAGATTGTTCTTAGCCAATGCTGCACTCCACAATCTTAAAGTTTTTCAAATGGATGTTAAAAGTGCATTTTTATATGGTAAAACAAAAGAAGAAGTTTATGTGTGTCAACCACCAGGTTTTGAGGATAATAAACACCCAGAATGGGTATACAAGCTTGATAAGGCTCTTTATGGGTTGAAACAAGCTCCTAGAGCCTGGTATGAGACATTATCTAACTTTCTTCTACAAAATAATTCACTAGAGGCTCCACAGATAAAACCTTATTTATTAAGAAGGTGGATCAGCATAAGCTACTTGTTCAAATTTATGTTGATGATATTATATTTGCATCCTCTGATCCCCAGTTGTTTGATGATTTTACAAAATTAATGCAAAGGAAGTTTGAAATGAGTGCAATAGGAGAATTACAGCTCTTTCTAGGCTTGCAAATCAAACAAAAAGCTGATGGAATTTTCATTCATCAGTCTAAATATACAAAAGATCTTTTAAATAAGTTTGATTTACAAAATTGTAAGCCCTGTTCCACTCCCATGTGCAACACCACACAATTGGATATTGATCAGAAAGGTAAAGCTGTTGATGAAACGCTTTACAGATGTATGATTGGGTCCTTGATGTATTTAACAGCTTCTAGACCAGATATTATGTTTGCTACATGTGTTTGTGCTAGAGTTTAGGCTGCACCTAAAGAGTCTCATCTAATTGCAGTCAAGAGGATCTTTGGATATTTGCAAGGTACACAATCTCTAGTTTATGGTATTCCACTGGGCACTCTTGGAAATTAGTTGCTTTCTCTAATAGTGACTATGCAGGGTGTAAGTTAACCAGGAAATCAACTTCTGGTGGATGTCAATTCCTAGGCAACTGTTTGATTTCTTCGCAGAGTAAGAAACAAACATCTGTTGCTACATCCACTGCTGAAGCCGAGTACATTGCGGCTGCAAGTTGTACATCCCAAGTACTCTGGCTTCAGAATCAACTTTTGGATTATGGCATTACAGAGACTAAGACTCCGTTATTAATGGATAGTGCTTCAGCTCTTTGCATTGTCAAAAATCCAGTCCAGCACTCTAGGACCAAACATATAGAAATTAGACATCATTTTATAAGAGATTGTTTTGAAAAGGGTGTAATTAATCCTATGTTTGTGCCTAGTGCTGATGATCTTGCAGACATTTTTACTAAGCCTTTGGATAGTTCAACTTTCCACAACCTGGTGTTAAGGCTTGGTATGCTGCAGCTAGAATAAGTGACAACTACTGATGATCTGAGTAATAAGTATTGATGATCATTGGTAAACATGTCACATATAAGTACTGATGAGTTCTTTTACCCTCAGTAGTTTTTATAACTACTGAAGGCTAAATGCCTCAAAAGTACTGAAGTACTTTATCTGTTCTAAACTACTGATGTAGTTACAACTACTGAAATCAGTAAAAACAGATAAGTACTGACGTCCTATGAAACACCTGAAAAGCAGATGGAAAGTCTGATGAGTAAGTGTTGAGGACAGTATGAAACAGCTGAAAAGCTAAGAATTGACGAAAACAGCTGATGAGTAATTTCTCTTCAGTTGTTTCTACAACTGCTGTTTCTAAACAACTGAAGCAAGACCACAGTCTTCAATAGTTTCACAACTACTGATAACTAATACCAAGTCTTCTGTTGTTTACAACAACTGATGGCAAAACCACTCTCTTTAGTAGTTTTACAACTATTGATGACAAACACCAAGTCCTCAGTTGTTTACATTATATGAAGTCAAAACCACGACCTTCAGTAGTTTCATAAATACTGATGGTTAACACCAAGACTTCAGCTGTTTAAACGTCTGATGGTCAAAACCAAGTCTTCAGTTGTTTTATAACACCTGATGACAACACCACCACTGTCAGTCGTTTTAAACCTCTGAAGGTTAATACCACGTCATCAGTATTTTCAAACAGCTGATGCCCACACCAAAACCTTCAGTAGTTTTCTTTCACCTTTTCATATCCCAACCCTATAAATACATGTCTTCTTCTCAAACGTTCCATTAGCCATTCTTCTGACCTTCATACTCTCAAAAATGGCAACCATGAGTCTAAAACCCAGACATAATTGCATCGCCTACCTCACGAAATCGGCCTTCTGGACAAAGTTTGATCACGCCATAGACCTAATGGCTGATTCTCAGTATAGTACTGCTCTGCTCTTAAACTCAGCCATCTACCCAGAGTCACTAAGTCAGTTTTGGTCCAATGCCTACGTTCACACTGATGTGCCTTCTGGCCAAAACAAGTAGAGGTTACACCTGATAGCATTCGTCGAGTGCTAAATTTACAAGATGCTACTGTTGTGACTGAGTATCCGAAGGGCACAACTGATATGTCCTTCCTCAACAATGGGTACGACGGAAATATTCGAGCTGCTACCATACTGAAGAAGAACTTCCCTAATGCTGAACGACTGATATTTCATATGGTGAATGTTTTCTTAGCCTCGAAGACATCCTCATGGGATCAAATGTTTTCCCGGTGGCAACAGGTATTATATTCAATTCTAGAACACCAACTTTAAATTTTTCACAAATTGTGTTTCTAGAAATCAAAGATCTGGCACAGAAACCTGTGGGAAAAAGATGGCTATTATATCCCAGGTTTCTGATGGTCATAATTTTAAATGAATTACAAACTGATGGCCTTGTTGCCCTTGGAGTCCCTGCACCAGCTGTTCTAGCTGAGGTATACTCCAGGCATAACTCCGACCAATCTCTCAAGGAAGCTGCCCGTTTGCTCAAACCCAAGCAAAGGGAACCCACAGCTTCAACTTCCAGATCCAAAGACCCCACCAAGCCAAAATCCAAACCCAAACAAGCTAATCAGGGAGATGAGTCCCCTGATGATGCTCCTGTACCACCCAAACAGGATAAACCTACTCGTTCAAACCCTCCAGTAGTGTTAAAGACTCAACCAGCAACATCAGCACAGGTATCCTATCAAAAGGATCCTGTTGCAACCACTTCATGGGAAACCACATTACTGAGACCTCTCTCACTTGAGGAGGTTATCATTGAAGAGCATCCCTCTCCCCGGATGCAATCAGCTTCTATCCCCTCTCCCCATGCAAATGCCCCCAAAAGTCCAACCATTATAATTGCTAATGTGCTGACTCAGCTGCATGCCTCTCCTCCTCCCTACAACCACCACAAAGAGGAGAACAACAACAATTGAGGAAGAGGATACACATGCTTCTGACAACCCATAACACCGGGGTTTAAATGTTCTATCCCCTAGTGTGGATATGGAGATCAGAACATTTGGTGAGGCTGCCACCTCTTCTGAATCAGCATATGATCAGACTGAGGTTGGTAACATAACTAAGACCTCACCAGAGACAATAACTGATGAAGGACAAAGTCCTGAGGCTGGAAGTCCCCAGTTCCAAGACAAAGGGGCACATGCTACATCTGGTCTACACCCAGTGCATGTACATCCTGCTACAAGCAGGAGGTCAGGTGATTCAGCATCTGTTGATGATGACCTGGGCTTCTTTTATGATATTCTTGCCCAGAACATAATCCTAGAGGAGGAAGTCAGTAGACTGCAAAAACTACTTGACCAACTCTCTCAGGGAGAAAGACCATCTGCCACCACATCAACCCAACAGATGGCACCTTCCTCTGAAGGTCACTTAAACACACAGCCACTCAAAGAATCTCAGCCACTTGCCTCTGTTTCTGGCACCATTTCTCAGGACCAAAGCCCCCCTGAGCAAATGGATGCTATCCCTCAAAATCCCTTATCTCTCATCACACCACAAATAACCGAATTGTCATTAAAACTGTTGATGAGAGACTTTCTTCTGTCTTACAACCTATGGTGGAGGATGTACTGAGCCAAAAACTTTCTGCTGATCAAACCCTTAAAACTAATGCACCCAAAAAGGGGGAGATTCCAGCAGTGAAAGCTAAAAGAAAGAGGATGGAGAAGGAGAAAGAGAAAGAGAAGGACAAAGAAGTGGAAATAGAGAAGGAAAGTGTGTATGAGACTGAGAAAGAGAAGCAGAATGAGAATGAGAAGGGAGCTGAAAAGGAGAAAGTACATGAAAGTCAAAAGGACTTTCATGTCACATATAAGAAAAAGAAAAGTGCTGAAAAAGAGAAAAACTTGAATGAAATGGTTAAAGAGGCTGATGCTGAACATAGCAGATCAATGGACAATATCATTGATCAGCTGTTTAGGCAAGGTTTCAATACTGAAAAGCTGGACTCTGAAATAAGAAGATTAGAGATCGAAGAGATTCAACAAAGATGGGCCAACTACAGCACAATGGATAGAGAAAGACTTGAGATCATGATCGATTTATCAGCAAATACCTTGGGAGATCATTGATCAAAATAAAATCATGGACCAGGGACAGCATCTTGGCCATAACCTCCAAGATCTGTTCGTCTGAGGCATATACTAAGGGATTAGTAATAGAAGCTTTGAATGAAGCAGGAGCAGGGAGCAGGACTGAGCTAGCCAAACACTCAAAAGCCACACTCACCTCCAAAATGCTAACTCGCCTGCCACATTCCCTCTCCAAAACAACCACAACCACAACCCCAAAACCAACTCCCTTACCCTCAAAACCAGCAGCCGATGATGCACCTAAGCAGAAGAAGAGAAAGTGTGAGGCTGGAAGAAGAAGAAGATGATGATGAAGACAGGCTACGATCTCAGCTGTTCTGCAGTTGCCTAAGGCCAAGGATCTCTCTTGCAATAACTCTGAGCAACAAAGAGATGCAATCAAAGTGAAATTGGAAGAAGAAGAACAACACAGATTGCACGATGAAGAGTTATTGAGGAGAGTAGATAAAGCATATGCAGCCACTCTCCATCATTAATATGAAAAAACAAGCTCAGAGGATTACACTCTAGACATACTTTTCAGTATGTGAAAAAAAGAGTAAGAATTTGGCCTGATCCCAGGGTGGCTCATAGAATACAAAAGAAAAATATCCCTCAGAGATACAATGGGCAAGTGAAAAAGATTGTAGATGAAGTGATCTCCTTAGCCCTTGTAGTCTCACCTGGGAAATCCTAGAAGATTTCAAAAAGGCCTACACCTCAAACATGCCTCCACAAAAGATGCTAGAGACAGAATGATCAAAAAGGGGCTGGTGTATAAGAGGCTGAATGAGATCAGAAAGGATGAGTTACCACTACTGTTAGAAGGTCATCATCATCTGATGAATTTGCTTACAGACAGATTACAACAGTGGTACTCAAAAATGGAAAACATGTCAAATTCCTGTCTGAGTACTATGGGCCTGAAGGATTCTTTGATGGTGAGGTAGAAGAGCTCACCATGGAGGAGCAAATTGTATTTTGGAGGCCTACACGAGGGAATCCTACAAGCTCATAGTGGGAAGTGAGTCTCATGGATGGGGAACAACTCAGTGTCCAATTCCCCAATACAGAGCCCATCCATACGTTGCCAACCAAATCATCAGAGACTCATTCCCAGGCCAGTGCTTATATGGGTCATCTTCTCAACTGATCAAGAAAGAAAAAGACCAACCATTCTGCCAACAATAAGTGGGAAAATAAATCAATTAGAGGTTTTGGCTGCATTGGTTCAGGGGGAGTTTGTTGGACCAAAAGAACAATGAGCCAAGATCAGAAAACCTCTAAGTCCCACATGATATCACAACAATGCTGAAGGCTTCATCAGCAGTTCGACAAGTGTTGAAGACTTCAACAGCTGAAGATCAAGTACTGAAGACTTCAACAGCTGAAGACTAAAGTGCTGAAGCTCAACAGCTGAAGAACACAAGTGCTGAAGCTGAAGACTAAAGTGGTGAAGCTCAACAGCTGAAGAACACAAGTGCTGAAGCTGAAGACTAAAGTGCTGAAGCTCAACAGCTGAAGAATACAAGTCCTGAAGCTGAAGACCAAAGTACTGAAGTTCAACAGCTGAAGAGTCCACAAGTGCTGAAGATCAACAACTGATGTACAAAGTCTGAAGACAAAGACTAAAGACATCAGCGGATGATATCTACTGAAGTCATCAGCTTATGAAACGTCTGAAGTTCAAGTCTGAAGACCAAGTGCTGAAGTTTCAGTAGTTTGTCACAACAGCTGAAGAGTACTTCTTCAGTAGTTGTGTTGTCAGTAGTTTTATGTTTTTACTTTCAGTAGTTTTGTAAAACGACTGAAGAGCTTGTTCTTCAGTCGTTGTAGTTTCAGTAGTTTCTTTTCAGTAGTTGTAGTAACTGATAACACTTAGTATTTTTGTAAGAAGATGTCAGCTGTTTTGACATCTTTCAGTAGTTGTGTTTCAGTTGTTTAAATAATTCTGTTAGATGTCACTATCGAGTGACATCAGCAGACGTCACATCTCCTATATAAGGAATGTTCCACCACGACATTCCTATATAAGGGATGATTGACCTGATTGTATGGGTGACATTTTGCCACCTCGAAAGCGTGTGATTGAATGAAATATTCTTTTTGCAGAAACTTTCTCTCTCTATAACTAATTCTGTTCATTGCAATATCTTTGGTATTCTTGCTCGAATTGTGCTAGTTGGTACTCTATTCTGCTGCTGAAATCATTCGAATCGATCAAACTAGATGCTTAGATCCTGTCAAGAATCGAATATGATAATCAAGTCAATGATTAAGTGGCGGAAACAAACAATCGAAGAACAATCAAGCAAGAGAAATTACTCATAAATTATGTTTGTATTGATATATGATAGTTGACAAATTACAGAGAATAATTACAACAAAATCCTCTTTCTATCAACCATCACCTCAGTACGAGGTAAATTATTCTATTTATAGACAAGACAAGATGCCTTTACAAAATGACTAAACTACCCCTGACCTATTACATCATAAACTAGTCTAAGTCTTGATCCGTATCTCTGCTTGTTCATCCGCATTGACAAATGCGAATGAGATAATCTTGATCCGCATTTCCACTTGATCATCAGCATTAGTAAGTTGGTCATCCGCATTGGTTAATGCGAATGAACAAATACTAGTGCACATTTGGTTGGTCATCCGCATTTGTCAATGCGGATGATCAAAGTCTTGTCCGCATCTTCTTTTATTCTTCCGCATTAGTCAATGCGGAAGAGTAACTTGTTCAGCATAAGTGTTGTGTCTTCCGCATTAGTTAATGCGGAAAAGTAAACACTTGTCCGCATCAGATTTTTGTCTTCCGCATTGACTAATGCGGAAGATAATATTTGTTATTTTTCTTGTGCTTCTTCATCCGCATTGCATCTTGGACTTGTGGGATTGCAGCTAAACAATCATCAATTCACGCATTGAGTTGGCATGTATGATCCTTTCAGGGTGAAAAAAATACTCCCCTTAAGGATTATACAGCCTAGTTTTCCTCAATGTTTAGGAGGTGATTGATGTTGTGAAGATTCAGCTGGGTCTTCATAAGGTAGTATGAATGCTGCTTTGGTGGGATCCAGAATGGCCTTGATCATGTTAACAAAATCAGTTGCTTTGGGCATCCTGTCTGTACTCAGCACATGTATTTTCATTTTGCTCATGTTATAGATGGCTTCCATTGGTAACTTTTTCAGAGAAATTGGTTCCCATATGGAGATTGTTGAAAGACCATCTCTATGAATCAATAAACTCCATCCCACATCTACTTCAAGCTTAACTATGTTTCCAAGTTGTAGTGGTGTTTTCTTCTTCTTTCTTTTATCTCTTTTAATCTTTATTCTGTCATAGGCCAGTTTCAACAGCTTGATGCATTTCAAGAAGAAGTGCATGTCTTGTTCACCCAATTTGTTGTTTAGTTCCCTGAAGTGCCTAGTATAAATGTAGTGGATGTATGATTCATCAAGTAGTCTCACTTCATATCCACTGAAAAGTCTAATGTCAGCTCCTTCTTTTCCTTCCCACTTCCTTTCTATCACCAGCTCATATGTTTTCTCATCATAGTACACATTTGAGATAGAAATGGAAGAGTGAGTGCCAGACAGCACATTCCTCTTTAAAGATTCAGTTGGCTTCACCTTCAACTCAAGGAATACTATTTCTTCTACTTCTAGCTTTTTCTTCTTTTCTAGGGGATTGACAAATGTTTTATCTTTTCTTAAGCAAATTGTCTTTAGTGAATTGAAGTTTTTTGTCCTTCTGAACGTCTTAAGTATATTCTTAAATTCATATCCCATGAACATAGCTGCATGATTGATGAGTTCAAGTTAAGCTAGTTCCTTCAAATCATGAATCTCAAGGGCATTTACTAGAGCTGAGTACTCTGTGAAGAATTGTACTTGCCCTGAGATTCTCTTCACCATGAACATGTTCTAGGTTCTATCATACTTCCATGCTATTATCTTCTGATCCATCTTCCCCTTTCGAGTAGATACCCCTCTGATCAGTTCAGTAGTGGTTAATCCTTCCTGCAGCTTCAACTGAGATGGTTTTGCAAACCATTCAGGATATTTGTGGAGTACCAGGGCAAGTAGTTTTTGATCTTTTATGTTCAGCAGCATGTCTTCAGCTGACATTCTGTTTCTTGGTTTGGTTTTCGTCAACTTTTCTTCTAGTTTCTTGAGTTTATCTTTCTTTTCATTGATTAATTGTAGTGTGGCAGCCCTTAATGAATTTTTCTTCATGTTTGCAATCTTTCTTTTTGTGAATCCCTGACTTGAAAGGTATTCCTTCATTTCCTTATCAGACATGTTATAAGGATCAGGAAATAATGATTCATGGGATGAGGTTGATTTCTTCATTTGGGAAAGCTTTTGTAGAGGACCCCTTCTTGGTAGTGGAACTTCATACCTTGTAGGTTTCTTCATGGATCAGTCTTTGAGTATTGGAGTGTCCTTTGACATTGTCTTCTTATAGTCAATGTCTATTGTAGGATCAAGCAATAGCTTCACTTTCTCTTCCTCTTCTCTCATTTTCTCATAAGTCATTGCAAATACTTCATCAGGATCATAGCCTTGATTGATCAAGAACATGGCTTTAATCATCAAGTCATCAGTTTGAGCTTTGGTTACCATTTCTTCTACTGACTATTCTTCTTTAAGAGGACTGTCCATGAGAACATCCTTTATCACTTCATCTTCATCACCAATTTCTCCTTCTTCTAAATCAATTGCTCTAGCCAACTTTTTCAACTGAGCTTCTGCCTGCTCATGTTCCTCCAAGAATTCAGCAATTGCTGCTAAACTTCTTGGGTCATCTTTTTTCCTTCTTTGACGGTTCTTCTTCAGTTATTGGCCTCTTGCCTTTAGCCTTTTCTGCCAATACTTCCTCTTTCGTGAGTAAGTTTGAAGTTGTGGGCTAGAGGTTTTAGCTTGATCTTTTGGTTTAGGGACCCTTTCAGGTGTGCTTGGCTCTTGATCCTTCATTTCATGTGTAGTTTGGTCTTTCCTTTCTTGTTCATATCTTTCTCTTAGTTCCTCTTTTTGTTCTTCTGTCAATGATATGGCAGGAACAATTTCTAGAGACAATTCCTTTTCCAATGGCACTGGTGATTTAGGAATGAATACAAAAGGCTATGCCTCAGTTCTTTGATTGTTAATGAACTCGCAAAAATCATCGTCAATGCTGAATTGTTCAGAAGCAAAACTATCCAAAGCACTGAAGAGTTCTTCAAATTCACCCTTTTCTAAGTTTGAGGGGTCAGTGTTTCTAGAATACACTACCATGTCTAAGCTCTAGTCTTTAATCTCAGTTTCACTTTTATCATGCACATGTTCTTCGTTCTTATCATCATTATTTTGTTCTTCTTGTTCATCATCATCCTTCTCATCAGTTCTTTTAATCATCATTTCAAGCTCAGATATTCTTTTGTTCGTGCTCTCGATTTCCTTTTCCAGTTTCGAGATGATATCAGCTTGTTCCTCTATTATGTTTTCTTGTTCCTCCATGGCAATAGTTTGTATTTCAAGACTGTCTATATGACCACTCACTTCTTCCTTGAGTGTTTCAGTGCAGATTTTAGATTTTCAATTCTTTGGCTTGTTCCATTCTTTCAACTGCATGTTTTTCTTTGAGATAATTCAATTCTCCTTCTTTCTCATTGAGTTCTAGAATTCCGTCATTTATAATTCCTGCTCTCCTGTTTAGTGTTCTTTCCATCCTTTCAACTTTGAGTAACAACTCAGTTATCAATTCATCTTTTTCATCAGGCCTATTAATGTTTGATTCAGCATAGCTCTCAGAAGGAGCAGCCTCAGAAGGTTCATTCACAGCTCTGCTTTGATCATGATGATCCTCCTCATCAGAAGATTATTTGGATGATTTGGACGCACTTGTTGATCCTTCTGGTTCAGCAGGGTGATCAATTGGTGATGGTAATGGTTGGTAAGGAGGAATAGGAGATTGGTGTGGTGATATAGGAGATTGATGATGCGGTGGTGTTGGTGTAGGTTGAGTAATCATAGGTGGTGTTTGTTGTGGTGAAGGAAATGATGGTATTGGTGAAGGTAAAGGTGATGGTTGAGCTATTGGTTGTGGTATAGGGGATGGTATTGGTTGTGGAGGTGGTTCTGGTATTGGTTGTGGAGGTGGTTGTGGTATTGGTTGTGGAGGTGGTTCTGGTATTGGTTGTGGAGGTGGTTGTGGTATTGGTTGTGCTTGATCTGCTTAGTGTATTTGTTCAAACATCCAAGGCAGAATGGGTGAAGGGGCACCACTGTAGAAGTTCCTTGTGTCCTTCTTTATGATGTACTTATAGGATCTTGCATCATAATGAGGAATATTAAGTATTGGTCCTTCATTAGCAATGTCATGAAATGTTTCATTGATTAGACATTGAATAAATCTGGGGTACATAAGAAATTTGTATCTCAACCCTTCTTGAATGTTTGAGATTAGGCCATTGATACATATGCTGACATGTTAAATCTTCTGTTGGTGTAGAGAGCATAGATGGCAGAAGATGTGAGGACTGGAATGTCATTCCGTCCTGTTTTCCTTTTAGATAGACAGTGTTGGAACATATGAATTAGGAATCTCCAGGGCAGATCCACTAATCCTTTGACTATCTGTTTGGCTTCATAGCTCCCTTCATAACCAAATGTGGTTATCTCCTCATCATCCAACTCAAGAGGATCATCTGCATTGTCATTTATTTAAAGACATCTTCTAACTGATTCTTCTGTGATCCTCAGTGTGTGTTCAGTGTTGATCTTGCCAACAAGAGTTTTCACTCCATTATCTTCTACTACTTCAGCTGATTCCCAGAAAGACCGGATGGGATTCTCATAGATTGCTGGTCTTACTGTTATAGCATATGCTACCCTTGTGGTAGATAGGAATCTTATCATATCTCTAAGACCCTCTGCTTCAGGCACATCATGGTTTAGATAACCACTGACGTTATGGAGCTTGCTCCATGTGAGGTTTGCCATGTAATCTGCACAAGAGACATGTGTGTTAGTTCACAATTTTGACTTTAATTTGACTTTGATTTGTTTCACACTGTTCTTTTTCACATTGCTCTGTTTTTCTCAGTAAACACGGTTGTCATGGTCTTCAATATTAGTTGAATTTCTTATCAGTTTACATGTTTATTGACATCGAAAATGTGTATTACATCACTTTATGATTTAGATTTTGGTGTTCTTCAATAGTTTTCTCATTCATCGTTCGATTTAGGTTAGCCGTTCGAGACTTAGGTTTTGGTTTCAAAATCTGTTGAAGTTGTACCTTATTTTCGAAATGACTGTTGTTCTGAATTGATGACAAGAATGTTAAAGGATGAAACACAATGAAATCTTTGAATGTTTGTGATGATGATGATGAACGATAGTGGTGTACTGTCGTATTATGCTCATCTCACTATAAGTTCTCTCAAATTTGAAAAGTATTAAATGACTTCTTCAAATTCCTTTACATAGTCAAATAATAAAATTTGAAAAATTTTACAAGTTTACAAGCATATACAGTCAACACTGTAGCAAATGCTGAAGATTAATTTTTTGATTTTGGTGATCCGCATTTGTTAACTGTAGCACATGCGGAAGACAAACTTTTGACTTGACAGTCCGCATTTGACTAATTTTGGTCATCCGCATTTGTGACTGTAGCTAATGCGGAAGACTTAATTCTTGATTGATTGTCCGCATTACTCTACTGTTATAAATGTGTTTGATTTTATTCCATCCGCGTTTGGGCACTGTTGTAAATGCGGATGTTAAACTTGAAATTTTGGTTGTTCACATTGTATACTGTTGCAAATGCGGAAGTTAAACTTGACATTTTGGTTGTCCACATTGTATATTGTTGCAAATGCGGAAGTTAAACTTAATGCGATAGTGTAAAATCATTGTCCGCACTAGTTGCACTTCAAAAATTATTGTTACCCGCATTAGTTATATGCATGGGTTACCTTCACCCGCATTAACTAATGCACTTACCTGCATTATCTTTTGAACTGAATCAAAAGTTGATATGATTGAATTGATTATTCATCTTATGAAGAGGTGTCCTTGATTGAGTTTTCTTATGAAGTTGGCTGTTGGAGTTGTTAATTTTTGCTTGGATTGACTTGTATGTTACAACAAATAAAAGTTTCTCAATTTGGACTGATCTTGGGCTTATCATACTTCTAAGAATCTGCATAAGCTGAGATATAATGGTTGACTTATTGCAACAACACCAACTAAAATTCCTTTTGTTTTGTTTTTCAAAATTGAGTTGATAAACAAAATTTTGAACTTATCAAAAATTTTAAATTATTCCCCCTAAAGTTTATGTCCACATCTGGAGAGAAACTGTAAAGATTTTAAAAGTTTTGAATAATTTTTTTTATTAATAGTATATTGAAGAGAAAAAATCTCTTTGTTGGGATCATATCAATCTTACATTAGACATGTGCATCCTTTATAATTTAAATGGACATGATGATTAACTTGAAGATTGATGGTATGTTTGTCCTTTTAAGTTCATACCTGGTTGATATTTTGATGCAAATGACTTTTATCATGTTTTGGTTGATTTATTATTCAGTATGGAATGATCAACCCTCCTTATACAATGCATGGTAGAACTTTGTCACAACTTTTCTTACCCGGTTATTTAAGTTATGAAATCTCATATTCACTGATCCTCATTGGGATTCTTTTAATTTGATCCTTTTTCATGTTGATCCACACTGGGATTCTTTTCACTTCACTTTGGAAGGTGATCCATGATAGGATTCTTTTGATCATTCACTTGAAATGTATTATTTTGTTGATTCATCCATTTTTGTATGTGTTCCACATTGGGAATCTTTTGGATCATGACATCTGCACTATGTGCAAGTATCATCAGGTCTTTGCTCAACAAAACAAAGATGAAACATGATGTGGTGAAAGAGATTCATAAGGTATCATTACTTGGTGTGTTTAGGTTACTACACAGACATGCATTCAGATAAGCCAATACATACCTGTACTTAGTGATGAGTGTTTCACAATTGAATATGTCTTTAATTCATCACTGCATGTATCTTTTCTTCCAAGTTGAACCTACCAACATATCTGGTAAGTCGTTTCAGTCTTTTACATTTTGAAATTAAGCATAGTGAATGATATAACGACTGTAATTATATCATTTCCCAAGATTCTTTTCTTCATATGACTTGATTTCTTTTTGTGGTTTTTTTTATGTTTTTAAAATATTTTTGATATTTTTTCAAAGTTTTACTCAAGGTTAATCATGCCAATTGACTGAACCAAAAATTCAAACCTACTAGGTTCAAATGCCTTGGTAAACAAATCACCTAATTGATTTTTTGTTGGTACTTGAATCAAGTTGATTAAACCCTTTTCAGCATAGTCTCTCAAAAAATGATATCTAATTTCAATATGTTTTCTTTTTGAGTGCTGAACTGGATTATTAGTTATAAAGACAGCAGCTGTGTTGTCAATAGAAATTGGTGTATGCAAAAAATTAAAACCATAATCAAGCATCTAGTTTTGAATCCAGAGAAGTTGAGAGCAACATGCTGAAGCAGCAATATACTCAGCTTCGGCTGTGGACACAGACACATTTGTCTGCTTCTTGCATATCCAGGATACTAGTCTGGGACCAAGAAATTGACAACCGTCAGAAGTGGATTTTCTGTTGAAGGTGCATCCTCCATAATCACTGTATGTGTAGGCATAGAGATTAAATTCCCTTCCTTTGGATACCATAATCCAAGAGCTGTTTGCCCTTCAAATATCCGAATATCCTCTTGACTGCGTTCACATGTGATTCTTTTGGATCAGCTTGATATCTAGCACACACACAAACACCAAACATAATGTCAGGCCTACTGGCTGTTAGATACATAAGTGAACCTATCATTGATTGATAGTGAGTTTGATCCACTGATTTGCCTTCAAGATCAGGTCCAATCTTCATTTTAGTATCTACAGGAGTTTTGATAGAGTGACGGTCAGCAAAGTGAAATTTCTTCAACATGGTTTCTACATATTTTGATTGATTGACGAAGATTCCATCCGCTGTTTACTGGACTTGAACTCCTAGAAAGAATGTGAGTTCCCCCATAGCACTTATTTGAAACTTTGAATGCATAAGATCTTTAAATTCTTTGCAGAGTTGTTTGATTATCGAGCCAAATATAATGTCATCCACGTAGATCTGGACTAACAGCATGTCTTTTCCTCTTATTCTTCTGAAGAGTGTCTGATCAATCTTTCCTCTTTCATACCCATGTTCAAGAAGAAAGGATGATAGAGTCTCATACCACTTTCTTGGAGCTTGATGAAGACCATACAGAGCTTTGTCGAGCTTGTACACTCTATGAGGGAAATCTAGATCATCAAAGCCAGGTGGTTGACTTACATAGACTTCTTCACCAATCTTTCCGTACAAGAAGGCCCACTTTACATCCATTTGATAAACAGTAAATTTCATGGACACAGAATATGCGAGAAAGATTTTGATTGCTTCTAGTCTGGCAACAGGAGCAAACACTCGTCGTAGTCAATTCCTTCTTCCTGAGTGTATCCCTGAGCCACTAGTCTTGCTTTATTTCTGATGACTATCCCTCTATCATCAGTCTTGTTCCTGTACAGCCATCTGGTACCGATAGGGTATTGTCCTTCGGAAGATCTACCAGCTGCCATACTTCTTGTTTCTTGAATTGGAGCAATTCTTCCTGCATTGCTTCAATCCAACTATTGTCTTCAAGCGCCTCTTTGATGTTTTTGGGTACTGTTTGACATAGAAAGCATGAGAACAAACAGATATTTGCAATACTTGACTTGGTTCTTGTCACCCTCTCATTAAGATCACCAATAATGGTTTCAACTGGATGATTCTTCTGTATTCTTGAGGTGGGAATGATGTCACCCGCAATAGTTACATCAAGATTAGAGACATTCAGTTCATTATGGTCACAGGCACAATCATCTTGTATTATTGTTGAATTATGAAGATTGTTAATTTTTGTTTTAGTAACTGCTACATCTTCAGCAGCACTGAGGTTGCTTGCGTAATTTGAAGTACCTTGAGTTTCTTCTGGATGAGACGCCTGTTTTTTATTTCTGATCTCATGTGACAAGTCATCTGAGAGAGATGGTACCAGGCTAGGACCTTCTTCAGAAGAAACACTAAGGTTTTGTGACAAGTGTCTGATTGGATCAGCTTGAAGACGAACATCTTCATTCATACGTTCATCAGATTTAGGTGGAATCAATGGATAGTTTTCTCTTCTTTCTACAGTTGATGAAGTATGTTAGGATCAGTGATCTACGTTTGATTGATTAGAGAGTATAGCAGCAGAATTCTAACAATGAATTAGCCAATTCACAAGAACAAAAAGATATTCAATGTAAGAACAAAAACGGGTATAGATAGGGAGAATTCTGCAGATATATTTCATTCAATATTCGCTTTTGCGGTAACGGAATGTCACAATTACAATTAGGTCGACACCTCTTATATAAGAGATGTGACGTCTAACAGAATTTATCACAAACTACTGATAGTTAACACAACTACTGAAAAGAAACTACTGAAACAATAACAACTGAAGAACATACTCTTCAGTTGTTTTACAAATGTTGAAACAAAGAAACTACTAAAAGGTAAACCATCACAACTAAGAAGAAGACCTCTTCAGCTATTGTGACAACGTCTGATACTTTGTCTTCAGCACTTGTGTCTTCAGACTTTGTCTTCGGCACTTGTGTCTTCAGACTTGTCTTCAGCACTTGTGTCTTCAGACTTTGTCTTCAGCACTTGTGTCTTCAGACTTTTTCTTTAGCACTTGTGTCTTCAGACTTTGTCTTCAGCACTTGTGTCTTCAAACTTTGTCTTCAGCACTTGTGTCTTCAGAGTTTGTCTTCAGCACTTGTGTCTTCAGACTTTGTAATCAGCTATTGTCTTTAGCTGTTGTGGTCTTCAGTAGTTGTTGTGATGTCTGTGGGACTTAAAGGTTTTTCTGATCCGGCTCATTGGTTCCTTTGGTCCAACAAACTCCCCCTGAACCAATGCAGCCAAAACCTTTAACTTTATTGAGGTCCCACTTATTGTTGGCAGAATGGTTGGTCTTTTTCTTTCTTGATCAGTTGAGAAGATGACCCATATAAGCACTGGCCTGGAAATGAGTCTCTGAAGATTTGGTTGGCAATGTATGGATGGGAGCTCTGTATTGGGGAATTGGACACTGAGTTGTTCCCCCATCCATGAGACTCACTTCCCATGTATAAGCCTGTAGGATTCTCTGGTGTATGCTCTGAGAAACATGATTTGTTCTTCCATGGTCAGGTTCTCGGCTTCACTATCAAACAATCCTTCTCGCCCATACAGCTCTGAGATGTACTTGGCCTGTTTACCATTTTTGAGCTCAACTGTTGTAATCTGTCGGTATGCAAACTCATCAGGATGAGTCCCTTCAAGTAACAGACTGAGCTCATTTTGTTAACGTTCTCAAGCCTCTTGTAAACTAACCCCTTTTTAATAATTCTGTTCTCTAACATCTTTTGGGGTGGTTGTTTAGTCTCATAGGCCTTCTTGAAGTTTCTACAATCTCCCAGGGTGATACTACAAGGACCACTGTGATCTCTTCATCTACGATCCTTTTGACTTGGCCCTTGTATCTCGAAGGAATGTCTTTCTTTACAATCCTGTGAGCCACCCTAGGATCAGGCCATACTCTCACCTTTTCCTTCTGATATTGAAATGTGTTGGCAAGGGTGTACAACCTCAGAGCTTCTTTCTTCATACTAATAATTGATGACGAAGCAGCATAAGTTTTGTCAATGCTTTTCAGCATTTCATCATCATGAAGCTTTGCTGCTGTTCTTCTTCAATCTTTACTCTCACAGCTTCCATCTGTGAGGTGGGAGTGATGGCATGGGTTTGGCTTTCGCCAATGTTAGAACTGCAGACAGAGGCAGCCTATCTTCTTCCACATCATCCTCTTCTTCTTCTTCTTCTAGCCTCAACACCCTTCTCTTCTTCTTCTTAGGTGCATCATCGGCTGTTGGTTTAGATGGTAAGGGAGTTGGTTTTGTGGGTTGTGGTTGTGGTTGTTTTGGAGAGGGAATGTTGACAGGCTGAGTTAGCATTTTGGAGGTGAGTGTTGCTTTTGAGTATTTGGCTAGCTCAGTCCTGCTCCCTGCTCCTGCTTCATTCAAAGCTTCAATAACAAGTCCCTTAGTATATGCTTCAGATAAAACAGATCTTGGTGGTGATTGCCAAGATACTGTCCCTGGACCAAGCTTTGATTTCGATCATTGATCTTCCCAGATATTTTGCAATAAATCTAATCATGATCTCAAGCCTTTCTCTTTCTAACACTTCATAACTTGCCCATCTATTCTGGATTTCGTCAATCTCTAATCGTCGAATCTCAGAGTCAAGTTTATCGGTGTCATGGCCTTGCCTAAATAGCTGATCAATGATGTTGTCCATTGATATGCTGTGTTCGGCATCAGCCTCTTTTATCAGTAGCTCCAAGGCTTTCTCTTTTTCCTTCTCTTTATCGGTCTCCACATTCAACTCCAACTCCTTTTCCACTACTCTCCCTTCTGTTTCTTTCTCCTTTTCTTTCTCCTTTGTACTCCTCTTTCTTTTCTTTCACTGACTTAATCTCCCCCTTTTTGGTTGCATTGGTTGCAAGGGGTTGATTGCCAGAAAGTGTTTGCCCACAACCTCCTCTATCAATGGGTGTATTACTGAGGAAAGCCTCTCATCAATGGCTTTGATCACGATGTCAGTGATTATGGGTGTGATGAGAGGGAGGGAATTTGAAGGATAGCAACTATTTGCTCAGGAGGGTGCAGTTCCTGAGAATAGTGCCAGAAGCAGAGGCAGGTGGCTTAGTTTTTGGGAGTGGCTCAGTGTTTGAGAGACCTTCAGATGAAGGTGCCATCTGTGAGTTGGTAAGGCAGATGGTCTTTGTTCCTTAGATGTTTTGGCAAGCAGGTCTTTGAGTCTGCTCACCTCCTCTTCCAGGATGGTGTTTTGGTGATTACATCGTAAACGAAGCCAAGGTCATCATCAGTAGATACTGAATCACCTGACCTCCTGATAGGATCAGGATGAACATGCACTGAGTGTAGCTCAGTTGTAGCATGTGCCCCTTTGTCTTGGAACTGGGGACTTCCTGCCTCAGGACTGTGTCCGTCATCATAGTTGCCTCTGGTAAGGTCTTAGTAATGGTACCAACTACAACCTGATCATATGCTGACGCATGAGAGTGGCAGCCTCACCAAAGTTCCAATCTCCATTGCTACACTAGGAGAAGGAACATTGTAACCCCTGTGTTGTGGGTTCTCAGCTGCACTTTGGTCCCCCCTTAATGGTAGAATTGTTCCCAGTAGTAATTGGTATCTGGGGAGGGGGTGAGGAGTGCAACTGAGTCAGCACTTGTGCACCAAGTAATGTAGGACTTTGGGGGGCGGTTGCATGGGGAGATTGGGTAAAAGCAGTCTGCACCTGGGGAGGATGGTGCTCTTTAATGGCAATCTCCTCAAATGAGGAAGATCCCAGATTGGTGGGTACCCCTTCTGAGGTTGCTGCAGGCTCCTTTTGAGTGGAATCCTGAGCGGCTGTGGCTGGGAGAGTCCTTATATCCACTAGGGGGTTATAACCAGTGGATATAGCCTGCGTTTGTGTTGCAGGGGCATCCTCAGGGGACTCATTTCCCTGAGTAGCCTTTTTGGTTTTCTTTTTAGTGGGTTTGGTGGGGACTTTTGATTTGGAGATGGTGGCTGTGGGTTCCCGCTGCGTGGGTTTGCGCAGCTTGGCAGCCATTTTGAGTGATTGGTCAGAGTTGTGTTGGAAGTATACTTCAGGCAATACAGCCATAGCAGGGACTCCCAGGCCAACAAGTCCCTCAGCTTGAAGCTGGTTTGCAATTATGGCCATTATGAACCGAGGATATAATATCCAACGGTTAGCAGTTTGTTTTTGAGCCATATCCTTGAGCTCTGAAAATAGTATTTCCGAAAAATTTAAAGGTTGTTGCTCAAGGATGGAGTACATTACCTGCTGCCACCTTGTAGATATTTGATCCCAAGAGGAAGTCTTAGGAGCCAAACAGACATTTACCATGTGAAATATGAGACGTTCAGCATCATGGAAATGTTTCTTCAGTATGATGGAGGCACTAAGGATTCCCTGATATCCATGGTGGGCAAAGGATAAATCAGTTGTGCCCTTTGGATATCCAGCAGGAGAAGTGGCATCATCCAGGTGTAGGTTTGACGAAGTATATCGGGAGTGATGACCACTTGGTGGTTGTTGATGACCGACCGGAGAGACTCTGTGTTGTTCTCCCCAGTGGTGAGGGTGACGTTCATCCAAAATGGTTAAGGGATTCGGCATGAAGGATTGGATTGAGAAGAAAGGCTGTTTTGTAGGGTGACTGGACCATAAGATCAATAGCATTATCGAACTTAGCCCAGAATGGCGATTTGGTGAGGTAAGCTACAGAGTTGTGTCGCGGTTTGAGCTGCATGGACGCCATTATGAGAGAGAAGTTTTGGAGAGATGAACGTTAGGTTTGAAGAAGATGAGGCTCTGAAGGATTAGGTCAGGGATATTTATAGGGTACGGGTTAGAAAACGACTGAAGGGTTTGGTGTTAGTCATCAGTAGTTTTAAACGACTGTTGACATGGTATTACCCTTTCAGACGTTGAAACAGCTGAAGTCGTGGTTTTAGGCATCAGCAGTTAGAAAACTACTGAAGACCATGGTTTTGACTTCAGATGATGAAACAACTGAAGACATTGGTTTTGTCAGCAGTTGTAAACAGCTGAAGACTTGGTGTTAGTCTTCAGTAGTTGTGAAACTACTGAAGACATGGCTTTGTCATCAGTTGTTGAAAACAGCTGATGACTTGGTATTATGCATCAGTAGTATTGAAACTACTGAAGACATGGTTTTGTCATCAGTTGTTTAGGATGAAACAACAGTTGTAGAAACAACTGAAGAAAAGTTCTCTTCAGTAGTTTTCGTCAATTCATAGCCTTTCAGCTGTTTCATACTGTCCTCAACACTTACTCATCAGACTTTGCATCTGCTTTTCAGGTGTTTCATAGGACGTCAGTACTTATCTGTTTGTACTGATTTCAGTAGTTGTAACTACATCAGTGGTTTAGAACAGATAAAGTACTTCAGTACTTTTGAGGCATTTAGCCGTCAGTAGTTATAAAAACTACTGAAGGTGAAAGAACTCATCAGTACTTATATGTGACATGGTTACCAATGATCACCAGTACCTTTACTGAAATCATCAGTAGTTGTCACTTATTCTAGCTGCAGCATACCAAGCCTTAACACAAGGTTTTGGAAAGTAAACCATCCAAAGGCTTAGTAAAAATATCTGCAAGCTCATCAGCACTAGGCACAAACTTAGGATCAATCAGACCTTTTTCAAAACAATCCCGAATAAAGTGATGTCTGATCTCTATATGTTTGGTCCTAGAGTGCTGGACTGGATTTTTGACAATACACACAGTTGAAGCACTATCCATTAATAATGGAGTCTTAGTTTCTGTAATGCCATAATCCAGAAGTTGGTTCTGAAGCTAGAGTACCTGAGAAGTGCAACTTGCAGCAGCAATGTACTCGGCTTCAGCAGTTGATGTAGCAACAGATGTTTGTTTCTTACTCTGCAAAGAAATCAAACAGTTGCCTAGGAATTGACAACCACCAGAAGTTGACTTTCTAGTTAACTTGCACCCTGCATAGTCACTATCTGAAAAAGCAACTAATTTGCAAGAGTGTCCAGTGGAATACCATAACCTAGAGATTGTGTACCTTGCAAATATCTAAAGATTCTCTTGACTGCAATCAAATGAGACTCTTTAGGAGCAGCCTGAAATCTAGCACAAACACATGTAGCAAACATAATATCTGGTCTAGAAGCTGTTAAATACATCAAGGACCCAATCATACATTGTAAAGTGTTTCATCATAGCTTTACCTTTCTGATCTGCATCCAGTTGTGTGGTGTTGCACATGGGAGTAGAACAGGGCTTACAGTTTTGTAAATCAAACTTATTCAAAAGATCTTTTGTATATTTTGACTGATGAATAAAGGTTCCATCAGCTTTTTGTTTAATTTGCAAGCCTAGAAAGAACTGTAATTCTCCCATTGCACTCATTTCAAACCTCTTTTCATTAATGTTGTAAAATCATCACACAACTGGGGATCAGAGGATGCAAAAATGATATCATCAACATAAATCTGAACAAGTAGCTTATGCTGATCCACCTTCTTAATAAACAAAGTTTTATCAATGGAGCCTCTAGTGAAATTATTCTTAAGAAGAAAAGTGGAAAGTGTCTCATACCAGGCTCTAGGAGCTTGTTTCAACCCATAAAGAGCCTTATCAAGTTTATACACCCATTCAGGATGTTTATATCCTCAAAACCTGGTGGTTGACACACATAAACTTCTTCCTTTATTTTACCATATAGAAATGCACTTTTGACATCCATTTGAAAAACTTTAAGATTGTGGAATGCAGCATAGGCTAAAACAATCTGATTGCCTCTAGTCTGGCTACAGGGGCAAAGGTTTCATCATAGTCAATACCTTCTTCTTGTGAAAACCCCTGTACAACCAATCTAGCCTTGTTCTTAACAATAAGCCCATTTTCATCAGTTTTATTCCTAAACACCCATTTAGTGCCTATTGCACACTTACCTGGGGAAGAGGAACCAGTTCCCACACTTGCTGTTTCTTGAACTGAAGTAGCTCAAGCTGCATGGCTTCAACCCATCCATTGTCTCTCAAAGCAACATGGTAGTTCTTTGGCTCTAGCTGACTGATGAAGAGAGCATAGAAGCAGAAGTTAGACAATTGACTTCTTGTTGAAACACCAGCATTGATATCACCAATAATCTGAGACATTGGGTGATTCTTCTTTCCTGATAAACAATGAGATCTGTGCAAGTGTTTGTAGGACCTTCAGCAGCAGCATGTTGATGCAGACTCTTGAAACCAAGAATTAGATGGTAACCCAAAAGATGTAGAGGAATCAGAGATCTCATCAGCATTTGTTGTGGATGGAACTGCTGAAGCTACAGGAACATCAAATTAGCAGACACAGGCAGTTGGTCACTAAACTTGAATAGGTGAGTATTGATATTATCATCATCATCATCAATACCACCAGGTGGAAGACATGCTGCAGAAGATGATTTATCCACATGATCTGCAACAGCTGGAGGTTGATAAGGAACATATTGCAGTATGTCCAAATCAAACAACTCCACAGGGTTTTGTGGAATCTTGTCCATAGGAGATTCATTAAACTTCACATGCAAAGTCTCTTCAACTATCTTTGTTTTGCAGTTGAAGACTCTGTATGCCTTGCAAGTAGATGAATAACCAACAAAATACCCTGCATCCACCTTAGGATCAAATTTTTGGAGTTGATCCTTTGTGTTGAGAATAAAACAGGGACACCCAATGCTTTGAAAAATGAAATTAGAGGAGCCAAGTGATGGAGAACTTCATATGGAGTCTTCATCAACCTCTGATTTACTAAGGCTCTATTCTGCACATAGCAAGCTGTGTTAACAGCTTCAGCCCAAAAGGTCAGTGGCAAACCAGAGTCAGCCAGGATGGACCTTGCAGCTTCAATTAGGGTCCTGTTCTTCCTCTCCACTACTCCATTTTGTTCTGGAGTCCGTGGTATGCTAAACTGCCTTTGATTCCCTTTGAAAGATAGAAGTCATCAAGTGTATGGTTTCTGAATTCAGTTCCATTGTCACTCCTAATACACTTGACTGGAAGGGAATACTGCTTCTCAACATACAACACAAAGTGAATAATCTTCTGAGCAACCTCATCCTTTGAATGTAGAAAGAAAGTCCATACAAATCTGGAGTAATCATCCACAATTACCAGACAGTATTTCTTCTTTGCCATGCTCATCACTCTCACAGGACCAAATAGATCCATATCCAGTAATTGCAAGCAGGCAGTGGACTTAGGCTCTTCAATAGGGGGAATGAGACTTTGTGTTGTTTTCCTTTTAAACAAGCAGTGAAGGTTTCATCACAGTGGAACTCCTTTATTGGTAAGCCTCTGACTAAACTATTGTGGATCAGCTGATTCATATTTTTGAAATTAACATGACCCAGCCTTCTGTGCCACAGTTTAGATTCTTGAGAAGAGGCTTGGAAAATAGGCAAGGATTGCCTCTCAGATCTATTTTCTTGGAAAGATCTAAGGCATACACTCTTCCTGTCCTGTTGGCTCTCAGGAGAGTGTGATCATCCAACACCTTATCAATCAAATGCAGAACTTTGGATGACAGAATCCTACAGTTCTGACTGGTGAAAAGAGCAACATGGCCTTTATCACACATTTGACTGACACTCAAGAGATTGTACTTGAGATTTTCCACATGATTAACATCATCAAACTTTATTTCTCCATTGGAGACAAAGCCGTTTCCAATGATGTAACCCCTAGCATCATTGCCAAAAGAAACAAACCCCTTCTTTCCTTGAGAGTAGTCATGAAGAAGAGAGTTGCCCAGTCATGTGCATAGATCCCCCACTGTCTACATACCAGATGCTACTTTGGCATGTTGAAGAACCCTGCAATTATAAACAATCAGTTAGTTTTGGAGACCCAAACCTTTTTGGTTTTGGGCCTGTTCTCATCAACAGATGGTAAACTAACAGGTTTGATGGAAACAACAGCCTGAGAGGAAGAAGATGGTGAAGAAGAGGAATCCTTGGCTTGGACCTCCTTTTCTGTGGTTTCAACATAGGAACATCTAATTGGTTAACTCTTCCCAATAGATGTTGAACCATCATAACCAGCTGTGTCTGATTTTGTGATAAAGCTTTCAGCTCATCAGACACATTGCCATTGGAGTTTGATAAGTTCCTATGTTGCACCTTCTTCTTTTGAGCAATCTCAGCTGTTACCTGTTTAACCCCTTCCTTTTTGGATTTCTTTATGGACTTAAGGGTTACAGGATTTGATGTTGCTGATACAAATGTGGTCTCAAACTCAGTTTTCATTTTAACCATTTTCTCTTTAATTTCCTCTTATGTTTGAGTTTGGATCCTCTTTTGTACCAGCAATCATCTGTAAGATGATTGAACAAACCACATACTTCACATGGTTTCTTCTTCATCTTATGTTGATCATCAACTAAAGAGGATGAAACTACTGAAGACTTGCTCTTCAGTGCTTTGAAAGCATTGTTTGCTTTCTTGACTTCCTCTTTAGTAGTCTTCAAACTCTTTCTACTGACAGTTTTCTTCTTTTTAGTACTGACAGTAGTTGGAGTTTGAACTTCAGGTGTTAAATCTTGCTCTCCAGTCCTTTCAGGACTTTCAGAATTAACTCCTGAGTTGATCAACTCTTTGATCATGTGAGTGTCAGCAGTGGAACCATCAACATCAGCTGATAGGTTCTGAGAGGGCTTAGTGCTGACTTCTACTTCTGATGGTGTTGTATTGAAAGTAGATCACATGATGAAATGGATTGGTTATGCTCTCACCATCAGATTCTACCTCTGCTCTGGGAGTAAAATCTGTAGGTGGAGCAGTGTGATTGTAACCAATGCCAAACTTCACGTTGGAAGCAGATTGCTTACTAAGAAGCATTTCAAAACCTTTGCATGATTGTACCCATCGATTACACTCTACTTGGGTGACTGCAAGGGTTTCTTTGAGATCTTTGTACTTCTCTAGAAGTACCTCTTTCCTAGCCTATAATCTGTGATTTGGCATTTAAGTTTGTAAATCTCATCATTCTTTTCATTAAGCACAGACTCAAATTCAGCTTTTCTTTTGGAAATTGTTTGTCTAGCTCAATGTTCTTGTTATCAAAGCTACATTTGCTTCTCTAATAGATGCAAATGCTGCTATGCATGTTTTAGAACATAATTTGGCTTTTGCCTAAGAGGATACCTGTGATACCTTTGTGTAGAGGCATTAGTAGATGAAGTATCCGCAGAATCCAAAGCCATAAGAGCTAGATTTCCAAAGGACTGTCACCACCATGTTGACCAGCACCAGTGAACAGTTGTTCATGACCAGACAAATCATCTGGTAAACTGCTCCAGTCAACAACTCCTGGGGTGAAGAAGCTGTGTTGTTGAGGTTTAGTTTGTTGATGAGATTGGGAAGTTGTGTTCAGGCAATGCTTGTGGTTGTTGTGCAATTGGAGCTTGAACAGGATTTGGTTGAGGCATATAATAACAGGGATAAGGATATGACAATGGACCCTGGGGGACAAAGTATGCAGGAGACCTAGGATGTGAATGATGACCACCCAACAGGATGTTGCCCTCTGTTTTGTGGACTAGTACTAGGAAAAGTCATAAAGGGTGCAGAAGAGTTAGATCCAGTTGATCTACACTCTCTTGCAAAGTGTCCCAGCCTTTGGCATTTGTGACACCTCAACTTACTCTTGTCAAAACCAACTTTGGTTTTGCCAGAGAGTCCAGGAAATTTCCTGCCAGTTCTCTTATAGAACTTCTGAGATCTGATATTAATCAATGCCATTTGGCTCATAATATCCATCTCTTCTAGATCATCATCAGCTATTCCTTTCAAATCATCCATGATGAAGCATAGATTTCACTATTACTACCAGAATGACTCTCAATACCAACATGCATGATCAGAACTATTTGAAGAGAAATCAATATGCTCATCATAATGCTTTCAGATGCAGCATATACTGACTCATGACCAACCAAGGCAGTATTCCCTGGTACAAAGTCATCAGTGAGCTTTCCTGATGAGGACAGTTTCCTCTTCTGCTCTATCTCTCTTTCGAATGTAAGCAGTTTCCCATGAAGTTGGGTGAGATAGGCTATCCAGATTTGCACTGGAGCGTAGACAATAGTGTATGTGTCCCATCTCTCAGGTAGTGATCTGAGGAACCTGTTATTCATCTGGCTATTGGTGTATTCCTGTTTCACCATTTTCAGCTCAGAGATCAAGCAGGAAAACTCTCAAACTGTTGCGTCAGTGTCTCACCTTTCTATGAGAGAATGTCTCATTGTTGGGCAAGGATTTCTCTGTTGTTTGCTAAGACCTCATTGTGCCACCGAATTGTTCCTTCAGGGCATTCCAGAGATCATGAGCAGTTTCATGATGCATAAGCCCTGAATAGATTTCATTAGGCAGTGTCATGGCCAGAATTCCATGGGCTTTAGCATTAATCTCAAACAGTTTCCGATCCTCATCAGAGTATTGTTCCTTCTTCTTCGGCACCATTCGATTGGTTTCCGGATTGTTCACCATAGGCTTATGTGGTCCATGTACCACAGATTTCCAACAACCTGAACTGTTTACAGACAGGTGATGAAGCATTCTTCGCTGCCATATGTTATACTCGGTCCTAACCAACATCGGGGGCTTGTTTGAGGAACCAGTATTGTGGGGATCATTAGAAGGAGTAGTCATCTCAGATTCAATCAAATTCATTAAGCTATAACAGATTTAGAACAAAAATACAACAACCAATTGAACCAAGAGAGATCTCAAAATAATGAACGAAAGCGTCAGAAATTCAATAATCTATAACTAGTTCTTGCAAAATCCTAATTCAATCAAACATAGATAACAATTAGCAGTTTCAATGATCAATTGTTAGATCAATCATGATTAACCGGCTCTAATACCACTTGTTAGGATCAATGATCTACGTTTGATTGATTAGAGAGTATAGCAGCGGAATTCTAACAATGAATTAGCCAATTCACAAGAACAAAAAGATTCAATGTAAGAACAAAAACGGTTATAGATAGGGGAATTCTGCAGATATATTTCATTCAATATTCGCTTTCGTGGTAACGGAATGTCACAATTACAATTAGGTCGACACCTCTTATATAAGAGATGTGACGTCTGCTGATGTCACTTGATAGTGAGATCTAACAGAATTTATCACAAACTACTGATAGTTAACACAACTACTGAAAAGAAACTACTGAAACAATAACAACTGGAGAACATACTCTTCAGTTGTTTTACAAATATTGAAACAAAGAAACTACTGAAAGGTAAACCATCACAACTACTGAAGAAGACCTCTTCAGCTGTTGTGACAACGTCTGATACATTGTCTTCAGCAGTTGTGTCTTCAGACTTTGTCTTCAGCACTTGTGTCTTCAGACTTTGTCTTTAGCACTTGTGTCTTCAGACTTTGTCTTCAGCACTTGTGTCTTCAGACTTTGTCTTCAGCACTAGTGTCTTCAGACTTTGTCTTCAGCACTTGTGTCTTCAGACTTTGTAATCAGCTGTTGTGGTCTTCAGTAGTTGTTGTGATGTCTGTGAGACTTAAAGGTTTTTCTGATCCGGCTCATTGGTTCTTTTGGTCCAACAAAGTATCACCTGAATGTATAGTTCCTGCATCAGACAAGTGAAATTGGTCAAATGATTTAGTAAAGGTGTCAATATCAAACAACCAATCAGGACCATTTGTAGTTTGGGAAACGAATGTTCCTTGAATTGAACATTTGCATATTCATCAATAATATTCAATCTAGGATTGAACACTCTATAAGCCTTTGAGACGGAAGAATAACCTACAAAAAATCCTTCATCAGACTTAGATAAAAATTTTCCCAAATGATCACGGGTGTTTAATATTGAGACTAGGCAACTAAATGATTTAAAGAATCAATGAATGGTTTCCCTTGAAATATCAGTTCATAAGGTGTCATATCACTTTCTTTTACAATGAGAGTTTGATTTTGCACAAAGCACGACGTGTTAACTGCTTCTGCCCAGAAGGTGATTAGCAGTTTAGCATCGGCTAGCATGGTTCTTGCTGCTTCAATCAGTGTTCTATTTCACCTTTCAGCTACCTCATTTTGTTAAGGAGTTCTAGCTGCACTGAATTGATGAGCGATGCCTTTGGTTGCACAAAAGTAACTCATATTTTCATTTTTGAACTCTGTACCATTATCATTTCTTATTATTTTGACTTTGAGATCAAGTTGATTTTCAAATTTAGTGATAAATTCTTGAATAATTTGGGATGCTTCATTTTTATGAAGTAGGAAGAACACCCATGTGAATTGAGAAAAGTCATCAATGATCACTAAACAATATTGCTTCTTTCCCATACTCATTACATGAGTTGGTCCAAAGAGATCCATGTGAAGTAACTTCAATGGAGTATTGTTAGTGTTCACCAGCTTGGTTTTGTGAGACGATTTGTGTTGTTTTCCTTTGAGGCACGCTGAGCATTGATCAATAAAATTGAATTCTTTTTGAGGAAGACCAATTACATGGTTTCCTTTGACTAACTTGTTCATATTTTTAAAGTTAGTGTGCCCCAAACATCTATGCCAAAGCTGTGACTCATCAAATGATGCTTTAGACAAGAGACATGTTTCTTCCTTAGGTGCCGTAGAACACAAGTTTAAGACATAAGTATTATTCTTTCTTGGAGTCTTTAAGACAACCCATCCTTCAGGAATCTGAAAACCAGGTTTCAGTATGTAGCAGTGAGTGTCTGTAAAGTGAGTGGAATATTTTTTGTCGCAGATCTAAGACACGCTTAGCAGATTGAAATTCAGTTGTTCACAGTAATTCACTCGGTCAAAGCTCAGCATCCCATTTGTCACACGTCCTTCTCTTGTAATCCTGCCACCTTCTAAATCTCCACCAAATGCCACAGTAGTTCCTTATATGTACTTGAAATCATGAAGGAGGGAACGATCTCCAGTCATGTGTCAGGAGGATCCACTGTCTACATACCATAGGCTATTAGACCTGTGTGGATGAACCTACAAACAAAAAGAACTAATTAGAATAAGGAACCCAAGCCATGATGGTCTTGGGTATCCCGTTCCTATTCATGATAGTCACCTCCTGGTATTTTCCTCTAAATGGTGATTTAGATGAAGGTGATTTGGGAGATTTTTGGTAATGAATTGGTCGAGTCATCTCATCTACATCTACTGAGGATTCAGATGAATAATGAAATTGTTGGTTTCTATTTCTTTGTAAAAATTTAGCCCGAGTTTCATTATCAAAAGTTTATTTTTGCTTCGGAAGGTCAAGTTTGTGTTTCATTGTGAGATGATTTCTTTTACCTTTCCTTAAATCCTTTGAGTTATTTCTGTCATATGTTGATCTAGAAATCCTAGATGGATTGTTTTGAATATGATGTTTGACAAAATGCATCACAGTATATGTTTTTGAGATGGGCTTGTTTTGTGGAATTCTCAACCCCTTCTTATTGAAGTAACAATCAGATGTATTGTGATTGTTCATGTCACTGATTGAACAATACTTGTTGAAATGGCAATTTTTGGTGTAGTGATTGTTGATATCACAGATAGAACAATATTGATTAAAGAAGCATTTATCTGTCTTGTGACTGAACATGTCACAAATATCACAATACATTTGCTTGTTTCTTGAATCAGATTTCTCTTTGAGTGACTCAACTGATACTTTCTTTTGATGTGTCACTTTCTTTTCTTTAGGTGATGAGTCAGAATCAACCCTTTTTGTAGATTGTTTCACAATGCTACTCTTGTTCATTTGTCTGGGCTGTTTCTGTTTCTTCAACCTACTTCTCACATCTTTCTCAAACTGGTCAACATGTTCTTTATTACAGATATCAAACCCAACTCCCTGCCTTAATTTGGATGACTGTGGGTCTCATGAAGTTTTGTGTGTTGAACTCAGTTTTACAGTTGGTTTCTTTTTCAGTGAAACCTTTTCTGGTTTGTTTGAATTTTGTGGAGATACAATCTCATTATCAGAACTACTCTTAGTAGTGGGTTTCACTGTTTTGACAAATTTCTTTTCCCTTGTAAAACAGATGGTATGAATTTTATAAAAGGTACAATTGCAGTTACAGGGCTTGATGGTTTCTTGACAATCACTGTCTTGTCAGAACAGTCTTTGATTTTGATTGGGTGTCCTAACTTGATTTTGTCCTCATAGGTTTCAAAATAGACATCAGGTTTGTTTTGAGGATTTGTCACTTGTTTCACTTCTGATTTAGGTTCCACAATTTTAGGTTCAATTGATTCAGAGAGTGATACAGAGTCAGGCATGACAGTGTAATTGACATTGTATGGTGGAGGACATGAATTGTACCCGATCCCTAACATGTCCTTTGGATCCTTTTGTGAATCCAGCATTTCTTGCAGCTTGACTGAAGACATTTGAAACTTTTCAAGTTTCACTTCAGTCATAAATTGTTGAGCTTTAACTTGAGCTAACTTTTTAGTAAGTAGCTCATTTTCAGCTGCAAGATTGTATTTCTCACCTTGCAATTTTTCTATGTCAGAAATGAGATATTTGATTTTGATTTCAAAACTTGTTGGACCAAAAGAACCAATGAGCCAAGATCAGAAAACCTCTAAGTCCCACATGGTATCACAACAACTGTTGAAAGCTTCATCGGTAGTTTGACAAGTGCTGAAGACTTCAACAGCTGAAGATCAAGTGCTGAAGACTTCAACAGCTGAAGAACACAAGTACTGAAGCTGAACAGCTGAAGAACACAAGTGCTGAAGCTGAAAGACCAAAGTACTGAAGTACAACAGCTGAAGAGTTTACAAGTGCTGAAGATCAACAACTGATGTACAAAGTCTGAAGACAAAGACTGAAGACATCAGCTGATGATATCTACTGAAGTCATCAGCTGATGAAACATCTGAAGGTCAAAGTCTGAAGATCAAGTACTGAAGCCTCAGTAGTTTGTCACAACTGCTGAAGAGTACTTCTTCAGTAGTTGTGATATCAGTAGTTTTTATTTCTAGTTTCAGTAGTTTTGTAAAACGACTGAAGAGCTTGTTCTTCAGTCGTTGTAGTTTCAGTAGTTTCTAATCAGTAGTTTTATATTCTGTACTTAACACTCTGATATGTTCTCATATAGTTGTGAACATTTCAGTAGTTTGTTAAGATTTAGTTATTTTTGTAATAGATCTGCCAGTTGTCACTTTCCGTGATAACAGCAGTGGTTGTTGCACTCTATATAAGGAGTAACAACCTATTGTAATAGTGAATGATTTGAATGATTTGATTAGAATTTTCCATATCTATAAACATTCCTTGAATCAGAATATATTCTCTCACTATAGCCGTATGTGCTCTTAATGCATACAAGTATCAATTTCTTGCTACAATTTGTCTAATTCCTGTTCTTATTCCGCTGCTTTGAACTCTAATACATCAAACTTGTGATCGCTGATCCTGTCAAATGGTATCAGAGCAGGTTAATCATTGATCGATCTAATAATTGATCATTGAAACTGCTATTCAAGATCTAAGTTTGATTGAATTAGCTTTTGTTTTTGCAAGAAATAACGGTATAGAGATTGAATTTTGTATCTCTGGTCATTCATCCTGAGATCTTTTCTTGGTTTTCATTGAGTTTGTTGTGGTCTGTGTAAAACTTTTAAAAGCTTGAATTAAATTGTTTTTGAACTGAAAATGACTACTCCCTCCAATGATCCTCACAATACTGGTTCCTCAACCAAGCCACCAATGCTGGTTAGGAATGAGTATAACATATGGCAACGACGAATGCTCCATCACCTGTCTGTTAACAGCGCAGGTTGTTGGACATCAGTGGTACATGGTCCACACAAGCCTATGGTGAATAACCCGGAAACCAATCAAATGTTCCGAAGAGGAGGGAGCAATACTCAGATGAGGATAAGAAGTTGCTTGAAATTGATGCAAAAGCCCATGGAATTCTGGCCATGGCACTGCCCAATGAAATCTATTCTGGCTAATGCATCATGAAACTGCCCATGACCTCTGGAATGCCTTGAAAGAACAATTTGAAGGAACAGATGAGGTCTTGGAAAATAATAGAAATCCTTGCCAACAATATGAGACATTCTCTCATAGAAAGGGTGAGACACTGACTCAACAATTTGAGCGGTTCTCTTGTTGATCTCTGAATTAAAAATGGTCAAACTTGAGTACACAAATATTCAGATGAATAACAGATTTCTCAGATCACTGCCTGAGAGATGGGACACATATACTATTGTCCTACGCTCCAGTGCAAGTTTGGACAAACTATCTCTCACCCAACTCCATGGGAACTGCTCACGTTTGAGAGAGATATAGAACAGAAGAGAAGCTGTCTTCATCTGGAAAGCTCACTGAAGACTTTGTACCAGGCAACACTGCCTTGGTTGGTCATGAGTCAGAATATGCTTCATCTGAATGCCAGTATGATGAGCATATTAATTTCTCTTCAAACACTTCTGATTCTGCATTTGTGAGTGTTGATGGTCAGTTTACTGGGTGTAATAATGACAATTTATGCTTCATTATGAATGATCTCAAGGGGATTGCTGATGACGACTTAGAAGAGATGGATATTTTGAGCCAAATGGCCTGATAAATATCAGATCTCAGAAGTTCTACAAAAGAACTGGAAGAAAATTCCCAGGACTCTTTGGCAAAACCAAAGTTGGTTTTGACAAGAGCAAGTTGAGGTGTCACAAATGCCAAGGCTTGGACACTTTGCAAGAGAGTGTAGATCAACTGGATCTAACTCCACTGCACCCTTTGTGACTTTTCCTGGCAATAGTCAACAACACAGAGGGCAACATCCTGTCACTTCTAGTCATCATCCTCAACAACAATCTCCTGCATATTTTGTTCCTCAGGGTCAAATGCAATATCCTTACCCTTGTTATTACATGCCACAGGTCAAATCAAGTTTAATTCTATGGCACCACAACCTCATGCACTACAAGAACCTCACCCATCCCAATCTCAACAACAAACTCAACCTCACACAACTTACTTCTTCACCCCAGGAGTTGTTGACTGGAGCAGTTTACCAGATGACATGTCTGGTCATGAACAACTGTTCTCAGGTGCTGGTCAACATGGTGGTGACAGTCCTTTTGGGAATCTAGCTCTTATGGCTTTGGAGTCTGCTGATACTTCATTTTCTAATGCTTCTACACCTCAGGTATCACAGGTATCCTCTGAGGCAAAAGCCAAATTATGTTCTGAACCATGCATAGCAGCATTTGCTTCCATTAGAGAAGCAAATGTAGCTTTAATTAATAAGAACATTGAGCTAGAACAAATATTTTCCAAAAGAAGCTGAGTTTGAGTCTTTGCTTGAAGATAAAAATGATGAGATTTATAAACTGAAATGCCAAATAATTGATGATAAGGCTAGAGAAGAGGTACTTCTTGAGAAGTACAAAGATCTCAAAGAAACCCTTGCAGTTACCCAGGTAGAGTGTGATAGATGGGTACAATCATGCAAAGGTTTTGAAATGCTTCTTAGTAAGCAATCTGCTTCCAATGTGAAGTTTGGCATTGGTTACAATCACCCTACTCCACCTACAGATTTTACCCCAAGAGCAGAGGTAGAATCTGATGGTGAGAGTGATAACCAATCCATCTCATCGTGTGATCTACTTTCTGATACAGCACAATCAGAAGTAGCATTCAGCATCAAGCCCTCTCTGAACCTATCAGCTGATGTTGATGGTTCAAATGCTGACACTCACATGATCAATGAGTTGATCAACTCAGGACTTAATTCTGAAAGACCTGAAAGGACTAGAGAGCAGGATTTAACACCTGAAGTTCAAACTCCCACTGTTGTCAGCTACTGAAGAGAAAAACTGTCAGTAGAAAGAGTTTGAAGACTATTAAAGAGGCAGTCAAGAAAGCAAACAATGCTTCCAAAGCATTGAAGAGCAAGTCTCTAGTTGCTTCACCCTCTTTAGTTGATGATCAACCTAAGATGAAGAAGAACCATGTGAAGTATGTGGTTTGTTCAATCATCTTACAGATGATTGCTGGTACAAAAGAGGTTCCAACTCAAACAAAAAGAAGAAATTAAAGAGAAAATGGTAAAAATGAAAACTGAGTTTGAGACCACATTTGTATCAGCAACATCAAATCATGTACCCTTAAGTCCTCAAAGAAATCCAAAAAGGAGGGGTTAAACAGGTGACAGCTGAGTGCTCAGAAGAAGAAGGTGCAACATAGGAACTTATCAAACTCCAGTGGCAATGTGTCTAATGAGCTAAAAGCTTTATCACAAAATCAGACACAGCTGGTTATGATGGTTCAACATCTGTTGGGTAGAGTTAACAGACTAGATGCTCCTATGTTGAAACCACAGAAAAGGAGGTCCAAGCCAAAGGATTCCTCTTCTTCACCATCTTCTTCCTCTCAGGCTGTTGTTCCAAAAAACGGGTCAGTTTACCATCTATTGATGAGACCAGGCCCAAAACCAAAAGGTTTGGGTCTCTAAAACTAACTGATTGTTTATTTTTGTAGGGTTCTCCAACATGCCAAAGTAGCATCTGGTATGTAGACAGTGGGGGATCTATGCACATGACTGGGAACAGCTCTCTTCTTCATGACTACTCTCTAGGAAAGAAGGGATTTGTTTCTTTTGGCAATGATGCTAGGGGATACATCATTGGTAAGGGCTTTGTCTCCAATGGAGAAATCAAATTTGATGATGTTAGTCATGTGGAAAATCTCAAGTACAATCTCTTTAGTGTCAGTCAAATGTGTGATAAAGGCCATGTTGCTCTTTTCACCAGTCAAAACTGTAGGATTCTGTCATCCAAAGTTTTGCACTTGATTGACAAGGTGTTGGATGATCACACTCTCCTGAGAGCCAACAGGACAGGAAAGTGTATGCCTTAGATCTTTCCAAGAAAATAGATCTCAAAGGCAATCCTTGCTTATTTTCCAAAGCCTCTTCTCAAGAATCTAAACTGTGGCACAGAAGGCTTGGTCATGTTAATCTCAAAAACATGAATCAGCTTACCCACAATAGTTTAGTCAGAGGCTTACCAATAAAGGAGTTCCACTGTGATGAAACCTGCACTGCTTGTTTAAAAGGAAAACAGCACAAAGTCTCATTCCCTCCTATTGAAGTGCCTAAGTCCACTGCCTGCTTGCAATTCTGCATATGGATCTATTTGGTCCTGTGAGAGTAATGAGCATGGAAAAGAAGAAATACTGTCTGGTAATTGTGGATGATTACTCCAGATTTGTATGGACTTTCTTTCTACGTTCAAAGGATGAGGTTGCCAGAAGATTATTCACTTTGTGTTGTATGTTGAGAAGCAGTATTCCCTTCCAGTCAAGTGTATTAGGAGTGACAATGGAACTGAATTCAGAAATCATACACTTGATGACTTCTATCTTTCAAGGGAATCAAAAGGCAGTTTAGCATTCCAAGGACTCCAGAACAAAATGGAGTAGTGGAGAGAAAGAACAGGACCCTCATTGAAGCTGCAAGGTCCATGTTGGCTGACTCTGGTTTGCCACTGACCTTTTGGGCTGAAGCTATCAACACAGCTTGCTATGTGCAAAATAGGTTTTAGTAAATCAGAGGTTGATGAACTCCATATGAAGTCCTCCATCATTTGGCTCCTCTGATTTCATTTTTCAAAGCATTTGGGTGTCCCTGTTTATTCTCAACACAAAGGATCAACTCATAAATTTGATCCTAAGGTGGATGCAGGGTATTTTTAGTTATTCATCTACTTGCAAGGCATACAGAGTCTTCAACTGCAGAACAAAATGGTTGAAGAAACTCTACATGTTAAGTTCAATGAATCTCCAAAGGACAAGATTCCACAAAACCCTGTGGAGTTATTTGATTTGGACATACTGCAATATGTTCCTTAACAAACTCCTGCTTTTGCTCCTGTCAACAGTTCACCACCTGGTGGTACTGCTGGTGCTGATGATGATGATGATTGCCGTACTCACCTCTTCAGGTTTAGTGATCAACTGCCTGATTCAGCTAGACCTGATGTTCCTGTAGCTCCAGTAGCACCATCCACAACAAATGCTGATGAGATCTCTTCGAATTCAACTTCCTTTGAATTACCATCCACTGATTGGTTTCAAGGAAATGACTCACCATCACCATCTGTTACTGCTGAGCTCTGCTACAAACACTTGCACAGATCTCATTGTGTATCAAGATCTGAAGAATCACCCTATGCCTCAAATCATTGGTGATATATGCTGGAGTATCAACAAGAAGTCAATTGTCAAATTTCTGCTTCTATGCTCTCTTCATCAGTCAGCAAGAGCCAAAGAATTATCATATTGCTTTAAAGGACAATGGATGGGTTGATGCCATGCAGCTTGAGCTTCTTCAGTTCAAGAAACAGCAAGTGTGGAACTGGTTCCTCTACCTCCAGGTAAGTGTGCAATAGGCACTAAATGGGTGTTTAGGAACAAAACTGATGAAAATGGGCTTATTGTTAAGAACAAAGCCAGACTGGTTGTTCAGGGGTTTGCACAAGAAGAAGGTATTGATTATGATGAAACCTTTGCCCCTGTAGCCAGACTGGAAGCAATTCGATTGTTTTTAGCTTATGCTGCTTATCAAAACCTTAAAGTTTTTCAAATGGATGTCAAAAGTGCATTTTTGTATGGAAAAATTAAAGAAGAGGTTATGTATGTCAACCTCCAGGCTTGAGGACAATAAACATCCTAATTGGGTGTATAAGCTTGATAAGGCTCTTTATGGGTTAAAACAAGCTCCTAGAGCCTGGTATGAGACATTATCAACTTTCTTCTGGAAAATAATTTCACTAGAGGCTCCATAGATAAGACTTTATTCATTAAGAAAGCTGGGCAGCATAATCTACTTGTTCAAATTTATGTAGATGATATCATTTTGCATCCTCTGATCCAAAGTTGTGTGATGCCTTTACAAAGTTGATGCAACAGAAGTTTGAAATGAGTGCCATGGGAGAGTTACAGTTATTTCTGGGGTTGCAAATCAAACAAAAGGCTGATGGAATTTTCATTCATCAGTCCAAATACACAAAAGATCTTTTGCAAAAGTTTGATTTACAAAACTGTAAGCCTTGTTCTACCCCCATGTGCAGCACCACACAACTGGATACAGATCACAAAGGTAAAGTGGTTGATGAAACACTTTACAGATGTATGATTGGGTCCTTGATGTATTTAACAGCTTCTAGACCAGATATTATGTTTGCTACATGTGTTGTGCTAGATTCAGGCTGCACCTAAAGAGTCTCATCTGATTGCAGTCAAGAGGATCTTTAGATATCTGCAAAGCACTCTATCTCTAGGTTTATGGTATTCTACTGGACATTCTGGTAAATTAGTTGCTTTTTCTGACAGTGACTATGCAGGGTGTAAGTTGACCAGGAAATCAACTTCTGGTGGATGTCAATTCCTAGGCAACTGCTTGATTTCTTGGCAGAGCAAGAAACAGACCTCAGTTGCTACATCAACTGCTGAAGCAGAGTACATTGCTGCTGCAAGTTGCACCTCTCAGGTACTCTGGCTTCAGAACCAACTTCTGGATTATGGCATTACAGAGACTAAGACTCCATTGTTAATGGATAGTGCTTCAGCGCTATGTATTGTCAAAAATCCAGTCCAGCACTCTAGGACCAAACATATAGAGATCAGACATCATTTTATAAGGGGTTGTTTTGAAAAAGGTCTGATTGATCCTAAGTTTGTGCCTAGTGCTGATGAGCTTGCAGACATTTTTACAAAGCCTTTGGATAGTTCAACTTTCCAAAACCTGGTGTTAAGGCTTGGTATGCTGCAGCTAGAATAAGTGACAACTACTGATGATCTTAGTAATAAGTACTGATGATCATTGGTAACCATGTCACATATAAGTACTGATGAGTTCTTTTACCCTCAGCAGTTTTTATAACTACTGAAAGCTAAATGTCTCACAAGTACTGAAGTACTTCATCTGTTCTAAACTACTGATGTAGTTACAACTACTGATGCAGTTACAATTACTGAAATCAATAAAAACAGATAAGTACTGATGTCCTATGAAACAACTGAAATCAGCCAAAAAGGCTGATGAATGTGTGAGGACAGCATGAAACAGCTGAAAAGCTAAGAATTGACGAAAACAGCTGATGAGAAATTTCTCTTCAGTCGTTTGTACAACTGCTGTTTCATTCTAAACAACTGAAGCAATACCATGTCTTCAGTAGTTTTTAACTACTGATGACTAACACCAAGTCTTCAGTTGTTTACAACAGCTGATGACAAAACCACTGTCTTCAGTAGTTTCACAACTACTGATGACAAACACCAAGTCCTCAGTTGTTTCAATCATCTGAAGTCAAAACACGGTCTTCAGTAGTTTTCTAACTTCTGATGCCTAACACCACGACTTCAGCTGTTTCAACATCTGAAAGGATAATACCATGTCAACAGTCGTTTAAAACTACTGATGACTAACACCACATCCTTCAGTCGTTTTCTTACCCGTACCCTATAAATATCCCTGACCTAATCCTTCAATGCTTCATCTTCAAACCTAACGTTCCTCTCCAAAACTTCTCTCTTCTCAATGGCGTCCATGCAAATTAAACCGCGACACAACTGTGTTGCCTACCTTACTAAATCGCCTGTTGGGCTAAGTTCGATACTGCTATCGATCTTATGGTTCAGTCCCAATACAAAACGGCATTTCTTCTGAATCCCATACTACATGCCGAATCCCTCCAACAATTTTGGATGAATGTTACTATTATCACTGGGGAGAACACCACACCATCTCTCCAGTCGGTCATTAACAACAAAGAAGTGGTCATCACTCCTGCAATAATCCGCAAAATTCTTTCTCTGGATGATGCTATTTCTCTTGCTGGATATCCCAAGGGCACCACAGATCTATCCTTTGCCCAACATGGATATCAAGGCCATCTCAGTGCCTCCACTATCATGAAGAAACACTTCCATGACGCTGAACGCCTAATTTTTCACATGGTGAATGTATGTTTGGCTCCTAAGACGTCGTCTTGGGATCAAATGTCGTCAAAGTGGCAGCAGGTAATGTACTCTATTCTTGAGCAACAACCGTTAAACTTTTCAGAAATAATATTTTCGGAGCTCAAGGATATGGCTCAAAAATTAACTGCCAACCGTTGGATACTATATCCACGGTTCATAATGGCCATCATTATAAACCAGCTTAATGCCGAGGGACTTGTTGGCTTGGGAGTCCCTGCTACGGCTGTTCTGCCGGAAGTATACTCCGGCACAACTCTGACCAGACACTCAAAATGGCTGCCAAGCTGCGCAAACCCACGCAGCTGGAACCCCCAGCCACCACCTCCAAATCAAAAGTCTCCACCAAACCACCAAAAAGAAACCCAAAACGGCTACTCAGGGAATTGAGTCCCCTGAGGATGCCCCTGCAACACAAACGCAGGATATATCCACTAGTCCAAACCCCCTAGTGGATACAATGACTCTTCCAGCCATAGCCGCTCAGGATTCCTCTCAACAGGAGCCTGCAGCAACCACACAAGGGGTACCTACATATCTGGGATCTTCCTCACTTCAGGGAATTGCCATTGAAGAGCACCAACCTCCCCAGGTGCACACTGCTTCTATCCCTTCACCCCATACAACCGCCCCTCACAGCCCAACTTTACTAGTTGCACAAGTGCTGACTCAACTGCACTCCTCACCCCCTCCCCAGAAACCTCTTACTACTGGGAACACCTCTACAATTGAGGGGGAGGAACACAGTGCACTTGAGAACCCACAGCACAGGGGTTACCACTTCTATCTCCTGGTGTAGATAAGGAGCTTAGAATATCTAGTGAGGCTGCCACCTCTTCTGAATCAGCACATGATCAGAATGAGGCTGGTAACATTGCTAAGACCTCACTAGAGGCAACAGCTGATGATGGACATTGTCCTGAGGCTCGAAGTCCCTAGTACCAAGCACAAGGGGCACATGCAACAACTGGTCTATACCCAGTGCATGTAAATCCTGCTCTAAGCAGGAGGTCAGATGATTCAGCTTCGGCTGATGATGACCTGGGCTTTTTCTACGATGTTCTTGCCCAGAAGACAATCCTTGAAGAGAAAGTCAGTAGGCTGCAAAACCTACTTGACCAACTCTCACAAGGAGAAAGACCATCTGCCTCCACCAACCCACAGATGGCACCTTGTGTTGAAGGTTCCCCAAACACTGAGCCACTCCAAACTCAGCCACCTGCCTCTGCTTCAGGCCCTATTTCTCAGGAACAGAACCCTCCTGAGCAATAGGTGCTGTACTTCAAAATTCCCTCCCTCTCATCACACCCATAATCACTGATATTGTGACTAAAGCCATTGATGAGAGGCTTTCCTCAACTTTACAACCCTTGATTGATGCTGCTGTGCAAAAGACACTTTCTGCGTTACAAACCCCTTCCTCCAATGCATCCAAAAAGGGGGAGAGTACTGCAGTGAAAGAAAAGAAGAGGAAAAGAACAGAGGAAGAGAAGGAAGAGAAGCAAGCCCAAGAGGAGGAGAAAGAAAAGCAACCTCTGCTCACTTACAAGCGAAAGAAAAGTGCTGATGATCATATTGCTGAAGACAAATCCTTGGAGGAGCTGGTAAAAGAAGCTGATACTACACACAGCCGTCCATGGATAAAATAATTGAACAACTCTTCAGGCAAGGGTTTGACAGCCATACTGGATAGTGAGATCAGAAGGTTGGAAGTGCAAGAGATACAAACCCGATGGGCTGGGTATGATGCTCTTGAAAAAGAGAGATTGGAGATAATGATCCGCTTCATTGCAAAATACTTAGGAAGATCGTTATGGAGATTCGCGCGTGGACCAGGGACAGTATTCTGGCTATAGCCACCGGAATCTGTCTGTTTGAGCAATTCAACAAGGGGATTATTGTGGAAGCCCTTGATGAGGTTGGGGCTGGTAAAAGGTTGGAGATGCCTAAACTCACAAAGGCAAAACTTACTACAAAGATGCTGGATCAACCTTCCCTTCCACCCACTCAAACGCAGCCTACCCCTCAAATCTCCCAACCAATCTCTAAGCCAAAATCCAAACATCCTCATTCTTCAAAACCAATTCCTTCACCAACCCAACCATCATCCAGTGATGCACCTAGAAGGAGGAGAAGGGTGCTGAGGATGGAAGAAGAAGAAGAAGAGAGGATGAAGATGATAGTCTGCCACTCTCTGCTGTTCTAAAGCTACCAAAACCCCGAAGTCAACCCATGATCACACCTGACTCTCAAAGGGAAATGGTCAGAGTCAAGATAGAAGATCAAGAACAGCAGAAACAGCATGATGAGCAACTGTTGAATATGGTTGACAAGGAATTTCCTCAGTCATCATCTATTCAAGCCATGAAAGGGCATGCTCAAAGGCTGTACACTCTCAGGCACACTTTTCAGTATCAGAAGGAGAGAGTGAGAGTATGGCCAGACCCCAGGGTGAGTTCTAGAATCCATAAAAGAACTATTCCACACAGATACAATGGCCAGGTCAGAAAAACAATAGATTCTACCATCATGTTGGCCATTGTAGTCTCACCTTGGGAAATCATTGATGAATTCATGAAAGCTCACCAAGCAAAGATGACCCATCAAGCTTTACTAGAAAACAAGATGATTAAGAAGGGGTTGTTATATAAAAAGCTTGAAGACATCAAGAAGAATGAGCTCCAGTTACTCCTTGAAGGCATCCATCCTGATGAATTTGTATATAGGGAGGTAACTACAGTGGAGCTGAAAAATGGCAGGACCATGAAGTACTTATCAGAGTACTGTGGTCCAGAGTTCTTCTTCGAAGATGGAGTAGAAGAACTCTCCAAGGAGGAACAAGTTGTTCTCCTGGAAGCCTATGTTCGAGAGTCATACAGACTCATTATGGGGAAGTAAATCTCATGAATGGGATAATAACTCTGTGTCCAGTTCCCCAAAACAGAGTTCCCATTCATACCCTGCCAAACAAATATCTGAGATTTCTTCCCAAGCCGGAGCTTACATGGGTCATCTTCTCTACTGATCAAGAAGGAAAAGACCATTCTTTTGCCAACAATAAGTGGGATAATAAATAATTTAGAGGTTTTGGCTGCATTGGTTCAGGGGGAGTTTGTTGGACCAAAAGAACCAATGAGCCAAGATCAGAAAACCTCTAAGTCCCACATGGTATCACAACAACTGCTGAAAGCTTCATCGACAGTTTGACAAGTGCTGAAGACTTCAACAGCTGAAGATCAAGTGCTGAAGACTTCAACAGCTGAAGAACACAAGTACTGAAGCTGAACAGCTAAAGAACACAAGTGCTGAAGCTGAAAGACCAAAGTACTGAAGTACAACAGCTGAAGAGTTTACAAGTGCTGAAGATCAACAACTGATGTACAAAGTCTGAAGACAAAGACTGAAGACATCAGCTGATGATATCTACTGAAGTCATCAGCTGATGAAACATCTGAAGGTCAAAGTCTGAAGATCAAGTACTGAAGCCTCAGTAGTTTGTCACAACTGCTGAAGAGTACTTCTTCAGTAGTTGTGATATCAGTAGTTTTATATTTCTAGTTTCAGTAGTTTTGTAAAACGACTGAAGAGCTTGTTCTTCAGTCGTTGTAGTTTCAGTAGTTTCTAATCAGTAGTTTTATATTATGTACTTAACACTCTGATATGTTCTCAGTAGTTGTGAACATTTCAGTAATTTGTTAAGATTTAGTTATTTGTGTAATAGATCTGCCAGTTGTCACATTCCGTGATAATAGCAGTGGTTGTTGCACTCTATATAAGGAGTAACAACCTATTGTAATAGTGAATGATTTGAATGATTTGATTAGAAATTTTCCATATCTATAAACATTCCTTGAATCGGAAATATATTCTCTCACTATAGCCGTATGTGCTCTTAATGCATACAAGTATCGATTTCTTGCTACAATTTGTCTAATTCCTGTTCTTATTCCGCTGCTTTGAACTCTAATACATCAAACTTGTAATCGCTGATCCTGTCAAAACTTTTTAGTTCTCTTTTCATCAATTCTGACTTCACCTTTTCTTCCTTTATTTTATCTGCCAGTTTATGATTATGTTCTCTATACTCTTGTAATTCATTTACGCATTTCTCACTACAAAGGTTAGTTTTCACTTCAGTAGGCATTGCAGATGGTCCATAATTGATATGAGCCATGAGAGCATGATTCTAAAATTAAGGCTTGACTTCCTCAGCATACACACTCCAGTCACATATCCCATCTTGTTCGATCACAAGGGCACTGGCAGAAGGCTGACTGCTTTCATGGGCTTGATTTGTCAGCTGTGGTTGATTTTGGTATGTTTCTTGACGATGAGAATGATGGTACTACTGTTGATGGTTGGTTGGGTGATAGCTTGAATTGGGCTGTGAGGATGATTGAACAGGAGAGTTCCTTGAATGGTTGGTTCTTTTTGGAGCATTAGACTCTCTTGAGAAATGGCCAGTCATTCCATAGTTGAAGCATTTTACCTTGGATTTGTCATATCCAAGCTTTGTGTTCTCATTCAGGCTTAATTTTCTTCCTTTTTTGAAGAATTTCTTAGCTCTCATGGCAATCATTGCCATTTGCCACTATAGATCCATCTAATTCTTCTAAATCTTCTTGTATTAAATAGGCAGAAGTGAGTCCTCCCCCAAGATATGCTTTAAAACTTGCAACAAAGGCATTGTCGGTTGCCTTTTGCTCTTCTGATTTTAAGTCTTTTGGAGAGATTGTAGGTGCAATGTAGACTTTTGAAGCTTGTGCTGAAGTTGAATGGTGATTGAATGATGGAGACGTAATGAACCCAGTATTGTTCATTTGATCTCTTGATGAGATGAAGTCATCTTCCTCTGTGATTAAAGCATTTTCAACAGAATGTGATATCGAAGGGAATTTGTAGGCTTCAATCACTCTTGGCCCACTCAAATTTCTGCTTCGTTCATCAAGTTCCAGAGCTTCAATCTTGGCTATCATAATGTCTAGAGTGGTACTCTCAAGATCAAGAGTATTTTTCAACATTGTGACATTTTGCTTCCAGCTTTCAGGCAGACTGTGAAGCATTTTCTTGTTGAGTTCTTTATGTTGTATGACACTCCATAATTTCCAAGTCATTGACTAACTATACAAATTTGTGCAGTTGTTTTGATATGGATTCTCCTTGGTGTGATGGAAGGTTCATACTGATTGACCAGCTGTCTTTGTTAATTTCAGCAACTTCACTGCTACCTTCACCCATAATTTTGAGAGCATCCCAAATAGCTTTAGCAGTTCCGTATTTTTCTAATCTTTTCAGCACATCCATTTTGAGTGCTTGAGTCAAAATAGAGTATGCTTTAAGATCAATTTTGATTTTCTTATAATCATCTTCATCCAGAGTTAGGTCTTCAATTGGTATTCTAGCAGTCTTGTATAGTGTAGCTTGAGCTGTTGATAAAGTAACATGAATATGTGGACCCTTACATATTGAGATCCAAAAGTCAGGATCTACACCCGTGATATAATTTCTAAACTGTATTCTCCATTGTTTAAACTCAGATTTGTGTTTAAGCATGGGTAGTTTAGGTGTATGACCTAATTCAGAGTAACTGTTAGAATCCATGTTGATTTGTGTAAGTATAGATTTAGTTGATTTTAAGATTGATCATGTTTGATGAGTCCAACTTGTTCAAGCAGTTCTATTGAGGTTCAGAATGAGTGTTCTTGCTGTTTGACAGGAGTATTCTTGTTGTTTGCTAAGTAAAGATGATGATATCTACTACTAGCAACTTGATTATGAGATCAATCGAGTTCTATTCAGTCTGTGCACAGATCTGAAAAAGAATCGAGAGCCAAAGCTCTGATACCAATTGACTGGGTTTTAGTAAGAGTGATATTCTTACTGAGAATAGAATATGATAATCAAGTCAACGATTAAGTGGTAGAAACAAACAATCGAAGAACAATCAAGCAAGAGAAATTACTCATAAATTCTATTTGTATTGATATATGATAGTTGACAAATTACAGAGAATAATTACAACAAAATCCTCTTTCTATCAACCGTCACCTCAGTACGAGGTAAACTATTCTTTTTATAGACAAGACAAGATGCCTTTACAAAATGACTAAACTACCCCTGACCTATTACATCAGAAACTAGTCTAAGTCTTGATCCGTATCTCTGCTTGTTCATCCGCATTGACAAATGCGAATGAGATAATCTTGATCCACATTTCCACTTGATCATCAGCATTAGTAAGTTGGTCATCCGCATTGGTTAATGCGGATGAATAAATACTAGTGCGCATTTGGTTGGTCATCCGCATTTGTCAATGCGGATGATCAAAGTCTTGTCCGTATCTTCTTTAATTCTTCCGCATTAGTCAATGCGGAAGAGTAACTTGTTCAGCATAAGTGTTGTGTCTTCTGCATTAGTTAATGCGGAAGAGTAAACACTTGTCCGCATCAGATTTTTGTCTTCTGCATTGACTAATGCGGAAGATAATACTTGTTATTTTTCTTGTACTTCTTCATTCGCATTGCATCTTGGACTTGTGGGATTCTAGCTAAACAATCATCAATTCACCCATTGAGTTGGCATGTATGATCCTTTTAGGGTGAAACAGGGAATCTAAGACTAAAGGTGCAAAAACTGTCTAAAACATGCACCTACTTAGTCTCCAAGGTTAGTCACCTTGAATATCAAGTGTCTACCTTGCAAAACTGGGTCAATGATCAGCAACTTGAGATTTCATATCTTAAGGACAAACTAGCTCAGAGACCTTTAAGAAGAGCTCAACCAGGAACACAAGAACCTGTGGATGTGATTGACCTAACTCTTGGCTCACCTATGCAAGTGGGTGATGCTACCAAAAAGGGGGAGAAAGTCATTACAATCATAGAACCTGGGAGTTCTTCAGAGAGTATGGACACTAAGGACTCACCATCCTCACTTGCAATTGTGCATACTCATTAACTTCCTCAAGTTCATATTGATATGGACTCTATAGACTCCTTAATATAGAGTTGGTTTGAGGAAGGGATACCAAGGGCTATGTCATCTCCACCATCTTCAAATCACATCATTGGGTGGAGGTATGACAGTAACAGAAGAGCCTTTATCATTCTTAGAGTTCAAGGGTAGCAAGAGATCTTCAACTTTTAGACCTTGAACTTCTATGAAGGTTTGGATTTAGTCAACATGCCACTTGTCAATCCAAGCCAATCAAGACAAGTTGGCTAAAAGAATCCAAGACCAGTTCACTGTAGAGTTCAGCTTTAGAAGAAGACTAAGGCAATCAGGCAATGTCATCGGTCAACTGGATGTTGAGGCAGACCCTAAGATTAGTTTCATAGGGGAAACCTTGACTAAAGGCCCAAAGACAGAACCTAAGAGCCATGTCTCATCACCAACAACTACTACAGAGATCAAATCCCTTTTTGAGACACCTGCCGGTGAAGGTGCTTCTCAATCTCTCTCTGGCCAGAGCTTGGAAGCTACACCAAGCAATGGAGGCCAAAGCTCTCTCCACCCTAAGTCACAAAGGTCTGTGAGTGACAAAGGGAGAAGAAAAATGACTTCAGAGGAGATTGAGGAGGAGAAGAGAGAGGGGAAAAGGAAGATGAGGGGAGAAAGTTCATCTTCTAAGTCTGCAAGACTCATGGAGTCTACTATTAGCGCTGCCCCTAGACCAGATACTTTGAATGATATGTTAAGGGCAGTCAGGATAAACTAGTTGCGTACAAGGAACTATGACATAGACAATGTCATATCTCTCCCCTTGGAGGAACTAAATGAACTGGTTAACTTGGAAAGGTCAAAGGAGAAGAAAGAGGCAGAAGATGTAGAGCTACTAGCACAAATCAAAGAAGACAGAAGAAAGAAAAGATTGTACAAGCATGTGCCTACTATCTCCCCAGTTCAAGAAAGTCCTGCATATGAGGATGTGGTTCAACAAAAACCTCAGGTAGACACAGAAGAAGAAATGATCAAGATGATCAGCTACCTGAGTGCCACAGGCCTCTATCAGGCAGATGCACTTCTTCCCTTATCCTATGACTATATTGAGTTTGAGTATCTCAAAAAACTTGAACTTGAGATAGTCAAGAAAGAAAGACAACCAAAAGAAAGCTAAGGGAAGAAGCTGCTAAGTCAAGAGCCATCATCCAGAAGAGCATGAAGAAGTCTGCATACAGGCAGAGGATGATGAGCTTCTTGAAGCTGTATGGATTCTCCGGAAGGAGACTTGGCCCCATGTCTCTATCTACTATGGATGAGTATATCAAGGTGAATAAGGAAAATATAAAGAGTGGAGAGCTGGTTGACTTACATTCTCCTCCAAGTTAAGCTCCACCTGAAGTGGAGGTTAAGGTTGAACAACCAGAGACAACATAACCTGGACCTCCTGCTGATCCTCAGCAACCTTCATCTTCTGATCCACAACAGGGTCAACCTCCCTCTCATTCTGAACCTATGAGAGTGGAAGACCTAACTAAGAAAGATAATGAAGATCCATCAGTTGCTACAGGCCACTCTTCTTAGTTAAAAGTGATAAAGAGAAATAAAAGGATGGCTTCAAATCCAAAGCCAAAGAAGAAGACTGCATCCTTTTCTGAACCTCAAGATGAGTTAGAACATCCTAAGGGTGTGCAACCAGAGGATGCTCCATCATCTCCCATTCCAATAGCTTTTCTAGCATCAGATAGACCCATCCTGTCCTAGACATACACTACAAATTCAGAAAGATGGCATGTCATTAGAGACCATGCCATTGAGAATGTCTACACATGGCAAGACATGTTCAATCTGCCTCTGCATGATCTCTTTGACATGAGAAGATAGTTTGAGAGTCTGAAGGATCCTAATCATCTCATGATGAAGGGGTTGGTCATTATCCTCATGAGGACTGTTGATATTTGAACTCTTAAAGGTGATTTGGTAGCATCAGCCTAGGGGGAGTTTGTAGAGATTATATGAAGAGGTTGAAGCAACCAAACACTCAAAGTCTTTCTGCATACATGCTGCACAAGTATTGAAGAAGAATGTTTCAGAAGTTTCACACAAGCAATAGAATTACTCTAAGTGTGAAATCTTCCGAAGCCAAGACCAATATCTTTTGAAGCTAAAGACGAACTCTTTCAAAGCTTCAGAGACAAAGTCTTTCGAAGCTCAACTCTTGAAAACAGATTTCTTTCGAAGACTTTTAACAACATGTTTTATCTGATGTACTTTTCCTTAAAGTTGGACCTCTTTCCACTACAACTCTTTAAAGTCACCAACTTACATGAGTTGGTGAAAAGGTCCATGCTTTTCGTAACTGTAGATTGAGGTCTTGAGTCTGTAACTTTCTACTTCATGTACTTTATCCTTTTTTTAATAAATAAGGATGTGAGCTATGGCATGTCATAGTCACAAAGTCAAAAAGGCAATCTACCTTTTTGACTCTACAATTGATTTTGTGGTGTCTTGTCAATTGTATCCAGCTGGCTTTCATAGTATGGCCGGCTGTAGGATGTAGTATAAGTATCTCATGTTCTTGTAATATTATTTTATGCTTTGTAACACTTGTAATAGAACATTGAGAAAGCAATATACTGCAATCTTGAAAACCATCTCCTCGTGTATCTTGCTCTTGTTTTCTATCTCCTAATTACTTGTGTTCTTAGTGTCTTTACTTGTGGTTAATCTAGTTAACTATTTGATTAAGTTAAGTTACTCTCCGTGTTGTCGTGTTGTAAGTGATCACCCTTCAACAGTCCTACAACAATGGTGTGTCTGAGAGGAGAAATTGAACTCTATTGGACATGGTTCGATCTATTATGGCTAGAAGCTCATTGCCTCTATCATTTTGGGGTTTTTCTTTGCTCTCTATGGCCCATATTTTGAATATGGCCCTAACCAATAAAGTGGAAAAGACACCTTTTGAAATATTGCATGGAAGGGTTCCATCACTATCATATTTAAAGGTATAGGATGTGAGGCTTATGTTAAGGCTCTGACCGCAAACAAGTTAGAAAGTCGTTCCACTAAGTGTATCTTCATAGGATATTGTAGAGATTCTATGGGATATTATTTCTATGATCCATTGGAACAAAAGGAGGATCAAGAACCACAAACCGATACATGTTTGGTTGACACTAGCACTCAACATGAGGATGTTTAGGATAATCAAATAGTTGATCAATACACACAAAACGTTCGCAGATCTGGTAGAATTAATAATCCACCTGAAAGATACGAATTTTTGTAGATGGATGCTATGTGATAGATTTTAATGAACCAACCACTTATCGTGATGCAATGTCCAATTTGGATTGTGACAAATGGCTTGAAGCCATGAACGTTGAGATGCAATCCATGTACAACAACCAAGTGTGGGACTAGGTTAAACCACCTCTTAACTCTAAGATAGTTGGAAGTAAGTGGGTTTTCAAGAAGAAAACCGATATGCATGGAAACTTGGATACTTATAAACCTAGACTTGTAGAAAAAGGTTTCACTCAAACTCAAGGGGTTGATTATGATAAGACTTTCTTGCCAGTTGCAATGCTAAAGTTTATTAGGATATTATTTTTCATAGCTGCTCATTATGATTATGAGATTTGACAATTGGATGTCAAAACCGCTTTTCTAAATGGATATCTTGAGGAAGATGTCATCGTTCAGCTCGAAGCTTTTGTCGATCCAAAACATCCTGACAAAGTATGCAAGTTAAAGAAATCAATATATAGATTGAAACAAGTATCAAGAAGTTAGAATCACCATTTTTAGGAAGAGGTAATCAAATTTGGGTTCATCAAAAACATTGATGAAGCATGTGTATATAAGAAAGCTAGTGGGAACATCATCACTTTCCTAGTATTGTATGTCGATGACATTCTACTATTTGGAAATGATATTCCAACCTTGGAGGGTGTAAAAACCTGGCTTAGAAGCTGTTTTTCCATTAAGAATCTTGGTGAAGATGCCAATATTTTGGAATAAAGATCTATAGGGATAGATCAAGATGGTTGACAGTTTAAACCAAAGTGTATACATTGAAAGATCTTGAAAAGGTTCAAGATAGAAAACTCTAAGAAAGGAACAATACCTATTCAAAGAGGAACGATCTTGAGTACGACTCAATGTCCAAGCTCAAAGGATGAGCAAGAAAAGATGAAGGGAATCACGTATGCATCTGCTATAGGATCCATCATATATGCAATGATATGCACTAAGCCAGACGTATCATGCACTTTGAGCATGACAAACCGATACCAGTAAAATCCTGGAAATAGTCATTGGATGGCTGTTAAGAACATACTTAAGTACCTAAGGAGGACTAAAGATATGTTCCTAATCTATGGATCTGGTGAGGAGGAACTCGTGGTTAAAGGTTACATGGATACGAGTTTCCAAACTGGTCGTGATGATTACAATCACAATCGGGATGCATTTTCATCTTGAATGGAGGAGTAGTCTCTTGGAAGAGCTCTAAGAAAGATGTGGTGGCATTATCAACTACAAAGTTAGAATACATCGCCACTTCATTAGCAGCTCAAGAAGCTACATGGTTGAAGAAATTCATTGCCGATCTGGGGGTGGTCCCTTCCATTTAGGATCCCCTAGAAATTCTTTGTGATAACGAGGGTGCGATTGCTCAAATCAAGGAAACCCGTGCACATCAAAAGACAAAGCATATTGAGCGTAGATTCAAGTACATAAGGGATGAAGTTGAAAAGGGAAAGATATGTATTCGCAAGGTTCACACGGATCAAAATATTGTGGATCCATTCACGAAGCTCCTTGAAAAGGCAAAGCATGAATGTCATACTTGTGCCATGGGACTTTGATATTCTAGTGACTGGATTTGATCTTTAGCTTTGTATTTGGATATCGGGACCTTTTATTACTTGAATAAATTATTTGGTTCTAATGTTTCAACTAATGTTCCTCTTTTGCATGTTTAAAATGTTAGGGAAGACCGTGTACGTATGGAGTACTAACTGATTCAGTGTTATACCGGATCAAATAGTGCGGAATCCTATTTGATTGGTGATCCAATCGGTGAGAACGATTACCCGATCAATATAAGATTGAACTAAAACATTAAGAACGAATAGGAATCGATCATGAACGAACTATGAACTTTGACAGGATGTTTTGGACGCTCTGGACAGCTAGAGTTTATGTGTATGCGTAATATCTCTTCAAGTGTTTGGTTTTCCACAAATTATGTGGTATTTATAGGTTATTGGTTTCAATTGGTACGACTGAACCATTAGCATGGTTCAGTCGTGCGATTGAATCATGCAATTGATCCATACGCATGGCTGAAGGTTCAGTCATGCGACTGAGTCAATCTTATGTCTTAATCATACGACTGATCTAGTCTCCTAGTTCAGTCGTGCAACTGGTCCATAAACATGATGTATTCATCCAAAGCCATTTAACCTTCGGAAGACACTGCTATAACCAGTGGACACAAGTATGGTCTCTGACACTCCGCTGTAGACTTCTGATACAACATGGCTTCTTCCTAAAGAACCATGTTGTTGACCATACTTTATTCCACTATTTACCTTTTGATGATAGTACAGTTGCCATCTTTAGTTGGTGACAAAAGGTAAGTCAGGGACATGTCCTGACTACCAAATATCAGATAAGACTTTATCTAAAATACCATAACCATAGTCTTGTAGTATAGGCTTTAGCTAAAGGATCCCAGCTGGTATCAAAGTATATCTGGCTATAGATAGTATTATATATAGGTTCTCCTTGTAACTCATAGATAGATTATCATCTGCTTGTAAGAGTCTTCGTATCTTGAGTTGAGAATCAATATATAAAAGTATCTTGAAATTATCTTTCTATGTTCTTAGTTACTTTTCATATTGTGATCAACTCTTATTGATTCTTAACCGAGTGTGATTCTAGGTGAGTTTGAGAGAAAACTTTTGTATTTAAGTGACAAACACCGATCCTGCAATTGGTATCGGTCCTTCTCAGGCTCTTGATTGCGTGATCTAACCATCCAAATCAACTTGTTTTAACTCCTCCCTACCACCCACTCCCTCAAATTGCCCTCAACAAATCTGAAGTAGAAATGGGGACGATGACCAAAGCACCAATCATCACCCCTAAAAACTTCAGGTCTTGGAGTAGAAGAATGGAAGGATTCATTAGATACCATGACAGCAAAATGTGGAACTCTATTGTCAATGGACCGTACAAGTCAAAGGTGGCTTGACCTGGTGGAAATGGTGCCATGATAGAAAAAGCTGTCGAGGACTATTCTGATGAAGACAGAAAGAAGATGGACATCGATAGCAATGCTATGACTATTCTCATGACTGCAATACCGAACTCTATTATGGTGGGGTTCGAGCATTGCAAGACTGCCAAAGAATTGTTTCATGCACTTGCTCAGATGTATTCTTGCTCTAATGACTCAATGAAGGACTCACTGAAGCAGTAGTTCGAGAACTTCACTCATATTGCTGGAGAGACCCTCAGCTAGTAGTACTTCAGGTACATGGATCTTATCTCTTCCTTTCAGTCTGTAAAGATCACTCCTGAACTTAGAGATCTTAGAAACTTCATGAGTGCTCTTCCAAATGAGTGGACATTCTACCGTGTCTCTATCAAAAGAACAGAAAACTTGAAACTCTTTCCATGACTGAGCTCTATGGCATCCTTGATGGATACCGTCTAGAGATGGAGAGTAGAAGGGACACCAAACAAGCAGATCTATGAGTCTTCCTGCTAGCAACGCTTTAATGGTTGCTGAAGGCTCATTAACCTCTCAACCTCAGTACTTCCTGACTTATCAGCAGCCATCCTGCTCACCTAGTCCCTAATCACTTATCCTGAGACTCAAGGTCTCAACAGGCTCAACACAATCCCTTCCAGGAAAGTTGTGCCTTTGTCTCAGGAGGTGGACACTCAGGAGATTTTCAATACTTCTTTGATGATCTTGAGTGCTTCAGCCCAGATGACGTAGAGTACGTGGACATTGTCCAGCAAATGGCTCTCTTAACTTACAGAGCAAAGAAGTTCTTTAAGAGAACTGGAAGGCATTTCCCTCAAAACCCAACTACCAGCAAGTTTGGGTTTGACAAGACCAGGGCAAAGTGTTATAACTGTAACCAACTGGGGTCTTTTGCAAGGGAATGCAAGGCTACCAAGACCAATCCGGGAAGCCCACAGGCCTCCACACATCCCTCAACCTCAAAGCCCACTGAGAAATCAACTGAGACAGCCGCAATGGCTCAAGAAGTTGACTGGAGCTTTATGGTACAGGATGTGACTCCTGCTGAAGCTCTCATGGCCGGAACAGATGATGCCCAGGTATATGAACATCTCGGCACTCCAGCCTATATAGCTAAAGTTAAACTCTAACATCATTACAATATGGAAATCAGATCTGACATTAAGTCTTTAAATATTCTAAAATCTGATTTTAAAAGAGCTGAATCTGACTATCAAAAGAAAATTGATGAGGTGGAGAAAACTGTATCTCTTTTCAAACATGAACACACCAACTACAAGACTCAAATCAAGGATCTGATATCCAAATTGTCTGAGGCTCAAGTCCAGCTTGTCATTGCTGAGGCTCAGGCCAGGAAGCATGCTATCTCTGAACAAAACTTCCAAGCTATTCATGCATCATCCACCCATTCCAAACTCTGTATCAGAACAAAGATGGTTGGGAACCAATGAAATTTCTCCACCACATTCCTATAAGTCTATCAGACAGCCTACATGGGTACTGAAGAGCAAGAGGTTCTAACTGCTGACCCTTTCTTTCTAGAGTTAAAGGATGAGGCACCAATAGTGCCACCACAGGGAAGGAACAGGTAGATAAACCCATCGCCTCCTGTGATGATCAAATCCTTACCACCAAAGCCAGAAGAAGCAGAGCTAAAGCTGCTAGGAGAACTGCTAAGAAAGTGGCTGAATCCAAACTGAAATTGAACCCAAACAGAAGGGTGTCTTTGTTTCAGCTGTTTCCAAGTGTTAGGTACTTCTAATTTAGCTGGTTTCCAAGTCCTACCAAAGGATCAGAAGTTAAAGGGAAAAGTTGCTAACGAAGAAAAGAAAACCAATAAACAGCAACCCTCACTTTCCCAAAAGTCTAACATCGCATCATCAGTGTGGCCTACAAAATCACATGGCAAAGATTTTACTACAATCCTGCAAGCACACATTATGCAAATAATGTTAGAAAAGAAGGAGTCAGGGAAGGTTTCACATTTGGACCCTTCCATACGGTTCAAGAGTTGAGAAGAGAAAGCTAGTTTCCAAGCCAAGTTGCTTTCTGAAGAAATTTCTTCTTCCGAAGGGAAAATGGCTTCGGAAGCAAAAGCTCCCTTGAAACCATCCAGAAGAAGACTGCTTCGGAAGAAAAGGTGGTGAGGACTTCTTCCGAAAATAAAGAAGCTTCGGAAGAAGACCATGCTGCAAAAGCTTCAACAAGTCATCCTCCAAGATCAGCCAAAGGGTGTACTGGAAGATCAAGAAGATGCTGCAGCCAGAGCTCTTCCTCAAAGACCTCTGTTGAACCCCATGCATATTATTTGGTTCACTCATGTCATTATCTTTGGAAGAACCCAACTAATAAAGCTTGGGTTTCCAAACAAAACAGAAATCTCATCTTATGTGCAGGAACATCCATTTGACAAGAACAACAATGTATGGATTGTAGATAGTGGATGCTCCAGGCACATGACAGGGAACATACACTCCTTCAACAATTTCAACATTGTGATGGAGATCCTGTCTAGTTTGGAGGTGAGACCGGAGGATATTTTCTGGCAGAGGGAGTATATCCAATGGTATGTTAATAGTTGACAAAGTTAACTTTGTCAAACAGCTTGAACATAATTGTTAAGTGTTTCTCAATTCTGTGATCAAAAGCACCAAATGCTTTTCACAGAACATGAGTGCATTATCCTCAAACCAGGGATGACAATTCCCCCGAAATTGGTGCTTCTTAGATCTCCCAAGAAAGGGGATATTACAAGCTTGATATGAACAATGCTTCCCCAATGGGTGAAGTATCATGCTTTCTTTCTAAAGCTGATAGTGATGAGTCAACACTGTGGCATAAATGTATGTGTCATGTAAATTTTAAGACAATGAATAAATTGGCTATAAATAACTTGGTACATGGTTGCCTAAAAGGGAGTTTTTCTGCAAAGACAACTGTGTTGCATGCCTGAAAGGAAAACAACACAGGACATCTCATATATCTAAATGTGTTAACTCTATCACTACTCCATTGCACTTATTGCACATGGATCTTTTTGGTCCCACAAGTATAATGAGCATTGGAAGGAAATCATATTGCCTTGTGATAGTTGATGATTTTACAAGATTCACATGGGTATTCTTTTTAAGAACTAAAGATGAAACTGCTGAAACATTAAAATCTTTTATTCTTAAAATAGAAAATCAAATTTATCACAAGGTTAAAATAATTAGATGTGATCAAGGGACTGAGTTTAAGAACTTCATTCTTGACTCATTCTTTAACTCAAAAGGGATTGCCAGACAATATAGTGCTCCCAGAACTCCTCAATAAAATGGTGTTGCTGAGAGGAGGAATAGGACACTTATTGAGGCTGCTCGAACAATGTTAGCTGATTCAAAGCTACCTCTAACATTGTGGACAGAGGTAGTCAGCACTGCATGCTATGTGCAGAACAGAGTTATTGTAGTTAAGCCCCTTGGAAAAAACCCTTATGAGCTATGGAACAAGAGGCCACCGTTCATTGGCTTTCTAAGGTCCTTTGGCAGCAGGTGTACCATACTTAACACAAAGGACAATTTAGCAAAATTTGCTAAAAAGTCAGATGATGCCATCTTTGTTGGATACTCTTCTAGTTCCAAAGCTTACAGAGTATACAATATTAAGAATCAAAAATTTGAGGAGTCATCCAATATAGTTGTTAATGAGCACACTCCTTGTGTTAGGGGGAATGGACCTGATCACATCTTTGATTTAGAACTGTTTCCAAACTATTCTAAACCCTCTTATGAGAATGTTTCAGTTGAAATAGGTGCTCAAACTGATGCTGATGCTGCTGCTAATGATCAACTGTTTGAGCTTCCCAGGCCTAGACCAAATTCTCCAAGTGCTGCAATACATCAAGCTTCCACTATTTACAGATCTGACAGTTTAACTATATTAAGGAATAGTGAAGCTTCAACAAGTGAGTCACCTACTGAGCCTCAAAACTCATCAGGTGATCCACCACAACACCAGGCAGAGGAGGTAGTATTTTGAAGGAACAGGCAACTGTTAATACTACCTCACAGCCAACTATCGATAATGTTTCTCATTCATTCAATCAGTCCTCATTGAATGACTTTGAAACAACAACTGGATAGAGTGTTCTAGTTCCTGAGCAGAATATGTCCAGCCTGGATCTATCTCTGCAACTAGAAGTGATTCCTCGTCTTAGGATTCACAACACACATCCAACTGAGAACATCATAGGAAATGTCTATGAGGGTGTGAGAACAAGAGGACAGACTCATCAAGGGAATGTCTGCTTGTACTCATGCTTTCTATCTCAGATGGAACCCAAGAAGGTAGAAGATGCCTTAAAAGATAGTAGCTGGATTGAATCGATGCAAGAGGAGCTGCTTCAATTCAAGAGATAGAAGGTATGGAACCTATGTCTGCTACCATCTGGTCAAGTACCCATAGGCACCAAATGGGTTTTCCAAAACAAGAGAGATGATAGAGGCTTGATCATCAAGAATAAGGCAAGACTTGTGGTTCAAGGATACACTCAAGAGGAAGGAATCGATTATACTGATGTATTTGCACCAGTTGCAAGACTTAAGGCAGTTAGGATCTTCCTTGCTTATGCTGCATCAAAGGACTTCACAGTATACCAACTTGATGTCAAGTGTGCTTTTCTATACGAGGATATAGACAGGGAAGTCTATGTATGCCAACCTCTAGGATTTGAAGATCCCCAGCACCCCAACTATGTGTGCAAATTGGATAAAGCTCTATATGGGCTGCACCAACCACCTAGGCTATGGTATGAGACTCTGTCTCAGTTTCTTCTGAAGAATGGCTATACTAGAGGTACCATTGACAAGACTCTCTTCATTAAAAAGTCTGGAAATGACATTTTGCTCGTACAAGTCTATGTCGATGACATCATATTTGGTTCCTCAAATGACCAAATGTGAAAGGACTTTGAGAGCATTATGAAGAAGAAGTTTGAGATGAGCTCCATGGGAAAAAGGGACTTTTTCCTTGGAATTTAGGTAAAGCAACTGAAGGAAGGGTTCTTCATTAATCAATCTAAATATGTCTCTGACATCTTAGAAAGATTTGAGATGAAGGATTGCAAGCCTGCCAAGACAGCCATACCCAAAAACCATAATCTTTGTCCTAACCTTGAGGGGAGGATACTGATCAACATCAGTATAGGGCAATTATTGGTTCTCTGATGTATCTTATAGCAAGTAGACCTGATATCATGTTTGCTACTTGCATTTGTGCAAGATATCAGACTGCTCCTAAGGTGTCTCACCTAGCTGCTGTTAAGAGAATCCTCAGATACCTCAAAGAACGCCTAAACTAGGTCTCTGGTATCCCAGAAACAAGGATTTCAATCTTTATGGATACTCTGACAGTGACTACGGCGGCTGCAATATTGACAAGAAATCAACATCGGAGGATGTCAATTTCTTGGTGGAAGGATCATCTCATGGCAATGCAAGAAACAATCCTGTGTCTCTACATCAACTGCTGAAGCTGAATACATTGCTGCTGCTAGCTGCTGTGCTCAACTGCTATGGATTCAAAATCAGATGTTAGGCTATGGATTCAACTTTATGAGTACTCCTATCATATTGACAACAACAGTGCTATCTCCATTACTGAAAATCCGGGGAAGCACTCCAAGACTAAGCACATTGACATGAGGTATCATTTCATTAGAGACATTAATGAGAAAAATCTAATCAAGTTAATCAAAGTTGATTCAAATGAACAATATGCTTATCTGTTTACCAAAGGTTTTGATGAACAAAGTTTAAGTATCTCATAACAGCTATTGGGATGATAAACATTGACTAATCTGATCTCTTTTGAAAACCTTTTTAATATGTAAGTCTTGTGTCAATACAATTTAAGCCCTGTTACAAGAATTCTCTCTGAAATTTTCTAAGTGTAAATTCTTCCGAAGAGAAATTAACCTTCGGAAGACACTCTCATATCTTCCGAAGCATATTTTTCAAAGGATAACTTTCTTCTCGGAAGAATTTTTTGTCTCCAAAGAAGCGATTGATTGCATATCAGATCTACTTCCGAAACTTACAAATCCTCTATTCGGAAGCAACTCTAACCTTCGGAAGCAAATATTGGCTTCGGAAGTAAGAATTGCCTTCGGAAGACAAGTTACCTTCGGAAATGTTTTACACTTGAAAGAGAGATTTCACTGTGTAACGTAAATTTCTTGGGCCCCACACTATTAAAAGCAAAGATTTTGATAATGATGTCGGATTATTTAACTGATTTTTAACCTTACCGCCATTGTCATTTCATACACTAAACCATCACATCACCTTACCCTAACCCCCATTACCGCCTCTCCACAATCTTTTAAATAATCTCGACTATTCACTATCACTCTCTTACTTGCAAACTTTACAGCCCTAGAAATTTCTCCTATTCAACTTTACCCAGCTAAAATCATTCCCATTCAACTTTCCAAATGACCTTCAACCCTCAGCACAACCAAGTCGTACTTCTTGATTCATCAAGAGATGCTGACTTCTCAGATGTCTCTCCTTTCTAACCCAATCTTCCTACTACACCGCTCTGACTGTTAACCCCACAATTTACTCAAACCATATGTCTGAATTTTGGGCAAATGGTTAGACTGAAACCCTAAACGGGGTTCGTGTCATTCGATCGAGCATCTGTGGCAAGGAGTTGGTCATTTCTGAATAGCTCATCAGGGAGCATTTAGAGCTTCATGATGAGGGCGCTCCAACGGAATTCCCCAAAGCAGACTTGGATGATTCTTATCTCCAAATGGGATATGGAGGAGATGTTAGCAGGTCAACTGTCTACAAATTGAATTTCTCGTACAAATGGAAGTTCCTGCTACACGTGGTCCTTCATTGCTTGTCGAATAAATCCGGTGGATGGGATCAAATCCCATTTGAACTTGGGTGCCTTGTTCATGGGTAAAAAGTCTCCGCTTCAACTATTCAAGATTTATGCTGACCAACCTCATAGGAAATCTTCATAAGGACACATTCTTCATGTATCCTAGGTTTCTCCAGCATATAATCAATTGTGAGCTAGACCAGAGCATGCTTGTCTGTGCAGCTGCTCTGACTACTCCTCAGATGAGGCCGACCATCTTCAAGACTTTAAAGAGAGTGTCCACCAACTTCACAGGAAGAGATACTGCACTTCTTCCAGGTATGACTAAGCCAACGGCTCCTGGTGACATCCCTGTTAACCCCACAGGTGATGAACCCCCACCAGCAACTACCCTCACTATGCCAACACTACCTTCTCCACCCATCACCATCACTTATCAGAGACGCCTCAAACGAACCCTTGTTCAATCTACTCTGATTGAACAAGCCCCTCTTGTTCAACCAAAAAGACTCGAGTGGAAAATGGGCTCCCACTCAGTTAGAGTTTCTCCATCCTTCTCTTTTGACCTTAATTTGGGTCTTGAGTCTCCTCAGTCTCAGACCCATGAGCCCACAACCCAAGCTGAAAGCCCATAGGATGAGTCCTTATACTCTCCTGAGCAGCCAACAAGGGACAGCCCCACCAGAGGCTCAATGCTTGTAGACATTGACCAAAGTCCCGGGTCAGTAGGTTAACCATCCTATCTTTTACTGACCTTTTATTTAAAACTGATGAAGAGATAACATCTCTCCATGGCAATGAAGTTGATCTACAACACCCTCTCCAAGATCAACAGAGCCGAAGAAATCCCTTATCTCTAGCCCCCATCAGCAACCAACTAAGGTGAGTCCCACTGATGTGGAAGGGTCTCATGTAGATTCAGCTGCCACTACAGAAGGTGCCTCAATGGACCTTGTGGACAGTGGTAACATTTCTCAGACTGAATCTACGGCAACCAAGCCCTTTGATGACTTAAAGAGACATCATTGAGCATGGGAAACTAGGGTGCCAAGGAACCACATCTGGTGGTGAGGCTGAACATACTAGGTATGTTACCTCATCTCCACGTGATTCTTCAAAATAAGATGAGGGAAGCATGCAACTCCTCATTCAAGATCTTCTTTCTAAAGTCTCAAACCTGGAATCTCAGGTTAGGACTTTAGAGGCAAGATCTGCCACTCAGCAACTTGAGATTGACAATCTCAAGGCTCAACTAGCTGAGAAACAGACAGAGAGGTCTGTTAGGCATGTACCTATTCAGGTCTCCCTGACTTCCTCCTCCAGCTCATCTAGCTCTAAAGATGATGCTACCAAAAGGGGGAGAATGTTCAAAGACAAACACACAAGGAACCACAGAGCCGGCCTTCCACTTCAACATCTTCCTCTCCCATCATCTCTATGCCTGAAACATCTCAAGTCACTCTTCCGATTGATCCAAGGATGCTCAATGATCTCTACAGACTCTTCACCAAGTTTCTGTTAAGATCTTCCTTTGAGCAGCCAAGTCATGATGCTGCAATGATCTACTTTGGAGCAGAAGAACATCAAAGGCTGACTGCACCTTCTACCACTGTGGAAGAAGTTGGTCAACCTAAGGTCCTCATGGAACCTAAGATTCAATTCGAAGGGGAAATGGGAACTGATGGCCCAACAACTAAAACAGTTGGGACAGAATCTGCATCTCCTTTAACTTCCGAAGCTGAAGTTAAAGGCTTGGAAGAACAACTGGATCTTCCGAAGCTGAAATGGAAGCTGCGGAAGGACTGTTAAAATGTCCGAGGAACTGATCATCACAAATGCTATCCTAAAATTGCATCTGAAATGAGCAGCGAGGACTTTCCAATTGCACCTCCATCTCAGACACCATCTCCGACTCTCTCACAATTAGTAACCTCTCTCCAAGAACCACCACAGTCAGGATCTTCAAAGGATAAAGGTAAAAGGAAGATGATTGCGGAAGAGATTCAGGAAGAGGAGAAGATTGAGAAACTTAAGGAGAAAGGAAGACTTCAAACTGAGAAGTTGCTAGCTGCCAGCACAAAAACAGCAGCTTCCAATTAGGAGGTTGTCATCAATAAAAGAAGAGAGCAGATCATTGACCTACTCATTGAAATGGGAGCTGCCAATGAAGAAACACTCCTGCTACCATTAGGGGAGTTGGTGGATCTGGAGAAGGCAACCAGGCTGAGACTTGAAGAAGAAGCCAGGTTCGCCTTAGAGGAAAAGGAAAAGAAACAGAAGGAGGATGAATTGCAGCTGAGGAGAGACAGGATAAACTTCCTACTCTCCAGAGGCTTTGATCTTCAAGAACTCTCTCCACACAACGATGATATGATCCTCTGGCTCTACAACAAAAAGCAGGATCAAATGGAGAAAGAAAGGAAGAAGGCTGCAAAAGAAAAGGCCAGAGAGAAGAAGAAGAAAGAAGAAGAGGCTAGGGTCAAGAAGCATACTGAGAAAGCCTGGATGAAGGACTATCTTCGAGTTCATTGCTTCTCTGGTAGGCAGGTGGGTCCTATGTCTGAAAGGACACTCCAACAGATTTTCAGTGAAATTAAGGCTGGCATCCGTTGGGGAAACGAATGAGATGTATAGAAGGGTAAAAGGGATGACCTTCATTGCTTCTACCCAACCACAACTTGAACCCTCACCCTCACCATTCACCATTCACAAATTAACCTGAACCCTTCACCCCTGAACCCACATCACTACCCACTACTACTCCCTCACCTCAACCTCCTAAAATTCCTATAATCCAAACCAAAACACTAGCCAGAACCTCTGAACCTAAACCTACCCAATCACCCTCCAAACCATCCCTTCAGCCCTCTCAACATCTCTCCCTTGAGGAGTTTAAGGCAATCAAAATGAAGCTCACTATTTACACCACTTTGAGCGAAGTCTCCTGTGTAGAATACTCCGTTAACATTACCTATGTAGACGGATCTTCATGTTCCAACACAAGAGATAGATTCCTTGATTTGCCTAGAGAGAATAGTGAAGTCAACAGACTCAATGCAATCTCTCTGTTACACTCCAGCAGATTTGACAATGCTATGTTAGCAGAGAAACCATTCTCCAAGCCTTCCAACTCTGAAACTGCTGCAATCGTCAGAAATCATCTCAGCAGTCTTCATTTGGCTGAGCTAACTGCAAAAGCAAAGATTGAAGAAGAGTTGAAGTTAAGAAGACAGGAAGACAAGGAAAGATCTCCCACCAAAGGTGCTGCCTTTCTACAGATGGTGGAAGGTCCTGAATTGGAACCTATAGTTTGATGGGAATATGCTTACAGTTCCCCTCAACTAACTCTTTTTAGAGGGCAACAACAAAGGGTACATGTTATCCAAGGTGACAGACTGGATTTCCTGTCTACCAAGGATCTGTATAAGCTTCTCAGCACCACATGAGGGAAGAACAAGGTGACAGACAAATATTTGCTCTCCTTGGTGCTGAAAGTTTTGAGAAGTCAAGATAAGTGAAGTTTTGGTAGCATTAGCCTAGGGGGAGTTTGTTGGATCAAGAAGAAGGCTAATGCAACCAAAACTAGATCACTTAAGTTATTTTGGTGCTGCATGCAAAGGCTTCCGAAGCTTGTCATGGAACTTCCGAAGGTTGTAGAGTTCTTCCTAAGACAAAAGAAAAGTCCAACTTCCGAAGACAGAACACTACTTCCAAGACAAATGCATACTTTTGAAGTTCAAGAATTAGAAGAATAAAGTAAAGACCACTTCCGAAGTATGTTGAACAGAAGAAGTCTCCAAGTCTTGGAAGAAGTAGCCTCTTCCGAAGTATAAAGTGGCTTCGGAAGTACTTACTCTTCCGAAGCTATTTAACCTTCGGAAGACACTCCTGTAACTAGTGGACACAAGTATGGTCTCTGACACTTCGCTGCAGACATCTGATACAACATGGCTTCTTCCTAAAGAACCATGTTGTTGACCATACATTATTCCACTGTTTACCTTTTCATGATAGTACAGTTGCCATCTTTAGTTGCTGACAAAAGGTATGCCCGGGACATGTCCTGACTACCAAATCTCAGATAAGACTTTATCTAAGATATTGTGATCAACTCTTATTGATTCTTAACCGAGTGTGATTCTAGGTGAGTTGGAGAGAAAACTTTTATGTTTAAGTGACAAACACCGATCCTGCACCGGGTGTTACACTCCTTCATCCGATTTCAAAATAACATCAAACAAATCTTAAACTTGATTTCAGGTCTTTGTTTCAAGGTAAAACTATCATAATCATTAACAATGAACTAACTGTTTGGTCATTTTCATCTAAACTCTTCATATTCTTAGGTGTGATGACTTTGTTATAACTTAATCTTCTTCATTCTTATAAACAGATGGCTAATCGCTTTGCAAGAGAGCATAATGTATATGCCATCTTAAATCTTGACAACCCTGTATCGGAAGGATGTCGAGATATCATTAGCTTCTTGCGACGATCCAGGCTTTTTTATGCTTTATCAGCAGAGCCTGTGATTCATGAAGCTCATATAATCAATTCTTAGAACTCAGCTCAAATAGAAGAACAAGGAGAATCTGAGTTGATATGGGCTGAGATTAAGAATGAACATCTGAGAGTTATTGAATGGATTATCAAAAGAGTACTTGAGCTGGGAGAACAAGAAGAGGGTCACCCTGATGTATTTGAGAATGAGTACATAGTGAAGGTCTTCTATCTAATAGGGTATGATGGTCACTTTGAGAAGGGAGAGATAAATAAAGGGAGACTATGCAAGTCCTATCAATTTCTATGTCACACTTATCTCAAGTGTATCTCTAACAAGAATTTCAGACTAGATACATTCTCGAGGCACATTTCATATGGAATCATTAGAATATTTGAGGGGAGGACCTACAACTACTCGATATCTTTTTAGTTGTTTGTGTAACCAAATTAGCGTACAAAAAGCTAATAAGATGTACATGTTTCTAAGGTTCCTATAACTGATCATCAATACTGAGTTGCCTAGAATAAACAGAGATGGTGACGTGTTTGTTCAAACTCATTTAGGAAGGTCTGTCCTAAACAAGATCAGTGGAATATATCAAGGTGAAGACATGCCCATGTTTGCACATGTGGCTGCTCCTAATGCTAACATACCACCAGAGATGGTGTTGGAAGACTAGCAACATCGTTCACTTGCTGATACTAAGCAAGCCTCACATTCTCCTCCTCAATCACCCATACACCCCTATCTTCAATCCCCACAACCTTAATCACCAGCTAGTGAAAACACCTTGCCAATCTCTCCTAAACACCCTTGGTCACCAAAGTATCAACAACCTCCAACTCCTCAAAACCAATCACCTGAGAGTATTTATACTCGTGAGGCTGAGTTAGCATCTCAAGCCAGCACTGTTCCATTCTCAATAACCAACTCTTAAACCCATGTTATCTCTAATGATACTAAGCTTGTCTCACCAATCATTGATCTTCAACACCAACATCAACCAAATCAAGAACTAGCAAATCAAGCAACTGAGTCTAGTTCAAATTCTCCAAAGTATAGCTCCTACTGAAGGTAATGAGGATGAGTTTACTAATCAACATCCAAAAGGTGAAGAGGAAGCTAACTATGTTTGATGTTATTGCTTATCGTGAAGATGATCTCAGTGTTGATGATATCCCTATGAGAAAAAGTTATATAGTCGCTGAGTATAAAGAGTTGATATTATTCAAAACAAAATGTTGGAAAGAATAAAAAAGTTGAAGGGGATTATAGAAGAAAAGGAAGAGTTAATGAATGAACAAGAAGCAAGACTGAAAAGATTAAGAGAAGATGCTCAAAATCCTACTTATGAGCATCTAAACAAACTCCCTACTAAGCTTGTGACTGTTGAGAACAAAGAGTAGAACAAAGGGAAAGAAAAGCTTATTAGAGAGCCCCGAGAAGTTATTCCATGCAAAATATGGCCATTGGGAACTATTGTGAGGGAAATTACAAACAAAAGTCAACATTGATAGAGCTATTTGATCTAGACTGGGATTGTGAAGTTATTAAAAGAACATATGGAAGAATCCAACACTTCTATGAAGTAGAAACAATACTAAATCATCCTGAATGTGACATCAAGGATCTGTAAAGCTTAATCATCTCTAATTACCCAATCAACCCAAGAGGAAGATACTTCTATGTTTCATTAGGTATGGTAAAGAAAAATTTGAGATATGATGTGATCAAAGAAGCTAAGAGAGATGATGTTGAGCATAGAAGAAGAAAGAAAGGGAAGAAAAGATCAAAATCCAACTCCTCTATATTGGTAGATGATGACTTTTTAAAGAGGGTTGGATACTACAATAGAAATACAGCAGCTATAAAGGGTTTTGATTGAAATCAATTTACATATCCCATAACAAAATGGGGATATATTGAGAAAACTAAAAAGTTAGTGCTGCTGAGAAATGAAGAGAGAAAGAAAGCTGAACGGATAATGATCTTTGATCCAGTGGAAATCAAGCTACTCCACCCAAGCTACACTTCATATCTACATAACAAATTTTTCCCAAAGTTGGCTGATAAGAAAGATAAAAATGATCTATGCCTGTATGTACACTTAATTCAAGATATTGACAAATTGCATGCAAAGGCATACAAAAGATGGAGATATGATGCTAGGCTAAATTAATTGGAACTAACATCAAAGAAGTATCAAAACTCAAAATCTAAGAACAAGATGATCCAGAAATAGTTCATAATCAGAGTGTTGTGGAAACACTTATGTAAGGCCCCATTCCCGGAACGCTCATGGCTGGTCAATCATTGCACATAAAACATAAAATATACATTTAAAATACTAAAAACATTGCAGCGGAATAACTTAAAACCATTTCAATTAATTATAATTGCTTTTGCAAAATAATACATCATTGTTAGATTACGAATTAGCATTGGTTGTATGAAGCTGGCGTTTGCGCATAGGGCAAGTACATTCATCACTATCATTCGTCTTTCCTTCTGAACCAATGCCATGTGATATACCCCAAACATTGTGCACGAAGCTGGTACTGGGCCTGAGGTTTATCATAGACCTCGAACATTATGCACGAAGCTGATTCTAGTACCTAGGTCAAGTGATAAGGGTCCCGTACGTATGGTCAATAACAAATATTGGATCCCAATGTGCCTCCTTCCAAGGTAGCTAACCCGCACACAGTTGAGCTAACACCCTTCATTGGGTGTGAACCTCCATACATTGCTTGCAAGGCTTTTCTTACATTTATTCATTTATGCATGCATTCTTTCATTCTTTACATTCCTCTTTTTATTATCTTTTGCTTTTCATTAAATACTACTTTACGTTTATTAATATTAACATATCACGCAAAGCCATGGAAAATAAACATACATAACAAGGAACATAAACATAAACATAACCATACATGGCATCATCATAAACATCACATACCACATCATCTAACATCATAAATTCATCATACATCACCCCCGGAACATCCCAAGGCAAAGCCAAACATTTCACTTTTCCCAAAATTCCGAAAATAATCTAAGTGTTTAGGCGCATGGGCACTATGCAGGCAAATGGCCTTTCAGACGCATGGGAACACGTAGGTGCATGGGAAACTTCCATGCGCATGGGCACTTTTTCGGTCCATGACCTAACACTTAGGCTTTTTTTCTAGGCACATGGGCACTATGTACGCGCATGAGTACCTGGGCGCATGGAAAATTTAGGCACATGGAAAATTTAGGCGCGTGGAAAATTTAGGCACATGGAAAATTTAGGCGCGTGGAAAATTTAGCCGCGTGGAAAATTAGGCGCATGAACACTTAGTCAAAATCAGCATAATATAGGCGCATGGAATTATTAGGGCGCATGAGTTTCAAGCGCATGGGGACGCTTATGCATCTAGACAGCTAGGTGCATGGGTCACTGTTCAGGCGCAAGGACAACTAACCTTCAAAATTCAACATAATTCAGTACCCAAATCAATATCTATCATGTTCTAAGCTTAGTTCTTACATTCTAAGCATCATAAACACATACATAACATGATCATAACAATCAGATCACCCCAAAATCAAACCCCACCTGCATTCACATACACACATCCATACGGGTATAAACACCCATTTATCAAAACATTTGTACATGCATTTCCAGCCCTAAAATCATATAAAACATGTAAAAAGGGGGTTCTAGAATTCACTTTTCCAACCTTCGAGTATGACTTCCTTCAAACCCGTTTGCACATGAGTCCAAACACCTAAAACCCACCAAGTACACACACAACGAAACACACAAACACATATAACAACAACCCGAGGCCAAAACCCATCAAGAACACCTCAAAGCAAAGAATTCTTACTGTCAGGACCGTGTACGTACGGAATACTAACAGATACCGCGTTTATACCAAATCAAATAGTGTAGAATCCTATTTGATTGGTGATCCAATCAGTGAGAACCTTAACCTGATCTATATAAGATTTAAACAAAATGTTAAGAACGAATAGGAATCGATCAGGAATGAACTATGAACTTGGACTGGCATTCTTGGATGGTCTGGATGGCTAGGGTTCGTGAAAACATCAAGTGTTTTTCAGTTCTTTTATTTTTCCACGAATTAAGTAGTATTTATAGGTTATGGGTTTTCATTCGTACGACTGAACCATTAGCATGGTTCAGTCGTGCGACTAAATCATGTGATTGATCCATACACACAACTGAAGGCTCAGTCGTGAGACTGAGTCAATCTTATGTCTCAATCATACGACTGATCAGTCTCCTGGTTCAGTCGTGCGACTGGTCCATAAACAAGATGTATTCATGCGTATGGTTCATAAGTATGGGCCATTAGCATGAATACTCATCCGACTATGTTGACGACATTACTCAGTCATTATTGAATTAGAATTGTGTACAACAACCTCAAACCTATATAAGAAGTCATAAATTTGAATTAAAGTTAAATAGACATTAAATCATATATCATATTTCATTACATAGTCAAATTACACATACGTAAGAAATGAAAGACTTTTACATTTAAGCATATAAACTAGGTACACATGTATCTACAAACTCCCCCTTGGACCTAGTTTCTCTATCGTCTAACATTCTTCACATGTTCTTGGAAGTTTTTTGTACTTCTCCTCTTTTGTGACTCCTGCATGTATTCAAAAGCAAAGTACAGTCTTATCACATGTTGAAACTATAGAGCCTGTACAATATCCTACGTGTCATAGAAAGTGTCCACTTGTATAATGAGTAGACATCTTCAACTGACAAGTTTGTAAGCCACATTTTGTCAAATACCTGGATAGTACTTTCCATCTATATTAGCACTATGACCGCTTCGCTCGTTCGAGCCAGTCATAATACTACCATTTGAAGTGTGGAGTGAAGTCCTGAGACATTTTCCGTAAGGGAATCTTTGACATCATGCGCAGGGGACTCTACTTCAACACAACTTTAGACTTCCTAGATATAGGGTCCACTTTAGACTTACGGATGTACCTCTTCAGTTGTTGAGGCCTGAAATTTACCCACCTGGGTGGTATTCCTTCTTTAATGCAGCCTCAAACCATCCTGACATCTTCCTCAGATTTGCATACAAAAGATCTAAACATGGCAGACGGTTGAGCTCAAAACCAGGAGAGTCTTCAGATCATGAGGATATCTGAAGTACTTGATTCCTTTCTGTCTCTTAATAGCATAGACCTCTAAGTCTTCAAAATACGCCCATGCTATAATTTTGCCTAACACTCTCTGATATCTTTTGACTTTGCAGAGCTTTGTGTAGGCATTCTGCTTTGGTGGCGCGTGTTGGGCTTTCATCTCTGCAAAACAAGCTGTCCATTCAGCTTACTTCAAGGTGACATTAGCATCAAAAGCTTGAACTATACATTCTTCCTTCTCTTTTCTTTCTCCACTTCATCCAATTTTTCAAAAGTACCACAGTTAAATGTTTCACCCCAGTTGGGGATAACATGTCCTTCCGGATCAATGTACTCTAGATAGTGTCCTGAACTGACATCTTCTATCCCAATCTCATCGACATCGTTCAGCTTATCATCAATTGTGACATCAACTTTGGAGCGTCTTTGACCAGCTCATCAGGAATTAGCCTGAATATTTCAGCGAGTTGTTCATCGGTTAGATCATGAATAATCTCTCCCTCTTCCAGAGTGTAGCTCATAGATCTCCTGACTATCCCTTGCAAGTAAGGAATCATTGTAAGTTGAGTCTTAACTTGTTGAAGGGGTTGGACATCATACTCGTCCGTTTGTTGAGCTTCATCTGTTTGATTAAACATTAAGCACATCACACATAAGTCATCATATAAAACATTAAAACACAAACAAACATAGATGATTGTTAATTACATTAATGTAATATACAATTCAAGTACAAAAGTTTTTAAATACAATGACATCTAATAATTACTTTTGTCTTGAATCGTCGGTCTTCAGCCGGAGGAGCGGAGGATGAGGCTCCTTGATCTTGGTTTCTTTTCATGCGCCTCTTCTGAGCTTGAGGATTGGAGGCTGAAGCAGACGCATCACCTTCTTGATCCTCATCATCCTCTTTATCTTTACCGTACGGTCCTCCTTCATCGTCATCTTCCTCAGAGTCATCTTCATCTCCTCATCATCATCATCATCATCACCATCCTTTATCTCTTTAATGGCTCGCTCTTTGATCCTTGAGATTCAATAATATCCTCTTGTTCTTCTTCTCAAGCTCCTCTATCCTCTTCACTGTAGCCAACAGCAGCTCATTTTAACTAGTAAGTGCATGGTGGGTCGGCCTAGAGCTCTTTCATACTAGTCAATCTCTTACTGAGCTCCACGATCTTCTATGCTTAAGTTGCATTCACCTCCATCATCTTGTGTAGCTTAGTAGCTCTTAGCTCATCAGTGGCAAGCAGCCTTAGCATAATGTTGTTGAGGTTAGCAAGCTGTTCCTCTAACCCGATATTGGATAGAGTGGGTCCACCTGTGAATGTAAAGTGGATGGAGGGACCTGCTTGGTGACTGGTGGTGGTTGACTAGGGTTGAGTAAGAGTGAGATTCTTACTGTGAATCGAATATGGTAATCATGTTAGTGATTGAATGGCAGAAACAAACAATCAAAGAACATTCAATGCAAGAAAATTATCATAAATGCTTTTGTATTGTAAATATGAAAGTTGATAAATTACAGAGAATAATTACAACAAAAATTATTTATCTATCAACCGTCAGCTCATGTACGAGGTATCTGTTCTATTTATAGGCAGACAAGATGCCTTTTACAAAATGACTAAACTACCCCTGAACTATTACATCAGAACTAGTTTAAGTCTTCATCGACATCTTTGCTTGTTCATCTGCATTGACAAATGCGGATGAGTTAACTTGATCAGCATTTCTACACTTGATCATCCGCATTAGTATGTTGATCATCCGCATTGGTTAATGCGGATGAACAAATACTTATGCTCATTTGTTCGGTCATCCGCATTTGTCAAATGCGGATGAGCAAAGTCTTGTCCATATTAACTCTTAGTCTTCCGCATTAGTCAATGCGGAAGAGTAAATACTTGTCCGCATTAGCATTATGTCTTCCGCATAGACAAATGCGGAAGACAACACTTGTTCCTTTTACTTAGCAGAATTTCATCCGCATTTCTTCTTAGACTTAAGGGATTCCAGCAGAGCAATCATCAACTCACCCATTGAGTTGGCATGTATGATCCTTTCAAGTGGCAACAATACTCCCCCTAAGGATTATACAGCCTAGTTTTCTTCAATGTTTGGGAGGTGATTGATGTTGTGATGATTCTGCTGGGTCTTCTGGTGATGTAAAAGGTGCTGCTTGTCTTGGATCCAAAATTGCCTTGATCAGGTTGACAAAATATTGAGCATCTGACATTTTGTCCTTGCTTAGTACATGAATCTTCATTCTGCTCATATCATGGATGGCTTCAAGTGGTAGTTTCTTTAGAGAAATTGGTTCCCAAATAGACATTGTTGATAGCCCATCCCTGTGAATCAAGAGAGAACCATCTACATCAACTTCAAGTTTGACAATGTTGCCCAACTATAAAGGTGTCTTCTTCTTCTTCTTTTTCTCCCTCTTAGCACTAATCTGATCATAAGCCATCTTCAATATTTTGATACACTTTAAAAAGAAATGTAGATCTTCTTGACCCAATTGGTTTGATATCTCTCTGAAATTCCTTGTGTATATGTATTAAATGTATGATTGATCTAGTAGTCTCACTTCATAGCCACTGAATAATCTGATTTCAGCACCTTCTTTGCCCCCCCACTTCCTCTTAATCACCAATTCATAGGTCTTCTCATCATAATAAAAATTTGAGATTGGTGTTGAGGAATGTGTACCAACTACCATTTTTCTTTTCAATGATTCAGTAGGTTTCACTCTAAGTTCTGGAAACACTACTTCTTCAGCTGGTTTTGTCTGTTTCATTTCAAGAGGGTTCTTGAATGTTTTGTCTTTTATCATACATGTTGCTTTCAATGAATTGAAGTTTTTGGTTCTCTTGAACATTTTGAGTATTCCTTCAAATTCATATCCTCTAAACATGGCATTATGGTTGATAAGCTCCAGATTAGCTAGTTCTTTCAGGTCATGAATCTCAGTGCATTTACCAGAGCAGAGTACTCTGTAAAAAATTGCACTAGACGAGAGATCCTTTTAACCATAAACATATTCCATGAACTATAATACTTCCAAGCAATAGTTTTCTGGTGTGTTTTGCCTTTTGGAGTAGATACTACTCTGATCATCTCAGCAGTGGTCAACCCCTCCTGAAGTTTCACTTGGGAAGGTTTAGCAAACCACTCTGTATATTTATGAATAACACATGCAAGATAGTCTTGATCTTTATGAGTAAGATTCATGTCATGTGTAGAAACTCTTGATCTTGGCTTCTTATTGATCATTTCTTCTTCTAATTGCTTTAACATTTCTTTCTTATCATTAATCAACATGAGTGTTGCAGCTTTTAGTGAATTAGTCTTCATGTTTGCCAATTTTCTTTGGTGACGCCTTGACTGGTGAGGTAATCCTTCATTTCCTATCTATCATACTATAAGGAACAGGAATAGTGGTTCATGAGTTGGGGATGATTTCTTCATTGAAGACAGCTTGGGTAGGGGATCCTTTCTTGCCAATGGTCTTTCATACCCAGTTGGTTTCTTCGAAGAAGACTCTTTATGCATAGGAGCATCTTTTGTGATTGCTTTTTCATATTCTGTTTCAATATTTGGATCTAGCAGCTTTTTCACTTTATCTTCCTCTTCCTTCATTCCTCATATGTCATTCAAATACTTCATCTAGATCATACCCTTGATTGATCAGAAACATTGCTTTGATCATTAAGTCATCAGTTTGGGCTTTTGACACCATTTCTTCCGCTGGTTGTTCTGTTTTCATAGGACTGTCCATATGAACATCCTTTTCAGCATCATATCCACCAGCTATCTCTCCCTCTTCTAGATCAATGATAATAGATTATTTCTTTAACTGAGCTTCAGCCTGCTCATGTTCTTCAAGAAATTCAGCAATAGCAGCTAGGCTTATTGGATCATCATTCTTCTTCTTAACACTTTCTTCTTTAATCATTGTTCTTTTACCCTTAGCTTTCTCAGCTAGATATTTTCTCTTTCTTGAATATGTTTGAAGTTATGGACTTGAAGTTTCACCCTTTTCAATCACTTCAGACATTTCTTTGGTGTTGTTTGTTCTTGATCATTCATTTTTGTTTCTCCTTCTCCTTTTTGTTTTCTTTCTTTTTCTCTTTCTCTTTCACACATTTCTCTTATCTTTTCATTTTGTAATTCAGTTAATGACACATGAAGGACAATCTGCATGCTCAGCTCTTTCTCCAAAGGAACTAGAGATTTGGGGATGAATACAATAGGATCAGAATCAGTCCTTTGATTGTTTACAAAATCCCAAAAGTCATCATCTACAATGAATTCTTCAGATGTGAAGTAGTCTAAAGCAATAAAAAGTTCCTCAAATTCAGCTTTCTCAGTGTGAGCGACATAGGTTTTTCCAGAGTATATCACCATCTCTAGATTTGTTCCTCATGCTTTGTTTGACTTGTATCACCTTCTTGTTCTTCATTGTCAGATACAGACTTATTATCATCATTATCAACCGTTTCTTGTTCTTCATCATCAACCTTTTCTTGGTCATCTTTCTTATCATCATCCACTTCACTTCTTTGAATCTTAATTATCAGCTCAAGTTTAGAGATCCTTTTGTTTTTGCTATTAATTTCTTTTTCAAGATTAGAGATAATTTCAGCTTGTTCTTCTATAATGTTCTCTTGTTCTTCCATTGCTATGTTTGAATTTCAAGAGTGTCAACATGTCCACTGACTTCTTCTCTTGAATGATTGAATGCATCATTTAAAGTTTCAATTTCCTTGCTCTCTCCTTCATTTCAGCTTTATGTTTTTCTTTGAGATCTTTCAGCTCCTACTCCTTTTCATCAAGCTCTATAATTCTATCATCAATGATTCTAGCTCTTCTGTTTAGTATTCTCTCCATTCTTTCAACCTTTTGCAACAGTTTAGATATCAACTCATCTTTTCATCAGGCCTATTTACATTTGATTCAGCAAAGCTCTCTGAGGGCGTAGTCTCAGAAGTCACTCTCTTTGCATGCATTTGAGTATGATGATCCTCCTCATCAAAAGATGATTTGGATGTTTTAGAAGCACTACTTGATACTTCAACTTCAACAAGGTAACCATGGGATGGCAAAGGTTGGTATGGTGATATAGGTGATTGATGAGGTGGTGATGGTTGAGGTGTTGGTTGAGATGACATTGGTGATGGTTGAGGTGTTGGTTATGGTGATGGTTGGGGTGTTGGTTATGGTGATGGTTGTGGTGTTGGTTGTGGTGATGGTTGTGGTGTTGGTTGTGGTGATGGTTGTGGTGTTGGTTGTGGTGATGGTTGTAGTGCAGGTTGTGGTGATGGTGTTCTTGTGCTTGACCTTCTTGATTTATTTGCTGAATCATCCATGGAAGAAGAGGTGAGTGAGCACCACTATAAAAGTTCTTGGGTCCCTCTTCTTAATGTATTTGTAGGATCTTGCATCATAGTGAGGAATATCAAGCACTAGTCCTTCATTAGCAATATCAGGGAATGATTCATTGATCAGGCATTGCATGAATCTTGGATACATCAGGAACTTCTATCTTCTCCCTTCCTGAATGTTTGAAATCAGGCCATTGAAAACATATGCAGACATATTAAATAGTCTGTTGGTGCAGAGAGCACAGATTGATGTGGATGTGATGACTGGAATGTCATTTCATCCTGTCTTTCTCTTGGACAGACAGTGTTAAAACATTTGAATTAGGAATCTCCAAGGTAGATCAACTAATCCTTTAACAATTTATTTTGCTTCATATCCTCCTTCATAACCAATTTCAGCAAAAAATGTGGTTATTTCTTCGTCATCTAGCTCTAGAGGAGCATTAGCATCATCACCAAATTGTAAGCATCTTCTAACAGAATCTTCAGTGATACTCAAAGTGAGATCATTGTTGATTCTCCCAGTTAATGTTTTAACACCATCAGCTTCAACTACCTCAGCTGAGTTCCAGAAGGACCTGATGAGATTCTCATAGATTGTAGGTCTCACAGTGATAGCATAGGATACTCTTGTGGTAGATAGAATCTGATCATATCTCTAAGTCCTTCAGCTTCGGGCACATCAAGGTTTAAATAACCGCTAACATTATGGAGCTTGCTCCATGTAAGATTTGCCATGTAATCTGCACAAGAGACATGTGTGTTGGATATTAGTTTGACTTTAAATGGACAAGGATGAGTGCTTGTCATTTCTGTTGCATTGATGTCATAGCAAATGATGAGTTTGTTATTCAACAATCACAGTTTCTATGTTTGAACCATTAATGTGATATTGTTTCATTGATTTGTGTATCATCATGCTCTGTTCTTATAACAATCATGAATATCAATGTTTTCATCATGCTTTGTTCTTACAACAAACATGAATATCAAGGTTTTCATGATGAAAAGAATTTCTGTTGGTTTGCATGCTCATTGAAGTCGAAAAGGTGTATTATGTTACATCAATTAGACATGTTTTTGTGTTCTTCATTATCAGTTGGTTCATTGATTGATTTAGGTTTAACATTCTGAAACTTAGGTCTTGATTAATATTTTTATGGAAATTTCACCTTGTTTCCGATACAAATGTGGTTTCAGAATCGATAACAAGAGTCGACTGAGTAGAATCACATGAAAATCTTTGATTGTTTATGATGATGATGATCGAAGATGGTGTACAGTGCGTTTGCGCTCGTCTCACTATAAAGTCTCTCACATTTGAATAGTATTAAATGACCTATTTAAATTCCTTTAAATAGTCAAGTAATGCATTTTGAAAGATTTTACAAGTTTAAAAGCAAATACGGTCACCACAGTAGCAAATGCGGAAGGGTTAATTTTTTGACTTTTGGTCATCTGAATTTGTTATCTGTAGCAAATACAGAAGACAAACTTTTGACTTTGACTATCCGTATTTGGTCACTGTTGTGAATGTGGAAGTTGTTTCTTTTGATTTATTCTATCTGTATCTGTGTACTGTTGCAAATGCGGAAGTTAAAATTTGAGAACATTGACTATCCGTATTTGTGTTGTATTAAATGTGGAAGAATAACTTGTGATATGTTTATCAGCATTGACACTGTAGCAAATGTGGTAGTGTTGTTACTTGTTTCATCCTATCCGTATTTGTACACTGTAGCAAATGTGATAGAACAAATTCATTCAGCATTTGTGCGACTACACCAAATGCGGTTGATAACACTTGGTCAACATTGCATTGTAGCAAATGCGAGAGAAAGATGTTCATCCGCATTTGACTACTATAGCAAATGTGGTAGAGTAAAATCCACAATTACTTCACACTAATGCGGTAGAGTAAAATCATTGTCCACATTAGTTGCACTTGAAAATATACTGTTACCCGCATCATTTACATGCATGGGTTACCTTCACCCGTATTAACCAATGCACTTACCTGCATTAGCTTTTGAACTTAATCAAAAGTTAATATGATTGAATTGATTATTCATCTTATGAAGATTTGTCCTTAATTGATTTTTCTTATGAAGTTGACTGTTGAAGTTGTCAATTCTTGCTTGGATTGACTTGTATTTCAGAATTGATACAAGTTTCCCAATTTTGACAGATCTTGGACTTATCATGCTTTTAAGAATCTGCATAAGCCGAGATATAATGGTATGACCTTTTGCAACAACACCAACTAAAATCCTTTTTGTTTTGTTTTCAAAGTTAAGTTAATAAACAAAAACTTGGACTTACTCAAAAATTTAAACTTCCCCCTAATGTTATATCCACATTTGGATAGAAACTTTAAAGATTTAAAACCTTTTGAATATTATTTTGATTATTAACAATGAATTGATTTATCTCTTTGTTGGGATCATATCAGTCTTACATTACACTTGTGCATCCTTTATGATAAATGGACATGATCATGAACTTGAAGATTGAAGGTATGTTTTTCCTCTTAAACTCATACCTGGTTGATATTTTGATGCAAATGACTTTTATCATGTTTTGGTGAATTAATTTTTCAATGTGTACCTCACACACATAAGCATAGAATGATCAACCCTCTTTATACAATGCATGGTAGAACTTTTTCACAACTTTTCTTACCAGGTCACTTAAGTTATGAAATCTTATTTCACTGATCCTCATTGGGATTCTTTTACTTTGATCCTTTTTCATGATGATCCACATTGGGATCTTTTTCACTTCACTTTGGAAGGTGATCCATGATAGGATTCTTTTTTTCATTCACTTGGAATGTATTACTTTGTTGATTCATCCAATTTTGAATGTGTTCCACAATGGGAATCTTTTGGATCATAACATCTGCACTATATGCAAGTTTCATTAGGTCTTTGCTCAACAAAACAACGATTGAACATGATGTGGTGAAAGAGATTCATAAAGTATCATTACCTGGTGTGTTTAGGCTACTACACACACATGCATTCAGATAAGACAATACATACCTGTACTCTGTGATAAGTGTTTCACAATTGAATAAGTCTTTAATTCATCACTGCATGTATCTTTTCTTCCAAGTTGAGCCTACCAACATATCTAGTAAGTCATTTCAGTCTTTCACATTTTGAAATTAAGCACACTGAATGATATAATGACTGTAATTATATCATTTCCCATAGAATTCTTTTCTTCATCAAACTTGATTTCTTTGTGCTTTTTGATGTTTTTAATTGTTTTTGATGTTTTTCATGGTTTTTACTCAAGTTTAATCATACCAATGGACTGAACCAGAAATTCAAACCTACTAGGTTCAAATGCCTTGGTAAACAAATCAGCTAATTGGTTTTTAGTTGGTACTTGAATCAATTTGATTAAACTTTTTTCAGCACAGTCTCTCATAAAGTGATATCTAATCTCAATATGTTTTGTTTTTTAGTGCTGATTGGATTATTAGTTATAAAGGCAACAGTTGAATTGTCAATAGAATTGGTGTGTGCAAGAAGTTAAAGCCATAATCAAGCATCTAGTTTTGAATCAAGAGAACTTGAGAGCAACATGCTCATGCAACAATATACTCAACTTCTGCTATGGACACAAATACATTTGTCTACTTCTTGCATTGACAGGATACTAGTCTGGGACCAAGAAATTGACAACCAACAGAGGTGGATTTTCTGTTGAAGTTGCATCCTCCATAATCACTGTGTGTGTAGGCATAGAGATTAAATTCTCTTTTGTTTGGATACCATAACCTAAGAGCTGGTTTCCCTTTAGATATCTGAATATCCTCTTGACTGCATTCACATGTGATTCTTTTGGATCAGCTTGATATCTAGCACACACACAAACACCAAACATAATGTCAGGCCTACTGGCTGTTAGATACATAAGTGACCAATCATTGATTGATAGTGAGTCTAATCCACTGATTTGCTTTAGTATCCATAGGAGTTCTGATAGACTGACAGTCAGCAAAGTGAAATTTCTTCAACATGGTTTCCACATATTTTGACTGATTAATGAAGATTCCATTTGTTGTCTGTTGGACTTGCACCCCTAGAAAGAAGGAGAGTTCCCCCATAGAACTCGTTTGGAACTTTGAGTGCATAAGGTCTTCAAATTCTTTACAGAGTTGCTTGTTTGTCGAGCCAAATATAATGTCATCCACGTAGATCTAGACTAACAGCATGCCTTTTCCTCTTTTTCTTCTGAAGAGAGTCTGATCAATCTTTCCTCTTTTATACCCATGTTTAAGAAGAAAGGATGATAGAGTCTCATACCACTTTCTTGGTGCTTGATGAACACCATACAAAGCTTTGTCAAGCTTGTAAACTCTGTGAGGGAAATCTAGATCGTCAAAGCGAGGTGGTTGACTCATATAGACTTCCTCAGCAATCTTTCCATATAGGAAGGCACACTTTACATCCATTTGATAAATAGTAATATCATGGACGCAGAATATGCAAGAAAGATTCTGATTGCTTCTAGTCTGGCAACAGGTGCAAACACTTCGTCGTAGTCGATTCCTTCTTCTTGAGTGTATCCTTGTGCCACTAATCTTGCTTTGTTTCTGATGACGATCCCTCTATCATCAGTCTTGTTCCTGTACAGCCATCTTGTACCGATAGGGTATTGTCCTTCGGGAAGTTCTACCAGTTGCCATACTTCTTCCTTCTTGAATTGGAGCAATTCTTCCTGCATTGCTTCAATCAAGCTATTTTCTTGAAGAGCCTCTTTGATGTTTTTGGGTATTGTTTGACATACAAGGCATGAGAAAAAACAAATGTTTGTAATACTGGACTTGCTTCTTGTCACCCTCTCATTAAGATCACCAATAATGGTTTCAACTGGATGATTCTTGTGTATTCTTGTGGGTGGAATAGTGTCACCAGCAATAGTTACATCAAGATTGGAGACATTCAGTTCATTATGGTCAGAGACACATTCATCTTGTACTAGTTGTTGAATTATGAAGATTGTCAACTTCTGTTTTAGTAACTTCTACATCTTCAGCAGCACTGAGATTGCTTGCATCATTTGATGTTCCTTATGTTTCAATTAGAGGGGAAGCTTGTTTTTGATTTCTGATCTCATGTGACAAGTTATCTGAGTGAGATGGTACCAGGCTGGGACCTTCTTCAGAAGAAACACTAAGGTTTTGTGACAGTTGTCTGATAGGATCAGCTTGAAGAGGAACATCTTCATTCATGTGTTCATCAAATGTAGGTGGAATCAATGGATAGTTATCTCTTCTTTCTACAACTGATGAAGTATCACTTGAATGTATATTTCCTGCATCAGACAAGTGAAATTGGTCAAATGATTTTGTAAATATGTCAATATCAAACAACCAGTCGAGACCATTAGTAGATTTGGAAATGAATGTTCCTTGAATTGAACATTTGTGGATTCATCAATAATGTTCAGTGGGATTGAACACTCTATAAGCCTTTGAAACAGAAGAATAACCTACAAAGAATCCTTCATCAGACTTGGATGAAAATTTTCGCAAATGGTCTCGGGTATTAATATTGAGAATGGACAACCAAATAATTTGAGGAATCCAATAAATGGTTTCCTATGAAAGATCAGTTCATAAGGTGTCATGTTACTTTCTTTAACAAACAGAGTTCGATTTTGTACAAAGCACGATGTGTTAACTGCTTCTGCCTAGAAGGTGATTGGCAGTTTAGCATGTACTAGCATCATTCTTGCAGCTTCAATCAGTGTTCCATTTTGCCTTTCAGCTACCTCATTTTGTTGAGGAGTTCTAGCTGCACTGAATTAATGAGCAATGCCTTTGTTTGTAAAAAAGGAACTCATACTTTCATTTTTGAATTTAGTACCATTATCACTTCTTATTATTTTGACCTTAAGATCAACTTGATTTTAAATTTTAGTGATAAATTCTTGTATGATTTGGGATGCTTCGTTTTTATGAAGTAGGAATACCACCCATATGAATCGTGAAAAGTCATCAATGATCACTAAACAATACTATTTCTTTCCATACTCATTACATGAGTTGGTCCAAATAGATCCATGTGAAGTAACTTCAATGGAGTATTGTTAGTGTTCATAAGCTTGGTTTTGTGAGACGATTTGTGTTGTTTTCCTTTGAGGCATGCTGAACATTGATAAATAAAATTGAATTCTTTTTTAGGAAGACCAAGGACATGGTTTCCTTTGACTAACTTGTTCATATTTTTAAAGTTGGTGTGCCCCACACGTCTACGCCAAAGCTATGACTCATTAAATGATGCTTTAGACAAAAGACATGTGTCTTCTTTAGGTGATGCAGAACACAGGTTTATGACATATGTATTATTCTTCCTCGGTGTCTTTAAGACAACCCATTCTTCAGAGATCTAAAATCCAGGTTTCAGAATGTAGCAATGAGTGTCTGTAAAGTGAGTGGAATATTTCTTGTCACAGATCTAACACACGCTTAGCAGATTAAAATTCAGTTCTTCACAGTAGTTCACTGTCAAAGCTCAGCATCCCTTTGTCACAGATCCTTCTCCTGTAATTCTACCACCTTCTGAATCTCCACCAAATGCCAGAGTAGGTCCTTGTATGTGCTTGAAGTCATGAAGGAGGGAACGATCTCTAGTCATGTGTCGGGAATCCACTGTCGACGTACCATAGGCTATTAGACCTGTGTGGATGAACCTGCAAGCAAAAAAACTAATTAGAATAAGGAACCCAAGCCATGATGGTCTTGGGTTTCTCGTTCCTATTCATGATGGTGACCTCCTGGTATTTCCCTCTAAATTGTGATTTGGATGTGTTGGATTCCATGTGCCCAAGACACTTAGAATATTGATGTGGTTAATACGTAATGATCCAGTCGGGTTATACCCAATAACAAGCTTTGCAAACACAAACAATTATTTAATTGACGATATGATCATCCAATGAAATAAACGCACCAAATTTAGAAAATAGGTTTTCTAAATAAATGCATATGAGTTGGAACAACTTATGGGGATATTTTGTTCAAGAATTTATTTGTTATGTTATCTAAGTAGGTTAGATAACATCAAATTAAGTAAACGGGTGTATAACTTATACAATTAAACGGTTATTGTATAAATTGTTTAGTAACTTGTTTAATATGTTTGTGTTTGTTTAAGAGGAAAATTCTTTTGAATTTCCTTTGGTCTTGGCCGCCCATTTGCTTGGGATTGGTCCCCTTCCTTCTTGAAAATACACAACACATTAATACAAGTTTAACACTCAAGCTACTCCACTCATAACTGATGCAAAAAAAAAACAAAACTTTCTCCCTCTCTCTCTATTGCTCTCGGATTTTCAGCAGAAAAAGGAAGGGTTTTTTTTCGAGTTTTTGGGTGTGTTTCTCCCTAACTAGAAAGTGTTGTGCTATCAAGCTTGGGGTATACTAGCTTGAGGAGTCCTCTCTTGGAATCTTGGCCCAATCACAAGCATCTGTCTTCTCATTTTGGTCGAAATTTTGCTGGATAAAAGGTAGTTTATCTCAGCTTCTTGTGGCTGTGATTTTATGTATATTTGCATATTGTTCATAGCTTGTTCTATTCACATATATGATCCTTTGATTTTGGGTTTGTTTAAAACATATGAATGTCAAAAGGGAACACATTTTCAGATTATAAACTTAGTTATAATGCTAAACTTCCGCTGCGTTTTCAGAAAGTTTAAAAGGTTAAAATCGTTTTTGTGTTCTAACAAACCCTTCAATGGCATCAAGAGCCGGTTATGTGGATGACTTGTTTGTTCTAGTTCTTTAAAATCCGTTTTATGGTTTATTATCTTGCTATTAGAGGCTGATTTTGGCTGATTTTGTAAACCCCAAAAGTCTTTCAAAGTTATATCTTCATGCTTATGATTAAACTTTGAAAGATAGCAATGTTCATTGGTTGATATGCTTGATTGTTGTTTGTTTGAACAAACAAACCCAAATTTTCAGTTTATGTTGGCTGAAAATTTTGGGTTTCATGGGGTCTATTTTGGTTATTGAATGATGATTGTGGTTGTTCATATGATAGTGCATAACCTAGCTTTGGCCTTATGTTTTGGATGATTGGAATGTTTGTTTAATTCATTCTTTTGGGTTGTAATGTTTATGTTTATTATTTGGGTTGTAATTATTTATTCATTTGGTTATGTAATAAATAGATTAGATGCATTTCCTTTTATTAGAAAAAAAAATTTATTAGGACATTATTTTGTAAAAGGAAGATGCACGAGAAGAAGACCAAAGATGGACATCAAAGACATGGACCTTGAAGTTTTTGGATATGGATTCAAGTGGGAGTCCATGGACACATATGATGTGTCATTTCAAACCCTTAGGAGAGACCTTATGACAACACTTGTTATGGCAAACAAGTGTGGTCATTTTAGTGGCTATGGTTATGCACATATGATTGTTCATGTTTATGCTTGTTTAAATGTTTGTTGTTTGATTGTGTGGTTGGAATTTTGACATGCATTACAAACTTATTAACATACTTAACAAGTTATAAAAATGATGGTTCTTAATCATTAAAAGGTAATAAAAGGTTATTAAATTGATTTAATGGTTTTAAAGATTAAAATTGGTTTTAATCAAAGGACCATAGGGTACCTTGTATTTGAAAGCATGCAAATACAAGTACATAGAGTTTTCTAAACTAATATTATGAAACCTCTTAACATTCAATCAAATAAGATCGACACCGTCCTTTTACACAACACTTGAGTCACTTGGGAACTCTTAATGGGATAAAGGTCACCTAACCATTTTGAGGGAACTTGTGATTGAGGTGAGAATGCCTTATTTGTGGGATAAAGGTCACCTAACCACTTACTTTGGCAAACTCACACGTGTGTGTAAGTAGGATGTCTTGATTTGCAAACCATGTTAAATGGATACCTACAATATGGTTTCCAAATGGTGTTGATGGGATTAACGTGCCGACTTTACATATGATGTTGAAAAGTCGATCCCATACATCTAGAAGTTGCAAATGGTTGCAACCGTCAATCGTTGACCACCTTATTAATTTAAATCGTGGGATAAAGGTCACCTAACCACAATTTAAATGTAATGTTGGGTTCTAGATTTTAATATAAAAATGCCTTAAAAGGCATTAATTATTAAAATTGGCAATATCGAAAATACTAAAATAAAACTTTGTTAAATTTTGTAGATGGCCTCACATAATGATAATTCCGATAACTCATTCGCATCAACCAATCTCTACGAGCGATCCTCCAAAAGGAACGTCTAAATCATAACAACTTTATGACTGGTATCGAAACTTGAGAATCGTTCTCAAGCAAGAGAGAAGATCGTATGTTTTAGACAACCCTATCCCTGATCAACCTAGCGAGGATGATGAGGAGGCCTACAACGATTGGCTGAAGTACACTGAGGACTCCGTCCAAGTGTCTTGTCTCATGCTAGCGAGCATGACTCCAGATCTCCAAAAGGAGTATGAACACCACGGAGCTTACGACATGATAACCCAGCTGAAGGAAACGTTCCAACAGCAAGCAAGGGTTGAGCGCTTCGAAACGGTTCGAGCACTCCATGCATGTCGTATGGACGATAACCAATGTTTCATCTTATGTACTTAAGATGAAAAGTCACATTGACCGCCTCGAGAGGCTTAATTGTCCGTCTCGAAGGAATTGGCCACGGATTTGATCCTCAATGGCCTTACCAAGAGGTTCGAGACATTCGTGTTGAACTACAACATGAATGCTTGGGACAAAAGCATTGGTGAGCTTCACTCAATGCTCAAAACGCCGAGGCGGCCATGGGTAAAAGGGTTTTACCCGTTCTCACCATCAATGAAGGTGGGAACAATAAAAGGCCTCGTCCCGCACCCAAGAAAAGGTTGCCAAGGGTAAGGGACCCGCTTGGGGAAAAGGGAAAGGGGTGGCAAGGGTGCCACCCAAACCACAAGAGAAAAAGCAAAAGGTTGCTACTAACGACCCATGCTTCAAGTGTGGGGAGATTGGACATTGGGCAAGGAATTGTCCTGTCCATCTCCAAGAGTTGAAAGCAAAGAGGGATGCGGGGCAGACCTCAGGTACAATATACATGATCCATATTGATTTAAACATGATATCCTCTAACACATGGGTATTAGATACCGGATGTGGAACTCACATTTGCAATTTGTTGCAGGGGTTCAAAAGAAGTAGGACTTCAAGAAAGGGGATGCAAGCCTCTACATGGGCAATGGGGCTAAAGTTCAAGTTGAAGCCCGTGGTGACTACATCTTGAAACTTCCAAATGGTTTGGAAGTGATTTTGAACAATGTTTTGTATGCTCCTAGTTTGACTAGGAATATTATCTCTGTAGCCCTGTTAAAACAATTGGATATGTATTATCTTTTTGATTGAAAATGATATTCATGTTTCTTTAAATGGTATGTTCTATTTTAAAGCCATTCCATTAATGGTATTTATGAATTGGTCATGAAAATACTCTAAATAGCTCATTGTACCAAACTAACACCAAGAAACTCAAGTTGGACTTGAGTGATACCTATCTTTGGCATTGTCGTCTTGGTCATATAAACAAGAAACGTATACAAACACTTCAAAAGAATGGTCTTTTAAAAAACAATGAATTATTCATTTGATGTGTGAATCTTGTTTACAAGGAAAGATGACTAAGGCACCCTTTAGTGGAACTAATGAAAGGGCAAAAGATTTATTAGGAATCATACATTCGGATGTATGTGGTCCTTTTAAGCCAATGACTAGGAATGGTGAAAGATACTTCATTACCTTTACCGACGATTATAGTCGCTATGGGTATGTGTACTTATTAAGGCACAAAGATGAAGTTTTGAAATGTTCAAAATCTTCAAGAATGAAGTAGAAAATCAACTCAACAAGTCAATTAAAGTTCTCCGTACCGATAGAGGAGGTGAATACCTAAGTGATGCCTTTCAGATCATCTTAGGAGTTGTGGGATTGTCTCACAACTCACTCCACCTGGAACACCACAACATAATGGTGTGTCTGAGAGGAGGAATCGAACCTTATTGGATATGGTCCGATCTATGATGGCTAGAAGCTATTACCTCTATCATTTTGGGGTTTCGCTCTGCTCTCCGCGGCCCGTATTCTAAATATGGCCCAACCAAAAAGGTGGAAAGGACACCTTTTGAGATATGGCATGGAAGGGTTCCATCCCTATCATACTTAAGGGTTTGGGGTTGTGAGGCTTATGTTAAGACTCCCACCCCAAACAAGTTAGAAGTCCGATCCACCAAGTGTATCTTTGTTGGATATCCTAGAGATTCTATGGGATATTATTTCTATGATCCACTGGAACAAAAGGTCTTTGTTGCCAGAAAGGGTGAGTTCTTAGAAGCAAGGTTCCTTATGGAAGGAGCTAGTGCAGTAGAACAGTGGATCTTGAAGAGGATCAAGAACCACAACCCGATGCACGTTTGGTTGAAACTAGCACTCAACATGAGGATGTTGAGGATGATCAAGGGGTTGATCAATACACACAAGACGTTCGCAGAAGTGGTAGAACCAGTAATCCACCTGAAAGATATGGATTTTTCGTGGATGGGTGCTATGTGGTAGATTCAGATGAACCAACCACATACCATAATGCAGTGTCCAATTCGGATTGTGACAAATGGCTTCAGCCATGAACGTTGAGATGCAATCCATGTATGACAATCAAGTTTGGGAACTTGTTGAACCACCTCTTAACTCCAAGATAGTTGGAAGTAAATGGGTTTTCAAGAAGAAAACCGATATGCATGGAAACTTGGATACTTATAAAGCTAGACTTGTAGCAAAGGGTTTCACTCAAACTCAAGGGGTTGATTATGATGAAACTTCTCACCTGTTGCGATGCTAAAGTCTATAAGGATATTGTTTGCCATAGCTGCTCATTATGATTATGAGATTTGGCAAATGGATGTCAAAACCGCTTTCCTAAATGGATATCTTGAGGAAGATGTCTATATGGTTCAGCCTGAAGGTTTTGTCGATCCAAAACATCCTAATAAAGTGTGCAAGTTAAAGAAATCAATCTATGGATTGAAACAAGCATCGAGAAGCTGGAATCACCGTTTTGATGAGGAAGTAAAGAAATTTGGCTTCATCAAAAACGTTGATGAGGCTTGTGTGTATAAGAAGGCTAGTGGGAGCACAATAACTTTCCTTATTGTATGTTGATGACATACTACTATTTGGAAATGACATTCCAACCTTGGAAGGTGTAAAAGTCTGGCTTGGAAGTTGTTTTTCCATTAAGGATCTTGGTGAAGCCGCCTATATTCTGGGAATAAAGATCTATAGGGATAGATCAAGGCGGTTGATTGGTCTGAATCAAAGTGCATACATTGATAAGATCTTGAAAAGGTTCAAGATGGAAAACTCTAAGAAAGGTACCGTACCTATTCAAAGAGGAACGATATTGAGTACGACTCAATGTCCTAGCTCAAAGGATGAGCAAGACAGAATGAAGGCAATCCCATACGCATCTGCTATTGGATCCATCATGTATGCAATGATATGCACTCGACCGGACGTGTCATGCGCCTTAAGCATGACAAGCCGTTACCAGCAAAATCCTGGAAACAGTCATTGGATGGCTGTTAAGAACATACTTAAATACCTAAGGAGGACAAGAGATATGTTCCTGATCTATGGATCTGGTGACGAGGAGCTCGTTGTAAAGGGTTACACGGATGCGAGTTTCCAAACCGATCGTGACGATTCACGGTCACAATCGGGATACATTTTCATTCTGAATGGAGGAGCTGTCTCTTGGAAGAGCTCCAAGCAGGATGTGGTGGCTCTATCAACTACAGAATCTGAATACGTCGCCGCCTCATTAGCAGCTCAAGAAGCTGCATGGTTGAAGAAATTCATTACAGACCTAGGGGTTGTGCCTTCCATTCAGGACCCCCTAGAGATCTTTTGTGATAACGAGGGTGCGATTGCTCAAATCAAGGAACCCCGGGCTCATCAAAAGACTAGGCATATTGAGCGGAGATTCAACTACATACGAGATGAAGTTAAAAAAGGAAAGATATGTATTTGCAAAGTTCACACGGATCAAAACATTGCGGATCCTCTCACGAAGCTCCTTGAAAAGGCAAAGCATGAAGGTCATACTTGTGCCATGGACTTCGATATTCTAGTGATTGGATTGATCTGTAAATTTTGTATTTGGATATATGGAACTATATTATTTGAATAAAATTAATTGGTTATAATGTTTCAAATAATGTTCCAATTAACATGTTTAATCCATGAGTAAAATGTTTACTCTAAATGTCCGTAGTCGTTCATACTTGTGGGAACAAGTATGAAAGTAAGATTATTATGAACTTGGATTGGTTGATATTCATAAGGATGAATATAGAGCAATGGGTTGCTACCAAGGTTCATAGATATTTGTGGGACACAAATATTGGACTAACCCGCATCTCAAATTTTACTACATGGAATCTTATTGATTGATCACAAGTAAATTTGAGTAAGGCGAATATCATTTGGTATCCTCCGACCTGAGATACATATTGGGTTTTGATATTCACTAAGTGTCATACCTTGAGCTAATTCTTCACTGTCCTGAAATAGTGGACAGTACATAAGGGTATGTTCAGGTATGACACGAGGTATTTGTGAGAAACGTATGTAGTCAAGATGGAATTTGTTCCTCCTATTCGTTGAGAGTTAGATGTCTAAGGCCTGATTAAGTTAAATCAACAAGGAATGATCATTCTATGTCTTGGATTTAACATGACATCTGTAACAAAAGGATAGATGATTAATTCCTAAATCATTTCAAGTAGGGCACTTGAAAGGGATGATGTTATTGAATGGCTATAAGTCATACATATTAGGGGTAGTAAACCGTTGTTAGGCGGTATTTACTGCTTGCATCAATCTTCTATGAATCTTGGGCAAGTGGGAGATTGTTGGATTCCGTGTGCCCAAGACACTTAGAATATTGATGTGGTTAATACGTAATGATCCAAGTCGGGTTATACCCAATAACAAGCTTTGCAAACACAAACAATTATTTAATTGACGATATGATCATCCAATTAAATAAACGCACCAAATTTAGAAAATAGGTTTTCTAAATAAATTGCATATGAGTTGGAACAACTTATGGGGATATTTTGTTCAAGAATATTATTTGTTATGTTATCTAAGTAGGTTAGATAACATCAAATTAAATAAACGGGTGTATAACTTATACAATTAAACGGTTAATTGTATAAATTGTTTAGTAACTTGTTTAATATGTTAGTGTAGTTTAAGAGGGAAATTCTTTTGAATTTCCTTTGGTCTTGGCCGCCCATTTGCTTGGGATTGGTCCCCTTCCTTCTTGAAAATACACAACACATTAATACAAGTTTAACACTCAGCTACTCCACTCAACTGATGCAAAAAAAACAAGAACTTTCTCCCTCTCTCTCTATTGCTCTCGGATTTTCAGCAGAAAAAGGAAGGGTTTTTTTTCGAGTTTTTGGGTGTGTTTCTCCCTAACTAGAGAAAGTGTTGTGTTGTCAAGCTTGGGGTATACTAGCTTGAGGAGTCCTCTCTTGGAATCTTGGCCCAATCACAAGCATCTTTCTTCTCATTTTGGTCGAAATTTTGCTGGATTAAAGGTAGTTTATCTCAGGTTCTTGTGGCTGTGATTTTATGTATATTTGCATATTGTTCATAGCTTGTTCTATTCACATATATGATCCTTTGATTTTGGGTTTGTTTAAAACATATGAATGTCAAAAGGGAACACATTTTCAGATTATAAACTTAGTTATAATGCTAAACTGCCGCTGCGTTTTCAGAAAGTTAAAAAGGTTAAACTCGTTTTTGTGTTCTAACAAACCCTTCAGGATGGAGGTGTCCTAGGAGATTTTTGGTAATGAATGGGTTGAGTCATCTCATCAACATCTACTGAGGATTCAGATGAGTAATGAAATCATTGGTCTCTGTTTCTTTGTAAAAGTTTAGCATGTTTTTCATTATCAAAAGTAGACTTTGTTTTGAAAGGTCAAGTTGTGGTTTCATTGTGAGATGATTTCTTTTACCCTTCCTTAATTCCTGTCATTTGTTGATCTAGGTGTCCTAGATTGAGTATTATGAAAATGAGATCTGACAGAATGCATCACAGTGGATGTGTTGAGATGGGCTTGTGTTGAGAATTCTCAAACCCTTCTGATTGAAGTAACAATCAGATGTATTTTGATTGTTCATGTCACAGATTGAACAATACTTGTTGAAATAGCAGTTTTGGTGGAGTGATTGTTCATATAATAGATAGAGCAATATAATTAAAGAAGCATTTATATGTCTTGTGATTGAACATTTCACAAATGTCACAATACATTTGTTTGTTTCTTGAATCAGATTTTTCCTTGTGTGACTCAACTGATATTTTCTTTTGATGAGTCACTTTCTTTTCTTTAGGTGATGAATCAGAATCAGCCCTTTCAGTAGTTTGCTTCACAACACTACCTTTGTTTAATTGCCTGGGCTGTTTTTGTTTCTTCAACCTATTTCTTACTTCTTTCTCAAGCTGGTCAACATGTTCCTTATTGCATATATCAAACCCAACTCCCTACCTTAATCTTGAAGGCTGAGGGTCTGAAGATGTCTTATGTGTTGAACTCAGTGTTACTATTTGTTTCTTTTGTAGTGAAACCTTTTCTGATATGCTTGAATTTTTGGAGATATAATCTCATTATCAGATTTACTCTTAATAGTGGGTTTCACTGCCTTCACATATTCTTTTTGCCTTGTCAAACATATGGTATGAATTTTATAAAAGGTACAATTGCTTTTACAGGGCTTGATGGTTTCATGACACTCACTGTCTTGTCTGAACACTCTTTGATTTTGATTGGGTGACCTAACTTGATTTTCCTTATTGGTTTCAATATAATCATCAGGTTGTTTTGAGGACTAGTCACCTGTTTCACTATAGATTTAGGTTCCATAGTTTTAGATTCAATTGCTTCAGAGAGTGAGACAGATTTAGGCATGACAGTGTAGTTGTCATTGTATGGTGGAGGACATGAATTATACCCAATCCCTGACATGTCCTTTGGATCCTTTTGGGAATCAAGCATCTCTTGCAGCTTGACTGAAGACATTGAAACTTTTCAAGTTTCACTTCAGTCATAGATTGTTGAGCCTTAGATTCAGCTAACTTTTCAGTAAGTAATCATTCTCAGCTGCAAGAGTGTACTTTTCACCATGCAGTTTTTCTATGTCAGAGATGAGAGATTTAATTTTGATTTCAAAGTTTTTTATTTCTCTCTTCATCATCTCTGACTTTACTTTTCTTCTTTGATTTCATCAGCTAGTTTGTCATTATGCTCCCTATACCCTTGCAATTCATTAATGCATTTTTCAATACAAAGGTTAGATTTTACCTCAGTAGGCATTAGAGATGGTCCATCATTGATGTGAGCCATAAGAGCATGATTTTGAAATTGAGGCTTGACTTCCTCTGCATACACACTCCAGTCATGTAACACCCGGTTATTTTAAAGACAATGAAAGAGAAGAATAAAGCGAAGGAAAAGAAAGTAATGCTATTAACCTAAGATGAGGGGTTAAACATGTAAAAAGTACAAGATTTACTTTTATGTAGTACAAAAGTAGCATGGCTGCCCATGCCATGCCACTTTTCACTTTTGAGTTCGGAATTTAGAGAGAGAAAGAGCAAAGCTCGGGTTTGAAGAAGAACAAGAAGAAAGAATTTGAATTCGAGGTGAGAATTCGTGTTTTCATGATGTTCTTAATCAGTTATGTCCTCGGGTTTATGCTTATGTGTGTTTGTATGTGTTCGGGTATGTTTTTAGTGGGTTTCTAAGCTGTTGAATTCAATTTGCAAACAAGTTTGGAGGAAGCCATACTCAAAAGCTGCAAAGGGGAGTTCTAGGACCCCTCTTTTACTAGTTTTTTACTGATTTTGGGGTTGGAAATGCATCAATGTATGTTTTATTAAACTGGGTTTCGGACCCGTACGCTTGAATGTGTGTATGATGAAGTTATGATGTGATGTATGACTATGTTCATGCTTGATGATGTATGATTGTGTTTCTAAGGCTTAGAGGGTAAGATTTAAGCTTAGAACATGATGAATGGTGCATGGGAATCGAATGTGATGTTTTAGGCTCACATGTTAAGTTTTAAAATCGGCCTAAGTGTTTGGAAGTCAATGTGAATGAACATTAACCATTGAGTAAGCCAATGCGGATGAAGTCAAATGCGGATAAAGCCAATGCGGATGAACATTTACTAAGTGCATGAAATGCGGATGAGCATTTGACTAAGTCTATGAAATGCGGATGAGGTATGTCAATGCGGATGAGCATTTGACTAAGTATGGGAAATGCGGATGAGGTATGTCAATGCAGATGAGCATTTGACTAAGTCTGGGAAATGCGGATGAGGTACGTTAATGCGGATGAGCATTTGACTAAGTATATGAAATGCGGATGACAAATGCGGATGAGTAAGTCAAATGCGGATGACAAATGCGGATGAACTATAGCTAATTCGGATGAACTATAGCAAATGCGGATGAAGCAAATCAAATGCGGATGAACGAGAGGGTCAATGCGGATGAACACTTAGAATAATTCTGACTTTTTGGTGAAAAAGGGAGTAATGTAGGTTTTGACCTAGGAGATTCGCGGGGTTTGTGTAAGTTGACTTTTGGGGTCATAGATGGTATGATGGGCATGTTATGTTATGTGAATGATGTTTATGATGATGATGATGATCATGTTGCATGGTTATACATGATGTATGTTATGTATGTATGATGCCCTTCATGATGATGTATGAATGATATGTTTATGTTCCTTATGATGATGTATGTTTATCTTTCCCATGACTTTACGTGTTATGATAATGAATGAACGAAGTATTATGTAACGTAAAGTGAAAGATAATGAAAGAGGAACATGATGATGAATGCATGCATTAATGAATGAATGAATGTAAGAAAGGCTTACAAACAAATGTATAGAGGTGCACACCCATTGTAGGTGTTAGTTCAACGGTGTGCGGGTCAGCTACCCCAAGGATGCACATTGGGGTCTTTCTTTGTGATTGACCATATGGATGAACCATTATTGTGTGTCTTAGGTACTATGACCACCTGGTGCTAGGCACCACCGATGAAGGTCTTTTATAGGCTTAGGTCCAGTATCATGAGCATGAAGGGCATAGCATATGACAATGGTATACCTGAACTTTACCTTAGGTACTGTGACCACTTGGTGTTGGACACCACCGATGAAGGTCTTTTATAGGCTTAGGCATATTATCACAAGCATGAAGGGTAAAGTTCATGGTGTTGATGAAAGTAATGATTGAAATGATGAATGAATGAAAGTATGAACAAAAGAATGAAAAAGATAATAATGATATTATCTGTAAGTATGTACGATGTATGATCACGAACGAATGTAAAGTATAATATGATTTTAAGATAAAGGATGGTTTTATGAAAGAAAAGTTTATTATAAAACTAGAACTCACTCAGCAACGCTGACTTTTATGTGTTTCTAGTTGGCAGGTAAGGTTGCTGAGGATGGCACGAGGCAGCTGCTCAGCTCTTTTGGATGGCATCCATTTATTTAAAGCTTTTGTGATGTAATACAACAAATGTAACTTTGTAACCGACAAACGATGCATTATTTTGCAAATTTTTTTATGATGAAATGAAATGCCATTTTGAATGTTTCCACTGCGAATGTTTATGTAAAATAACTATAAATGTATGTTTTATGTGCAATGGTTGACCAGCTAGCGTCCCGGAAACGGGGTCTTACAAGTCACATACTCTATCTTGCTTTATCACTAGAGCACTGGTTGAAGACTAACTACTTCCATGAGCTTGACTTGTTAGTTGGGGTGGATTCTAATATGATTGGTGTTGATGATACCGCTGTTGTTGGTTGTTTGAGTGAAAGCTTGAGTTAGGCTGTGAGGATGATTGGCCTGGAGAGTTCCTTTGATAGCTGTTTCTCTTGGGGGCATTGCACTCTCTTGAGAAGTAGCCAGCCATGCCACAATTGAAACATTTCACCTGGATTTATCATATCCAAGTTTTGTATTTTCATTCAGGTTCAGCTTTCTTCCTTTTCTGAAGAATTTCTTAGCTCTCATTGCAATCATGGCCATTTGCCATTGTAGATCCATTTCTTCCACGTCATCTGCATCCATTTCCTCCAGATCTTCTTGAATTAGATGAGCAGAAGTGATTCTTCCTCCCAAGTAGGCTTCAAAGCTTGCAACAAATGCATTGTAAGTTGCCTTTTGTTCTTCTGATCTTGAGTCTTCAGGATTGGTTTGAGGAGCAGTAGTGACTCTGGAAGTTTGAGATGAGTTGAAGGATGATTGATTGGTGGAGTTGCAATGAACCCAGTGTTGTTCATTTGATCTCTTGATGAGATAAAATCAACTTCCTTAGTGATGATGGAATTTTCCACAGAATGAGATTCTGATGGAAATGTGTAAGCCTCAATCACTCTTGGTCCACCAAGATTTCTGCTTCTTTCATCAAGTTCTAAAGCTTCAATTTTGGCTATCATGATGTCTAGGGTAGTACTCTCAAGATCAAGAGTATTTTTCAGCATGGTTACATTCTGTTTCCAGCTTTCAGGGAGACTGTGAAGCATCTTTTTGTTTAATTCTTTAATCTTGTAAGTGACTCCCATGATTTCCAAGTCATTTACTAACTGTACAAATCTGTGCAGTTGTTTAGATATTGATTCTCCCTTGGTGTGGTGGAATGTTTCATACTGATTAACAATGTTGTGTTTGTTGATTTCAGCCACCTCACTACTTCCTTCACACATGATTTTGAGTGCATCCCACACAGCTTTTGCAGTTCCATACTTCTCCAATCTTTTCAGCACAGCAATCTTGAGTGCTTGAGTCAGAATTGAGTAGGCTTTGAGGTATATCTTGATTTTCTTGTAGTCTTCTTCATTTAAGGTCAGATCTTCTATGGGTATTCTAGCATTTCTATATATGCAGCTTGATCTGCAAACAAAGTAACAAGGATGTGCAGCCCCTTACATATTGAGATCCAGAAATCAGGATCTACACGTGTGATGTAATTCCTAAACCTAATTTTCCACTGTTTAAACTCAGATTTATATTTAGCATTGGAGGTTTAGGTGTATGACCAAGTTTTGAGTAGCTGTTAGAATCCATTTTAACTATGTGTTTAACTGGTATCATATAGATTTAGATGATTTTTAAGATTGATTAGTCCAACTATTCCAAATAGTTTAAACGGATTTCAGAACCAGATCTGTGATGGTATTGACTTTCTTGTTGTTGTGAGTATTTTGGTGAGTATGTGTTGACATGAGTATTTTCGGTTGTTTACTAAGTAGAGAAGATGATATACTCTACTAGCAACTCAATTACCAGATCAATCGAATACTATTTAGTTCTTGCATAGATTTGAAAGAGAATCGAGAGCCAAAGCTCTGTACCAATTGACTGGGGTTGAGTAAGAGTGAGATTCTTACTGTGAATCGAATATGGTAATCAAGTCAGTGATTGAATGGCGGAAACAAACAATCAAAGAACATTCAATGAAAGAAAATTACTCATAAATGCTTTTGTATTGTATATATGAAAGTTGATAAAATACAGAGAATAATTACAAGAAAAATTCTCTATCTATCAGCCGTCACCTCATGTACGAGGTATCTGTTCTATTTACAGGCAGACAAGATGCCTTTTACAAAATGACTAAACTACCTTTGAACTATTAATCAGAACTAGTCTAAGTCTTCATCCGCATCTTTGCTTGTTCATCCGCATTTAACTTGATCAGCATTTCTTCACTTGATCATCCGCATTATTATGTTGGTCATCCGCATTGGTTAATGCGGATGAACAAATACTTATGCATATTGTTCAGTCATCCGCATTTGTCAAATGCGGATGAGCAAAGTCTTGTCCACATTAACTTTTAGTCTTCCGCATTAGTCAATGTGGCAGAGTAAATACTTGTCCGCATTTGCATTATGTCTTCCGCATTAACAAATGCGGAAGACAACACTTGTTCCTTTTACTTCCAGAATTTCATCCGCATTTCTTCTTGGACTTAGATGATTCTAGCAGAGCAATCATCAACTCACCCATTGAGTTGGCATGTATGATCCTTTCAGGGTGCAATAGTGGTAGTAATGGATGTGGTGAATATGGGAGGTGGAAATAGAGTGGGATGTGGTGGAGTGGTTGTGGTAGTGGTGATCGGAGGATAGATAATGGTAGTGGGAGGAGTGGTGGTGGTAGTAGCTGTGGTGGTGGTGGTAGGAGATGTGGTAGTGGTGGTGGCTGAAGTGGTAATGGATGTAAACAAAGTAACCCTTGGCCCTTGCTCTTCTTCCCGTGGGGATGGGCCATTGTTTTCTTCCTGGAGCCTTTGAAATTGGCGCTCCCCCTTGGCTACTGGGCTGGTCGGGGGTGTATATAGGATCAGTAACATCAGTAGCAGCACCCCTCGACTCCGCCAGGTGTCTGCCAACCGCCTCTATCCCTTTTTAGTGGCCATGACCCAACTCCCAACAGTCCTCACTAGAGGCTCATCATCCGACTCTTCATCCTCATCTATCAAGAAGTCTTGGTGGAAGGCCGCCCCTTCGGTTCCACCATGTGCCTAACCACCTTGACCCTGATCATCGTCCTCGTCGTCTTCATCTATGGCTACCATGATGAACTCAATATCATAATCGTTGTCATCGTGATGTTACTTCTTACGAGAGGGCACCATGTAATCCTCATAGGCTAGATGGCCAAATAGTCTCCTGACCGGGGCTTCACCTGCTTCCCAGGTACACCTTCATCTGACCTAGTGTCATATCATCTATCACTTCTAATATAATAGCATCACCCTTGTCCTTAGACAGTAGAGGAATCTTCTCATCGATGATCATTTGCAGACACCGTGGATACATGTAGAAGCCTTCCTTGCCTTTGGCATCTATGTTCTCTATCAGATACGAGAAGAGCATGCAGGAGAAACTGAATAGGTGATTCAGTACAAGTGCAACATATGCATTTTGGATTTGGTCAGACATCTCATCAAATCCTCCATGCCTGGAGGTTGTGCACTTGAGGATCACATGTGCCAAATACTTGAACTGAGGGCACATGTTGCTCTTGTTCAGTATGCCGGCATTGATGTCACCAGCGTACTTGATCCTCATAAAGCATCCACGAACAGTTAGGGTACGTAGCTTGATTGGATGTGCTTCGCCTTCCCCCCAGATCTAAGACCCTCCTCAGGTCATCTTCAATGATCTCAATGTCTTGTCCAAAGATAGAGCTTCGAATATGGTAAGGCTCAACCAATCGCTCAACTGAGGCACCTTCCCAGAAGGTCTGCAGAATAGATCTGTATGGAGTGCATGGGGTAGAAATAGCCTTGTAGATCCTCGATCTACGTAGGAAGGCAATAATCCCTATGAACTTGGAAGCATTCTGAGTAGAAGCATCTAGATGAGCACAGATGTTGTGCTTGGGCTTATCGTCCATCTATCAGCCATGTTGCTATAACACAAGAAATATAAACATTAGATTTGTGTATAGGAGATGACAATTGAAACTTAAGTTGTTTTAATCATACTGGTTTAATCGTGCGATTGAACCATACGACTTAGTTCAGTTGTGCGATTGAGCCTGCGGCTGACTTCAGTCGTCCGAATGAGCTTGTGACTTAACTTAGTCGTGTGTTAAGCCATGCGGTTTAGTCAGTCGTGCAACTGAGTCACCGAATGATTCAATTGTGTGATTGAATCTTGCGCCTGGCTCAATCTTGCGACTGGACCCATACTCTTGCTCTAGTCGTGCGACTGAGCCCATACTCATGCTTAAGTCATGCGACTGGGGTTCAGGCATGTGACTGATTCATACTCCTTGATCCATTCGTATGATTGGTTCAGTCTTGTTGTCCAATCGCATTGTTGTTCCATACTCATGGTCCGATCGTGTGACTGGCTCATACTTACGGTTCAGTCATGCGATTGGCTCATTCTTATGGTTCAATAGTACGATTGGCTCACACTTATGAGCTTGAACTCTTTACACTTTCAAACACTTAACATTTTAACCATTGATAAACTTTATGACCTTGTAACACCATTTGATCACCTTAGACATGATCCTTTTAGTTTTAATCTGATTGGTCACCTCAGACGTGACCCATTTTAGTAAGTGATTCACAGAGTGCATCCAGCTGTATAGTCCGACGACTAACCTACAAACGACTATAAAATAGAAAATAACTTAGAAATTTAAAAGAAAACAAGGCATGTTTTTGTTTTTTTCGGTTTGAGCATAAGAGCTTCAAGTTGATTTGATCATTTTTGGAACGATTCATTAAGGAATCATACAGGTAAATAGAATCGTTTGGGAACCCCTTATTAATATGCACTTGATCCTAGATTCTTGTTTTGTCTGAGAGTCATTAGCACTTTCAAGAAATCATACTAAAGCTATAAGATGCACATAATGATTTTGACTTTCAAGAATTGCAGTCATGATGATTGTCAGTATGTTTGTCCCATTAAATCCGTACACAGACTTTTGACTTACAATGGTGATGAATTTGGTTTAATTATTTCAACAAGCATTTGTGGAGCTCACACTTATTTGATAATCAACATTCCTCAGGAGATTTTTGAGCAGACTACAGGTATTGGGCAAGAAGAGACTATTCTAAGAGTTTTCAAAGAGATTCCAAGCCTCAGGTTAGTGCCATCGCATAGCAGAGAGGCGCAAACAACAATGAATTCTAGAATATTTAGGTTATGCTTATTCTCATGTCAGTGTCATCGCATAGCAAAGAGGCACACAACCTATCTTCTTGTTAGAGCATTTATTTTTCTTTTGCACACATCACACCAATAACATTCGTCATTAGCTTGATTGCTTTTAGCAGTTTTTACATGTGCTTCGCTGATATTTATGGTCATCCACACACATTTGTGGCGTTTATTTTGCTAGTCACCCCTTATTGGAAATGTGTTGATTGTGTTAACCAGGGATAAGATGAGAACCCACAGCAAGTTGAACAAGTTAGTTTGAATTTTTAATTCACCAATGAAGTCTACTCATCTATGTGTTGAATCTACCGACACATCATATAATGAACTAGCAACCTCTAGGTCTACTTTCTCTATCTTACCTCAGTAGCAAACTAGTTTAACTATCATTTTTCTTTAGTTGTGCTTAGACTTCTCAGACTTGTACTTTGAATTTCGCATTTTGAGCAAACTACTTTTGGAGTCCCAACCAATTTGTTCCCTGTGCACTATCACTTTCCATAAGCTTTGAATCAAAATCACAGATTTGATTTCACTTCTTTCCACTAAACCGCCCTCCCCTGTCATTTATTTTGGTAAATAAGTAAATAAATACTGCAAATTAATACTAACCTAAGGCTATTATGCCCCTAAAATACTAAAACCGAAAATGTTTTTGTGTTTTTAGATTTTTAATAGACAGGAAAATAAAATAAAATAAAATAAAATAAAATAAAAGCAAATAAATACACTAGTGGGACTACGAACTTTCTTCTTCTTGAATCACATCACTTTTCTTTTTCACGCCATTAACCACTAAAAGATATAAAAACCTAGATTTGTCAAATGCTTTTGTCTAGAGGTCGGCACGTTGAAAATCTGTATTAATTTTAACAACATTAGTTAATTGCTTTTCAAAACAGTCACTTATAACTTAATATCGATGTGTTTATTTTTAGGATGTTGGACCGGATTTTTAGTTACAGCAATAGCAGCAGAATTATAAACAAAAATAGGGGTGTTAGAAAATTTTCAAACCGTAGTCACGCATTTGCTGTTGAATCCAAATTATTTGTGAACAGCAACTAGCAGCAGCAACGTATTCAGGTTCACATGTTGACAGAGTAACTGAGGTCTGCTTCTTACACTGCGAGGTGACTAACCATCTACTAAAGAACTAACATCCCGTAGATGTTGACTTGCAATTCATCTTGCAACCACCATAGTCCAAGTCACTATATGTTGTAAGCTAAAATTCATCATCATGAGGATACCACAACCCGATTGTTGGAGTACCCTTCAGATAACGAAAGATTCTTTTAACCCTGATGAGATGATTTACTTTTGGTTTTGCCTGATACCTGGAGCAGAGACACATGGCGTACATGATATCAGGACGCGAGGCTGTGAGATACATGAGAGATCCAATAATTCCTCTGTACATGGTTGCATCAACAAGATCACCATTTTTGTGGAGTGCCACATCATGGTTCGTGGCAAGTGAAGTTACAGCTGCTGAAGCATTCTCCTTGTCGAATCGACTGAGGATATCTCTTACATACTTGGTCTGATGTAGGAAGATTTCCTTTGCTGTCCGATCCACCTGTAAGCCGAGAAAGAACTTCATCTCCCCCATGCCACTCATCTCAAACTCTACTTTCATTACACATTCGAATTCTTTACATAATTCTTCGTTTTTGGAACCGAAGATTACGTCATCCACATATGTCTGTACTAGCAGTAGATCTCCATCTTTTTCTTTGATGAACAAGGTACAGTCAATCACTACTCTGTGAAAATCGTGTTTCACAAGATGAGTTGTGAGTTTCTTATACCAGGCTCTAGGGGCTTGATGGAGCCCGTAAAGAGCCTTGTCTAGTTTGTAAACTCTATCCCAATAATAACGATCCTCAAATCCTTCGGGTTGACTGACATAGACTGTCTCACGAATTTCACCATGAAGGAATGCACTCTTCAAATCTAGTTGATAAACTTTGATCTTCATGTAGGATGCATAGGAGAGAAATATACGTATTGCTTCCATCCTTGCCACTGGTGCAAACACTTTATTGTAATCTATGCCTTCGACTGGTCAAAATCCTTGAACTACAAGTCGAGCCTTATTCCTAATTATGACCCCTTAGTCATCTTTCTTGCATTTCAACACCCATTTTAAGCCAATCACCTTAGCACCTTTTGGTTTGTCCACAAGGGTCCATACTCCTAACTTCTTGAACTGTATGAGTTCTTCTTGCATTGCACCCACCCATGCCTCATCGTTTAAGGCTTCACTTACATGTTTTGGCTCAAATTGAGACATAAAACATCGATATGCACCATTGTGAAGATATCCCTTTTCCATTATCGAGGTATAATGAGCTGAGTATAGCTGATTTCTAGTCTGTACTCGCGATCGAACATCCCCAATGAAGTTTGTAAGTACATGTGTCCCTAGTTTCTGAACTTAATGTAATATGTCTTTAATGTCTTACACTTATGTAATACGTGGCTACTTAATGAAATGTAAATGTGTGGTTGTGATTATAATGTTTAATATTTCATTAATGAGTTGTTTAACACATATTGAAATTGATTATATAGGTTTGTGGTTGTTTGAACTAATATAAATAATGTAATAATATTGAATACGTTCAAACTTAGTAAGATGAAGTTGTCATGCGTTCGAATGGACCATGCGCCCCAATAGTGGTCATGCACCCGAATGGCCATGCGACTATGTGTCCATGTGCCTAAATGGTCCATACGCCTAAACAACTTCATGCGAATGACTCAGTCGCACGACTGAACACTCACTCGTGCGAATGGATCAACCGCATGGCTTGATCGCACAACTGAACCATGCTAATGGTTCAGTCGCCCGAATGAGAAACCTAAACCTATAAATACCACCTAATTCGTGGAAAAACGCAAGCATTATACACACTTCTACTCCAAACGTACCCTAGCCTTCCAAAGACCTCTATGATCATACTCCAAGTTCATATATCACAGTAGATAGATTCCTAATCGATTCTTAACATTAGATTCAATTATATAATTGTTTCTACGTGCGTTCTCACTGATTGGATCGCCAATCAAATAGGATTCCGAACTATTTGATTCGGTTTACATGTTAATCAGTTAGTACATCGTCTCGTACACGATCCTAACAAGTGGTATCAGAGCTTTGGCTCTTGATTGTGTGTGATTCAATCGTCTTTGATACAAAAATTGTGTTTTTTCACTAAAAATGCAATCTTTTTGTGTCAAACGGGGTCTTAGACGTCTCCTTGTCATAAAGTTCAGTTTTTCCGGCATACGACAGTTAGGGTTAGTGAAAATTCGAGTTTTTGCGGCCCAACCACGTTAAACCTAGAAATTTTCGAATTCCAGCGGCCTCAGTCGGACGATTGACTCAATCGCACGACTGAACTCATTCGCATTCCCCATACGCACGATTGGACTCATTCGTACTCCCATTCATACGACTAAGAACACTATTCTGACTGTTCAACCGCATTAGTTAATTCGGCCGACTGACTCATCCGCATTAGTTCACTCGCACGATTGAACCATCCGTATAGTACATCGTCTCGTACACGATCCTAACAAGTGGTATCAGAGCTTTGGCTCTTGATTGTGTGTGATTCAATCGTCTTTGATACAAAAATTGTGTTTTTTCACTAAAAATGCAATCTTTTTGTGTCAAACGGGGTCTTAGACGTCTCCTTGTCATAAAGTTAAGTTTTTCCGGCATACGACAATTAGGGTTAGTGAAAATTCGAGTTTTTGCGGCCCAACCACGTTAAACCTAGAAATTTTCGAATTCCAGCGGCCTCAGTCGGACGATTGACTCAATCGCACGACTGAACTCATTCGCATTCCCCATACGCACGATTGGACTCATTCGTACTCCCATTCATACGACTAAGAACACTATTCTGACTGTTCAACCGCATTAGTTAATTCGGCCGACTGACTCATCCGCATTAGTTCACTCGCATGATTGAACCATCCGTATAGTTCAATCGTCCGAATAGTTCAATCGCCTTCCTTCATTCGCACACATAAAACCATTAGTTTTAAAATTAAATTTAAGTGAAATGGAGGACCAGTTTGCAGCATACACAGCAGGTAGAGACACACGTATACAGAACCTACTGCTATTGGAGAATGAAGTGGGTAATCATAATAAACCCCCAAAACTTATCACGTTAGACGAGTACCCATAGTGGAAGCAACGTTTTAAAATCTACTAAAATGGAGTAGATACAAATCTGTGGGAGGCCATAGAGTCAGGGTACAACATGCTAGTAGGAGCTGACGGTGTCAAACTTACTTTAAGTGGCATGACTGATGCACAAAAGGAAAAACACAATGCTGAGAAGAAAGTCTACGCTTTGCTTACCCAGTCTATTCCAAGGATATCTTCCATCAATACTCGGAGTATACACAAACAACGAAATTATGGGATGCATTAGAAAAGAGGTATGACGGGAATGCCTCACTCAAGGCTATTAAGACCAAAGATTTGAAGAAAGAGTTTGACAACTTCTCTTCAATGGGAAAGGAAAGCCTGGAAGATTCTACCACTTGATGAGTGAAATGCACACTCATGGAGTAACAATGTTGATAGAAGATAAAGTATCCAACTTTGCTGATGGACTACCAGAGAAATGGGCTTCCTTTGTTTCTAATCTCAGATAGAATGAGATGCTCTCGAAGTTATATATAAAAGACTTCATTCTGAAACTGAGAGAGGAGGAACTAAGGATGAAGTATAGAGCCCAAAAGGCCAACTATAATAAGAATCCGGCACTTTACAACGTGACTCCTCAGGCCAAGACATCTGGAGCACCACTGTAGACTGCCTTCATGTCAAGCTCATCTGGTCCAGCACAAGCATCTACTTCAGGTTCCGAGACGTCAGGGTCACCTGGTACCCAGTATATTATACCTGAAGCCAATGCAGCAAAATTGAAGACTGGTAACTTCGATAACGTGACTGTTGAGGTGGCTAGAGAACACATGGACCTCTTACATGCAGTAGTCCACTCTTATGATGGACTAATTGCTGGAAAGATTGGGAACTGCCACCTGGCTTATGAGGATTACGAATAGGTGGACGAGACTAAGTTGGAACGGATGGACATTATGTGGGCCTTAATGAGTGCTGTCCGACGAGCAAAGAAGTTTGTCAAGAAGACCGGACAGAACTTGGTTGCAACTAAGGACACAACTTTGGCTTCGATAAATCAAAGGTGACCTGTTTCAACTGTGGTGAGAACGGGCACTTCAAAAGGGAGTGTGTGAGGCCAAAGAATACTAGCAATGGGAATCCTTTCTCCACCTTCAATCGTCAGGAGAAACCCACTAGCAGTCCTACTTCATCAAGCAAGGATCCTAAAGCATTGACTGCTAACGAGGATGAAGGTCAGGACTGGAGCTTTCGGTTTGTCTCACCAGGAGAATCCAACATAGCTAGCGTGGAGGACATAGATGATGATTCTGCCAATGAGGGAGATATAGCAGTAGAGTTGGCGATGTCCAATTCTGAAGACACTACACTAGCGGTCAACCACTTGCTTGAAGAAGTAGAATCTGCAACAACGTCAGAATCACTAGAACCGAGACAATAGACTCGAAACTCGTGGCTAATTCATCACCACCATCTCAGGTAAGTACTACTAACCAGGTGTTTAATAATCATACTTGTTCTGACTGTAATAAATTTAGGGAAAGCATTGATTCTAAATTTGCTAGGTTATTAGATCATAATGATAACTTAGTAAGGGACTATGCACTAAGGCAAACAGAGTTTTAAAACAAAATGAGCATAGTTATAAAGAAAGATAGACCTTCTAAACAAACAGCTTAGGGAAACAGAAGTTGTAGCCTTTAACCAAGCTAATGACATTAGGTACTATCTTAACTCCCTAGAGGACACTAAGAAGCAAAAAAGCAGTTTTAGAAGTAGACGTTAATTCATTAAAGCAAAAACTACACAGTTGGACAAGTTCATCTCATATTGTCCAACACTTAGTGAGAGAGAGAAATAACGGGGAGGGATTGGGATACAAAGTGGTTCCACCACCACCTGAGACCTTGATGAACACCAAAACTAAACCAATTAATAATAACCCCATCAAGGGTCATGTGGTGTCCACTCCTCTTGTTAGTGACCCAGATTCAACAAGTACATCAAAACCTAGCTCTTTGAAGAGGAACTTAGTGACGCCTCCTAAAGAGATAGGGAACACAAATTTCAATCTATCAGCCAGTCGTCTGTTTATCACAAACAGGCCTTACACAAATCTTGCTTATGGAAGGAAAAATCCTCCCTAGTATCTGAAAATGTGAACAAACAGACATATGAGCTTCCCTCACCCTCGAAAGGTCAATGGGTTGATGTTATGATGTGTGATGCCTCGGGGAGACCCAAGCCAGTAAAGGCTTGGGTTCCTAACCTGAACTAACGTTTTCATTGAATATGGAGGTTGTTTGCTATAGTGCTGAAACTAACACGTGCATTGTAGATACCAGAGCATCCAGCCACATGACGGGGAACAAGGCTCTCTTATCAAACGTCAAACAAATCAAAGGAGGGTATGTTTCATTCGCTGGAAACAAAGGTGGGTACATCAGAGCTCAAGGGGAAGTGGGAAATCAGAAAGTGAAGTTTGACAAGGTAAACTATGTCCAACAACTTCAGAATAACTTGCTTTCTATTTCTTAAATTTGTGATAAAGACTTCAAGGTAGTGTTTGACGATAAGAAGTGCTATGTCCTCAAAAAGGACTACGTAATCTTGGAGGATCAAGTGTTAATGTCTGCCTCAAGATATAAGGACCTTTATGTCTTGGATCTATCGAAGGCCTCCATAATGGATCATGAAGTTCAGTGCTTCTTGTCAAAAGCTACTGAGAATGAATCCATCTCCTCGCATAGGAGAATGGGACACATTAATCCACGGAAGATGAATCACTTGATCCAGAATGATCTAGTGAGAGGAGTTAACGTCAAAAACTTCCAACTTCCGGATTTCGGTGTTGCATGCAAGAAGGGCAAATAGACTAAGAAGGCTCATAAGGAAAAGAAAGTTCACTCTATCAAACTTCCTCTTGAACTTCTTCACATGGATCTGTTTGGTCCAGTCAGTACAAGAAGCATTACAGGCGACTTGTACTGCTGTGTAGTTAATGATGACTACTCAAGATTCACTTGGGTGATGTTTTTGAAATCCAAATCAGAAACATTTGTGTCATTCAAAGAGTTAGTAACTACTCTGGAGTCTCTATACAAGTTGAAGGTACGTCAAGTGCGCTCAGACAACATAACAGAGTTCAAGAATCAATGGATGGAGGCTTACTGCAAGGAAAAGGGAATTTTTCATCACTTCACTTCTGCCTACACTCCTTAGATAAACGGTGTTACTGAAAGGAAGAATCGCAGCTTGATAGAGATCGGACGGACTATGCTAGCAGACTCGAAACTGCCTATTCAAATCTGGAATGAGATAGTTGCAAATGCATGTTATACACTAAATAGAGTTCTCGTAGTAAAACGCCATGGAAAGACATGCTACGAGTTACTACAACGACATAAACCTAACTTAGAGTATCTCGAGCCGTTTGGCGCTCTGTGCACCCTGCTGAAGAAGACTCAGGAGGAAAAAATCAGCAAGAAGGCTGATGAAGGGATCTTTCTAGGATATAACATACCGAACAAGAGAGTTTACAACAACTCAACGGGTCAAGTAGAAGTGTGGTGTAACGTAGATGTTCAGAGATACACCATACCACCTGCAGGAAAAGGACCCACCTTCTTCTTCGACTATGATGGCTTCTTCAAATCCTTCAATATCCCACTCTCCAGTTCTGACAACGAGCTGGCAACCAAGATGATGTATGATGTCTTGAACACACCATCTCAAAATTCAACAACATCAGGATCACAGGACCAATCATCTAACAACTCAGGGGGAGCACTTGACAATAGTGACTCCTCCTCTGATGGAGAAGCTGTGGAGACTGATCAAAACAACCAGGAGGAATAGGTTCCTATTGTTGCAAGTCCACAAGCATCTGAAATTGATGCTTCTGAATCTTCAGAACCTCAAACTCCTACTGCCTCAGATACTCAACCAAATGTTCATAATCTGGATTCTGAGGTAGTTGTTCCAACAACCCCTGGATCACGCCTAAATGTCTATCATCCTTTGGATAATGTCATTGGGGATGTGAGGTCAGGATTTCAGACCAGAAATTACCTATACTCAGCTGATTATGCCTCGGTAATGGAAAAAGGATATCTTCACGATGGTGCATATCGTTGCTTTGTGTCTCAGTTTGAGCCAAAGTATGTTAGTGAAGCCCTGAATGATGAGGCATGGGTGAGTGCCATGTAAGAAGAACTTCTTCAATTCAAGAAGCTAGGTGTATGGACTCTGGTGGGTAGACCTAAAGGTGCTAAGGTCATTGGCACAAAATGGGTCTTGAAATGCAAGAAAGATGATCAAGGCGTGATCATCAGAGACAAGGCCCAACTTGTTGTTCAAGGATTTCGACAAGTTGAGGGCATAGACTACAATGAATTGTTTGAACCCATGGCAAGAATGGAAGCAATCTGTATCTTCATTGCATATGCATCATACATGAAGATTAAAGTTTATCAACTTGATGTGAAGAGTGCTTTCCTTCATGGTGAAATCAAAGAGATAGTGTACATCAGTCAACCCAAGGGTTTTGAGCATCCGTATCATCGGGACAGAGTTTACAAACTTGACAAGGCTTTATACGGGCTTCATCAAGCTCCGAGGGCATGGTATGAGAAACTCTCGACTCATCTTGTGAAACACGGTTTTCGCAGAGGAGTCATTGACTGCACATTGTTTATCAAGGAGAAAGATGGGGATTTACTCTTGGTCCAAATCTATGTCGATGACATAATCTTTGGTTCCAAGAACGAAGAATTATGTAAAGAGTTTGACGCAGTAATGAAGGCGAGTTTGAGATTAGTGCAATGAGAGAGATGAAATTCTTTCTCGGGTTACAGGTGGATCAGACACCAAAAGGGATTTTCTACATCAGACCAAGTATGTAGGAGGTATCCTCAGTCGGTTTGACATGGGGAATGCTTCCGCAGCTAGGACTCCACTAGCTACAAACCACGATGTAGCACCCGATGAGAATGGTGATCTGGTCGATGCCACTATGTACCGAGGTATGATTGGATCTCTCATGTACCTCACCGCCTTAAGAACTGATATCATGTATGTGACGTGCTTATGTTCAAGATATCAGGCAAAGCCAAAAGTTAACCATCTAATAGGGGTCGAAATGATATTTCGTTATCTGAAGGGTACACCAACACTTGGGTTGTGGTATCCTCATGATGATGATTTTGAGCTTACGGCGTATAGCGACTCAGATTACGGCGGCTGAAAGATGAACTACAAGTCTACCTCAGTAGAGTGTTAGTTCTTTGGGAGATATTAGTAACCTGGCAGTGTAAGAAGCAACCCTAGTTGCATTGTCAACCTGTGAAGCCGAATACGTTGCTGCTGCAAGTTGTTGTTCACAAATCATATGGATTCAACAGCAAACGCGGGATTACAGTTTGAAATTCTCTTCTACTCCAATCTTTGTTGATAACTCCGTTGCAATTGCAGTCGCTAAAAACCCAGTCCAACATCCAAAAACTAAACAAATCAGAATTAAATATCACTTTATACATGATTGTTTTGAAAAGAACCTAATTGATGTGGTAAAAATAAACACTGATTTTCAATGTGCTCACCTCTATACAAAGGCTTTTGACAAACCACATTTTATATATCTGTTAGAGGTCAACGGCATTAAAAGGAAAAGTGAGGTCATTCCCGAAGATGACCATGTGTAGTCCGATGCGTATTGTAATTTTCTTTTATGTTTAAATCTATCATTTTATTTGTTTAATTTTAAGTAGTTTAATTAAAATTGGTGTTACTTCTTTTCCTATTAAAATCCTAAAAACGCTAATCCTTTACGAGTTTAGAATTTTAGGGGGAGAATAGGTTTAGGCAGTAATATAAAAAAATGAGGGAGAAGGTGAGGCTGGCTGATAGAAAGTAGATCGTATCTGTGATACCGATTCAAGAACTTTGGAAAATGATAGTACACAGGTACAAATCACTTGGGACTTTAAAATTTCAAATTGAATAAGATTCAAAGCTCAAGTATAAGTCTATGTAGTCTGAGCAATATAAAAGGAAATATGATAGTAAAGCTAGCTACTACTATGGTAACACAAAGAAAGTAGACCTAGAGGTTGAAAGACCGCAGATGATATGTTGGTAGATTCAACACAATACATGATTAGACCTTATTGGTGATTTCAAGATTAAACTAAAATGTTTGACTAGCTGTGGGTAACACCTTATCCCTGGTTAACACAATCAACAAATTCCAATAAGGGTGACGAGCAAATTAAACACCACAAATATGTGCGTAAGACCAAACTATGAGCAAAAGCAATCAAACTAATAACTTATGTTGTTGGTGAGAACTGTGCATAAAGATGAAAAATGCTCAAACAAGAAGATAGGTTATGTGCCTCTCTACTGTGCGGTGGCACTGACCTGAGGATAAGCATAACCTATATATTCTAGACGTCTTTGTTGTTTGTCGCCTCTCTGCTGTGCGGTGGCACTGACCTGAGGCTTGGGTTCTCTCTGAAAGTTTTAAGAATAGTGTCTTCTTGAAAATTACCCTGAGACCACTCAAAAAATATCCTGAGGAATGTTGATTACCACATAAGTGTGGATCCACAAATTCTTGTTGAAATAATCAAACCTAAACTGTCACCAATCTGTGTCAAAAGTCTGTGTATGGATTTAAGAGGACCAGTATACTGACAATCATCATGGCTGCAATTCTTAAAATTCCAAATCAAGGTGGGATCTAATAGTACTAGTATGATTTCCTAAACTTGCTAACGACTCTGGATGAAAAACAAGAATTGAGCATCATAATGTGTTGAAAACATGTCCCAAATGATTTGACTTGCCTGTACGATTCCAATTTGAATTGGTCCAGTTAGGGTCAAAAGTAATTGAAGCTGCCTATTCCGGAACCGAATCCATTAGATTTCTATCTTAGGATTTACACCTCGCACAAAAAGTCAAAACCAAGTTTAGTTTTGTATTTCAGTTTAAGTCTTTTATTCTTATTTCAATTTTGTCAATTTAGTTTATTAAACATTGGACTATGACATGGAAGCTGATAGGGAACTTAAATGTAAATGGGTCACGTTTGAGGTTGCAAAGTGTTTTTTAAAAAAGGATCACGTCTGAGGTGATCAAAAGTTTTCAAGATTAAAACGAGCATGTCTGAGATGATCGAGTGCTTAAAACGTCTAATCAAAAGTTAAAAGGAATTAAGTGCAAAATGGTCATAAAGTCAAAACCATGAGTATGATCAATTCGCACGACTGGACCATGAGTATGGACCAGTCATACAATTAGAGGATACAAATGAGTGCAATCGCACGATTCACCCACATGTATGGGACATACGTGCAATTAGACCATAAGCATGAATAAAATTACACGATTGGATCACCAAATGAACCAATCACATGAATGGGAGTGACAGATTGACACAGTCGCACGACTGATCTCCAGTCGCACGAATGAAGGTGACCGAATGTGCCAATCGCATGACTGATCTTCAGTCGCCCGGAATGAACTATGCGACTAAGCTCAGTCGTATGACTGAATTAAACCCTAGTATAAATAGAGGGGGAGTCGATCGCAGTCAATCATCACTCCCAAATCAGCCCCAAATCGCACAACTTACCTATACTCTACCAAACTTTTGTTTGATTGTCCTTGAAACTTGTTTATTGCACTCTAACGATTTCAAGTTGAAATGCAGGTAAAATGCGGTGTGATTCACTCATCTATCCCTTGATTCAGACCTTAAAATGACCAATTTGAACCCTAACAAGAACCGAAACATAGCTTGTCTAGGAAACTAATTAAACTAAGTACAGTGTAAAATAAAGGTTGTTGGGTGCTATATCGGACATATGCGAGTCTAATGAGCCAAACTACAAAATCTAACATTTAATTTTGCTCAAAATCGAAATTTGAATGTAACAGCAGTCTATCATGCGAATGGGCAACCAGATGAACCTCTATCGCATAACTGAGATGAGCAAATGGCTAGTTCAAGTAGTTCAGTCGCACAACTAGTTCAATCACATGGAATAGCATATGACTAACCCCAGTCGCATGCTCAGTCGTACGAAAAAGCCCAACCGCATAAGCACTTCTCAGTCGCACAGCTCATTCGCACGACAGAATAGAAGATGTCTAGTTAAATGGCTCAACTTGTTACACATTGACTTACACTAATGTTTATTTGTATTGTGTCACAGATGACGAGTCATTGGCCAATGAGCACTAAGTGCAATATTTGTGCTCATCTAGATCTTACCTCGAGGAATGCTTCAGACTTCTCTGGCATTATTACTTTTCTACAGAGATCGAGGATCTTCCGTGCCATCTCGACTCCTTGCACTCCCTATCGCTCAGTCCAACAGGCTTTCTGGGAAAGCGCTGTGGTGGACAGATCCTCAGAGCCCCGTCGCATTAGGAGCTCGATATTTGGAGAGGCGATTGAGATCACTGAGGATGATCTTCGGACAGTTCTCGAGTTTGGGGATGATGCTGACTGTCCCAGCCGATTACATCCCCTTACTGTTCGAGGATGTATCATGCGAGCTAAGTACTCTAGGGACATCAACGCAGGGGTGCTCAACAAAAGAAACCTGTGCCCCCAGTTCAAGTACCTCACCCATGTGCTACTGAAGTGTATAGCATCTCGGAAGGGAGGGTTCGACAACTCTCAGATCAGATTCAAAATGCTTATGCAGCATTGGTGTTGAACCACCTCTTCAGCTTCTCCAAGATGATCTTCACCTATCTGGTGGAGAACATTAAGGGGAAAGGGAAGGAGGGGTTCTGCATGTACCCTTGATTCATCCAGATGATTATCGATCAGAAACTACCGTCTCTGCCTAAGGAAAAAGAGGATGTTGTAGTTCTTGAGGTGATGGATGACACCACTCTGGGTCGTATGAAGGGTTATAGGGGGAAGCAGGTTAAGCCCTCGGTAAGGAGATTGTTCGGGCATCTGGCCCAGGAGGATTACATGGCGCCGGTGAGGTGTAATGGCACCACATGAACAGTGATTTTGATGTTGAGCAACTGGTGTTCCGGACGATGATTCCGACGATGACGATAGCGGTGATGGTGGAGATGCTGGGCCCACTCAACCGAGGGCCCCCACTGCTGATATAGCATCTCCAGCACCCACCCAATGGGAGACAGAGGCTGTAGGGTTCCATCAGGACTTCCAACATGATGAGGAGGAGGAGTCGGACAAGGAGCCTCTGACTCGATCGATGGGCAGCAAGGTTGTTGCCACCGAGCGAGGGCTCCGGGTGGTTGGTGAACGCCCTGGCAGATCGGGAGAGGCTGACATTGATCTTACTTATGCTCCTAGTTAGCCAAGCAGTGTTCCAGGGGGAGCATCCACCTCGAAGGGATCGAGGAAGAAAGAAGAAGAGGAGGACGATCTTCATAACCACTACCACCACTCCACCCACTACCACCACTCCACCTACTACCATCACTCCACATACATCCACTCATCCACCTACTACCACCACTACTGCTATCCCATCTACCACACTCACTCCACCACCACCTTCATCTATATTACCCCCAATATTCACCACTGCCACCACCCTTACCACCAGCCACCATGCCAGACCATCGTCATTCCCTTCCTACCTATCTGGATTCACTCTACCTCCTAGTGGGGTAGAGGACTAGCTCTCGGCACTTAATCGTATAGTGCTGAAGCTGTTGGCTATCGATGACGAGAAGACTGCTCAGATTTGACAGCTAGTAGACCTTACTGCTGCTCAAATTTATGCAGATATCTCAGCAGGCTAGCAGATAGAGCAGCAAGCCCAGCTGATGGATGCACAGCGCGTAGAGATGTCCCAACTCTGGGAGCAGCATGCTCAAGCAGCTAAAAGGATAGATGAGTTGGAGACCACCAACAAGACCATCATGCTGTGGCTCAAGGGATCAAAGGAAGAGTCCTTAAAGATCAAGGATGGAGATGGAGATCATGGTGATGATGACAGTGATGATGATGATGATGATGATGATGACAATCACAGAGATGATACAGATGATGGTGATGATGCTGATGATGTTAATGATGATGATGTTAATGATGATGATGAGGATGCATTGCTACGGGTGCCACATCTGCAGGTGAAAGGAGGAGCAAAAGGTCTCAAGACCACGGTGCGTCCACATCCGCCCCGTCAGCATAGGAGCATATGATCCAAGACAAGAGTAATACTTAGATGTTTTTGTTATTTAAATCATATGTATTTGAATCTTGTATCACATTAATGTAATGAATGTTTATATTTAATGTTGGTATTTCTTTCTTGATTATTAACTAATGATTGTTGTGTTGCATGTATAAATCAAGCAGATCTAAAATTTCAGAGGGATGAACATGAGGTTGCTCCCTCCAACGGATCAAGACACAGCTCACGATGAATCTTGATCTACAGGGAATAGTCAGGAGATCGGTGATGTACACTCCTGAAGAAGGAGAGATCATTCACAATCTCACTGACGAGCAAATTACTGAAACGTTCAAGCTAAATCCTGATGAGATTGTCAAGGATGCTCCAACAGTCCAAGTTGAAAGTGACGATGAGCTCAACGACGTTGATGATATTGAGATAGAAGATGTCACAGACCAACACTATCCATAGTACGCTGACATTGAAGCTAATGTCATTCCCAATCGGGGCGACAACCTTGTCAGTGAAACTTTTGAAACTCTGGATAGAATGGATGAAGAGTCTGACAAGACTGAAGATAAGGCCCAAGCCTTGGGTGCTGAAGTTAATATCAGAAAGGCTGAGTGGGTTGCATGCTTTGAAGAGATTAGAGCCCAACGCAGTGCTTCAAAGTCGACTGTCTACACCAAGCTGTACAAAGTGAAAAAACATCATAAGGTGTCGGGCAAAATCATCGTGTGGGCATATTTTGAAGATCTCAACGTTTATGCAGTTAAACGTGAGAAAGGGATCAAGTACTTCAGGTTTCTTCATGACCTGAAGACTCTTCCTGGATTTGAGCTGAACCACTTAGCGAAGCTGAAATTGCTATATGCTGATCCACGCAAGATTTCTGGATGGTTTGAAGCAGCTCTTAAAAGAGAGTACCACACCAGATGGGTCAAATTCAAACCTCAACAGCCAACGACGTATCTCAGACGGTCTGAGGTTGATCCCATTACTGGAAAACCGAAGATAGTGCTGAAGTGGAGTCCACCGCGAACAATGTCAAAGATCCCTCTATGAAAGATGCTTCAGGACTTCACTCCACACTTCAAATGGTGGTACTATGATTGGAGGATAGGAGAAGCAGTCATAGTCTTAAACAAGAATGGTGTTATGGAAACCATCGGGTGTTTGACCCTATGTGGCTTACGAACTTGTCTGCAGATGATGTATATACATTGTGCAAGTGCCACTGTTCTATGAATCTCAAGATATTGTACAAGCTCTACAATTCCATAATGTGATACGACTCTGCTTTGCTTTTGAGATACATGTAGGCGTCACAAGAGAAAAGAAGTACAAGAAGTATGAAGAGTTATGAAGATGGTAAGACATTAGATGGAACTAGGTCCAAGGGGAGTTTGTAAGTACATGTGTCCCTAGTTTCTGAACTTAATGTAATACGTCTTTAATTTCTTACACTTATGTAATACTTGGATACTTAATGAAATGTAAATGTTTGGTTGTGATTATATGTTTAATATTTCATTAATGAGTTGTTTTATTGAAATTGATTATATAGGTTTGTGGTTGTTTGAACTAGTATAAATAATGTAATTGTTGGACCAAAAGAACCAATGAGCCAGATTAGAAAAACCTTTAAGTCCCACAAGACATCACTACAACTGCTGAAGACTTGATCAGCTGTTTGACAAAGTCTAAAGATCAACAGCTGAAGACTAAAGTACTAAAGACTTTAACAGCTAAAGACTAAAGTATTGAAGATCAACAGCTGAAGTACAAAGACTGAAGACATAAGCTGAAGACATCAGCTGATGACAACAACTGAAGTTCAAGAAGTCCAATGCCTAAAGCTTTCAGAGTTTGTCACAACAGCTGAAGAGCATTCTTCAGTTATTGTGATGGTTTCCTTTCAGTAGTTTTATTTTGTGTTTCAGTACTTGTAAAACTACTGAAGAGCATGTTCTTCAGTCGTTGTAGTCAGTAGTTTCTTTTCAGTAGTTATAGTGACAGTTAACACTTAGTAGTTTTGTTAGAAGATGTCTGTTGTTTGACATCTTCAGTAGTTGTGTTAACTTTCAGTAGTTAAATAACAGTTAGATGTCACTGTCAAGTGACATCAGCTGACGTCAGCTTTCCTTTTAAAAGGAAAGATGACCTAATTGTAACCATGCGATAAGCCGAGCCAAAGCGTGGATTGAATATATATATCCCTTTTGGCAGATTTTCTCTCTATAACAAACACTGTTTCATTGATAAATTTCATGTGTTCTTGTTTAAATTTTTAATTTGTGTGCTCATTCCGCTGCAAATCCAATCTAATTGATCAAACTAGATACCGTGATCCTAACAAATGGTATCAGAGCTGGTTAATCATTGATCGACTTAACAATTGATCATTGAAACTGTTTTTTTGCTATCTACGTTTGATCAAATTAGCAAATTTCAAAATCGTTATAGAGATTGAGTCTCTGCTGCTTCTGGCTATTTTGTTTTAGGTTCGAAGTGGTTTTGAGCTAGATTTACTTTGTTTACCTTGAATTGTCTGAATTCTGATTATGACTACTCATTCTAATGAGCCTCACAATACCGGTTCCTCAACCAAGCCTCCGATGCTGGTTAGGACTGAGTATAACATATGGCAACGAAGAATGCTCCATCACCTGTCTGTTAACAGTTCAGGTTGCTGGACATCTGTGGTTCATGGTCCACATAAGCCTATGGTGAACAATCCGGAAACCAACCAAATGGTTCTGAAGAAGAAGGAACAATACTCTGATGAGGATCGTAAACTGTTTGAGATAGATGCTAAAGCTCATGGAATTCTGGCCATGGCACTGCCTAATGAAATCTATTATGGGCTTATGCATCATGAAACTGCTCATGACCTCTGGAAGGCACTGAAAGAACAATTCAGTGGTACTTATGAGGTCTTAGAAAACAATAGGGAAATACTTGCCCAACAATATGAGACATTTGCTCATAGGAAGGTGAGACTCTGACTCAACAGTATGAGCGTTTTTCATGTTTGATCTCTGAGCTAAAAATGGTCAAACATGAATACACTAATAGCCAGATGAACCACGATTCCTCAGATCACTACCACTGCCTGAGAGATGGGACACATATACAATTGTCCTACGCTCCAATGCAACTGGATAGCCTATCTCTCACCTAACTTCATGGGAAACTGCTTACATTTGAAAGAGAGATAGAGCAGAAAAGGAAACTGGCATCATCAGGCAAGCTCACTGAAGACTTTGTACTAGGGAACATTGCCTTGGTCGGTCATGAGTCAGAATATGTTGCATCAGAAAGTAATTATCATGTGCATATAGATTTCTCTTCAAACAGTTCTGATCATGCATTTGTGAGTGTTGATAGTCAGTCAAGCTGTAATAGTGACAATTTTTGCTTCATTATGGATGATTTGAATGGTATAGCTGATGATGACTTAGAAGAGATGGATATTCTGAGCCAAATGGCCTTGATTAATATCAGATCTCAGAAGTTCTACAAGAAACTGGTAGGAAATTCCCTGGACACTCTGGCAAAACCAAAGTTGGTTTTGACAAGAGTAAGTTGAGGTGTCACAAATGCCACAGGCTTGGGCACTTTGCAAGAGAGTGTAGATCATCTGGATCTAACTCCTCTGCACCCTTTGTTACTTTTCCAAGTAATATTCAACAAAACAGAGGGCAACATCCTGCTAGTTCTGGTCATCTATCACAACCTCTATCTCCTGCATATTTTGTCCCTCAGGGTCTAATGCCATATTCATATCCCTGCTATTACATGCCACAAACCAGTCAAGTTCAAGTACCCATTGCTCAACAACCACCTGCTCTTCCTGAGCCTCAACTTTCCCAATCTCATCAACAATCTCAACCTCCTCAACATAGCTTTTTCACCCCAGGAGTTGTTGACTGGAGCAGTTTGCCAGATGATATGTCGGGTCATGAACAACTGTTTTCTGGTGCTGGTCAACATGGCGGTGACAATCCTTTTGGAAATCTTGCTTTTATTGGCTCTAGAGTCTGCTGATACTTCATCCTCTAATGCTTCCTCACCACAGGTATCACAGGTATCCTCTGAGGCCAAAGCCAAGTTAGGTTCTGAAACATGCATAGCCGCATTTGCAACTATTAGAGAAGCTAATGTAGCTTTAATTAACAAGAACATTGAGCTAGAACAAATATTATCCAAAAGAAAAGCTGAATTTGAGTGTGTGCTTAATGATAAGAATGATGAGATTTACAAACTTAAATGCCAACACTGAATAAGGCTAGGGAAGAGGTACTTCTAGAGAAGTACAGAGACCTCAAAGAAACACTTGCAGCTACCCAGGTAGAGTGTGATCGATGGGTACATTCCTGCAAGGGTTTTGAAATGCTTCTCAGTAAGCAGTCTGCTTCCAATGTGAAGTTTGGGATTGGTTATAATCACACTGCTCCTCCTACAGATTTTACTCCCAGAGCAGAGGTAGAATCTAATGGAGAAAGCAATAACCAATCCTTTTCATCATGTGATCTACTATCTGATACAGCATCATCAGAGGTTGATGTGAGCATTAATTCCTCTCAAAACCTATCAGCTGATGTTGATGGTTCAAATGCTTACACTCACATGATCAAAAAGTTGATCACTCCAGGTGGTATTTCCACAGTACTGAAAGTACTAAAGAGCAAGTATAACACCTGGAGAACAAACCCAAACTACTGCATGTACTAAGGGAAGAAAACTATCAGTAGAAAGGTGGGAAAACTACTGAAGAAGATATCAAGAAAGCATGTACTGCAAGGAAGAAAAATGTTAGTACTGATTGTAAACTGCTGAAGAATAATGTCTTCAGTACTTTCATCTTTTCAGCAGATGATCAACTTAAGATGAAGAAAAAGCCATGTGAAATATATGGCTTATTCAATCATCTTACTAATGATTGCTGGTATAAAAAGGGCTCCAAACTCAAACACAATGAGAAGTTAAAAAGAAAATGGATAAATTGCAAACTGAGTTTGAAACCAGTTTGTACTAGCAACATCAAAACCTGTAACCCCTAAATCCAAAAAGAAATCCAAAAGGATGGGTTAATCAAGCAACAGCTAGGTTGCTCAAAGGAAGATGGTACAACACAGGAATCCATCACTTTCAAGCACTAATGTGTCTGATGAGCTGAAGGCTTTATCACAAAATCAGACACAACTTGTTATGATGTTCAACATCTATTGGGGAGAGTTAACCAATTAGATGCTCCTGTGCTGAAACCACACAGAAGAAAATCCATGCCAAAGGATTCTTCTTCCTCACCATCTCCATCCCCTGAGGCTGTTCTTCATAGCAAATATGTTAGTTTACCATCTGTTGATGTGAACAGACCCAAAACCAAAAGTTTTGGTCTCAAAAACTAACTAATTTATTATGATTGCTGGGTTCTTTAGCATGCCACAGTAGAATCTGGTATGTAGACAGTGGAGGATCTATGCATATGACGGGAACAGCTTTCTTCTTCATGATTACTCTCAAGGAAAGAAGGGTTCGTTTCTTTTGGCAATGATGCAAAGGGTTACATCATTGGCAAAGGCTTTGTTTCAATGGGGAAATAAGGTTTGATGATGTTAACCATGGAGAATCTCAAGTACAATCTCTTGAGTGTCAGTCAAATGTGTGATAAAGGCCATGTTGCTCTTTTCACCAATCAGAATTGCAGGATTCTGTCATCCAAAGTTTTGAGTTTGATTGATAAGGTGTTGGATGATCACACTCTCCTGAGGGCCAACAGGACAGGAAGAGTGTATGCCTTAGATCTTTCCAAGAAAATAGATCTCAAAGGCCATCCTTGCCTATTTTCCAAGGCTTCTCCTCAAGAATCTATTCTATGGCATAGAAGGCTGGGTCATGTGAATCTTAAAAACTTGAATCAGTTGATACATCATGGTTTAGTAAGGGGATTGCCTATGAAGGAGTTCAGATGTGAAGACAACTGCACTACTTGTTTGAAAGGAAAATAGCACAAAGTTTCTTTCCCTCCTATTGAAGAACCTAAGTCCATTGCCTGCTTGCAATTACTACACATGGATGTCTTTGGTCCTGTGAGAGTAATGAGTATGGGAAAGAAGAAATACTGTCTGGTAATTGTGGATGATTACTCCAGATTTGTATGGACTTTCTTCTTGCATTCAAAGGATGTGGCTGCTCAGACGATTATAAACTTTGTGTTGTATGTTGAGAAGCAGTATTCCCTATCTGTCAAGTGTATCAGAAGTGATAATGGAACAGAATTCAGAAACTATAGACTTGATGATTTTATCTCTCAAAGGGAATCAAGAGGCAGTTTAGCATCCCAAGGACTCCAGAACAAAATGGAGTAGTTGAGAGAAAGAACAGGACCTTAATTGAAACTGCAAGGTCCATGTTGGCTGACTCTGGTTTGCCACTGACCTTTTGGGCTGAAGTTGTTAACACAGCTTGCTATGTGCAGAATAGAGCCTTAGTAAATCAGAGGTTAATGAAGACTCCATATGAAGTTCTACATCATTTGGCTCCTTTGATTTCATTTTTCAGAGCCTTTGGGTGTCCTTGTTTTATTCTCAACACAAAGGATCAACTCCACAAATTTGATCCTAAGGTGGATGCAGGGTATTTTGTTGGTTATTCATCTACTTGCAAGGCATATAAAGTCTTCAACTGCTGAACAAAGATAGTTGAAGAGACTCTGCATGTGAAGTTTAATGAATCTCCAAAGGACAAGATTTCACAAAATCCTGTGGATTTATTTGATTTGGATATACTGCAATATGTTCCTTATCAGGCTCCAGCTGTTGCTCCTGTCAACAGTCTTCCACCTGGTGGTACTAAAGATGATGATGATATCAGTACTCACCTTTTCCAGTTTAGTGACCAACTGCCTATGTCTACTAAACTTGATGTTCCTATAGCTTCAGTAGCTCCATCCACAACAAATGCTGATGAGATTCTGATTCCTCTACATCATTTGACTTGCCATCTAATACTTGGTTTGAGAGATAATGGATGGGTTGAAGCCATGCAACTTGAGCTAATTCAGTTCAACAAACAGCAGGTGTGGGAACTGGTTCCCCTACCCCCAGGTAAGTGTGCAATAGGCACTAAATGGGTGTTTAGGAATAAAACAGATGAAATGGGCTTATTGTTAAGAACAAGGCCAGACTGGTTGTTCAGGGTTTGCACAGGAAGAAGGTATTGATTATGACGAAACCTTTGCTCCTGTCACCAGACTGGAGGCAATTAGATTGTTCTTAGCCTATGCTGCATTCCACAATCTTAAAGTTTTTCAAATGGATGTTAAAAGTGCATTTTTATATGGTAAAATAAAAGAAGAGGTTTATGTGTGTCAACCACCAGGTTTGAGGATAATAAACATCCAGATTGGGTATAGAAGCTTGATAAGGGTCTTTATGGGTTGAAACAATCTCCTAGAGCCTGGTATGAGACATTATCAAATTTTCTTCTTCAAAATAACACTAGAGGCTCCATAGATAAAACTTTATTCATTAAGAAGGTGGATCAGCATAAGCTACTTGTTCAAATTTATGTTGATGATATTATTTTTGCATCCTCTGATCCCCAGTTGTGTGATGACTTTGTCAGGATCAGTGATCACAAGTTTGCTGTATTAGAGTGTAACGCAGCAGAATAAGAACAAGAATTAGACAAATTGTAGCAAGAATTTGATACTCGTATGCATTAAGAACAAATACGGTTATAACGACGAGAGAATATATTTCTGTAACAAGGAATGTTTCTATAATATCGAATATTTCTGATCAAATCATTCTCACTTATTACAATAGGTTGACACTCCTTATATAGAGTGCAATCGCTGCTGTTATCACGGGAAAGTGACAACTGGCAGATCTATTACAAAAATAACTAACTCTTAACAAACTACTGAAATGTTCACAACTACTGAGAACATATCAGAGTGTTAAGTACAAAATATGAAACTACTAATAAGAAACTACTGAAACTACAAAACGACTGAAGAACAAGCTCTTCAGTCGTTTTACAAAACTACTGAAAAACATAAAACTACTGATGAGCACAACAACTGAAGAAGTATTCTTTAGCTGTTGTGTCAAACTATTGAACAGATAAAACATAAAACTACTGAAAGGTAAACCGTCACAACTACTGAAGAAGACCTCTTCAGCTGTTGTGACAACATTTGATACTTTGGTCTTCAGCACTTGTGTCTTCAGACTTTGTCTTCAGCACTTGTCTTTAGACTTTGTCTTCAGCACTTGTCTTCAGACTTTGTCTTCAGCACTTGTCTTCAAACTTTGTCTTGAGCACTTGTCTTCAGACATTGTCTTCAGCACTTGTGTTCAGACTTTGTAATCAGCTGTTGTCTTCAGTTGGTGATCTTCGGTAGTTGTTGTGACGTCTGTGGGACTTAAAGGTTTTTCTGATCGGCTCATTGGTTCTTTTGGTCCAACAAACTCCCCCTGAACCAATGCAGCCAAAACCTTTAACTTTATTGAGGTCCCACTTATTGTTGGTAGAATGGTTGGTCTTTTCCTTCTTGATCAGTTGAGAAGATGACCCATATAAGCACTGGCCTGGGAATGAGTCTCTGATGATTTGGTTGGCAATGTATGGATGGGAGCTCTGTATTGGGGAATTGGACACTGAGCTGTTCCCCCATCCATGAGACTCACTTCCCATGTATAAGCCTGTAGGATTCTCTGGTGTATGCTCTGAGAAACATAATTTGTTCTTCCATGGTCAGGTTCTCAGCTTCACCATCAAACAATCCTTCATGCCATACAGCTCCGAGATGTACTTGGTCTATTTGCCATTTTTGAGCTCAACTGTTGTAATATGTCTGTATGCAAACTCATCAGGATGAGTCCCTTCAAGTAACAGCTGAGCTCATTTTGTTTGAAGTTCTCAAGCCTCTTGTAGACTAACCGTTTTTAATAACTCGGTTTTCTAACATCTTTTGGGGTGGCTGTTTAGTCTCATAGGCCTTCTTGAAATCTTCTACAATCTCCCAGGGTGATACTACAAGGACCACTATGATCTCTTCATCTACAATCCTTTTTACTTGGCCCTTGTATCTCGAAGGAATGTCTTTCTTTACAATCCTGTGAGCCACCCAAGGATCAGGCCATACTCTCACCTTTCCTTCTGATATTGAAACGTGTTGGCAAGGGTGTACAACCTCAGAGCTTCTTTCTTCATACTAATTATTGATGAAGAAGCAGCATAAGTTTTGTCGATGCTTTTTAACATCTCATCGTCATGAAGCCTTTGCTGCTGCTCTTCTTCAATCTTTACTCTCACAGTTTCCATCTGTGAGGTAGGAGTGATGGGCATGGGTTTGGCTTTAGGCAATGTTAGGACTGCAGACAGAGGCAGCCTATCTTCTTCCATATCATCCTCTTCTTCTTCTTCTTCTAGCCTCAACACCCTTCTCTTCTTCTCTGGGTGCATCATGGCTGTTGGTTTAGAGGGTAAGGGAGTTGGTTTTGTGGGTGTGGTTGTGGTTGTTTTGGAGAGGGAATGTTGACAGGCTGAGTTAGCATTTTAGAGGTGAGTGTGGCTCTTGAGTGTTTGGCTAGCTCAGTCTTGCTCCCTGCTCCTGCTTCATTCAAAGCTTCGACTACTAAACCCTTAGTGTATGCTTCAGACGAACAGATCTTCGAGGTTATGGCCAAGATACTGTCCCTGGTCCATGATTAATCTCGATCAATGATCTCCCAAGATATTTTGCAATGAATCTGATCATGATCTCTAGTCTCTCTCTTTCTAATGCATCATAACTTGCCCATCTTGAGTTAATTTCTTCAACTTCAAGTCTCCTGATCTCTGAGTCAAGCTGTGCAGTATCGAACCCTTGTCTATACAGTTGATCAATAATGGCATCCATTGATTTACTATGTGTAGCATCTGCCATTTTGATCATCTCATCGAGTTGGAGTTCTTTCTCTTTTCCTTCAGCCTTCCTCTTCTTATATGTGACATGAAAGTCTTTGTGACTTTCACCCACTTGATCATTTTCGGTTCCCTTCACAGACTCCTCTTCCTTCTCAGTTTCCTTTTCTTTCAGTTTGCCCTTCCTCTTTGCTTTCACTGACTGACTCTCCCCCTTTCTGGTTGCATTGGTTGCAAGGGTTTGAGTAGCAGAAAGCCTTGTGCTCACAATCTCCTCCACCAGGGGTTGTATGATTGAGGGAAGCCTCTCATCCATGGTTTTGATCACAATGTCTGTGATCATTGGGGTGATGAGAGGTAGGGATTGCTGAAAGATAGCAACTGTTTGCTCAGAGGGGTTCTGTCCCTGAGAAGCAGTGCCAGAAACAGAAGCTGGTGGCTTGGGAGTTTTGAGTGGCTGAGTGTGTGGGAGACCTTCAGGTGAAGGTGCCATCTATGGGTTTATGTTGGTGGCAGATGGACGTGCTTCTGAGAGAATGGTCAAGTAGTCTTTGTAGTCTACTGACTTCTTCCTCAAGAATTGTGTTCTGGGCCAGAACATCATAAAAGAAGCCCAGGTCATCATCAGTAGATGCTGAATCACCTGACCTCCTGCTTGTAGCAGGATGTACATGCACTGGGTGTAGACCAGTTTTAGCATGTGCCCCTTTTTCTTGGAACTGGGGATATCCAGCCTCAGGACTATGTCCTTCATCAGCTGTTGCCTCTAGTGATGTCTTAGCTATGTTACCAGCCTCATTCTGATCATGTGCTGATTCAGAAGAGGTGGCAGCCTCACTAGATGTTCTAATCTCCATATCCACACAAGGAGATAGAACGTGTAAACCCTGTGCTGTGGGTTGTCAGAAGCATGGTGATCCTCGTCCTCAATAGCTGTGGTTCTCCCCTTTGTTGGTGGTTGTTGGGGAGGAGGAGAGGCATGCAGCTGAGTCAGCACGTTTGCAATGATAATGGTTGGACTTTGGGGGGCGGTTGCATGGGAAGATGGGTAAAAGCAATGTGCACCTGGGGAGAATGGTGCTCTTCAATGGCAATCTCCTCAAATGAGGAAGATCCCAGATTTGTGGGTACCCTTCTGTGGTTGCTGTAGGCTCCTTTTGAGAGGAATCCTAAGCGGCTGTGGCTGGGAGAGTCTCTGATACTGCTGGGGGGTTTAAGCCAGCAAGTATATCCTGCCTTGGTGGTACAGAGCATCTTCAGGGGACTCATCTCCTTGAATAGCTGTTTTGGGGCTTTTTTGTTTTTGGTTTGGTGGGGACTCTGGATTTTGAGGTGGTGGTTGTGGGTCCAGCTGCGTGGGTTTTCGCAGCTTGGCAGCCATTTTCAGTGATTGGTCAGAGTTGTGCCGGAGTATACTTCTGGCAGTACAGCCATAGCAGGGAATCCCAGGCCAACAAGTCCCTCAGCTTGAAGCTGGTTTTCAATTATGGCCATTATGAACCGAGGATATAATATCCAATGGTTAGCAGTTTGTTTTTGGGCCATATCCTTGAGCTCAAAAAATAGTATTTCAGAAAAATTTAAAGTTTGTTGCTCAAGGATGGAGTACATTACCTGTTGCCACCTTGTGGACATTTGATCCCATGATGAAGTCTTGGAGGCAAGGCATACATTTACCATATGAATATGAGACGTTCGGCATCCGGGAAATGTTTCTTTAGTATGGTAGATGCACTCAGGTTACCCTGGTATCCATGGTGGGCAAATGATTGATCTGTTGTGCCCTTTGGATAACCAGTTGGGAAAGTGGCATCATCCAGATTAAGGGTTTGGCGAAGAGTGGCGGAGTAATGACCACTTTTTGGCCATGGACAAACGATTGAAGAGACTCTGTGTCATTCTCCTCAGAGACCGGTGACGTTTGTCCAGAATTGGTTAAGGGATTCGGCATATATGGTGGAATTTACCAGAAAAGCCGTTTGTAGGGTGACTGAACCATTAAATCAATGGCGTTGTGAAACTTGGTCCAGTATGGCGATTTGGTGAGATGTGCGACACAGTTGTGTCGTGGTGTGGTTTTAGTTGCATGGTCGCCATTGATAAAGAGAGGGTTGAGAGTTTTTGAATGTTAGGTTTGAGAAGAGAAGATAAAAACTCTAAAGGTGGGATAAGGTATTTAAAGGGTCGGGTTAGAAAACGACTGAAGGTTTTGGTGTGAGTCATCAGTTGTTGAAACTACTGATGACGTGGTATTAACTTTCAGAGGTTTGAAAAGGCTGACCGTATTGGTGTGATCAGCAGATGTTATAAAACAACTGAAGACTTGGTTTAAACCGTCAGACGTTGAAACAGCTGAAGTCTCTGATTTAGTCATCAGTAGTTATAAAAACTACTGAAGACAGTTTTGACATCAGGTGATGTAACAACTGAAGACTTGGTATTAGTCATCAGTAGATGTGAAACTACTAAAGACAGTGTTTTGTCAGCAGTTGTTGTAAACAGCTGAAGACTTGGTGTTAGTCTTCAGTAGTTGTAAACTACTGAAGACATAGTTTTGGCTTCATTTGTTTTAATGAAACAGCAGTTGTAGAAACAACTGAAGAGTAATTACTCATCAGTTGTTTTCGTCAATTCATAGCTTTTCAGCTGTTTCACACTGTCCTCAACACTTACTCATCAGACTTTTCATCTGCTTTTCAGGTGTTTCATAGGACATCAGTACTTATCTGCATTTCTGACATCAGTAGTTGTGGCTACAACAGCTGTTGTGACTACATCAGCTGTTGTAACTACATCAGCTGTTTCAACAAATAAAGTACTTCAGTACTGGTGAGGTATGTAGCCTTCAGTAGTTATAAAAACTACTGAGGGTACAAAAATAACTCATCAGTACTTATATGTGACAATAATGAACTAATGATCATCGGTACTTGTGAGCTGAGATCATCAGTAGTTGTCACTTATTCTAGCTGCAACATACCAAGCCTTAACACCAGGTTGTGGAACGTTGAACTATCCAAAGGCTTAGTAAAAATGTCTGCAAGCTCATCAGCACTAGGAAAAATTTTGGATCAATCAGACCTTTTTCAAAACAATCTCTAATAAAATGGTGTCTGATTTCAATATGTTTAGTCCTAGAGTGCTGGACAGGATTCTTGACAATACAAAGAGCTGAAGAGTTGTCCATTAACAAGGGGGTCTTAGTCTCTGTTATGCCATAATCCAATAATGGTTTTGAAGCCAGAGTACCTGAGATGTACAGCTTGCAGCGGCAATGTACTCTGCTTCAAGAGTTGATGTAGCAACTGAGGTCTGTTTCTTGCTCTGCCAAGAAATCAAGCAGTTGCCTAGGAATTGACATCCACCAGAAGTTGATTTCCTAGTCAACTTACACCCTGCATAGTCACTATCAGAAAAAGCAACTAATTTACCAGAATGTCTAGTAGAATACCATAAACCTAGAAATGGAGTGCCTTGCAGATATCTAAAGATCCTCTTGACTGCAATCAAATGAGACTCCTTAGGTGCAGCCTGAAATCTAGCACAAACACATGTAGCAAACATAATATCTGGTCTAGAAGCTGTTAAGTACATCAAGGACCCAATCATACATCTGTAAAGTGTTTCATCAAACACTTTACCTTTCTGATCTGTATCCAGTTGTGTGGTGCTGCACATGGGGGTAGAACAGGGCTTACAGTTTTGTAAATCAAACTTTTCCAAAAGATCTTTTGTGTATTTGGACTGATGAATGAAAATTCCATCAGCTTTTGTTTGATTTGCAAACCCAGAAAGAACGGTAATTCTCCCATGGCACTCATTTCAAACTTCTGTTGCATCAACTTTGTAAAGGCATCACACAACTGTGGATCAGAGGATGCAAAAATAATATCATCTACATAAATTTGAACAAGTAGATTGTTGCCCAGCTTTCTTAATGAATAAAGTCTTATCTATGGAGCCTCTAGTGAAATTATTTTCCAGAAGAAAGTTTGATAATGTCTCATACCAGGCTCTAGGAGCTTGTTTCAACCCATAAAGAGCCTTATCAAGCTTATACACCCAATTAGGATGTTATTGTCCTCAAAGCCTGGTGGTTGACATACATAAACCTCTTCTTTAATTTTCCCATACAAAAATGCACTTTTGACATCCATTTGAAAAACTTTAATGTTTTGATAAGCAGCATAAGCTAAAAAAAATCGAATTGCTTCCAGTCTGGCTACGGGGCAAAGGTTTCATCATAATCAATACCTTCTTCTTGTGCAAACCCCTAAAAACCAGTCTGGCCTTGTTCTTAACAATAAGCCCATTTTCATCAGTTTTGTTCCTAAACACCCATTTAGTGCCTATTGCACACTTACCTGGAGGTAGAGAACCAGTTCCCACACTTGCTGTTTCTTGAACTGAAGAAGCTCAAGCTGCATGGCATCAACCCATTCATTGTCCTTTAAAGCCATATGATAATTCTTTGGCTCTTGCTGACTGATGAAGAGAGCATAGAAGCATAAATTTGACAATTGACTTCTTGTTGATACGCCAACAGTGATATCACCAATGATTTGAGACATAGGGTGATTCTTCAGATCTTCATACACAATGAGATCTGTGCAAGTGTTTGTAGCAGGCTCAGCAGCAACAGATGGTGATGGTGAATCATTTCCTTGAAACAATCATGGATGGTAATTCAAAGGAAGTTGAATTTGAAGAAATCTCATCAACATTTGTTGTGGATGGTGCTACTGGAGCTACAGGACCATCAGGTCTAGCTGAATTAGGCAGTTGATCACTAAACCTGAAGAGGTGAGTACTGCTATCATCATCATCATCAGCATCAGCAGAACCACCAGGTGGTGAACTGTTGACAGGAGCAACAGCAGAGTTTGATAAGGACATATTGCAGTATGTCTAAATCAAATATCTCCACAGGGCTTTGTGGAATCTTGTCCTTTGGAGATTCATTAAACTTAACATGTAGAGTCTCTTCAACCATCTTTTTCTACAGTTGAAGACTCTGTATGCTTTGCAAGTTGATGAATAACCAACAAAGTACCCTGCATCCACCTTAGGGTCAAATTTTGGAGTTGATCCCGTGTGTTGAGAATGAAACATGGACACACAAATGCTCAGAAGAATGAAATTAGAGGGGCCAAATGATGAAGAACTTCATATGGAGTCTTCATCAACCTCTGATTTACTGGAACTCTATTCTGTACATAGCAAGCTGTATTGACAGCTTCAGCCCAAAAAGTCATTGGCAGTCCAGAATCAGCCAACATGGACCTTGCAGGTTCAATAAGAGTCCTGTTCTTTCTCTCCACTACTCCATTTTGCTCAGGAGTTCTTGGGATGCTATAATGCCTCTTGATTCCCTTTGATAAGTAAAACTCATCAAGTGTGTGGTTTCTGAATTCAATACCATTGTCACTCCTCTCACACTTAACTGGTAGGGAATACTGCTTCTCAACGTGTAATACAAAGTTCATAATGGACTGCGCAGCCTCATCCTTTGAATGCAAGAAGAAAGTCCATACAAATCTGGAGTAATCATCACTCTCACAGGACCAAAGAGATCCATGTGAAGAAGCTGTAAGCAGGCAGTGGACTTAGGTTCTTCTATGGAGGGAAATGAAGCTTTGTGCTGTTTTCCTTTTAAACAAGCAGCACAGTTATCTTCACATTTGAACTCCTTCATAGGCAGTCCCCTTACTAAACCATGGTTTATCAGCTGATTTATGTTTTTGAGATTAACATGACCCAGCTTCTATGCCATAGAGTAGATTCTTGAGGGGAAGCCTTGGAAAATAGGCAAGGATGGCCTTTGAGATCTATTTTCTTGGAAAGATCTAAGGCATACACTCTTCCTGTCCTGTTGGCCTTCAGGAGAGTATTCATCCAACACCTTATCAATCAAACTTAGAACTTTGGATGACAGAATCCGACAGTTCTGACTGTTGAAAAGAGCAACATGGCCTTTGTCACACATTTGACTGACACTCAAGAGGTTGTACTTGAGATTTTCCACATGGTTAACATCATCAAACTTTATTTCCCCATTGGAAACAAAGCCTTTGCCGATGATGTAACCTTTGCATCATTGCCAAATGACACAAACCCCTTCCTTCCTTGAGAGTAGTCATTAAGAAGTGATCTGTTTCCAGTCATATGCATGGATCCTCCACTGTCTACATACCAGATGCCTCTAAGGTATGTTGAAGAACCCTGCAAAATACAAAAATTAGTTAGATTTTGAGACCCAAACCTTTTTGGTCTTGGGCCTGTTCTCATCAACAGATGGTAAACTAACATGTTTGTTGGAAACAACAGCATGAGAGGAAGAAACTGGTGAAGAAAAGGAATCCTTTGGCTGGACCTCCTTTTCTGTGGTTTCAACATAGGAACATCTAATTGGTTAACTCTTCCCAAAGATGTTGAACCATCATAACCAGCTGTGTCTGATTTTGTGATAAGGCTTTCAGCTCTTCAGACACATTGGCATTGGAGTTTGATAAGTTCCTATGTTGCACCTTCTTCTTTTGAGCAATCTCAGCTGTTACCTGTTTAACCCCTTCCTTTTTGGATTTCTTTTTGAACTTAAGGGTTACAGATTTGATGTTGCTGGTACAAATGTGGCTTCAAACTCAGTTTTCATTTTAACTATTTTCTCTTTACTTTCCTCTTTATGTTTGAGTTTAGATCCCCTTTTGTACGAACAATCATCTGTAAGATGATTGAACAAACCACATACTTCACATGGTTTCTTCTTCATCTTATGTTGATCATCAACTAAAGAGAATGAAACTACTAAACTTGCTCTTCAGTACTTTGGAAGCATTATTTGCTTTCTTGACTCCTCTTTAGTAGTCTTCAAACTCTTTCTACTGACAGTTTTCTTCTCTTCAGTGCTGACAGTAGTTGGAGTTTGAACTTCAGGTGTTAAATCTTGCCTCTAGTCCTTTCAGGACTTCCAGAAATAGCTCCTGAGTTGATCATCTCTTTGATCATGTGAGTGTTAGCAGTGGAACCATCAACATCAGCTGATGGGTTCTGAGAGGGCTTAGTGCTGACTTCAATTTTTGATGATGCTCTATCAAAAAGTGAATCACATGATGAGGTGGATTGGTTATTGCTTTCTTCATCAGATTTCACTTCTGCTCTTGAAGCAAAATCTATAGGATGAGAAGTGTGATTATAACCAATACCAAACTTCACATTGGAAGCAGATTGCTTACTAAGAAGCATTTCAAAACCTTTGCATGATTGTACCCATCGATCACACTCTACCTGGGTGACTGCAAGGGTTTCTTTGAGACTTCTCTGGTCTTCCAGAATAACCTCTAGCTTTGCCTTTTCATCATTTAATTGGCATTTAAGCTTATAAATCTCATCATTTTTACTATTAAGAGCAGACTCAAACTCAGCTTTTCTTTTGGAAATGGTTTTCTCAAACTTAAGTTTTTGATTTATTAATGCTACATTTGCCTCTCTAATGGAGACAAAGGCAGCAATGCATGATTCAGAACATAACTTGGCTTTAGTCTCTGAAGATACCTGAGTTACCTGTGAAGATGATGCATTTGAGCAGGAACCCTCAGTAGACTCCAGGGCCATGAGAGCCAGGTTCCCAAAAGGACTGTCACCACTATGTTGACCAGCACCTGTGAACAATTGTTCATGACCAGACATGTCATCCGGTAAACTGCTCTAGTCAACAACTCCGGGGGTGAAGAAGCTGTGTTGTTGAGGTTGAGGAGGTTGATGAGATTGAGATGGTTGAGATTCTGGTAGTGCATGAGGTTGTGGTACTATAGGAACTTGAACTTGATTTGACTGTGGCATGTAATAACAAGGGTAAGGATATGGCATTTGACCCTGAGGAACAAAATATGCAGGAGATTATGGTTGAGAATGATGACTAGAATTGACAAGATGTTGCCCTCTGTGTTGTTGACTATTGCCAGGGAAAGTCACAAAAGGTGCAGAGGAATTAGATCCAGATGATCTGCATTCTCTAGCAAAGTGTCCAAGCCTATGGCATTTGTGACACTTCAACTTACTCTTGTCAAAACCAACTTTGGTTTTGCCAGAGAGTCCTGGGAACTTTCTTCCAGTTCTTTTGTAGAACTTCTGAGATCTGATATTTATCAAGGCCATTTGGCTCAAAATATCCATCTCTTCTAAGTCATCATCAGCAATCCCCTTGAGATCATCCATGATGAAGCATAGATTGTCATTATTACATCAAGTAAACTGACTATCAACACTCACAAACACAGAATCAGAAGTGTTTGAGGAGAAATCAATATGCTCATCATACTGGCATTCAGATGAAGCATATTCTAACACATGACCAACAAGGCAGTGTTGCCTGGTACAAAGTCTTCAGTGAGCTTTCCATAAACAGTTTTCGTTTCTGTTCTATCTCTCTCTCAAATGTGAGCATTTCCCATGGAGTGGGTGAGAGATAGTTTGTCCAAATTGCACTAGAGCGTAGGAAAATAGTATATGTGTCCCATCTCTCAGCCAGTGATCTGAGAAATCTGTTATTCATCTGGATATTGGTGTACTCAAGTTTGACCATTTTTAATTCAGAGATCAAACAGAGAACCTCTCAAACGTTGAGTCAGTGTCTCACCCTTTCTATGAGAGAATGTTCGTATTGTTGGGCAAGAATTTCTCTATTATTTCCCAAGAACTCATCTGTTCCTCCAAATTGTTCTTTCAGGCATTCCAGAGGTCATGGGCAGTTTCATGATGCATTAGCCAGAATAAATTTCATTGGGCAGTGTCGTGGCCAGAATTCCATGGGCTTTTGCATCAATCTCAAACAACTTCTTATCCTCATCTGAGTATTGCTCCCTCCTCTTCGGAACCATTTGATTGGTTTCCGGGTTATTCACCATAGGCTTGTGTGGACCATGTACCACTGATGTCCAACAACCTGCATGTTAACAGACAGGTGAGGAGCATTCGTCGTTGCCATATGTTATACTCATTCCTAACCAGCATTGGAGGCTTGGTTGAGGAACCAATATTGTGAGGATCATTGGAAGGAGTAGTCATTTTCAGTCTAAATACAATTTAATTCAAGCTTTTAAAAGTTTTTACATAGACCACAACAGACTCAATGAAAACCAAGAGAAAATCTCAGGATGAATGACCAGAAACACAGAGAAATTCAATCTCTATAACCGTTTCTTGCAAAAAAATGCTAATTCAATCAAACTGGATCTTGAATAGCAGTTTCAATGATCAATTATTAGATCGATCAATGATTAACCTGCTCTGATACCATTTGTCAGGATCAGTGATCACAAGTTTGATGTATTAGAGCGTAACGCAGCGGAATAAGAACAAGAATTAGACAAATTGTAGCAAGAATTGATACTCGTATGCATTAAGAACAAATGATGGATCTTGGCCCAAGACGAATAGAAATTGATTGAACGGTAGATACGTTAGTAACCACGTATGATCCAAGCGGGTGTTACCCAATAACAAGCTTAGCAAACACCAATTGATATTTAATGATGATATGATCATGCAATTAAATATTTACACCAATTTAGAAAATGGGGTTTTCTAATAAGTTGCATATGATATAGAACAAATTATGAGGATAATTTGTTGATGGGTTTATTGTAATTTGTTATTTAAAGGGTTAAATAACATAAATAACTGAGAGTATACTTTAATTAAAGTTTTGATTAGAGAAGACATGTCACATTTAAATATGTCTAGTAGATGACTTATTTAATGTATGACAAAAGTTTTTTAGAGTGTGTTGTGTGTTACATTAAAGAGGGAAACCTCTTTTAATCAAACAATTTTCGGCCGCCCATGGATATTTTGATTGGCCCTCTTTCTTTGAAAACCAAAGACACACTCAACATGTCTAAGACTCTTGAAAATCTGATCCATCTCTCATATGCAATCACACACAACCTTTCCTCTCTAAACATACAACTCGCAAAACAGCTGAAAGAAGAAGAGAAATTTTCGGGTTTTGAGTGTTCTTGGTGTGCTCTCCCTAGCAAGAGTGGTGTTTACTTCAAAGGCTTGGGTATACAAGCTGAGGATCTCTAATCTTGAAATCTCGGTCATTTTTCAGCATCAAACATCTCCATTTTCTGTCGAATCTTCAGCTGTTGAGAAGGTATCTGGCAGCCCTTTGTGGTTGTCATTTTGTGTGTTTGTTGTTTTCTCATTGTTGTCTATTCACATAATATGTTCTTGGATTATGGGTTTGTCATATGCTTAATGACTATTTAAAGAAAGTTTTTCAGCTTTGAAAAACATACAAAACGAATATTATCCGCTGCGTTTCTGAAAGTTTAAATGGTTAAACTATGTTTTATGGTCTTAACAAACCTTCAATGGCATCAAGAAACGATTAGGTGATGACTTGCTTGTTTGTCCTTTAAAATTGGTTTTAAGGATGATTATGACTGTTATAGGCTGGTTTTGGGCTGCTATGTTTTGTTTGAATGATCCCCAACTTTCAAAGTCATATCACACATGCTTGTGATTAGATTTGAAAGATTACATGTTGTTTTCTGTTTTATTAGGACAAAATGAAACCGAAATTTCAGTTTATGTTGGCTGAAATTTCGTGGTTTTATGAGGGGTTTTCAATTTTGGATGATTTGCTAGATGCTTGTCTTAGTGCATAACTAGCCATTGACCTTGTGGATGTTTGGATGTTGTGATGGTTGTATTCATTCATTCAATTGGGTTGTATTATTTGTTGTTTGTGCTTTGTTTCAAATGTAATTTATTTATTATTGGTTGTAATAAATAGATTAGGTGTATTTTCATTTTACTAGATATCTTGTATTAGGACTTTATATCTTGTAATATGAAGACATACACATTGGAGCACAAAGGAAGGTCATGAAAGAAACATGGGCATTTGGATGCGGTTTCAAATGGAAGGCTTTTTTGGAAGTTTTCATAGTTTTCCATTTATTTGTTTGTGAACCTAGGAATGACCTATGGACCCCTTGTGATGGAAAACAAGTGTGGACCACTTTAAGATGCTATGGTTTGCACATATGCTCATATGGTTGCTTATGACTTTTTGGAATTTTGTTATTTGTTTTGTGTGGTTAATTTTGACTTCATAACAAACTCTTACAAACTAACAATCTGAAAATTGATGTTTCATTGTAAGGATTCCTGAAGTCTGATGCAACCCAAAACTGCCTAAGTGTTTCAGCAACATGCACTAAGTACTGAAGTGAAGAATGCTTCGGAAGAATTACACAAAGCATTAGAAAATACTCTAAGTGTAATATCTTCCGAAGCCAAGACCAATATCTTCCGAAGCCTAACATGAAGTCTTCCGAAGCTTGAAGAGACAAAGTCTTCCGAAGCTTCAACCTATGAAGACAGATTTCTTCCGAAGACTTTTAGTACACATGCTTTATCTGATGTACTGTTCCATAAAGCACCTTTTCCGCTGCGTCTCTGATAAGTCACCAACTTACAAGAGTTGGTGAAAAGGTCCATGCTTTTGGTAACTGTACATTGAGGTCTTGTGTCTGACTTTCTACTTTATGTACTTTATCCTTTTTGTAATGTATAAGGATGTGAGCTATGGCATGTCATAGTCACAAGGTCAAAAGGCAGATATGCCTTTTGATCCTACAATTGATTTTGTTAGTGTCTAGTCAATTGTATCCAGCTGGCTTTCATAGTATAGCCGGCTGTAGGTTGTAGTATAAGTATTCCAAGTTCTTGTATCTTTCCATATGCTTTGTAACACTTGTAAAAGAACTTGAGAAAGCAATATACTGCTACCTTGAAAACTATACTCTCTTGTCTGTCTCTTGCTTTACTTGTGTTCTCTGCATCACCTTTGGTTACCTAGTTCACTGTTTGATTAAGATTTAGTTAATCTCCTCATTGTGTTGTTGTGTTGTAATTGTGTTCAAGCCCTTGAACGATCCTGCAATTGGTATCAGAGCTTCAGGCTCGTGATATAAGATCTAACCATCTTAAGATCCCTCACACACACAAAAACTAAACTTTTCAAATGGCTTCCATCTCAAAGACTGATATGGAGACTGGAACCATGAACAAATCCCCATTGATCACTCTTGATGACTTCGACACCTGGTGCATGAGGATGGAAGGCTTCATCAGGTCTCTTGACTCAAGAATGTGGGAATCTGTTGAATATGGACCTTTCATACCTAGCACCCCCTCTGCTACCGGTGCTGGTATGATTCCTAAAGATGTGGCCAACTACTCAGATGAAGATAGGAAAAGAGTAGAGATTGACAGGAAGGCCATGACTGCTCTTCAGACTGCTATTCCAAACTCTGTGTACAGAGGTTTTAAGAAGTGCAAGACAGCTAAACAGCTGTGGGATGCACTGAAGCTGATGTATGAAGGCTCCTCTGAAGCCAAGGAGAACAAGAAAGATCTTCTGAAGCAGCAGTTTGAAAATTTCACCTTTAAAACAGGTGAAACCATGACCCAACAATACTTCAGGTATGTTGAGATTGTGGATACCCTTGTGGATGGAGGAGTTCCTCTTGAGAACAGAGACATTGTAAGGAAGTTCATGTCCTCACTTCCTAGGCAATGGACACACTATTGTGTGGTAATCAAGAGGACTGAGAACCTTAAAACTCTTACTCTGACAGAGTTATATGGGATTCTCAGTGGATACCAGATGGAGATGAACTTACAAGGTTCATCTGGCAACTCTAACAAAAATGGGTTCAGCCCTTCATGTGGTTGAAAGGGACAGCATAGAACCCCAACATCATCTCCTATGCTACCCTGACAACTCACAAAAGGGTCCTTTCATCACCTTCCCGGAGACACCAAGGGAGAACTTTACTCAAGGGAGTCCATTCCAAGAGACAAGTTCTTCTCAAGCCTTTGTGTCTGCAGATGAAAGCTGTGGAAATTATCTCTTCACTCTTGAAGATCTAGACTGTATCCATCCAGATGACCTGGAATACATGGAGATAGTTCAGCAGATGGCTCTTCTCACTCACAGAGCCAAGAAGTTCTACAAGAGGACAGGAAGAAAATTTCCAAGCAATGCTACCAGTGGAAAGTTTGGCCTGGATAAAAGCAAAGTTAAGTGTTACAATTGTAACCTTATGGGTCACTTCGCCAGGGAGTGTAAGGCACCCAGAGCAAATGGGGGTCAAACACAACTCAGACCAAACTTCACCAACAATACCCCTCAGGCTGAGAAGACAAAGCAACATGCTGCGGTTGCTGTTGAAGAGGGAGGATTTGACTGGAGTTTTCAGGTGGAGGATGCTTCTCCAAACCAAGCATTGATGGCTGATCATGATGAAGCCAAGGTATTAGAACATCTTTGCTCCCCTGAATGCATTGCTAAAGTAAATAGATACAGGTCCTACAACCTAGAGATGAGATCTGATCTTGAGTCATTAAACATATTAAAATCTGACTTTAGAAAGTCTGAAAATGATTACAAGTTAAAGATAGAAGACTTGGAGAAAACTATTTCAGTACTAAAACATGAACATACAGATTTTAGAACTCAGATCCAAGATCTCATCACTAAGTTGACTAAGTGCCAGGCTGAGCTTGTGATCAGCAAAGCCCTGGCAGAGAAAAGTGTTCTTGAAGAAGAGACCTTCAAGAACATGATATCCTCATCCCTACACAATAAGGTTTGTTATCAAAATAGACAGGGACTGGGATCAAATGAGATAGCTCCTCCACACACAATCTTGTCTGTAAGATCTCCTAGGTGTGGAACTTGTGAAGATGAGCTTCCTCTCATAGATCCAGTAAGTGAGGATGATGAAGAAGTGATAGTGAGGAATCCCTCTGAGAAGAGTGAAGAAGAGGATTCCTCCAAGGGCCACTATCCTTCTGAGGAGAAGAAATTAACTGTGATGACCAAGTCCAAGAGAAAGAACTTGATCAGGAAGAGCAAAAGGAAAGCAAAGAAGGCTCAAGAAATCAAGGCTACCTTTGATGCTAAGCAGAAACAAGTGTTTATCTCTGCAGGTTTCAAAGCAATAAGGACTGAAGACATCCACCAAAGCCTCTTATCTAAGAGTTCTGGTTCATGTTCAAATCATCTCAGTACAAAGAAGAAGACTGAGCTGCTGTGTACCACTGCTGCACAGCCTGGACCATCAAATTCCAAGAACAGTTCACAGCCCAAGGAACTGTATCTGAATCTACCAAGATGAAGGTGAAAAAGGAATGTGACCAAGGCCAGTCTTGCTCTCAAAAGGAGATTTCTTTGAAGAAGAAAATGCTGTGTGTTATGTGTGAAAGTACTTCTCATATTGCCAAGGATTGTCCATACAATCCTAAAAGTACTATCCACATGACCAATACAAAGACTTCAAAGAATCTCAAGAAGTCTCAAGCTTCGGAAGGAAAGTCTGTTTCCCTCGGAAGCTCCAAATCAAGAAGAAGGTAAATGGAAAATCACCTTCGGAAGCAAAGTTGGTCTCGGAAGAAAGGAGTTCTTCCGAAGTACTAAAGTCTACTGCAGTGACTGTAGATTCTTCCGAAGTATCAGTCATTAAAACTTGTGAAGCTCCAAAAGCTTCTAAGGTTTTGAAGGTCAAGTCCAAGACTCCAAAGGTGGTGTGGAAGTCTAAGAAAGACCAAATGACTGAGGTTTCTCCATCAACAACAGCCGAAGATCCCCTCTGTACAACCATAGGATCTATTACTGTTGCATTACCTTCTATTACACTTACTGAACCCAAGACAAGTAAGGCTTGGGTTTCCAAATGTAACTAATCATTTTCTTTGTGCAGGAACAGCTCAAGACAAACAAGAATGTCTGGATAATTGACAGTGGCTGTTCCAGGCACATGACAGGCGATAGGTCTTTACTTCATAATTTTGAGAGAATTGATGGAGGACCAGTTGCTTTTGGAGGAAATGAAGGTGGTTACATTTATGGAAGGGGCAAGGTCACAAATGGTAAGCTCAGCATTGAGAAGGTAAATTTGTTAAGGAGCTTGGGTACAATCTTCTGAGTGTATCTCAATTTTGTGATCAGAGTCATAACATGCTCTTCACTGAGCATGAGTGCATTGTTCTCAAACCTGGAGTGGTCATTCCTCATGAGCATATTCTGCTCAGAGCCCCCAGGAAAGGGAACATGTACAAGATGGATTTGCAAGAAACATCTCCCTCTGGAGAAGTTTCATGCTTTCTATCTAAAGCAAATAGTGATGAGTCTTTCCTATGGCATAAAAGAATGTGCCATGTAAACTTTAAGAATATGAATAAATTAATTAAACATGATCTGGTAACTGGAATGCCAAAGAAAGAGTTTACAAGTGATGATCATTGTGTTGCATGCCTGAAAGGGAAGCAACACAAGGTATCTCACAAGCCTAAGGAAAAGAACTCCATCACTACTCCCCTACACTTATTACATATGGATCTCTTTGGCCCCACCAGTGTAATGAGTTTAGGAAGGACCTTATACTGTCTAGTGATCACAGATGATTTTACAAGATTCACTTGGGTTTTCTTTCTTAGAACTAAAGATGAGACTCCTGAGATTCTAAAGAATTTCATCTTAAAGATTGAGAATCAATGTGATCACAAGGTCAAAACCATAAGATGTGATCAAGGAACTGAATTCAAGAACCAAATCCTTGATACATTTTGTGATGAAAAGGGTATTACAAGACAATACAGTGCTCCCAGGACTCCTCAGCAAAACGGAGTTGCTGAGAGGAGAAACAGGACACTTATTGAAGCTGCAAGAACTATGTTGTCTGACTCTAAACTGCCTATCACCTTCTGGGCAGAGGCAGTTAATACTGCTGCTGCTATGTGCAAAACAGAGTCTTAGTAGTTAAGACACATGGTAAGACTCCTTATGAACTTTGGCACAAGAGGAAACCTTTCATTGGTTTTCTCAGGTCATTTGGATGTCCCTGCACCATCTTGAATACCAAAGATCAAGTTGCCAAGTTTGCTGAGAAATCAGACGATGGACACTTCATTGGATACTCTTCTCAAGCTAAAGCTTATAGAGTATACAATCTCAGAACTAGAATCATTGAGGAGTCAGCCAATGTGACTTTCAATGAGCACACTCCCAGTGTGGCTGGTTCTGGTCCGGATTGGCTATTTGATCTTGATTTAGTTACCAACTGTTTTAATAAATCTTGTGAGCATGTTTCAGGATCTGCAGAAAATTTAAATACAGGTGATCCTGATCCAAGATTTGAGCTTGGAAGACCTTCAGCTCCAGTTGGAACTACTTCGGCAAATGAGGTTTCTATCAGCACAACAATGACAAATCCAGCTGATACATCTGGCATGCCTTCAAATTCCAGTTCAGAGGCCTCTCAACCAGATAAAGACATCTCAATTGCAGAAGATAACAATGGTGATGGTGAAAGTGATCAAGAATCTCTTGATGCTAATAACTATACCATAGATGATAACATCAATGATGTCACACACTCATTGGATCAAGTTAATCTTGATAAGTGTGATAATGTGGAGGATCAATCTTCAAGACCAGATCTAAATTTCTCAAATTTGGATCTATCTCAGCAACTTGCTGTGATCCCTCAGCTAAGGATCCACAAGTCTCATCCTACTACAAACATCATTGGAGATGTTATCTCCGGGGTAAAGACAAGAGGGCAAACCCATGAAGCAAATGTTTGTCTTCACTCTTGTTTTCTATCCCAGTTAGAGCCAAAGAAAGTTGAGGAGGCTCTAAAGGATGGAAGTTGGGTTGAAGCTATGCAACAAGAGCTGCTTCAATTCAAAAGACAGAAAGTTTGGAACCTTTGTCCTCTTCCTCATGGGAAGACTACCATTGGAACCAAATGGGTTTTTAGGAATAAAAAGGATGATAGAGGAATCATCATCAAGAACAAGGCTAGACTAGTTGTTCAAGGATACACACAAGAAGAAGGGATTGACTACACTGATGTCTTTGCTCCTGTAGCTAGACTAGAAGCTGTTAGGATATTCCTGGCATTTGCTGCATCCAAGAACTTCAAGGTCTACCAACTTGATGTAAAGTGTGCCTTTTATATGGAGTGATTGATGAGGAGGTTTATGTCAAACAACCACCTGGTTTTGTAGATCCTGATCATCCTGATTATGTCTGCAAGCTTGACAAAGCTCTCTATGGGCTGCATCAGGCACCCAGGAAGTGGTATGAGACACTGTCTGAGTATCTCTGTAAACATGGTTACAGGAGAGGTACTATAGATGGAACTCTCTTCATCAAAGGACAAGGAAACGACATTCTGCTAGTTCAAGTATATGTGGATGACATCATCTTTGGCTCAACCAATTCAAGGCTCTGCAAAGACTTTGAAAAGCTGATGAAAGATAGATTTGAAATGAGTTCAATGGGAGAACTTAATTTCTTTCTGGGAATTCAAGTGAAGCAGGTTGAAGATGGCATTTTCATAAGTCAGTCAAAGTATATTCAAGATATACTCAAGAGGTTCAACATGACTGATTGTAAGACTGCTAAGACACCCATAGCCAGAAACCACTCTCTTGGTCCAGATCTTGAGGGGGAGTGTGTAGATGAGCACTTATACAGGGCTATGATTGGGTCTCTTATGTATCTTACAGCTAGCAGGCCTGATATCATGTTTGCTACATGTATTTGTGCAAGATATCAAGCTAATCCTAAGATGTCTCACTTAATCACTGTGAAAAGGATTTTAAGATACCTCAAAGGTGCCTCAACACTTGGTTTATGGTATCCAAAGAATTCTAATTTCAATCTGTATGCCTATACAGACAGTGATTATGGTGGTTGCAACATGACTGCAAAGTCTACATCTGGGGGATGTCAATTTCTTGGTGGAAGGGTTGTCTCATGGCAATGCAAGAAACAAACCTGTGTGTCTGCATCAACTGCTGAGGCTGAATACATTGCTGCTGCAAGCTGCTGTGCTCAAGTGCTTTGGATTCAAAATCAGATGCTAGACTACGGATTTAACTTCAAAGAGACTCCTATCCACATAGACAACAACAGTGCTATCTCTATCACTGAGAACCCTGTGCAGCACTCAAGGACCAAACACATCAACATCAGGTATCATTTAATAAGAGATAACTATGAAAAGGGGTTAATTAAACTAGTCAAAGTTCACACAGATGAACAATATGCTGATCTGTTCACAAAAGCTTTTGATGAACAGAGATTTAAGTATCTGATATCAGCTATTGGGATGATCAACTTTGAGTAGATTTTTTTTCTTAAAACTAATTCTAATTATTTCTTCTTAAAAAATGTGTGTCCTAAGTTGTCTAGTTCATCACTTTCATAAGCTCATGTTTTCTTTGAATGAAAAACTCTTTTGAAGACTTTCCTTAGATTCTTGAAAATTTTCTGATACTTCGGAAGATAACATTTTACCTTCGGAAGAAAAATATGTCTTCAAAATAAATGACTGTCTAAGAAATTTTACCTTCGGAAGAAGTCAAAATTATCTTCCGAAGCTTAAAATTCTCAACTTAGACTTATTCATTTTTAAGGACTTTTTCCTTCCGAAGCAAAAATTACTTTCGGAAGCTTTGTTCATCTTATACAAAGCATCCAAAGTTTATTTCTCTTCCGAAGCATAAATCTTTAAGACTCTCAGAAAATTCTTCCGAAGTCACTTTAGCTTCGGAAGCTTTTTCAATCAAACTTCCGAAGACAAATTACTTTCGGAAGCTTTTCGAACTCCAAGAAAACTACTTTTTGAGCAAAAAGGTAAACTACTTTTTCAGAGGTGGGACCGACATACGGATTTCAAAGTTTATCCTCTTTCATTAAACTTTATCTGAAATCCTTCTCTCTCATATAAACCCAACGGTTTCCCCTTCTTCTATCATCTGCTTTTCTTCCATACCTAAAACCCAAAGCTTTCTCTCTGAAATTTCCTTCCCATTTTTTCTCTTCATCTCTGAGCTACCTCACAATGGCTGACCTTCCACACAGAAATGATCCTCACTTTGCCATGCAGCTACACAGACAACACAATCAGGTTGCTCTGTTATGCTCTGACAAAGATCCTCATTTCTCAGAGGTTTGCCGTTTCTTGTCTTTGTCTCACTACTTCACCTCCCTAACCATTGATCCTCCTCTATATGAGGATCATCTGCTTGAATTCTGGAAGACCTGCCAAGAGGTCATTATGGATGGGGAGAAGGCACTGTCTGCCACAGTGCAGGGGAGAACAATTTTCATCACTCCGGCCATCATCAACGACATCTTCAGCTGGATGATGAAGCAGGTGAAGTGTTCTTTCCAAAAGAAGCGGTTAATCATTCCTTCGAGCAGATGGGCTATGAAGGAGATTTCTCTGTAAAGACCTTCAGGAAAGGGAAGGTCTCATCCCAGTGGAAATACCTGCTCCATGTGGTTATCCACAGCTTATCAAACAAGCATGGTGGATGGGACCAGATTCCTGAGGATCTCTCCTTTATAGTTCATGGAATGGTTCAGGGGGTCAAGTTCAGGTATTCACAATTTGTTTATACTAATTTACTTGCAAACTTAGACTCCTTAGAATATTACATGTTTCCTAGATATGTTCAACACATTCTTAACTGTGAACTGGGCTCACAGTTGAGGGAAACAGGCAATATCTTAAACTGGGACAGATGAAGCCCGGCATCTTTAAAATTATGAAGAAGCCAACTGTAGGCTTCTCAGGGGTAGAAACAGCCCTAGTCCCAAAAATGTTAGAGCTCATTGCTCAAGGTGACAACATAGCAGTCCAAGCTAGTGTTGAACCCACACCTACTGCTCTCCTACCCTCTTCACAACCTCCAATATTCATCACCTACAAAAGAAAATCCCAACGAACCCCTGCTCAGGCTATTGAGTCTGTGCAGGCCCCCAAATACTCAACCTTACAGGAAGAAGTGGACTCCAGAGCTCCCACTTCTCCTGAGGAGCAAACCACTCCCATTACTTTACCTATCAGGCTGAGGTTCCTCAAGCTCAACCTGATGAGCTCATTAGCCCAACAACTGTAAGCCTTCACTCTGAGTCTCAACACTCAAGTGAACAACCTTCAGGGGATAGCTACCATCCCCAGCCTTTGGATCTAAACCAACCAATTCCCAACCTATCCTTTTACACTGATGAAGACTTAGGATTCAGTGAGTACCATGAGTCTCTCTTCTCCTCCCCTCACTCAAAGAGAGATGAGTACCTCTGACTCTCCTCAGTCTATCCCTCATCAGTCACCTATTACTGAGGTGGACACATCTGAACCTGTTCAGGATGTCCATATGGAAGAGGCTCTCACTTTTGAAAGTGATTACATCATTAAGACCTCAACCATGGCAACTCAGCCCATTGGCATCTTAACTGAGGTTGCCAGTGAGCAGAGGAAAACCAGCAGCCAAGAAACTCAAGCTGGTGGTGAGAGAAGGGACTTTGGTCCAATCCTCTCATCCCCCAGTGATTCTTCTGATGAAGATGAGGGGAATTTGAGACTAAAGGTACAACAATTGTCACAAACATGCACCTATCTAGTCTCTAAGGTTAGTCACTTGGAATCTCAGGTGACTACCCTGCAAAACAGGGTCAATGATCAGCAACTCCAGATTTCATATCTGCAGGAAAAACTAGCTGAGAGACCTTTAGGAGAGCTCAACCAGGAACACAAGAACCTGTGGAAGTGATTGATTTATCCTCCAGCTCACCTATGCAAGTGGGTGATGCTACCAAAAAGGGGGAGAATGTTATCACAACCACAGAACCTGGGAGTTCTTCAAAGAGAATGGACATAGAGGACTCACCATCCTCACTTGCTGTTGTGCATTCTCAGCAACTTCCTCAAGTTCACATTAATGTGGACTCTATAGACTCTCTCATCAGGAGTCTCTTTGAGGAAGGTATACCAAGGGCTGTCTCATCTCCACCACATGGAACTGGCAACTACATCATCAGATGGAGGTATGATGATGACAGAAGAGCCCTCATACTTCACAGAGTTCAAGGTCAACAAGAAGTCTTTCAGTTCCAAAGCCTGAGCTTCTATGAAGGACTGGATTTAGTCAACATGCCACTTGTCAATCCAAGCAAATCTAGACAAGCTGACAGGCTGGCTCAAAGAATCCAAGACAGGATCCTTGCAGAGTTCTCTCTAAGAAGGAGACTTAGGCAATCAGGCAATGTCATCGGTCAACTGGATGTTGAGGTGGACCCTAAGATTAGCTTTCATAGGGGAAACCTTGGCTGAAGGCCCAGTGGCAGAACCTGAGACCCTTGTCTCACCATCAACAACTGCTGCAGAGGTCCAAACTCCATCTGAGACACCTGCTGGTGAAGGTGTTTCTCAGCCTCTCTCTGGCCAGAGCATGGAAGCTACACCAAGCAATGAAGGCCAAGCCTCAATCCACCCTGAGTCACAAAGGTCTGTTGGTGACAAAGGGAAAAGGATAATGACTCCTGAGGAAATTGAGGAGGAAGAGAGAGAGAGGAAAAGGAGGCTAAGGGGAGAAAGTTCTTCTGGGTCATCAAAATTCATGCAAGCTGCAATCAGGGCTGCCCCCAGACCAAATACTCAAAATGATGAACAAAGGGCAGTCAGGATTAATTATTACAGACCAGGAACTATGATGTTGATGAAATCATCTCCCTCCCCTTAGAAGAGTTGAATGAACTGGCTGACATGGAAGTGTCAAGAGAGATAAAGGAGAAAGAGGATGCAAGGTTACTTCTCCAATTCAAAGGAGAGGAGACAGAAAAGACTTCACAAGCATACTCCCACTCTCTCTCCAGTTCAAGAAAGTCCTGCACAGGAAGATGTGGCTCCACAAGAACCTCAGGTAGATAAAGAAGAGGATAGAATCAAAATGATAAACTACCTGAGTGCCACAGGCTTCTATCAGGCAAATACACTTCTTCCCCTGTCCTATGACTTCATTGAGTTCGAGTACTTAAAGCAACTTGAGCTTGAGTTAGTCAAAGAAAGAAAAACAACCAAAAGGAAGCTAAGGGAAGAAGCTGCAAAGTCAAGAACCATCATTCAAAAGAATGCAAAGAAGTCTGCTGACAGACAAAGAATGATGAGCTTCTTGAAGTCATATGGATTCTCCGGAAGGAGACTTGGTCCCATGTCTCTATCTACAATGGATGAGCATATAAGGGTAATCAAGCAGAAGATTAAAAGTGGTGAACTCATTGACTTGCACTCTCTTCCAAGTCAAGTCCCACCTGAAGTGGAGGTCAAGTTTGAACAACCAGAGACACCTGAACCAGAACCTCCAGCTGAGCCTCAGCAAACTTCATCTTCTGATCCAAGACAGGGTCAAACTCCCTCTCCTTCTGAACCTGTGAGGGAGGAACACCCAACTGAGAAAGACACTGATGATCAACATGGTGCTGCAGACCAGTCTTCTCAGTTAAAGACATTAAAGAGGAAGAAGAAAATGGCCTCTAAACCAAAGACTAAAAAGAGAAGCCAAAGTCATCTACCTCTACACCCCAGGTGAATCAGATCAACCTGAGGAAGTGCATGATGAGGCAGCCCAATCAACTCCTATGCAAGTGGCTCCTCTAGCAACCGAGACACCCATCTTATCCTGGACTTACTCTACCAATCCAGAAAGATGGAATGTTATCAGAGATCAAGGTGTTGAAAATGTCTACTCATGGCAAGACATAATCAACTTACCTCTGCATGATCTCTTTGAAATGAGAAGATACTATGAGAGTCTTGATGATCCTGACCATCAAATGAAGAAAGGATGGTCTTGATTATTCTGAAGACTACAAACATTTAAAGATCTTCTAAGTGTTTTGGTAGCATCAGCCTAGGGGGAGTTTGTAAGGATTCCTGAAGTCTGATGCAACCCAAAACTGCCTAAGTGTTTCAGCAACATGCACTAAGTACTGAAGTGAAGAATGCTTCGGAAGAATTACACAAAGCATTAGAAAATACTCTAAGTGTAATATCTTCCGAAGCCAAGACCAATATCTTCCGAAGCCTAACATGAAGTCTTCCGAAGCTTGAAGAGACAAAGTCTTCCGAAGCTTCAACCTATGAAGACAGATTTCTTCCGAAGACTTTTAGTACACATGCTTTATCTGATGTACTGTTCCATAAAGCACCTTTTCCGCTGCGTCTCTGATAAGTCACCAACTTACAAGAGTTGGTGAAAAGGTCCATGCTTTTGGTAACTGTACATTGAGGTCTTGTGTCTGAAACTTTCTACTTTATGTACTTTATCCTTTTTGTAATGTATAAGGATGTGAGCTATGGCATGTCATAGTCACAAGGTCAAAAGGCAGATATGCCTTTTGATCCTACAATTGATTTTGTTAGTGTCTAGTCAATTGTATCCAGCTGGCTTTCATAGTATAGCCGGCTGTAGGTTGTAGTATAAGTATTCCAAGTTCTTGTATCTTTCCATATGCCTTTGTAACACTTGTAAAAGAACTTGAGAAAGCAATATACTGCTACCTTGAAAACTATACTCTCTTGTTCTGTCTCTTGCTTTACTTGTGTTCTCTGCATCACCTTTGGTTACCTAGTTCACTGTTTGATTAAGATTTAGTTAATCTCCTCATTGTGTTGTTGTGTTGTAATTGTGTTCAAGCCCTTGAACGATCCTGCAGTTCTTAAAGTTAATAAAGGTTATTAAATGATTTAATGATTTTAAAGATTAAAATAGTTTTAATCAAAGGATCATAGGGTACCTTGTATTTGAAAGCATGCAAATACAAGTACATAGAGTTTTCTAAACTAGAATTATGAATCTCTAAACTTTTGACCAACAAGTTGAACACCATCCTTTTGCACAACACTTGAATCATTTGGAAACTCTTAATGGGATAAAGGTCACCTAACCATTTAGAGGGAACTTATGATTTAGGTGGGATACCACATTGGTGGGATAAAGGTCACCTAACCACTTATGTGGGTAAACTCACACGTGTGTGCAAGTAGGGTAACTTGATTTGCAAACCATGTTAAATGGATCACCTAAATATGGTTTCCAAATGGTGTTGATGGATTAACATGCCGACTTTACATATGATGTTTAAAGGTCGATCCCATGCATCTAGAAGTTGCAAATGGTTGCAATCGTCAATCGTTGACCACCTTATTAATTTAAATCGTGGGATAAAGGTCACCGAACCCTATTAAATGTAATGTTGGGTTCTAGATTTTAATATAAAAATGGCCTTAAAAGGCATTAATATTAAAATTTGCAATATCGAAAATACTAAAATAAAACTTTGTTAAATTTTGTAGATGGCCTCACATAATGATAATTCCGATAACTCATCCGCGTCCAACCAATCTCTACGAGCGATCCTCCAAAAGGAACGTCTAAATCATAACAACTTTATCGACTGGTATCGAAACTTGAGAATCGTTCTCAAGCAAGAGAGAAGATCGTATGTTTTAGACGACCCTATCCCCGATCAACCTTGCGAGGATGATGAGGAGGCCTACAACGATTGCTGAAGTACACTGAGGACTCCGTCCAAGTGTCTTGTCTCATGCTAGCGAGCATGACTCCGGATCTCCAAAAGGAGTATGAACACCACGGAGCTTACGACATGATAACCCAGCTGAAGGAAACGTTCCAACAGCAAGCAAGGGTTGAGCGCTTCGAAACGGTTCGAGCACTCCATGCATGTCGTATGGACGACAACCAATCTGTTTCATCTTATGTACTTAAGAAGAAAAGTCACATTGACCGCCTCGAGAGACTTAATTGTCCCATCTCGAAGGAATTGGCCACGGATTTAATCCTCAATGGCCTTACCAAAAGGTTCGTGATATTCGTGTTGAACTACAACATGAATGCTTGGGACAAAAGCATTGGTGAGCTTCACTCAATGCTCAAAACTGCCGAGGCGGCCATGGTAAAAGGATTTTACCCGTTCTCACCATCAATGAAGGTGGGAACAATAAAAGGCCTCGTCCCGCACCCAAGGCAAAAGTTGCCAAGGGCAAGGGACCCGCTTGGGGAAAAGGGAAAGGGGTGGCAAGGGTGCCACCCAAACACAAGAGAAAAAGCAAAAGGTTGCTACTAACGACCCATGCTTCAAGTGTGGAAATTGGACATTGGCCAAGGAATTGTCCTGTCCATCTCCAAGAGTTGAAAGCAAGAGGGATGCCGGGCAGACATCAGGTACAATATACATGATCCATATTGATTTAAACATGATATCCTCTAACACATGGGTATTAGATACCAGATGTGGAACTCACATTTGCAATTTGTTGCAGGGGTTCAAAAAATAGTGACTTCAAGAAAGGGGATGCAAGCCTCTACATGGGCAATGGGGCTAAAGTTCAAGTTGAAGCCCGTGGTGACTACATCTTAAAGCTTCCAAATGGTTTGGAAGTGATTTTGAACAATGTTTTGTATGCTCCTAGTTTGACTAGGAATATTATCTCTGTAGCCCTGTTAAAACAATTTGGATATGTATTATCTTTTATTGAAAATGATATTCATGTTTCTTTAAATGGTATGTTCTATTTTAAAGCCATTCCAATAATGGTATTTTGAATTGGCTCATGAAAATACTCTAAATAGCTCATTGTACCAAACTAACACCAAGAAACTCAAGTTGGACTTGAGTGATACCTATCTTTGGCATTGTCGTCTTGGTCATATAAACAAGAAACGTATACAAACACTTCAAAAGAATGGTCTTTTAAAAACAAATGAATATAATTCATTTGATGTATGTGAATCTTGTTTACAAGGAAAGATGACTAAGGCACCCTTTAGTGGAACTAATGAAAGGGCAAAAGATTTATTAGGATCATACATTCGGATGTATGTGGTCCTTTTAAGCCAATGACTAGGAATGGTGAAAGATACTTCATTACCTTTACCGACGATTATAGTCGCTATGGGTATGTGTACTTATTAAGGCACAAAGATGAAGCTTTTGAAATGTTCAAAATCTTCAAGAATGAAGTAGAAATCACATTAACAAGTCAATTAAGTTCTCCGTACCGATAGAGGAGGTGAATACCTGAGTGATGCTTTTCAAGATCATCTTAGGAGTTGTGGGATTGTCTCACAACTCACTCCACCTGGAACACCACAACATAATGGTGTGTCTGAGAGGAGGAATCGAACCTTATTGGATATGGTTCGATCTATGATGGCTAGAAGCACATTACCTCTATCCTTTTGGGGTTTCGCTCTGCTCTCCACGGCCCGTATTCTAAATATGGCCCCAACCAAAAAGGTGGAAAGGACACCTTTTGAGATATGGCATGGAAGGGTTCCATCTCTATCATACTTAAGGGTCTGGGGTTGTGAGGCTTATGTTAAGACTCCCACCCCAAACAAGTTAGAAGTCAGATCCACCAAGTGCATCTTTGTTGGATATCCTAGAGATTCTATGGATATTATTTCTATGACCCACTGGAACAAAAGGTGTTTGTTGCCAGAAAGGGTGAGTTCTTAGAAGCAAAGTTCCTTATAGAAGGAACTAGCAGTAGAACAGTGGATCTTGAGGAGGATCAAGAACCACAACCCGATGCACGTTTGGTTGAAACTAGCACTCAACATGAGGATGTTGAGATGATCAAAGGTTGATCAATACACACAAAACGTTCGTAGAAGTGGTAGAACTAGTAATCCACCTGAAAGATACGGATTTTTCATGGATGGATGCTATGTGGTAGATTCAGATGAACCAACAATATCATGATGCAGTGTCCAATTCGGATTGTGACAAATGGCTCGAGGCCATGAGCGTTGAGATGCAATCCATGCATGACAATCAAGTATGGGACTTGGTTGTTCCACCTCCTAACCAAAAGTAATTGGAAGCAAATGGGTTTTCAAGAAGAAAACCGATATGCATGGAAACTTGGATACTTATAAAGCTAGACTTGTAGCAAGGGTTTCACTCAAACTCAAGGGGTTGATTATGACGAAACCTTCTCACCTGTTGTGATGCTAAAGTCTATAAGAATATGTTTGCCATAGCTGCTCATTATGATTATGAGATTTGGCAAATGGATGTCAAAACCGCTTTCCTAAATGGATATCTTGAGGAAGATGTCTATATGGTTCAGCCTAAAGGTTTTGTCGATCCAAAAATCCTAATAAAGTATGCAAGCTAAAGAAATCAATCTATGGATTGAAACAAGCATCGAGAAGCTGGAATCACCGTTTTGATGAGGAAGTAAAGAAATTTGGCTTCATCAAAAACGCAGATGAGGCTTGTGTGTATAAGAAGGCTAGTGGGAGCACAATAACTTTCCTAGTATTGTATGTTGATGACTACTACTATTTGGAAATGACATTCCAACCTTGGAAGGTGTAAAAACCTGGCTTGGAAGTTGTTTTTCCATTAAGGATCTTGGTGAAGCCGCCTATATTCTGGAATAAAGATCTATAGGGATAGATCAAGGCGGTTGATTGGTTGAATCAAAGTGCGTACATTGATAAGGTCTTGAAAAGGTTCAAGATGGAAAACTCTAAGAAAGGTACCGTACCTATTCAAAGAGGAACAATATTGAGTACGACTCAATGTCCTAGCTCAAAGGATGAGCAAGATAAAATGAAGGCAATCCCATACGCATCTGCTATAGGATCCATCATGTATGCGATGATATGCACTCGACCAGACGTGTCATGCGCCTTAAGCATGACAAGCCGTTACCAGCAAAATCCTGGAAGCAGTCATTGGATGGCTGTTAAGAACATACTTAAGTACCTAAGGAGGACAAGAGACATGTTCTTATCTATGGATCTGGTAATGAGGAACTCGTTGTAAAGGGTTACACGGATGCGAGTTTCCAAACCGATCGTGATGATTCTCGGTCGCAATCGGGATATATTTTCATTCTGAATGGAGGAGCAGTCTCTTGGAAAAGCTCCAAACAGGATGTGGTGGCTCTATCAACTACAGAATCAGAATACGTCGCCGCCTCATTGGCAGCTCAAGAAGCTGCATGGTTAAAGAATTCATTGCTGATCTGGGGGTTGTCCCTTCCATTTAGGACCCCCTAGAGATCTTTTGTGATAACGAGGGTGCGATAGCTCAAATCAAGGAACCCCGTGCTCATCAAAAGACTAGGCATTTGAGCGGAGATTCAACTACATACGAGATGAAGTTGAAAAAGGAAAGATATGTATTCGCAAAATTCACACGGATCAACATTGCGGATCCTCTCACGAAGCTCCTTGAAAAGGCAAAGCATGAAGGTCATACTTGTGCCATGGGACTTCGATATTCTAGTGATTGGACTTGATCTGTAAATTTTGTATTTGGATATATGGAACTCATTATTATTTGAATAAATTTATTTGGTTATAATGTTTAAATTAATGTTCCAATTTAGCATGTTTAATCCATGAGTAAAATGATTACTCTAAATGTCCGTAGTCGTTCATACTTGTGCGAACAAGTATGAAAGTAAGATTATTATGAACTTGGATTGGTTGATATTCATAAGGATGAATATAGGGCAATGGGTTGCCACCAAGGTTCATAGATATTTGTGGGATACAAATATTGGACTAACCCGCATCTCAAATTTCACTACATGGAATCCTTTTGATTGATCATAAATAATTTGAGTAAAGGCGAATATCATTTGGTATCCTTAGACCTGAGATACATATTGGTTTTGATATTCACCAAATGTTATACCTTGAGCTTATTCTTCACTGTCCTGAAATAGTGGACAGTGCATAAGGGTATGTTCAGGCATGACACGAGGTGTTTGTGAAAACATATGTAGTCAAGATGGAACTTTTCCTCTTATTCGTTGAGAGTTAGATGTCTAAGGCCTGATTAAGTTAAATCAACAAGGATGATCATTCTGTGTCCTTGATTTAACATGACATCTGTAACAAAAGGATAGATGATCGATTCACCTAAATCTTTTCAAGAAGGGTACTTGAAAGGGATGATGTTATTGAATGGCTATAAGTCATGCGTATTAAGGGTAGTAACCGTTGTTAGGCGGTATTTACTGCTTGCATCAATCTTCTATGAATCTTGGGCAAGTGGGAGATTGATGATTCTATGTGCCCAAGACGAATAGAATATTGATGCGGTTAGTACGTTATGATCCAAGTCGGGTTATACCCAATAACAAGCTTAGCAAACACCAATTGATATTTAATTGATGATATGATCATGCAATTAAATATTTACACCAATTTATTTTCTAATAAGTTGCATATGATATAGAACAAATTATGAGGATAATTTGTTGATGGTTTATTGTTGTTAATTTGTTATTTAAAGGGTTAAATAACATAAATAACATGAGAGTATACTTTAATTAAATTGTTTGATTAGAAGACATGTCACATTTAAATAGTCTAGTAGATGACTTATTTAATGTATGACAAAAGTTTTTTTTTAGAGTGTGTTGTATGTTAGATTAAAGAGGGAAAACCTCTTTTAATCAAACAATTTTCGGCCGCCCATGGATATTTTGATTGGCCCTCTTTCTTTGAAACCAAAGACACACTCAACATGTCTAAGACTCTTGAAATCTGATCCATCTCTCATATGCAATACACACACAACCTTTCCTTCTCTCTCAACATACATCTCGCAAAACAGCTGAAAGAAGAAGAGAAATTTTCGGGTTTTGAGTGTTCTTGGGTGTGCTCTCCCTAGCAAGAGTGGTGTTTACTTCAAAGGCTTTGGGTATACAAGCTTGAGGATCTCTAATCTTGAAATCTCGGTCATTTTTCAGCATCAAACATCTCCATTTTCTGTCGAATCTTCAGCTGTTGGAGAAGGTATCTTGGCAGCCCTTTTGTGGTTGTCATTTTGTGTTGTTTGTTGTTTTCTCATTGCTTGTCTATTCACATAATATGATCCTTGGATTATGGGTTTGTTTCATATGCTTAATGACTATTTAAAGAACGTTTTTCAGCTTTGAAAACATACAAAACGAATATTATCCGCTGCGTTTTCTGAAAGTTTAAATGGTTAAACTACGTTTTATGGTCTTAACAAACCCTTCAACAAATACGGTTATAACGAGAGAATATATTTCTGTAACAAGGAATGTTTCTATAATATCGAATATTTCTGATCAAATCATTCTCACTTATTACAATAGGTTGACACTCCTTATATAGAGTGCAATCGCTGCTGTTATCACGGGAAAGTGACAACTGGCAGATCTATTACAAAAATAACTAACTCTTAACAAACTACTGAAATGTTCACAACTACTGAGAACATATCAGAATGTTAAGTACAAAATATGAAACTACTGATAAGAACTACTGAAACTACAACGACTGAAGAACAAGCTCTTCAGTCGTTTTACAAAACTACTGAAAAACATAAAACTACTGATGAGCACAACAACTGAAGAAGTATTCTTCAGTTGTTGTGTCAAACTACTGAACAGATAAAACATAAAACTACTGAAAGGTAAACCGTCACAACTACTGAAGAAGACCTCTTCAGCTGTTGTGACAACGTCTGATACTTTGATCTTCAGCACTGTGTCTTCAGACTTTGTCTTCAGCACTTGTCTTCAGACTTTGTCTTCAGAACTTGTCTTCAGACTTTGTCTTCAGCACTTGTCTTCAAACTTTGTCTTCAGCACTTGTCTTCAGACTTTGTCTTCAGCACTTGTGTTCTGACTTTGTAATCAGCTGTTGTCTTCAGCGGTTGTGGTCTTCAGTAGTTGTTGTGACGTCTGTGGGACTTAAAGGTTTTTTTGATCCGGCTCATTGGTTCTTTTGGTCCAACAGACTTTACCAATTTAATGAAAACGAAGTTTGAAATGAGTGCAATGGGAGAATTGCAGTTCTTTCTAGGGTTGCAAATCAAACAAAAGGCTGATGGGACTTTCATTCATCAGTCTAAATATACAAAAGATCTTTTGAATAAGTTTGATTTACAAAATTGTAAGCCCTGTTCTACTCCCATGTGCAACACCACACAACTGGATGCAGATCAGAAAGGTAAAGCTGTTGATGAAACACTTTACAGATGTATGACTGGGTCCTTGATGTATTTAACAGCTTCTAGACCAGATATCATGTTTGCAACTTGTGTTTGTGCTAGATTTCAGGCTGCTCCTAAAGAGTCTCATTTGATTGCAGTCAAGAGGATCTTTAGATATCTGCAAGGTACACAATCTCTAGGTTTATGGTATTCCACTGGACACTCTTGCAAATTGGTTGCTTTTTCTGATAGTGACTATGCAGGGTGTAAGTTAACTAGAAAGTCAACTTCTGGTGGCTGTCAATTCCTAGGCAACTGTTTGATTTCTTGGCAGAGTAAGAAACAAACATCTGTTGCTACATCCACTGCTGAAGCAGAGTACATTGCTGCTGCAAGCTGTACTTCTCAGGTACTCTGGCTTCAGAAACAACTTTTGGATTATGGCATTATAGAGACTAAGACTCCATTATTAATGGACAGTGCTTCAGCTCTTTGCATTGTCAAGAATCCTGTCCAGCACACTAGGACCAAACATATAGAGATCAGACATCATTTTATTAGGGACTGTTTTGAAAAAGGTCTGATTGATCCAAAGTTTGTGCCTAGTGCTGATGAGCTTGCAGACATTTTTACTAAGCCTTTGGATAGTTCAACTTTCCAAAACCTTGTGTTAAGGCTTGGTATGCTACAGCTAGAATAAGTGACAACTACTGATGATCTCAGTAAACAAGTACTGATGATCGTTAGTAAACATCACAAATAAGTACTGATTCTGTTACAAACTACTGATGCATTTCTAACTACTGATGTTAGTAAACACAAATCAGTACTGTTGTCCTATGAAACAACTGAAAAACAGCCAAAAGATCTGATGAGTAAGTATTGAGGACAGTATGAAACAGCTGAAAAGCTAAGAATTGACGAAAACTACTGACGGGAATTTTCTCTTCAGTTGTTTCTAAAACTGTTGTTTCATCTTAAATAACTGATGACAAACCATGTCTTCAGTAGTTTCACAACTACTGATGACTAACACCAGGTCGTCAACTGTTTAAAAAAACTGATGACAAAACCATATCTTCAGTAGTTTCATAACTACTGATGACTAACACCAAGTTCTCAGTTGTTTCCAACATCTGAAGCCAAAACAATGGTTTTTCAGTAGTTTTATAACTACTGATGCCTAAAACCAAGACTTCAGTTGTTTCAACCTCTGAAGGTTAATATCACGTCATCAATCATTTAAAACTACTGATGACTAACACCAAACCCTTCAGTGCTTCATAACCTTATCCTATAAATACCTAATCCTACAGAGCTTCATCATCTCAAACCTAACGTTCAAAAACTCCAAACCTTCTCTCACATCATGGCGAACATGCAGCTTAAACCACGACACAACTGTGTTGCCTACCTTACCAAATCACCTTTCTGGACGAAGTTTGATACTGCTATTGATCTCATGGTCCATTCTTCATACAAAACGGCCTTCCTTATCAATCCTACCATTTATGCCGATTCCCTAACACAGTTCTGGACGAACGTCACCCTTACCACTAGGGAGAATGCCACCGAGTCTCTCCAGTCGTTCGTCAACTCCCGGAAGGTGGTCATCACTCCGGTAATCCTTCGCCAAATACTACACCTGGATGATGCCACCTTCCCCGCTGGATATTCAAAGGGCATCACTGATCTATCCTTTGCCCAACATGGATATCGGGGTAACCTCAGCGCTTCTACCATCTTAAAAAGGCATTTCCATGACGCCGAACGCCTTATTTTTCATATGGTAAATGTCTGCCTAGCCCCTAAGACTTCGTCGTGGGATTAAATGTCTACCAGGTGGCAGCAGGTATTTTTCTCTATCCTTAAGCAACAAAACTTAAATTTTTCTAAAATATTATTTCTTGAACTTAAGGATATGGCCTCCAAACCTATTGCTAACCGATGGATATTATATCCACGGTTCATAATGGCCATAATAGAGAACCAGCTGAAAGCTGAGGGACTTGTTGGCCTTGGAGTCCCTGCCATGGCTGTATTGCCTGAAGTATACTCCAGGCATAACTCAGACCAGTCACTCAAACAGGCTGCCAAACTGCGAAAACCCACGCAGCTGGAACCCACAGCCACCACCTCCAAATCCAAAGTCCCCACCAAACCCAAACACAAGAAAGCCAAAAAGGCTACTCAGGGAAATGAGTCCCCTGAGGATGCCCCTCCAACACAAACGCAAGATATATCTACCCGTCATAACCCCCAGTAGATACACGTACTCACCCACCCTCAACCGCTCAGGTTTCCTCTCAACAGGAGCCTGTAGCAACCACCTATGGGGCACCTATACATCTGGAACCTTCCTCACTTGAGGAGGTTGCCATTGAAACGCACCACTCTCCCCGGTGCATATTGCCTTCACACCATCTCCCACTGCAACCGCCCCCTAAAGTCCTACCATAATAGTTGCAAAGGTGCTGACTCAGTTGCATTCCTCACCCCCTCCCCAGATACCCATCAAAACTAGGATAGCCTCAACCATTGAGGGGGAGGAACAAAGTGCTTCTGATAACCCACAGCACAGGGGTTACCATGTTCCATCTCCAAGTGTAGAAAAGGAGATTCGAACTTCTGGTGAGGCTGCCACTTCTCCTACTTCAGCAAATGATCAGGATGAAGTTGGTACTATCCATAAGACCTCACCAGAGGAAACTGCCGATGAATGACATAGTCCTGAGGCAGGAAGTCCCCAGTACCACGAACAAGGGGCACATGCTACTACTGATCTACACTCAGAGCATGTACATCCTGATTCAATCAGGAGGTCAGGTAATTCATCTCAGAATGATGATGACCTGGGCTTTTTCTACGATGTTCTAGCCCACAATACCATCCTCGAGAATGAGGTGAGCGGACTCAAAGAGCTGCTTGCCAACATGTCTCAGGATCAAAGACCATCTACCCCACAAACCCCACAGATGGCACCTTCAATTGAAGGTTTACCAAACACTGAGCCTACCCACATAACTGAGCCACCAGCCTCTGCTTTCGGCACCATCTCTCAGGGACAAAACCCCTCTGAGCAGATGGTTGCTATCTTTCAAAACTCCTTACCTCTCATCACTCCCATCATCACTAATATAGTGCATAAAGCCATTGATGAGAGGATTCCCTCAAATCTACAAACCCTTATTGATGATGCTGTTCATAAATCTCTTTCTGCCTTCCAAACCCCTGATTCCAATGCAACCAAAAAGGGGGAGACTGCACAGTCAAAGGCAGTGAAAGACAAGAAAAGAAAGAGAGTTGATGCTGAGAAAGAGGTTAAAACAGAGTAACAGACTGAGAAAGAAAAGGAGGTTGAGAAAGAACTAATCTCAGAGCAGTTAATTACATATAAAAGAAAGAAAAATGTTGAGTCAGGAGCTGATGAAGAGAAATCATTAGAAGACCTTGTTAAAGATGTTGATGAAGCTCATAGCAGATCAATGGATACAATTATAGATCAGCTATTTAGACATGGTCATGACACAGCCACATTAGATTCTGAGATCAGAAGGCTGGAAATAGAAGAGATACAATCAAGATGGGCCAGTTATAGTGTGATGGAAAGGGAGAGATTGGAAATCATGATCATGTTTATAGCTAAATATCTTGGAAGATCATTGATTGAAATCAAGTCATGGTCCAGGGACAGCATCTTGGCAGTAACCACCAAGATCTGTTCGTCTGAAGTATACACCAAAGGGTTGGTCATTGAAGCTTTGAATGAAGCTGGTGCTGGGAGCAGGACTAAACTGGTCAAACAATCCAAAGCCTCACTTACATCTAAAATGCTAGAACAGCCTATCAACATTCCCACACCAAAACCACACAACCACAACCCACTAAACCAACTCCCTTACCCACAAAACCAATAGCCGATAATGTACCCCAGAAGAGGAGAGAAGGGTATTGAGGATAGAAGAGAAAGAAGAAGATAATGATGAAGATGAAGATAGGCTGCCAATCTCAGCTGTTATACAGTTGCCTAAGGCCATACGTCACTCTCCAACAATTACTCCTGAATCTCAAAGACAAATTGTGAAAGTGAAGCTAGAAGAAGAAGAGCTTCACAAACAACATGATGAGGAATTGTTGAGAAGAGTTGACAAAGCATATGCTGCCACATCTTCAATCATCAACATGAAGAAACATGCTCAAAGGTTATACACTCTAAGACACACATTTCAATATCAAAAAGAGAGAGTGAGGATTTGGCCTGATCCCAGGGTGTCTCATAGGATTCAAAAGAAAAATATTCCACAGAGATACATTGGCCAAGTAAAGAAGATTGTAGATGAAGTGATCTCTCTGGCCTTTGTAGTATCACCTTGGGAGATCCTAGATGACTTCAAGAAAGCCTATAAAGCTAAACTGACCCCACAAAAGATGTTGGAGAATAAAGTGGTGAAAAAGGGGTTAGTATATAGGAGGCTTGAGGAAGTTAGAAAGAATGAGCTCCAGTTGTTTTTAGAGGGTATTCACCCAGATGAATTTGCTTATAGAATCATAACAACTGTGGAGCTAAAAAATGGGAAGCAGGTCAAATACCTATCTTAGTACTATGGGCCTGAATCACTCTTTGAAGGAGAAGCAGAAGAGCTTATCATGGAGGAACAAGTAACCTTCATTGAGGCCTATACAAAGGAGTCTTACAGACTCATATTTGGGAAGTAGATCTCATGGATGGGGTAACAGCTTTTTGTCCAGCTCCCCAAGACAGAATTCCCATCCATCCTTTGCCAAACAGATCTTTGAGACTTCTTCCCAGGCCGGTGCTTACAAGGGTCACTTCTGAGCTGATCTAGAAGACAAAAAGACCAATCTTTCTCCCATAATAAGTGGGAAATCTTTAATAAGCTTAAAGGTTTTGGCTGCTTTGTTTCGGGGGGAGTTTGTTGGACCAAAAGAACCAATGAGCCAGATTAGAAAAACCTTTAAGTCCCACAAGACATCACTACAACTGCTGAAGACTTGATCAGCTGTTTGACAAAGTCTGAAGATCAACAGCTGAAGACTAAAGTACTGAAGACTTCAACAGCTGAAGACTAAAGTACTGAAGATCAACAGCTGAAGTACAAAGACTGAAGACATAAGCTGAAGACATCAGCTGATGACAACAACTGAAGTTCAAGAAGTCCAAGTACTGAAGCTTTCAGAGTTTGTCACAACAGCTGAAGAAGCATTCTTCAGTTGTTGTGATGGTTTCCTTTCAGTAGTTTTATTTTTTGTTTCAGTACTTGTAAAATGACTGAAGAGCATGTTCTTCAGTCATTGTAGTATCAGTAGTTTCTTTTCAGTAGTTATAGTGACAGTTAACACTTAATATTTTTGTTAGAAGATGTCAGCTGTTTGACATCTTCAGTAGTTGTGTTAACTTTCAGTAGTTAAATAACAGTTAGATGTCATTGTCAAGTGACATCAGCTGACGTCAGCTTTCCTTTTAAAAGGAAAGATGACCTAATTGTAACCATGCGATAAGCCGAGCCAAAGCGTGGATTGAATAATATATTCCTTTTGGCAGATTTTCTCTCTCTATAACAAACACTGTTTCATTGATAAATTTCATGTGTTCTTGTTTAAATTTGTTAATTTGTGTGTTCATTCCGCTGCAAATCCAATCTAATTGATCAAACTAGATACTGTGATCCTAACAGTAATAATATTGAATACGTTCAAACTTAGTAAGATGAAGTTCTCATGTGTCCGAAAGGACCATGCGCCCCAACAGTGGTCATGCGCTTGAATGGCCATGCGACTAAGTGTTCATGTGCCTAAATGGTCCATATGCCTGAACAATTCATGCGAATGACTCAGTCGCACGACTGAACACTCAGTCGTGTGAATGGATCAACCGCATGGCTCAATCGCATGATTGAACCATGCTAATGGTTTAGTCGCCCGAATGAGAAACCTAAACTATAAATACCACCTAATTCGTGGAAAAACACAAGCATTATAGACACTTCGACTCTAGACGTACCCTAGCTGTCCAGAGACCTCTAAGATCATACTCCAAGTTCATAGATCGCAGTAGATCAATTCGTAATCAATTCTTAAAGTTAGATTCATTACATATATGTTTCTATGTGTGTTCTCACTGATTGGATCGCCAATCAAATAGGATTCCGCACTATTTAATTTGGTTTACACGTTAATCAGTTAGTACATCGTCCCGTACACGATCCTAACAAAATTGTCCAAGGGATGATAAACATTTAGCTGAGATCCGGGAGTTGTTGGAATAGGTACCTTATTATCCAGATTGTTAAACTCAGTTTCAGGATCTGTAGCTGTTGGAGTATGAGGTTCTGAACTGTTAGAAGCATTAGGATTTAATGTTTGAGTACTTTCATTGGTGGCAACCTGTTCCTCCTGGTCCATATTAGCAATCTCAACGGCCTCACTATCAGATGAAGACTCGCTTACTTCAAGGTCTCCCCTAAAAGGATAGAAGAATCATCTAACAGACCAGTTGATGTCGAGTCTGGTGGAGGAGTGTTAAGAACAACGTACATCATCCTAGCAGAAAGCTCATCATCAATACGATAAGGTGGCAGATTGAAGGATTTAAAGAATCCAACATAGTCAAAGAAGAATGAGGGTGCTTTCCCAGCTGGAAGGGTGGTGTATCTTTGAACATCGACATTGCACCACACTTCTACCTGACCTGTTGAGTTATTGTAAACTCTCTTGTCGAGTATGTTGTATCTGAGAAAGATCCCTTCTTCTGCCTTTTCGTTGAACTTCCCAGTCTGAGTCTTCTTCAACAATCTGCATGGTGTGCCAAGCGGTTCTAGATACTCCAAGTTAGTTTTACATCACTGGAGTAGTCATAACATGTTTTCCCTTGTCGTTCGACCACTAAGACTTGATTGAGCGTGTAACAAGCATTCGCCACTTCCACATTCCAGAATTGAATAGGCAGTTTCGAGTTAGCTAGCATTGTTCTAGCAGTCTCTATCAAACTTCGATTCTTCCTTTCAGCTACGCCGTTCATCTGTGGAGAGTAGGTAGAGGAGAATTGATGAACAATTCCTCTTTCTCTACAGTATGCCTCCATCCACTGATTCTTGAATTCAGTGTTGTTGTCTGATCGAATCTGCCAAGCTTTGATGTTGTAGAGTGATTCCAATATAGTTACTAGATGTTTGAATGATTCAAAAGTTTTTGATTTGGCTTTCAAAAACATCACCCAAGAGAAACTTGAGTAATCATCTGTTACTACAAAGCAATATAGATCTCCAGCAATGCTCTTTGTGTTGAGAGGGCCAAACAGATCCATGTGCAGAAGCTCGAGAGGCATATCAATAGAATTAACTTTCTTTGCCTTGTGAGCCTTGTTGGTCTGTTTCCCTTTCTTACATGCTATGCAGAAGTCTGGAAGCTAGAAGTTCTTGACATTTACACCATTCACTAGATCATTCTGATTCAAGTGATTCATCTTCCTAAGATTGATGTGTCCCATTCTCCTATGCCACGAGACTAAGTCCCTCTCAGTTGCCTTTGACAAGAAGCATTGAACCGTCTGATCAGTTGTGAATGCTTTTGATAGATCCAAGACATACAAGTCATTATATCTTAAAGCTTACATAAGAACCTTATCCTCCTCAATCACATAGTCCTTCTTGAACATGTAGCACTTATTGTTGTTAAATACAACCTTAAAACCTTTATCACAGATCTAGGAGACTGAAAGTAAGTTGTTCTATAGTTGTTGAACGTAGTTGACCTTGTCGAACTTTACTTTCCTGTTTCTTACTTCACCTTATGTTGTGATGTAACCTCCTTTGTTCCTAGCAAATGAAACATGTCCCCTTTTGATTTGTTTTACGTTGAAAAAGAGGGACAAATTCCCTGCCATGTGCCTGGACGCCCCATTATCAATAATCCAGGTATTAGTGATAGTGCTGTAGCGGACACCCTGCACAGTCAAAGAAACTTGTTAGTTCAGATTGGGACCCAAGCCTTACTGGCTTGCGTGACGCAGAGGAATCACGCATTATAAACTTAACCCATTGTCTTTTAGAGGATGACGACATATCTTTCTTCTTATCATTCCCACTATCAGATACTATACTTGATTTTTCTTTCCATAAGCCAGTTTTGTGTAAGGCCTGTTTGTGGTAAACAGACGACTGACTTATGGTTTTAACTTTAGGTTCACTAACACTCTTAGGTGGAGTGTTAGATCTTATTTTAGAAAAATTTGGTTTTGTATCATAAAGTTCAATTTTCTTTCTGCTCGTCTGATAGTAAGGACAATTAGTAGAAATATGTCCTCATTTTCCACAATTGTAGCAAGATCTTGCTTCTACCAGATTAAAGAAAACTTTTATCTGATGTTGAGTTTAGTGAAGGTGTTAGGTGTATCTAGTTTGGTTTTGTCACTACTCTTTTTAGATGTTTCATCCTTATTAACAAAATTAATTGTTTTGACGTTTTGAACATCTTTAACTTGCACTTTGGTTGGACTTTGATGATTAATACGTTTGTGGTTAACTGGTTTAGTCAGTTTAGGTTCTGAAATGGATGTTGGTGAACCTGGCCTTACATTAACCCTTTTAAATGCATCATCTAAATTATAAAGTACCATCTTGCCTTTTGATTTCAAAGTAGACTCCTTCTGTTTAGTGTCAGATTTCACAGGCTTACCCGTGGAATCAGGATCACTAACTAGAGGAGTAGACACCACATGATCCATAATTGGGTTGTTATTAATAGGTCTACATTTTGTATTCAAACGGATCTCATGTGGTGGTGGAACTATTTTGTACTCCAAACCTTCCCCATTGTTTCGTTCTTTCACTAAGTTCTGTACTATGTGAGAAGAACTAGCCCAACTATGCATTTTTGTTTTAAAGAATTGACCTCGACTTCCAAAACTGCTTTCTCTTTTTTGGTTTCTTCTAATGAATTTGAATAAAACTTTATATCATTAGATTGATTTAAGGCAACAACCTCGGTTTCCATTAGTTGTTTACTATCTTTTCTTTAAAATTGCACTCCATTTTGTTTTAATATACGATTAGCTTCAGTATAGAGTTGTAAGTCATTTACTTAGTTATCATTGTGTTCTAATAACCTAGCAAATTTTAGATCAATGCTTTCCCTAAATTTTTCACATTCAAATCAAGCATGTTTTTCAAATTGTTGATCTAAAGAACTTACCTATAAGGAGTCAGTTGAATTAGCAATCAATGCAGAGGTAGACTCTTCTATTGTTGGAAATTCTGATCTTCTTGCTTTGAGCTCTTCCTCAACCAAGTGATTAACCACGCTAGCAACTTCTTCTATATCTGAGATCGCTTGCTCCGCTGCAATCTCACCTTCACTGGCAGACCCATCATCCAATGCTTCGACAAAGGCAATATTTGATTCTCCAGGAGAGACAAATCGGAAGGACCAGTCTCGTCCTTCATCACCTTGAGCAGTTAGTGCCTTTGTCTCTATACTTGAAGAACTAGTTCCAACCATGTCTTTGTCTTGACAGTTGAAGTAGGAAATGGGTTACCATTTCTAGTTTTCTTTGGCTTCACACATTCACGTTTAAAAATGCCCCTTTTCACCACAGTTGAAGCATGTAACTTTGGTTTTGTCGAAACCAAAAGTCGTATCTTTCGTGGCTACTAGATTATGTCCTGTCTTCTTGACATACTTTTTAGCTCTTCTAACTGCACTTGCTAGAGCCCACATGATTTCCATTCTTTCCAGCTCGTTCTCGTCAACTTGCTCGTAGTCTTCATCTGGAAGATGACAATTTCAAATATTCCCAGCAACTAAGCCTCATACGATTGAACCACTGCTGCTAGAAGATCCATATGCTCCTTTGCAACTTCCACTGTAATATTACCGAGATTCTCGGTCTTCAACTTCATAGTATTTGCTTCAGGCACTATGTATTGAGTCCCTGATGACCCAGACATTTCTGGTCCTGAAGCATTGGTTTGAAGGAGCCGTGGAACTGGACACGAATGTTGTTTGTAGTGGTGCTCGTAAACCAGTACAGTGGGAATTGAGTTGAAGAGTGAAGGATTTTGAATGTAGGATCCCTTTTTCAACTTGTACTTCATCCTCGGTTCTTCCTCTATCAGGTTAGACACTAATGAGTCCCATTTCTCAGGCAAACCATCAGCAAAGCTTGAAACTTTGTCTTCCATTGAGGAGGTTACGCCATGAGTGTGCAGCTCATTCATCAGATGATAGAATCTGTCAATAATATCATCTAAGCTCTCATTTCCTATCGAAGACAAGTTCTCGAACTCCTTCTTAAGAGCCTTAGCCTTTAGTGCCTTTAACGTTGTGTTTCCATCATATCTTTTCTATAATGCCTCCCATAGCTGTTTGGCCTGCTTGTTCTCAAAAAACTAATGAAAGATGTCTTTCGGGATTGACTGAGTCAACAGGGCATAAACTTTCTTCTCAGCATTGAAGAGTATCTTCTGAGCTTTGCTCATTCCTCCCAATGTCAACTTTACTCTATTTGTACTGACTGGTACTGTGTAACTAGTCTCTATAGAAGTCCAAAGATTTTGATCCACTCCATTTAGGTAAATCTCAAACCACTATTTCCACTGAGGATATTCGTCTAACGTCAACAGCTTTGGTGGTTTATTGTGATTACCAATCTCATTCTCCAGAAGCAATAGGTTCTTGATGCGTGAGTCTTTTCCTGCAGTAAAGGTAGCAAACTGATCTTCCATTTCTATCAACTTTGTACTTTGAGAGCAGGACAGCTTCAATCGTGCGAATGGACAATAAGTATGGATCACTCGTGCGAATGAAGAGTGCGAATGAATTCAATCATGCGATTGGATCAGTCATGGGTATGAACAAGCCGAATGGAGTCAAACGACTGAAGTTTTTCAGTCGTGTGAATGAAGCATACGACTGAGTTCAGTCGTGCGGATAGAGTATATGAATGAGTTCAATCGTACGAATGAGCTATTCGTGCGACTGAAGGCTGCTATGTTTGATAAAATCGAATTTTTGACATTTAGACACAAAATACGATTTACCCAGAAACCCTAATCTTCGTATGACGAAAAACTTAAACTTTAATGCCTAAAAATATCAAAAAACACCTGTGGACTAAAAAAGATGACTCTTTTGAATTAAAACGTGAGTTTTGACACCAAACCTAATTGTCAGGACCATGTACGTACGGAATACTAACAGATTTTGCGTTTATACTGAATCAAATAATGTGGAATCCTATTTGATTGATGATCCAATCAGTGAGAACGTTAACCAGATCAATATAAGATTGAAACTAAACTTTAAGAACGAATAGGAATCGATTAGGAACAAACTATGAACTTCGACCGCCTTTCTTGTTAGTTCTGGATGGCTAGGGTTCTTGAAAATATCAAGTGTTCTTCAATTGTTATCTTTTTCCACGAATTAAGTGGTATTTATAGGTTATTGGTTTTCATTCGTACGACTGAATCATTAGCATGGTTTAGTCGTGCGACTAAATCATGTGATTGATCCATACGCACGACTAAAGGTTCAGTCAAGCGACTGAGTCAATCTTATGTCTCAATCATACGACTGATCTAGTCTCCTGGTTTAGTCTTGTGACTGGTCCATAAGCATGAATACTCATCCAACTATGTTGAACACATGCGTATGGTCCATAAGTATGGGCCATTAGCATGAATACTCATCCAAATATGTTGAACACATTGCTCAATCATTATTGACTTAGAATTGTGTACAACAACCTCAAACCTATATAAGAAGTTCATTATACTTTAACACAATAATAATATGCAATCTCAAGCATTAATAAACATCAACTACATATTATATTTCATTGAACCAATTCATTACATATGTGTAAGATATGGAAGACTTTTACATTTAAGCTCATAAACTAGGTACACATGTATCTACACTTACCTTGAATTTGATTTTCTTGTTCATCTTCTTCAAAACCTGAAAGCTCTGCTCTTCCTTTCTCTAAAAATCTGATGAAAAGTGATACAAGGGTAGGGTGGGCGACCATACCACCTTTGTACAAAATATATTAAAATTTTATACCTTTTTACACTTTTAGCCCTTTAACTTGGGCTTTATTGCATTTACTTGTTTTTGCACTTTTATTCTTTCTTTCTTTTTAAAAATCCGGGTGTTACAAGTCCACCATCCTTATATAGGTTTCATCCTCAAAATATGTTATTCTTCAAATAGATGTGGGTAATGTTGCCTCATTTCTTCTTCAGTCTCCCACATAGACTCAGATCCCTTTTTGTGCTCCACTAAACACGCACTAGGGAAACCACTTTATTTTGTAATTGCTTCTCCTTTCAATCAATGATCGCCACTGGTTTCTCCACATTATTGAGTCGCTTATCTATTTCATTGTCCTCCAGTGGTACGACCATATCTTCATCAAATAAGCACTTCCGCATATGAGATACATGGAATGTTGGGTGAATTCCACTTAACTCATCGGGTAGTTCCAACCTATAGGCCACCTCTCCTACTCAAGCAATGATTCGGAAAGGCCCTATATATGTCGGGCTTAACCTACCCAGCTTTCTGAACCGAATGATACATTTCCAAGGCGAGACTTTCAACATGACTCTATCACCCACCTGGAACTCAATCGGTCTACGCCTCTTGTCGGCATACGACTTTTGCCAATCATTGGCTGCCTTCTTAAAGGCTTTAATCTTATCACGCTTCTCAGTCATAGCCTCAATCACCTCAATAACTCCCAACTCCTTCTGTCCAATATCACCCCAACAGATGGGTGTTCCACATCTTTGACTGTATAGTATCTCATAAGAGGGCATGCCAATACTAGCATTGTATGAGAATTCAGCTAATGGTAAGTGGTCATCCTAACTTCCTCCAAAATCAATGACCCATGCCTGAAGCATATCTTCTAGCTCTGAATTGTCCTTTCCGACTGACTACCAGTTTGTGGATGATAAGTCGTGCTAATGTGCAACCTCATTCCCATCGCATCATGAAACTTCTTCCAAAACTTAGATGTAAACCGAGTGTCATGATCAGAAACAATAGACATCAACACACCATGACGAGTTACAATCTCTTTGATGAATAGATTTGTTAATCTTTCAGAGGAGTACATCTCGCGGATTGGTAGAACGTTAGCGCTTTTCGTCAAACGGTCCACTATCCCCCATATAGCATCATACCCTTTCATGGTACGTGGTAGCTTCATAATGAACTCCATGGTGATATGCTCCCACTTCCACTCAAGTATATCCAATGGTTGGATCTTCCCATACGGCTTCTGATACTCGGCCTTCACTTGCAAGCAAGTAAGGCACTTACATATTCCGGTACATCATGTTTCATACCCGGCCACCAACAATCTTCCTGCATATCCTAATACATCTTTATGGAACTAAGACGGATAGAGTATCGTGTCTTATGAGCTTCTTCCATAATCTTCCCACGTAAATCCGCATAACATGGAATCCACATTCTTCTTAATCGGGTTTTAACTCTGAGAATGTTTTCTCGTAACTCCGCAGCTATACCTCTTATCCTTTCGGAGATAAGACGAACTTCTCTTAACTCCTCATCTTGAAACTCTTTGACCTGCTTCATCAAATTAGTGGTCCGTGAAGATGGTGCACTTCATCCCGTATAGGTAGTGCCTCCAAATCTTTACCCGAAGACCACAGCTGCTAGATCCATGTCATGAGTAGGGTAGCTAACCTCATGAACTTTCAGTTGTCGAGATGCGTAGGCTATAACCTTCACTCGTCGTATCAACACACAACCCAACCCCGAGTAAGAAGCATCTGAATAAACCACCAAATCTTTGCTTCCTTCAGGTAATGTCAAAATAGGAGATTGAGTCAGCCTCATCTTTAACTTTTCAAAAGCCTTCTTTTGCTCTTGACCCTATACAAACTTCACATCCTTAAGGGTCAACTTAGTCAATGGAGAAGCTATCCTGGAAAAGTCTTGAATGAATGTCCTATGATAACCCGCCAACCCCAAAAACTACGAATCTCTTTGAAGACTTCCATTGCATCACAGCTTCCACTTTTACCGAGTCTACCATAATCCCTTCAGGATTCACCACATGATCCAAGAATTGAACTTCTTGCAACAAGAACGCACACTTGGAGTCTCCAACACTTCCCGGATATGACCGGCATGTTCCTCCTCACTCTTCGAATAAATCAGGATATCAACAATAAACATCATCATTGATTTATCCAACATCGGTCGACACACTCGATTCATCAAATCTATAAAAGCAGTTGGTCTGTTGGTTAAACCAAAAGACATAACGAGAAACTCATAGTGTCCATATGCGTACGAAAATCCATTTTAGGAATATCTTGTTCCTTCACCTACAATTGATTATAACTAGATCGAAGGTCTATCCTTGAGAACCAACCAGCTCCTTGGAGCTGGTCAAACAGGTCATCAATCCTTGGTAATGGGTACGGATTCTTCACCGTCAACTTGTTCAACTCGTGGTAGTCGATGCACATCCTCATACTACCATCCTTCTTCTTTACACACAAGGATGGAGCATACCATGGAGATATACTCGGTCTAATGAACCCCTTTATCAAGAAACTCTTGCAGTTACTCCATCAATCCTTCATCCTGGTTGGAGCCAATTGATACGGTGCCTTAGCAACAAGTTGGGCATCGGGTATCAAATCAATCTAAAACTCAATCTCGCAGTCTGGTGGCACACCTACTAAGTCTTTTGGAAACAAATCTGGGAATTCACACATAACTAGTACATCCGACAGTTGTGGTGTTGGCGTATCTACATCTCTCACGTAGGCTAGGTAGGCACTACATCCACGCCTCATGCACTTTCTCACCACCTCGATGGAAACCACCTTCAGAATCATCGTAACTTGATCATTGTAGATCATCACCAAGCTCTCATCAGGTGCTATCAGTCTAATCATCTTCTTGCGATGCACAATGTTAGCCACATAGTCCGCCAACCAATCCATTCCTAGGCCTACATCGAACCCACCTAAAGTCATCACAAACAGTCTAGCATGAAACTTATGACCTTTTAGTTCTATATCATAACCTTCTATTAGTTCAACAATCCTGGTAGACTTACATATGGCAGTTTCTACTTTGAAGGGCTTATAAATAATGCTACTACTAACAGGTAGATTAGCATAGAAAGCAGTAGAAATAAAACTCTTACTAGCACCAGAATCAAATAACACAGAAGCTAGAGTTTGGTTTACTAGAAACGTACATGACACAACATTGGGGTCTGTCCTAGCCTCCTCCTGGTTCATCGTGAAAGCTTTGGTGCTCACCTTCTGCTCTTCAGTCTTGGTCGTCTTCTTCCCTCCGGAACTCTTAGCCATTGGCTTCTTGCATTCTTGGCTCCTGTGGCCCTCCCCACCATAGTTATAACACCTCATAACCTTCCACTCTCTTGCCATGTGACCGGGCTTTCGACATTTGAAGCACACGTTCAATCCCCACCTGCATTCTCCGGTGTGCTCCTTTCCATATTCTCCACACCTCTTCGACCTTGCACCGGATGTGTCCACTGGCCAATCATCCACCTGTGCACTTTTGTTGTTTTCCGGAGCACCACCCCATCCAAACCTCTTCTCGCTCCAGTTTTGGTCACCACCACCTTTCTTACTCACCTGAGCCACCACCACCTCTCTTTCATTGTATAGCCTTCCCGCCAGGTCAACCACTGACCTAAATGTACTTGGTCGAGCAGCAATCATATGCCTACGGATATCCGTTGGCAAGCCCTGGATGTATCTCTTGATCTTTTGTGACAGAGGTGGCACCTGGTCCGGCACTAGCTATGCCATCTTATTGAACTTGGTGGTGTTTGTTGTTGTGTCAAAGTTCCCGCTTCCAACTTCAGGAACTCCCTCTTAACCTTGTCGAGCTCTCGATGAGGACAGAACTCCTCAATAACCAATTTCTTCAACTCCACTACCTCATTCTTCCAATTGCCCTACTACCCTCGACTTGGATAATATTCTCCAACCAGCATAGAGTGGAGTCCATAAATTAATGAGTGGCAAACTTCACCTTTTGATCCTCCCGGAACTCGCTCATATCAAGAACAGCTTCCAACTCACTCACCTATCGGTGAGCAGCAGCAGTTCCATTACCATCAAAAATTAGGAGCTTGCATCTTTAAAATGCCTCATATTTACAGGCTCATGCTACCTCATGCACAGGTTCTTCTTCCTCCTACTCGTCAGTAGTGACAACCGTCTCAGTCTCTTGTTGCTCCTTTCTCCCAAGGACCTATTCTTATCCTTCCTCTCTCCTTCCCTTATAGCCTTGATCACTTCAGTTATTGCCTTCTCTTCCACCATCGCCTCCTCCAGTAAGTCCCTTAAGTTAGCACTCTCATCCCCACCCTCCTAATAAGGGGTCTTGGGCTCTACATGAGCTGTCTCCTCGACTCTAGCCTTTCCTCTTATGAACCGAGTTCCAGCACAACATCCACCGGGGCCTCCACCTCGAGAAGCCTTAGAAGATCTACCACCAGCCATCCTCTAACACGCTATAAGATCCAAACACTAACACGGTCATTCAAGGTAATTGCTCAGTTTATGTCAAGTATAGTAAGTCCCACATTATAATGGCCAATTGTGATTAGCCACTTACTTTACTCTTCATACTCCAAGCATTTCCTATCATGACTACATCAGTATCTATATCTACTAAAGGCACATAAATCACATAACATGCACACATAATACCGGTTAACTTTAAAGAAAATAGCTGATGGCACATAGCTACTCGGACTGGCATCTCTTCCATTTTGTCCCATTCTCAGTTTAAGTTTAAGTTTCTTTCGAAAATATTTACCCGTTTCACTTAAACTTTGGCTATGATACCAACTTGTAAGGTCCCATTCTCAGAACGCTCACAGCTGATCAATCATATATATAAAAACAAAATATACATTTAAATTACTACCACAATGCAACGGAGTAACTTAAAACCATTTCATATATGCTTTTTCAAAATAATACATCATTATTAGATTACAAATTAGCATTCATTGCATTACATCACAAAAACATTATCGTAATATAAAATGGATGTCATCTAAAATAATCCAAGTAGTTGCCCCATGTCATCCTCAACAAAATTTACCTGCCAACTGGAAACATATAAAAGTCAGGGTTACTGAGTGAGTTTTAGTTTTATAAACAAAATACTTTACTTTCGTTTAAAACCTTCCATGTCATCCTCAACAAAATTTACCTGGCAACTGGAAACATATAAAAGTCAGTATTACTGAGTGAGTTCTAGTTTTATAAACAAAATACTTTACTTTCATTTAAAACCTTTCTTTCTTTACTTTCAAATGTGATAATACATCGTACGTACAAATAGATAATGTTATTATTATCTTTCATAATCGTTCATTAACTTCTATTCATTCAACATCGTACGTCATCGTTATCATTTGCTATCTTTCTTATCGTACCTTATGTACATTCAATAACTTCCAATGTCATGTACTGTACCTCAAACATTGTGCATGAAGTTGGCTTTTAGGCCTAGGGCAAGTGCATTCATCACTATCATTCATCTTTCCTTTTGGACTAATGCCACGTTCTATACCCCGAACATTGTGCACGAAGCTGGTTACTTGGCCTGAGGTCTATCATAGACCTCGAACATTGTGCATGAAGCTGACTCCAGTACATGGGCCAGCAACAAGGGTCCCATACGTATGATCAATCACAAAGATCGGACCCCTGTGCGCATCCTTCTAGGGTAGCTAACCTGCACACAGTTGAGCTAACACCCTTTATTGGGTGTGAACCTCCATACATTGCTTGCAATACTTTTCTTTCCTTTATTCATTAATTCATGCATTCTTTAATTCTATGTTCCTCTTTTCATTATCTTTCGCTTTTCATTACATACCACTTTAAGTTTATTGATATTAACATACCACGCAAAGTCACAGAAAATAAACATACATAACAAGGAACATAAACATAAACATAACCATTCATGGCATCATCATAAACATCACATACCACATCATCCAACATCATAAATTCATCATACATCACCTTGGAAAGATCGCTAGTCAAAGCCTAACAATCCACTTTTCCCAAAATTCAAAAAAAATCTAAGTCTTTACGCGCATAGGCACTATGCAAATGCATGGCCTTTCAGGCGGATGGGAACACTTAGGTGCATGGGAATCTTCTAGGTGCATGGGCACTATTTGGGTGCATGACCCAACACTTAGTCTTTTTCGGCAACATTCTAGGCGCGTGGGCACTATGCATTCGCATGAGTACCTGGGCACATGGACAATTTAGGCACATGGAACACATAGTCAAAATCAACCAAATCCTAGGCGTATAGGAACTATTAGGGCGCATGAGTTTTAGGTGCATGAGGACACTTAAGCGTCTGGATAGCTAGGTGCATGGGCCATTGTTCAAGCGCATGGACAACTAACCATCACAATTCAACATAATTCAGTCCCCAAATCAACATCTATCACATTCTAAGCTTAGTTATTACATTCTAAGCATCATACATAGCATGATTATAATAATAAGATCACCCCAAAATCAAACCCCAGCAGCATTCACATACACACATCCATACGGGTATAAACACCCATTTATAAAAAACGTTTACACATGTATTTCCAACCCTAACATCATATAAAACAAGTAAAAAAGGGGTTCTAGAACTCACCTTTGAATCCTTCAAGTATGACTTCCTTCAAACCCATTTGCAAATGAGTCCAAACAACTAAAACCCACCAAATACACACACAACCGAACACAGAAATACATATAGAAACAACCCGAGGCCAAAACCCATCAAGAACACCTCAAAACAAAGAATTCTTACCTTGAATTTGATTTCCTTGTTCTTCTTCTCTAAAACCCCAAAGCTCTGTTCTTCCTCTCTCTAAAAATCCGAATGAAAAGTGATTCAATGGTGGTGTGGGCGGCCATACCACCTTTTGTACAAAATATATTAAGATTTTGTACCTTTTACACTTTGTGTCCCTTAACTTAGGTTTTATTGCTCTTCCTTATTTTTGCACTTTTCTTCTTTCTTTCCTTTAAAATCCGAGTGTTACAACTTACTACTGAGGAAGATGTTTTGGGTTTAAGTTTTGAAACTTTAAAGATGATCTACAAGATGGAGATAAAGTACAAGTATGATGATCAGAAGACTGCATGCATGCACAAGTGTACTAAAGTAGAATGCTTCGGAAGTTTCACACCAGCAATAGAAAACATTCTAAGTGTGAAATCTTCCGAAGCCAAGACCAATATCTTCTAGAAGCCAAAGATGAAGTCTTCCAAAGCTTCAGTGACAAAGTATTTCGAAGCCAACACTTGAAGACAGATTTCTTCCGAAGACTTTGTTGGATTCTATATGTCCAAGACACGTCGAATATTGATGCAGTTAGTACGTTATGATCCAAGTCGGGTTATACCCAATAACAAGCTTTGAAAACACAAACAATTATTTAATTGATGATATGATCATGCAATTAAATAATCACACCAAATTTAGAAAATAGGTATTCTAATTATTGCATTTGTAATGGAACAAATTATAAGGATATTTTGTTGATGAATTTTATTATTTGTATTGTTATTTAAATAGGTTTAAGTAAAATTAAATAATAAAATGAAAGAGTCATTTAAATTAAAAGGGGTTTAATTTAAATAATGTACATGACCTTTTAATGTGTGTTTTTTTAAAACTTTGGGTGGGAAAACCCCTTCTAGAAGGCTGATTTTCAGCCTCCCAATGGTCCATTAGAAAGAGTGTGCAAGTGAATATTTTATATACATCATTTTACACAAAAAGGAAACTCCTTCTCTCCTCAAAAGTCTCTCGGCTAGGAGCATCATTTTAGAGGGTTTTTGGATTGATCGTGGTGTTCTTCTCCCTAGCAAGAAGGTGTTTGCTATAGTGCTTGGGGTATACAAGCTTGAGAGGACCTCCCTTTTGGTGCCTTGGTCGTTTTCTTGGTCCATATCATCCTCCATATCCGCCCTTTCACTGCTAGAAGGTAGTACATGGCAGCTTCTTTATGGTTGTCCATATTGTATGTTTATGTGTTTCTACAGCTAGTTATATTCACATATAAAGATCCTTTGTTCCTGGGTTTGTCTGTAACTTTATAATATAAAAATAGAAGTCTATTTTTCAGTTCATAAATTATGTTATAAAGTTCATTTCCGCTGCGTTTTCACAATGTTTAAATGGTTAAACTATGTTTGTGTTCTAACAAACGCAACAAACTTTTGAACATATGCTTCATCTGATGTACCTTTTCGATAAAGCTGGACCCCTTTCTGCTGCAACTCTGATCAGACACCAACTTTCGATAAGTTGGTGAAAGGTCCATGCTTTTGGTAACTATACATTAAGGTCTTGAGTTAATAACTTTCTACTTTATGTACTCTATCCTTTTTGTAATATATTAGGATGTGAGCTATGGCATGTCATAGTCACTAGTCAAAAGGCAGTCTGCCTTTTGACTCTACATTTGATTTTATTGTTGTCTAGTCAATATGGCCCCAACCAAGAAAGTGGAAAGGACACTTTATGAAATATGGCATGGAAGGGTTCCATCATTTTCATATTTGAGGGTGTGGGGGTGTGAGGCTTATGTGAAGACTCCCACCTCGAACAAGGTAGAAAGCCGTTCCACTAAGTGTATCTTTATTGGATATCCAAGATATTCTATGGGATATTATTTCTATGTTCCAATACAACAAAAGGAGTTTGTTGCCAAAAAGGGTGAGTTCTTGGAAACCAAGTTCCTTATGGAAGGAATTGGTAGTAGAACTGTGGATCTTGAAGAGGATCAAGAACCGCAACCCAATACACGTTTGGTTGACACTGGCACTCAACATGATGATGTTGAAAGTGAGCAAATAGTTGATCAATACACAGAAAACGTTCGCAGATCTGATAGAACTAGTAATCCACCTGAAAGATATGGATTTTTCACTGATGGATGCTATGTGATAGATTCCGATGAACCAATCACATACCATGATGCGTTGTCCAATTCGGATTGTGACAAATGGCTTGAGGCCATGAACGTTGAGATGCAATTCATGTATGACAATCAAGTATGGGACTTGGTTACAACACCTCTTAACTCCAAAGTAGTTGTAAATAAGTGGTTTTCAAGTAGAAAACCGATATGCATGGAAACTTGGATACTTATAAAGCTAGACTTGTAGCAAAGGGTTTCACTCAAACTCAAGGGGTTGACTATGATGAAACTTTCTCACCTGTTGCGATGCTAAAATCTATTAGGATATTGTTTGCCATAGCTACTCATTATGATTATGAGATTTGGAAAATAAATGTCAAAACCGCTTTCCTAAACGGATATCTTGAGGAAGATGTCTATATGGTTCAGCCTGAAGGTTTTGTCGATGCAAGACATCCTAACGAAGTATGCAAGTTAAAGAAATCAATCTATGGATTGAAAGAAGCATTGAGAAGTTGGAATCACTATTTTGATGAAGAAGTAATTAAATTTGGATTCATCAAGAACGCTGATAAAGCTTGTGTATATAAGAAAGCTAGTGGGAGCATCATCACTTTCCTAGTATTGTATGTTGATGACATACTACTATTTGGAAATGACATTCCAACCTTGGAAGGTGTAAAAACCTGGCTTGGAAGTTGTTTTTCCATCAAGGATCTTGGTGAGGCCGCCCATATTCTGGGAATAAAGATCTATAGGGATAGATCAAGGTGGTTGATTGGTTTAAATCAAAGTGCATACATTGATAAAATCTTGAAAAGGTTCAAGATGGAGAACTCTAAGAAAGGTACGGTACCTATTCAAAGAGGAACGATATTGAGTACGACTCAATGTCCAAGCTCAAAGGATGAACAAGATAAAATGAAGGCAATCCCATACGCATCTGCTATTGGATCCATCATGTATGCAATGATATGCACTCGGCCGGACGTTTCATGTGCCTTAAGCATGACAAGCCGATAGCAGCAAAATCCTGGAAGCAGTCATTAGATGGCTGTTAAGAACATACTTAAGTACCTAAGGAGGACTAAAGATATTGTAACATCTCGTATTTTGTTAACTAAAAGTTAACTTCGTTTACTCTTACAAGGGTTATTATTGTCAATTTTGAAACTCATGTGTTGTTTGTGCTTATTCATTATTGTCATTAAGTTAAAAATATAAATATTAAATAAAAAAATAATGTTAATATTAATAAAAGTAACAATAATAATAATAATAATAATAATAATAATTATTATTATTATTATATTTGTAATAATAATAGAATAATAATAACAATAATAATGTTAATGATAATAATAAAAAAATTGTATAGTTATTAGACTTAACAATGTTTAAAACCTTAAGTAGTTAAAGATTGGGGGGTCTTAATGTCAATTTATAAACTTTATATTGAAGTTTCTGCTTAAAATAAAAGAAACTTAAATTTGAGGGACCAAATGTGTAATTAACCGAAACCCGCCCCCTTACCCCGTATTTCCGGCAGGGACTCCGGCCACCCTCCGGCCGAAGTCCGGCTAGTCTAGAACCTCAAAACCATTCGTTTTTGTAATCCAAATACCGTCCCAAAACCTCCTGGAACCTACCTCGAACTTGAATGCAACTTGTAATCGAGTTAAAGCATCGGTTACAAAGCTCAATCGAGAGCATAACCGAAGCTTTAAACACCATAGCCGTTCGGGCATTAAATCTTAATAATAATCTAATTAAACTAACCTAAACAATCATCTAAGTAATCCTAAGTATTCAGAACTCTCAATTTCACCTGATAAACTCATTTCCTTGACATTCGAATCATCATCCTCGTCGCGACCTGCTACATAGTGAACTTCAACTTTCGTTCGATTATAACCAAAATTGGGTGAGGGCTTTTACTTAACAACATCATTGGAAACTTCTATTGCGACGAATTTGAGTTTAATCATCATTATCTTCTCGAACCGGATTTACCATAGTCGTGATTGTTCTTCATCTTGTTTTCATCGATTTAAACTTCAAACCAGGTAATTAATTGTTTAAGTTTGTATTTAACATACACTCGGTTTTACTTGGGGATCAAAAGCCCTAAGGTTGATTCCATTACCATTCGTGATTCGGTGTTCAATTTGATCGAATATTTTTCTAGGGTTCAGGTGAAATTTGGGGGTTTGTTTAAGTTTGTATTTAACAATTAAAACACGAATTCTAAAGCGGCTGGAAGCCTGGTTCACTGGTTGTGAACAATCTTAACCCTCACATCTCGACGTTTCCGCCGTCAAGGTTGGGGTGTGACAGATTGGTATCAGAGCCCATAACTATAGGGATTTAGGTTATTAGAAATGGTGACCTAGACTGTAGCTTATGCATAGAATAATATTTATATTCTTGGAATTATATATATTGTTTACATGCTACATAATGCTATGCCATACTTATGTGCAACTTGATGCCTTAGCATAGGTTGCCTTGTAATTGTTTAAATTTTGTTATGTGTCTTCCTAAACTTAACTTTGACTCATTGACTCTCCCCAACAAATGAAACTTCTTAATCTTATTCTCATCAACACGTGGATTCGTATACTTATGCTTAAGAATTGAATCTTTAAACTTATGTCTAATCTATGTAAATCTCATCATGGTTTTGATTTCATGAACATAAGAAATTTGTGTGACACATGGACACCTGTATTCTGGATTTCCTGGCAAAAGGCCCCCGGGCTAAGGCAAGCATATCGCATAAATCCTAGGGACTAGTTATGCTTACCTGGGGATTTCTGGGATGAGTGATAAACCATGGTCAACATACACAAATTCCTAAGGAGAATGGGTCAACTTACCTTGACATGTCAATGTTTCCAAATGGTATGCGTTACCAAATGGAACCATTCCATGCGCCTTACAACTTTTGCCTTATTCTTGTTGAATTATAATCCTTTTTATTCTTTTCCTCGTATCTAACTCATTTTACATAATCCAGCATGTCTCGTCATCATGGAAAGCGTGGAAGTTCCGATCGTAAACTAGCCGCCATGATTGCCTGACAAATGGCTACTGTCATCCCAACCATGGTTGCTGAACTCAATAGCACCTTAATGACCAACTCTAGCAACAACGGTCATGGAGAGAATAGTGCTAACCAAGGGCGCAACAACCAAACTTGCACTTTCAAGCACTTTACCTCTTGCAAACCCACTAGTTTTAGTGGCAAAGAAGGAGCCACTGGTCTTCTTGAGTGGTTCGAGAGCATGGAGAACACTTTCGTCAACTGTGAGTGTCCCGAGGCACTCAAAGTTCGTTATGCCACTAGCATGTTCCAACAAAGGGCTCTCACCTGGTGGAATAGCGAGAAAAGAAATCGTGGGCCCGATGCTATTCTGGCACTTACCTGGGAAGAGTTCAAGAACATCGCTATCGCGAAGTTCTGCCCGAGAAGCGAGCTGCAAAAGTTGGAGGAAGAATTTTGGAATTTAAAGCAAAACGATGGTGATCATTTGGCCTACTCAACGAGGCATCATGAGTTGAGTATACTGCTGCCTCATATGGTCGACACTGTCCCCCGCAACATGGAGAAGTTCCTTAAGGGTGTACGACCCCAATTCAAGATGCTGTGGTGGGTAGCCGACCCACAGCCTTGGAAGAAGCCATTACTATCACCGCTCAACTCACCGAGAACCATATATGTGCCGGCACCATGTCTGTGAAGGGTGCAAAGAAGGTAGAGAAGATGGCTACCGAGACTATTCAGGAGACCAAAGTTGAACCATCTTACAACAACAACAACAAAAAGCGCAAGTTCACACTGGCACGCAACTATGCCGTGGTTGCACCCAAACAACCCCAAAGACAACTTGTACCTACGACTGCACTTGTGGCGCAAGTGCCTGGGGCTAGGGCTTATGCTGGTCCTCAGCCTATGTGCAACACGTGTAGGTATCATCATCCAGGGAATCAACCATGCCGCATCTGCACCTTATGCGGTAAATATGGTCATTTGGTGGCAACTTGCAACCGTGCAACTAACAATGCCGCCGTGGTCACAAACCTTGTTTGCTACAACTGTGGGGAACCTGGTCATTTCCGCCCACAATGTCCCCGTCTTGTGGGTAATGTGCCACAAGCCCGAGGACGTGCTTTCAACATCAACGCTAACCAAGCACAAGCAAACAACAATGTGGTGAATGGTATGTTAACTCACTTTTAACTTTTGTGATCCGATTCTCTTCATACTTTACCTAAATCGTTAAATATCTTAAAAATTGACCAGGTATCTTCCTTATTAACAAAACTTATGCCTATGTCCTATTTGATTCTGGAGCCGATAAAAGTTTTGTTTCATTAGAGTTTGAACCCATACTTGCTAAGCCACATACAAAACTAGAAAGACCTCTTACTGTTGAAGTTGCCGATGGAGAACCGATCACCGTTGACGTCATCATTCGTGATTGCATCTTAAGTCTTGACACACATGATTTTCTTATCGATCTTATGCCTATGAAACTTGGAAGCTTCGACGTCATCATTGGTATGGATTGGTTAGCCAAACACCATGCCGAGATCATTTGTTTCGAGAAGTGCATCCGTATACCATTACCTTCTGGTGATACTTTGAAGGTGCTCGGTGAAAAATCTTCCAAAGGACTTAAACTCATGTCTTGCACTCAAGCCCGAAAATGCTTAAGCAAGAAGTATATGGCTTTCTTGGCTTATGTGGTCAACACGAAAGTCAAAGGGAAAGAACTTAAGGATGTCCCTATCGTACGAGACTTTCCTGAAGTATTTCCCGATGACCTTAGTGGTCTACCTCCGGTGCATGAAGTTGAGTTTAAAATCGACTTGATACCGGGAGCAAACCCTGTGGCTAAGTCACCATATCGATTTGCACCATCTAAAATGCAAGAACTCTCTAGTCAACTTCAAGAACTATTCGAGAAGGGTTTCATCCGTCCTAGTTCTTCACCTTGGGGTGCACCTGTTCTTTTCGTGAAGAAGAAAGATGGATCGTTTCGTATGTGCATCGATTATCGTGAGCTTAACAAGCTTACCATCAAGAATCGTTATCCTCTTCCTCGCATCGATGACTTGTTTGATCAACTTCAAGGAGCTGCCATATTCTCGAAATTGATCTACGCTCTGGATATCATCAATTACGAGTTCATGAGGATGACATCCCAAAGACCACATTCCGTACTCGTTATGGGTACTATGAGTTTATGGTGATGCCTTTTGGTTTAACCAATGCTCCTGCTGTTTTCATGGATCTCATGAACCGAGTATGCAAGCCTTATCTAGACAAGTTTGCGATCATTTTCATTGATGACATACTTATCTACTCTAAATCCAACGCCAATCATGAATTGCATTTGAGATTGGTTCTTGAGTTGTTGAAGAAAGAGCAATTGTACGCGAAGTTCTCGAAGTGTGACTTCTGGCTCGAGGAAGTTCAATTTCTAGGACATGTGGTGAATAGCCAAGGAATTCACGTTGATCCTGCAAAGGTGGAAGCTATGAAGAATTGGTGTGTTCCTACTACTCCTACCGAAGTTCGTTCCTTTCTTGGTCTTGCTGGTTACTATCAGCTATTCATTGCCAACTTTTCAAGAATCGCGAAACCACTCACTTCTTTGACACAAAAGAATAAACCGTTCGAGTGGGGTTCCGAGCAAGAAGAAGCTTTTGAAGCGCTAAAGCACAAGTTGTGCAATGCTCCTATCTTGACCCTGCCCGATGGAAATGATGACTTCACCGTGTATTGTGATGCATCTAACAAGGCCTTGGTTGTGTTCTTATGCAACGAGGGAAGGTCATAGCTTATGCATCGAGACAATTGAAGGTTCACGAGGTGAATTACACAACTCATGATCTCGAGCTTGGTGTTGTTGTATTTGCTTTGAAGATTTGGAGACACTACTTGTATGGTACACAATGCATAGTCTACACCGATCACAAAATCCTTCAACACGTTTTCAATCAAAAAGATCTCAATATGAGACAACGTCGTTGGGTGGAGTTAATGAGTGATTACGATTGTGACATTCGTTACCATCCTGGTAAAGCAAATGTTGTAGCCGATGCACTAAGCCGAAAGATTCACAACAAGATGATCTCATTCCAAGAAATTCGCAATTGACGTCAATGGTTTGACACTTTGGGTGAATTCGATACTGAGATCCGACTAGATGTCAACGAGACTACCGTACTGCTACAAAACTTGATAATAGATAGTGACATCGAGTCTAGTATTTTGGAGGCTCAACAAGTGGTGCAACAAGAAGGAAGAATGAAGGATGAACTGGAGCCTAATCTTTTAACCCAATTGGAAACAAAACCCAATGGGTTGATGTACTTCGCAAATCGAATTTGGATTCCAAATCGCGATAACCTTCGTACCTTTATCATGAATGAGGCTCATCAAACTCGTTATTCTATTCATCCTGGTTCCGATAAGATGTACATGGACCTACGTGGTCAATATTGGTGGCCTGGAATGAAGAAAGATATAGCGACATATGTAGCTAAGTGCCTCACGTGTACGAAGGTCAAAGCCGAACATCAACGTCCGAGTGGATTACTTGAGCAACCCGAGATCCCTATGTGGAAGTGGGAACACATATCCATGGACTTCATAACCAAGCTACCCCGAACCTCTCGAGGACATGATAGCATATAGGTGATTGTTGACCAATTGACCAAATCGGCACATTTTATACCCATACGTGACACTTACAAGACATCGAGATTAGCTCGTATATACGTTGATGAGATTGTAAGTCATCATGGGGTACCTCTGCACATCATATCCGACCGAGATGCTCGTTTAACTTCACACTTTTGGTCGTTTATGCAAGAACTTTTGGGTACTCAATTGGACCTAAGCATGGCTTACCATCCTCAAACTGATGGTCAAACCGAGCGAACGATCCAAACCTTAGAGGATTTGCTACGCCTTTGTGTTCTTGACTTTGGTGGTGATTGGGATACGCATCTACCGCTCGCAGAATTTTCGTATAACAATAGTTATCACTCAAGTATCAAGATGGCACCGTTTGAAGCACTTTATGGTCGTAAATGTCGTTCACCGATCTGTTGACCGACATTGTTGAAAACTTCATCACTGGTCCTGAACTTATACAAGAGAAGACCGATAAAGTTTATGTTATCTGCAAGAACCTTGAAGTGGCGAGAAGTCGTCAAAAGAGTTATGCTGATAAGCGACGTAAGCCATTGGAATTCCAAGTGGGGAGATGGTTCTTCTTAGGTTTCACCGTGGAAAGTGTTTGTTCGCTTTGGAAAGAAGGGCAAATTGGCTCCAGATTTGTAGGACCTTTCGAAATCCTAAAAAGGATTGGGGAAAGTGGCTTATAAATGGAACTACCTTCCGACTTAGTGGAATCATCCTGTGTTCCACGTCTAAATTTGAGAAAGTGTTTGGACGACGAAAGTCTGTATGTTTCGCTGGAAGACATTCAATCGACGAGTCCTGGCATTTCGTCGAGAACCTGTTGAAATCAGGACGCATAATGAAGAGACTAGAACTCAACAACCCCAAGGTCAGGTTCGTTGGGAAAATAAACGTGGCACTGAATTTACTTGGAACGTGAGGAGCCACATGAAGAAGAGATACCCATTCTTATTTGTATAGTTTCCTTCTTTTAAATTTCAGGATGAAATTTTTAGTGGGGAGACTGTAACAACTCGTATTTGTTCAAACTAAAAGTAACTTCGTTTACTCTTACACGGGTTATTATTGTCCAATTTGAAACTCATTGGTGTGTTGGGCTTATTCATGATTGTCATTAAGTTAAAAAATAAATATTAAATAAAAAATATGTTAATATTACTAAAAGTACAATAATAATAAGAAATAATAATAATAATAATAATAATAATAATTGTTAGGACCTGGTATTTGAACAAAATACCTAGTGATTAGCGTGTAAACCAGATCAAATAGTGCGGAATCCTATTTGATGGCGATCCAATCAGTGAGAACACACGAAGAATCAATCAAGAATTGAAACTAACGTTAGAAATCGATTGGGAATCGATCTAATGTGTTCTATGAACTTGGAGAACAAATTGTGAGGCTTCTGGACGGCTAGGGTACGTCTGGATCGTAATTAATCAAAGCTCTTATTTTTCACGAATTGGGTTGTATTTATAGGTTAGTATTATTCATTCGTGCGACTGAACCATTAGTATGGTTCAGTCATGCGATTGAACCATGCGGTTGATTCATTCGCACGATTGAGTATTCAGTCGTGCGACTGAGTCAATCTCATGTATAATCATACGACTGATCCAGTCTCCTGGTTCAGTCGTGCGACTGAGTCATTCGTATGAAGTTATTCATGCGTATGGTCCATTCGCATGGGCCACTCGCATGAGAACTTCATTCTGTTAAGTTTGAATGTATTAATTAATTAATATAACATTATGTGTAACACTTCAAACAACCAAAATCTAATTAACCAATTCAATGTCGACTCATTAATGAAATATTAAACATAAATATCAAACAAGCAATATCATTTCATTAATCATTCCAAGCATTACCTCAGAATCAGACAAACAAGATCTATTACATTCATATCATGATCTAGGGACATACATGTATCAACAAACTCCCCTTGGACCTAGATCTCTCTAATCTCTTGTTTTCTGCATAACCTCCTTGTATTTCTTGTACTTCTCCTCTTTTGTGACTCCCGTGTGAATCTCAAACGCGAAGCAGAGTCGTATATAACGTTCTGGAACTGGAGGGCTTGTACAATATCTTGCGTATCATAGAACAGTGGCCACTTGTATAGCGTATAGACATCATTTTCCGACAAGTTTGTAAGCCACATCGGGTCGTATCCATTTGTCCCTCTTTGCTTAGGACTATGACCGCTTCAGCTGTTCTCCAATCGTAGTACCACCACTTAAAGTGTGGAGTGAAATCCTGTGGCATTTCCCTGAGTGGGATTCTTGACATTGTGCGCGGAGGATTCCACTTCAACACTATCTTGGGCTTGCCAGTAATGGCATCAACCTCAGACCTTCTGATATACCTTGTAGGCTGTTAGGGTCTGAAGTTAACCCATCTGGCGTGATACTCCTTCTTTAGGGCAGCCTCAAACCAGCCTGACATCTTCCTCGGATCAGCATACAAAAGCTTTAATTTGGCCAGCTGGTTGAGCTCAAAACCTGGTAGAGTCTTCAGATCATGTGGGAATCTGAAGTACTCTATGCCCTGTTCTCTCTTAACCGCAAGCATTAAGATCCTCAAAATACGCCCATGCTATGATCCTTCCTGACACCTTGTGATGTTTCTTGACTCTATAGAGTTTGGTGTAGGAATCTTTTTTGGTGCAGTACGTTGGGCTCTAACTTCTTCAAAACATGCAGCCCACTCAGCCTTTCGAATGTCGACATCATCATTTGAGGCTTGGGCTGTTCCTACTGCTTTCTCTATTTTCTTGCTCCATCTTGTTCAACACCTCAAAAGTATCGCTGACAAGGGATTCACCAGATTGGGGACCACATTACCCTCATTGTCAGCGTACTGAGGGTAATCCTCGGCAGTGACATCTTCGATCTCGACTTCATCAACATCATTGAGCTCTTCGTCACTAGTCGAATCGCATGTCGGAGCATCTTTCACTATCTCATCTGGATTTAGCTTGAAAAGCTCTGCCAGTTGCTCGTTTGATAGGTCATGAATTATTTCCCCTTCTTCAGGGGTATAGTTCACTGACCTTCTGACAATCCCTTGCAGATCAAGAATCATTGTTAGCTGAGTCTTGACCTGCTGAAGGGGAGCAACATCAAACTCATCTCTTTGGTAATTTGGATCTGTTTGATTTAAACATTCAACACATAAGTCATTAGTAATTAATCAAACAGAAATGCATTCACTTAATATATAAAACATTCAATACATCGTTTTCAACAGGATTCAAATACAAAAGTAAATAAATACATAAACATCTAGTCTTACTTTTATCCTGTATCATAGTCTCATCACTTGGAGGAGCAGAAGTAGAAGCTATTGATCTTGTCTGTTCTTTGACCTTTTCTCTTGACCTGTAGCAGAGGCCGATGCAGCTGCATCCCCTCCTTCTGCTTCATCATCATCGTCCTTCTCCTCTGTCCTATCTCCTTCGGTTTCTTCATTCTCCTCAGTATCACTCTCAACATCTCATCATCATCTTCATCATCATCATCTCTGTCCCCTTCATTGATCTTTAATGGCTCCTCCTTAGATCCTTTCAGTTTTAACAGGATAGTCTTCTTTGCCTTTTCCAACTCCTCTATTTTCTTGCTTGATGAGACACTATGTGATTGAGTTGGGCTATCTTAGTGCTCTGAGCAGCCATCTGTTGGCCTGCTCCTCTATAACTCGAGCCTGCTCTGCAATTTGGTGAGATTGTGCAGCAGTCAGGTCAGTAAGCTGGCGGATCTGGGCTGCCTTTTCCTCATCTGCAGCAGTAAGCGCATCACCATTCTGTTAAGCGCAGACCGTGTTCTCTACCCGATTGGAGGTAGAGGTGATCCATAAGTATGTGAGGGATGGGCTGGGGGTATTGCTTGGTGTGAAGTGGTGGTGGTGGTGGTGTAGTAAAGATAGGTCTGTGAAATGATGGAGGTGATGTGGGAGTAAAGGATATGGTGGTGGATGGAGGCTGTGTTGTTGTGGGAGGTATGGTGGTGGCTGTGGTAGCTGTGGTGGATGTGGTAGTTGTGGTGGGTGTGGTGGCTGTGGTGGATGTGGTGGAGGTGGTGGGTGTGGTGGTTGTGGTGGATGTGGTGGATGTGGTGACTGTGGTGGTGAGGAAGGTCACCGACGTTTCTTCTTCTTCTGACCATGGGGTTTAGCATCCTCTTCTCCTCATCCCATTGAGGGGAAGCTCCCCCTACAACCCTGCCTGAGGGCCCCGGTGCATAGCTTGGGTCAGTATCAGTCTCCAGAGTCTCTCGGGTGTTCACCAACCACCCTTAGCCCATGTTCTGTGGGAACACAATTTGCTTCCACAGTTCGCGTTGGGCTCCTCATCGATTCATCCTCCTCCTCACACCCTGAACAAAATCCTGCTGAAATCACTGAGTCGGCTACTTCTCCAGCTAGGACGGACACTGAGGAACAACATCAGACACATGCCTCTAGGTGGAATAGGCATACCGTCTCCAGCATCCCCACTATCATCATCATGTGAGTCATGAGTGGGTAGAGCAATCTGCTCCCATCAGAGTCACTATCATCGTGGCGCCACTTTCTCTTTGCTGGCACCACGTAGTCATCCTGGGCAGGATGACCAACACCTCCTGACAGGAGGTTTCACTTGTTCCCCCTGTACACTTTCATCCTCCCCAGGGTAGTATCATCCATCACCTCGAGGACTACCGCACCTCCATCTCCTTCGGCAGGGAGGGAAGCTTCTGATTTAGGATCATCTGCATAAACCTCGGGTACATATAGAAGCCTTCCTTCCCTTTCCCCTCGATGTTCTCCACTAGATAGGTGAAGATCATCTTGGAGAAGTTAAACGGATGGTTCAGCACCAATGCAACATACGCGTTCTGCATCTGGTCAGACAGCTCATCAAAACCTCCCTTTCTGGAAGCTATGCACTTAAGCAGCACATGAGCAAGATATTTAAACTGGGGACAGAGGTTACTTTTGTTGAGTTACCAGCATTTATGTCCCGAGAGTACTTGGCTCTAAGAAAGCATCCTCTGACTGTGAGGGGGTGTAATCGAGTCGGACAATCAGTGTCATCCGCTAACTGTAATACGATCCTCAGATCCTCCTCTGAGATAGTAATAGCCTCTCCAAAGATGGTACTTCTGATGCAATGAGGCTCAGACGATCTATCGACTGTAGCACCTTCCTAGAAGGCTTGCTGAATGGATCGATAAGGAGTACAAGGAGTAGATATGGCATGAGCAATCCTCGATCTCAGTAGAAATGTGATGATGCCAGAGAAATCAACAGCGTTTCTGGATGTCAAGTCCAGATGAGCACATATATTGTGCTTCATGCTCATAATCCATCGACTCGCCATATGTTACACAAAGATAGTAAACATTAGTACCATTGGCTAAGAAAGTCATGAAAACCTTAAACTTGAAGAAAATCTTTCTGTCATGCGATTGAGATTGTGCGACTGAGTTCAGTCATGCGAATGAACAGCGCGAATGGGGTTCAGTCGTGCGATTGATCCCATGCGTACCACTGAGTGTGCGACTGGGCTCATACGTATGTACCCTCATGCGGTTACACCAGTCGTGCGACTGAACTTCATACGCATGGTTCAGTCGTGCATTTAAGCATTGAACCCTTCAGGTGCGACTGAAGTTCATCACTCTGTCCATTCACATGATGTACTGACTGTTCAATTCAAAATCACTTTTTCACCATTTTTGAGTTTTAGACATCGTTATCTGGTTCATTTGACTCGCAATACATTCTTATACACCTAACATCGTACTTTCGTTTGTTTGAGTCATTTAGGTAGGTTATTTAGTCACTTAAGTCTCGGTTCTTTTGCGAGTCCGAATGTACCAATTTTTTCATCAAATTTAAAGTTATGGGAGTGCTTCTATTCCGTAAATTACTGTATAGTCGATGTAGATGGTCAGTAATCAAGAAACGGGGGTTTAGAGATCAAATGAAATTTTGCAGAGTTGTGTTAAGTCGTGCGATTCAGGGTATTTGAAGGTGGTGAGTCTCTGCGACCGACTCCCCCTCTATTTATACTACCCTAGATTCAATCGTGCGACTGAGCTCATACGCACCTTTCAGTCGTGCGAGTGGGACTCAGTCGTGCGATTGGTTCAGTCGTCCTTCTTCAGTCGTCCGACTGAATCTCAGTCGTGCGACTGACTCACTCATCCGCCTTAATCATCCGACTGGGCCAATCGTATGGGCCATTCGGTTGGATAGTCCATATTCATGGTCCATTCGTACGAATGGCTTCCATTCGTATGATTGACCATACGTATGGTCCATTCGTGAAAATAGGTCATATTTATTAACTTTTCTGCCAATTTGAATATTTAACTTTTAAATCCTTTAATTGCAGAAATAACGTTATGAGCATTTGATTATCTCAGACATGATCGTTTTGACTTGAAAACCTTTTGATCACCTCAGTTGTGAATGTTTTAAACTTTTAAAAGCACATGTGGTCTTCTCAGACATGACCCTTTTAGTGAGTTGATCTCTTACTGATTTTCCTGATGTAGTCCGACAAACAAACAAACTAAAACGACTAACTAAATTTAGAAAATTAAACTAAAGAATCAAAATAAGAATTTTTTTTGCTTTTTGTGAGAGATAAGTCCTGAGATAGAAATCTACTGGATTTGTTTTCGGAATAGACAGCTTCAACTTAGATTGACCACACCTGGACCAAGTCAATTTTGGAATCATACAGGCAAGTCAAATCATTTGGGACTTGTTGTCAAAATCTTTTGATGCTCTATTCTTGGTTTTCATCCAGAGTCGTTAGTAGCATTTAGGAAATCATATTGGAACTATTAGATTACCACATTGATTTGAACTTTCAAGAATTGCAGCCACACTGATTGTCAATATGTTTGTCCTCTTAAATCCATACGCAGACTTTTGACACAGACTGGTGATAGATTTAGGTTAATTATTTCAACTAACATTTGTGGATCCCACACTTATATGGTAATCAACATTCCTCAGGAGCTTTTGAGCGGTCTACGGTATTTTTACAAGGAGAGACTATTGTTAGAGCTTTCAAAGAGAAGCCAGTCCTCAGGTCAGTGCCATCGCAGAGCAGAGAGGCGGCAAACAACAATGAATTCTAGAATATCTAGGTTATGCTTATCCTCAGGTCAGTGCCATCGCACAGCAGAGAGGCACACAACCTATCTCCTTGTTAGAGCAGCTTAATTTTATTTTGCACCAAATGCACCAACAGCATACGTCATTAGCTTGATAGCATTTTCTTTATTTTTTTCCGTGCTTTGCTCTATTTATGGTCATCCGCACACATTTGTGGCGTTACATGCTCATTACCCCTTATTGGAATATTGTCGATTGTGTTACCAGTGATAAGATGGAAGCCCACGGTCAGTTGAACAACTTAGTTTGATCTTGAGATCACCAGTCAGGTCTAATCATCTATTGTGTTGAATATACCGACATATCAATTGTGGTCTAGCAACCTAGGTCTACTCTCATTGTGTTACCTTAGGAGTTACCAGTTTTTCTATCATCTTCCCTTTATATTGCTTAGACTACACAGACTTATACTTTGAATTTTTGCACCTTTTCTAAATAAAATTTTAAAGTCCCTCTTGACTTGTTCCTGTGTACTATCATATTCCAAAGAGTTTGAATCGGTATCACAGATACGATCTACCTTAAATCAGCTTTCCACTCCTTCTCCCTCGTTTTTTTTTTTTAAATGTTGCTGACTTAGTCTCCCCAAAATACTAAAATCATAAACTGGTTTAATTATTTTAGGATTTTAATAACCAGCAAAATAACATGAGTTTAATTTAGACAGACCAAAATAAAACAAATAAAATAAGAAAGAAAACTTAACTAACCTACATCGGACTACACATGATCATCATCAAGAATAACATCACTTTTCTTTTTAACACCGTTGACCTCTAGCAAATATGAAAACGTGGTTTATCAAAGGCTTAGTATAGAGGTCAGCGCGTTGAAAATCAGTATTAATTTTTACCACATCAATTAAGTTCTTTTCAAAACAGTCTCTTATGAAATGGTATTTGATACCGATATGTTTGGTCTTAGGATGTTGGACCAGATTTTTAGTTACTGCAATTGCAGCAGAGTTATCAACACAAATAGGAGTAGAGGAGAACTTTAAACCGTAATCTCGTATTTTCTGTTGAATCCAGATGATTTGTGAACAGCAACTTGCAGCAGCAACAATTCGGCTTCACTGGTTGACAATGCAACCGATGTCTGCTTCTTACACTGCAAGTAACTAGTCTTCTCCCAAAGAATTGACACCCTGCGGATGTAGACTTGTAGTTCATCTTGCAGCCTCCGTAATCTGAGTCATTACGCAATGAGCTCAAAGTCATCATCATGAGGGTACCACAGTCCAAGTGTGGGTGTACCCTTCAAATAACGAAAAATCCTTTTGACCCCGATCAGATGGTTGACCTTAGGCTTAGCCTGATATCTAGAACATAAACATGTAGCATATATGATATCAGGTCTTGAGGCAGTGAGATACATGAGGGATCCAATCATTCCTCGGTACATCGTGATCTATCTACAAGATCTCCATTTTCATCAGGTGCTATGTCGTGATTCGTAGCCAGTGGAGTCCCAGCGGCAGATGCATTCTCCATGTCAAAATGACTGAGAATGTCTCCTACATACTTGGTCTGATGTAGAAAGATCCCATTTGGTGTTTGATCCACCTGTAACCCGAGAAAGAACTTCATCTCACCCATAGCACTCATCTCAAACTCTTTCTTCATAACTACTTCAAACTCTTTGCATAACTCTTCGTTCTTTGAACCGAAGATTATGTCATCAACATAGATCTGTACGAGCAGTAGGTCGCCATCTTTTTCTTTAATGAACAGCATGCAGTCAATGACTCCCCTGCAAAAGCCGTGTTTCACAAGATGAGTTAAGAGTTTCTCATACCAAGCTCTTGGAGCTTGATGAAGCCCGTATAACGCCTTGTCGAGCTTGTAGACTCTATCCCGATGATAAGGATCTTCAAATCCCTTGGGTTGACTGACATAGACTGTTTCTCTGATTTCCCCATGGAGGAATGCACTCTTCACATCTAATTGATATACTTTAATCTTCATGTACGATGCATAGGCAAGGAAGATACGAAGGCTTCCATCCTTGCCACGGGTGCAAACACCTCATTGTAGTCAATTCCCTCGACTGGCGAAAACCTTGAACCACCAATCGAGCCTTGTTCCTGATAATTACCCCTTGGTCATCTTTCTTGCATTTTAAACCCATTTGGTGCCAATGACCTTAGTACCTTTAGGTCTATCAACCAGAGTCCATACACCTAACTTCTTGAACTGAAGAAGTTCTTCTTGCATGGCACTCACCCACGCCTCATCATTTAGTGCATCACTGACGTATTTTGGCTCAAACTGTGAGACAAAACACCGATAAGCACCATCATGAATATATCCTTTTTCCAAAACTGAGGCGTAATCAGCTGAGTATAGCTGATTTTGGGTTTGCACTCCTGATCTGACATCCCAAATGACATTGTTTAGGGGATGATAGACATTTAGTCGTGATCCTGGAGTAGTAGGAACTGCTACCTCAGAGCCAAGATTATGAACATTTGGTTCTGCAGCTGAGGTAGTTGGAGTTTGAGGCTTCGAAGTCGAAGGTACATCACTGGTAGATACTTATGGACTTTTAGGGACTGGAATCTGTTCTTCCTGATTGTTCTGGTTATCTTCTTTAGCTTCATCTTTAGAGGAGGAGTCACTGTCGTTGACTACTCCCCCTGGCTGAATAGAGGATTCTCCCTGTAAGCTAGATGTTGGTGTATTCAAGATATCATACATCATCCGTGTAGCTAACTCGTCATCCAATGGAGAGAGAGGGAAGTTAAAGGACTTGAAGAATCCATCATAGTCAAAAAAGTAGGCGGGTCCTTTTCCAGTAAGTGGTGTGGTATATCTCTGAACGTCAACATTACACCATACTTCTACTAGACCCGTTGAGTTGTTGTAAACTCGCTTGTTCGGTATGTTGTATCCTAGAAATATTCCTTCATCTGCCTTCTCGCTGAATTTACCCTCATGTGTCTTCTTTAGAAGTGAACACGGCACGCCAAATGGTTCGAGATACTCCAGATTCGGTTTGCGTCTTTGTAGTAGCTCGTAACATGTCTTTCCGTGGCGCTTGACTATCAGGACTCGATTCAGTGTATAGCATGCATTCGCCACTGCCTCATTCCAGAATTGGATATGCAGTTTCGAGTCTGCCAGCATAGTCTGTGCTGTCTCTATCAAGCTTCTGTTCTTTCTCTCAGCAACGCCATTCATCTGAGGGTGTAGGCAGAGGTGAATTGATGCACAATTCCGTTTCCTTGCAGTATGCTCCACACTGGTTCTTGAATTCTGTTTTGTTGTCTGAGCGCACTTGTCTAACCTTCAGCTTGTAGAGAGATTCCAGTGTGGTTACCAACTCTTTGAATGACTCAAAATTTTTGATTTGGATTTCAGAAACATTACCCAAGTGAACCTTGAGTAGTCATCAGTGACCACAAAGCAGTACAAGTCGCCTGCAATGCTCTTTGTACTGACTGGACCAACAGATCCATGTGAAGAAGCTCAAGAGGAAGTTCTATTGAATGAACTTTCTTTTCTGAATGAGACTTTTTTTGTCTGTTTGCCTTTCTTACAAGCTACACAGAAGTCAGGAAGCTGGAAGTTCTTGACATTTACTCCTCTCACCAGATCCTTCTGAATCAAGTGATTCATCTTCCTTTGACTAATGTTCCCATTCTCTATGCCAGGAGATGGATCCTTTTCAGTAGCTTTAGATAGAAAACATTGAACCTCATGATCCGTTGTAGAAGCTGTTGACAGATCCAAGACATAGAGATCTTTATATCTTGAAGCAGTCATCAAAACTTGGTCCTCTGGGATCACGTAGTCTTTCTTCAGTACGTAACACTTCTTGTTGTCGAAGATGACTTTAAATCCCTTATCACATATTTGGGAGACAGAAAGTAAGTTATTTTGTAGTTGTTGAACGTAGTTCACCTTATCAAACTAACTTTCTGATTCCCCACTTCTCCCTGGGTTGTGATATAGCCACCCTTATTTCTAGCAAACGAAACATGCCCTCCTTTTATTTGCTTGACGTTTGATAAAAGAGCCATGTTTCCCTCATGTGCCTGGATATCCGCTGTCTACTATCCACGTGTTAGTTTCAGGCTGTATCGAACACCTGCACATACAAAGTAAAGGATTAGTTTGGGTTAGGAACCCAAGCCTTACTGGCTTGGGTTTCCCAGAGGCATCACACATCATAAATCTACCCATTGACCCTTAGAGGATGAGGGTAGCTCAGGTTCCTTCTTGTCATTATTATCAGACACAGGATGTCTTCTCCTTCCATAATCCAGATTTGTGCAATGCCTGTTTGTGATAAACAATCGACTGACTTACAGGTTGAATTTTAGGTTCACTAGTTCTTCTAGGTGGAGTCAGTGAAATCCTCTTAGAAGACCTAGGCTTTGAAACCTGAAGTTCAATCTTCTTCCTAGGTGTCTGATAGAAGTGACAATAGGAAGCAATGTGTCCATATTCACCACAGTTGTAGCACGATCTGCTATCAACTTTATGATTAAACTTCTTTGTGGAGAAGTGTGTGACACTCTAGTAACATTACTCACTCTAGGTTTTGACTCTGGTTCTTTGGTTGTTTTCTCTGGTTAAACAAAGTTAACTGTTTTCACCTGTTTAACCCCCTTTTCTTTTTGGTTAATAGGTTTGACTTGAAGTATGTGAAAGATTAACCTTAAAAGTCCTTTTAGGTTGATTTGACTCTGTTTGATCCTGACTTTAAGTTAACCTTTTCAAATTCCTTTTCTAGATTAACACTAGAAATTTATCCTTTTCCTTTGAAGTGGCCTCCTTTTGTTTGTTTCCTGAATCCATAGATGACATAAGGAATCTGGATCACTAACAAGAGGAGTAGACACCATATGATCCTTGATGGGATTACTATTTATTGGTCTAGTCTTAGTGTTCATCAAAGTCTCAGATGGTGGTGGAACCACTTTATAACCCAATCCCTCCCCGTTGTTCCTTTCTCTCACTAAGTGTTGGACTATGTGTGAAAGAACTAGTCCAACTGTGCAGTTTCTGTTTTAATGAATTTACTTCTACTTCTAGAACTGCCTTTTGTTTCTTAGTGTCTTCTAGGGAGTTTAGATAATACCTAATGTCATTAGCTTGGTTAAAGGCAACTACTTTGGTTTCCCTAAGCTGTTTAGTCAAAAGGTCTATCTTTTCTTTATAACTATGCTCATTTTGTTTTAATACCCTATTAGCCTTAGTGCACAGGTGCAAACCTTTTACTAAGTTATCATTATGATCTAATAACCTAGCAAATTTTTCATCTATGCTATTCCCAAAAATATCACAATCAGAACAAGCATGATTATCAAACATTTGGTCAGTAGTACTTACCTGAGTTGATTCAGAAGAGTTAGCCATCAACGCAGCAGCAGATGTCTCTAGTTCTGGTGATTCTATCTTTTCTGTCTCTGACATGGTAGACTCCTCTTTAGGCTTGTAACTGACCTTGGTTGCAGTTGCTTCTTCACTATGTGACATTGCTATCTCAACTGCTAGATCTCCTTCACTAGCGGAAATACTGTCAATGTCTTTTACACTTGCAATGTTTGATTCCCCTAGCGAGAAAAACCTAAAGCTCCAATCCTGTCCTTCATCATCATGAGCAGTCAAGGCTTTTGGATCCTTGCTTGATGAAGTAGAACTGGTAGCTTGCTTGTCTTGACGAGTGAAGGACGAGAACGGGTTCCCGTTACCTGTCTTCTTAGGCTTGACACATTCTCTTTTGAAGTGCCCCTTCTCTCCACAGTTGAAGCAGGTCACTTTGCTCTTGTCAAAGCCAAATGTGGTATCCTTAGTAGCTACTAAGTTCTGTTCGGTTTGTTTTACAAACTTCTTTGCCCTCCGGACAGCACTAGCTAAGGCCCACATTATGTCCATCCACTCAAGCTCCATTTCGTCCACCTGCTCGTAGTCCTCGTCGGCCAGATGGAAGTTTCCAATCTTCCCAGCAACAAGTTCATCATAAGAATGGACCATTGCAGCCAAAAGATCCATGTGTTCTTGAGCTACTTCCACAGTCACATTTTCGAGATTCTTGGTCTTCAATTTAGTAGCACTTGTTTCGGATCCAATATAGTGGGTGCAAGAGAGTCCCGACATGTCTGATCCTGAAGGAGACGCATGTGAAGGACCCGATGAGCTAGACACAAATGCAGTCTGGAGAGGTGCTCCAGATGTCTTAGCTTGAGGCGTGGTGTTGTACAAGGCTGGATTTTGATTGTAAGAGGACTTCTGAGCTCTGTACTTCATCCTAAGTGACTCTTCTCGCAACTTAAGAATGAAGTCATTAATATCCAGTTTTGCCAGCGTTCCATTCTGTCTAAGGTTAGACACGAATGAGGTCCACTTTTCAAGCAATCCGTCTGCAAAGTTAGTAACTTTCTCTTCCATGGTAGTTGCCACCCCATGTGTATGCAGTTCACTCATCAGATGGTAAAATCTATCTATAACGTCGTCTAAACTCTCATTTCCCATCAATGAGAAGTTATCGAATTCCTTCTTTAACTCCTTAGCTTTGATTGCCTTCAATGAAGCATTCTCGTCATACCTCTTTTCTAGCTCATCTCAAAGTTTCTTGGACTGCTTATTCTCTGAGTACTGGTGGAATATGTCTTTAGGAATAGACTGTATAATCAATGCATAAACTCTTTTCTCTGCATTGTATTAACTTTCTGCACATCTTTCATCCCTCCTAACGTTAGCTTAACTCCATCAGCTCCAACCGATGTACTATATCCAATCTCGATGGCTTCCCACAGATTCGGATCCACTCCATTGAGGTAGATCTCAAAATGTTGTTTCCAGTGGGGAAACTCATCTAACATCAAAAGATTTGGTGGTTTATTATGATTACCCACTTCACTCTCAAGCAACAGCAGGTTCTGTATCCTAGAGTCCTTTCCAGCAGTAAAGGCTGACATTTAATCTTCCATGGCAAATAACTTCAAGTCTAATAAACCAAACTGTCACTGGTGCGACTGAAGGATACGAATGGCCTAGTCGTGCGTATGAACTCTGCGACTGGTTCAATCGTGCGGCTAAACTAAGCGATTAGCTCAGTCGTGCGAATGAATCTGATGCGTATGAGCAATGCGAACGAACGGTTCAGTCGTACGAAAGGAGATACGACTAGGTCCAATCATGCGTCTGGACTATGCGAATGAAGTCCAGTCGTGCGAATGGCACACTCGTGCGACTGTGGCTGCTGTTTTGCGAAAATTTCTAGGTTAAACGTGTTTTAGCCGTAAAAATTCGAACTTTCGCAAGGTCTAATTGCCTAAGTCCGTAGAAACCAAACTTTGATGAGCAGGAACGTCCAAGATCACTTTTGACACAAAAGATTGTGTTTTTAGTGCAAAAACACAAACCTTTTATCAATCTTGATTGAATCACACGTAATCAAGGGCCAAAGCTCTGATACCCCTTGTTAGGACTTGGTATTTGAACGAAATACCTAGTGATTAGCGTGTAGACCAGATCAAATAGTGTGGACTCCTATTCGATTGGCGATCCAATCAGTGAGAACACACGAAGAATCAATCAAGAATTGAAACTAACGTTAGAAATCGATTGGGAATCGATCTAATATGCTCTATGAACTTGGAGAACAAATGGTGAGGCTTCTGGACGGCTAGGATACCTCTGGAGTCGTAATTAATCAAAAGCTCTTTATTTTTCACGAATTGGGTTGTATTTATAGGTTAGTATTATTCATTCGTGCGACTGAACCATTAGTATGGTTCAGTCGTGCGATTGAACCATGCGGTTGATTCATTCGCACGATTGAGTATTCATTGTGCGACTGCGTCAATCTCATGTTATAATCATACAACTGATCCAATCTCCTGGTTTAGTCATGCGACTGAGTCATTCGTATGAAGTTATTCATGCGTATGGTCCATTTGTATGTGCCACTCGCATGAGAACTTCTTTCTGTTAAGTTTGAATGTATTAGTTAATTAATATAACATTATGTGTAACACTTCAAACAACCACAAATCTAATTAACCAAATCAATGTCGACTCATTAATGAAATATTAAACAATATAAATATCAAACAAGTAATATTATTTCATTAATCATTCCAAGCATTACCTCAGAATCAGACAAACAAGATCTATTACATTCATATCATGATCTAGGGACATACATGTATCAACAATAATAATAATAATTATTATTATATTTGTAATAATAATAGAATAATAATAACAATAATAATGTTAATGATAATAATAATAAAATTGTATAGTTATTAGACTTAACAATGTTTAAAACCTTAAGTAGTTAAAGATTGGGGGGTCTTAATGTCAATTTATAAACTTTATATTGAAGGTTCTGCTTAAAATAAAAGAAACTTAAATTTGAGGGACCAATGTGTAATTAACCGAAACCCGCCCCCTTACCCCGTATTCCGGCAGGGACTCCGGCCACCCTCCGGCCGAAGTCCGGCGAGTCTAGAACCTCAAAACCATTCGTTTTTGTAATCCAAAAACCGTCCCAAAACCTCCTGGAACCTACCTCGAACTTGAATGCAACTTGTAATCGAGTTAAAGCATCGGTTACAAAGCTCAATCGAGAGCATAACCGAAGCTTTAAACACCATAGCCATTCGGGCATTAAATCTTAATAATAATCTAATTAAACTAACCTAAACAATCATCTATGTAATCCTAAGTATTCAGAACTCTCAATTTCACCTGATAAACTCATTTCCTTGACATTCGAATCATCATCCTCGTCGCGACCTGCTACATAGTGAACTTCATCTTTCGTTCGATTATAACCAAAATTGGGTGAGGGCTTTTACTTAACAACATCATTGGAAACTTCTATCACGACGAATTCAAGTTTAATCATCATTATCTTCTCGAACCGGATTTACCATAGTCGTGATTGTTCTTCATCTCGTTTTCATCGATTTAAACTTCAAACCAGGTAATTAATTGTACCAATACACTCGGTTTTACTTGGGGATCAAAAGCCCTAAGGTTGATTCCATTACCATTCGTGATTCAGTGTTCAATTTGATCGAATATGTTTCTAGGGTTCATGTGAAATTTGGGGGTTTGTTTAAGTTTGTATTTAACAACTAAAACGCGAATTCTAACGCGGCTGGAAGCCTGGTTCATTGGTTGTGAACAATCTTAACCCTCACATCTCGACGTTTCCGCCGTCAAGGTTGGGGTTGTGACAGATATGTTTCTAATCTGTGGATCTGGTGATGAGGAACTCGTTGTAAAAGGTTACACGGATGTGAGTTTCCAAACTGATCGTGATGATTCACGATCACAATCGGGATACATTTTCATTCTGAATGGAGGAGTTGTCTCTTGGAAGAGCTCTAAACAGGATGTGGTGGCTTTGTCAACTACAGAATCTGAATACGTCGCCGCCTCATTGGCAGCTCAAGAAGCTGCATAGTTGAAGAAATTCATTGCCGATCTAGGGGTTGTCCCTTCCATTCAGGACCCCCTAGAGATCTTTTGTGATAACGAGGGTGCGATTGCTCAAATCAAGGAACCTCGTGCTCATCAAAAGACTAGGCACATTGAGCGGAGATTCAACTACATACGAGATGAAGTTGAGAAGGAAATATATGTATTCGCAAAGTTCACGCAGATCAATATTGCGGATCCTCTTACGAAGCTCCTAGAAAAGGCAAAGCATGAAGGTCATACCTGTGCCATGGGACTTTGATATTCTAGGTGATTGGATTTGATCTCTAATTTCGTATTTGGATATTTGGAACTCCCTTACTACTTGAATAAAATTATTTGGTCATAATATTTCAATGAATGTTCCAATTTAGCATGTTTAATCCATGGGTAAATTGTTTACTCTAAATGTCTGTAGTCGTTCATACCTGTGGGAACAAGTATGAGGGTAAGATTATTATGAATTTGGATTGGTGGATATCATAAGGAATGAATATAGAGCAATTGGTTGCTGCCAAAGTTCGTAGATATTTGTGGGATACAAATATTGGACTGACCCGCATCTCAATTTTACTACATGGAATCTTCTAGATTGATCATAAGTAATTTTGAGTAAAGGCGAATATCATTTGGTATCCTCAGACCTGAGATACATATTGGGTTTTGATATTCACCAAGTGTTATACCTTGAGCTAGTTCTTCACTACCCTGAAATAATGGATAGTACATAAGGCTATGTTCAGGCGTGACACGAGGTGTTTGTGAGAACGTATGTAGTCAAGATGGAATTTGTTCATCTTATTCGTTGAGAGCAAGATTTCTAAGGCCTGATTAAGTTAAATCAACAAGGAATGATCATTCTGTGTCCTTGGATTTAACATGACATCTGTGAAAAAAGGATAAATGATTAATTCACCTAAATCATTTCAAGTAGGATACTTGAATGGGATGATGTTATTGAATGCCTATAAGTCAAGCGTATTAAGGGTAGTAAACCATTGTTAGGCGGCATTTACTGCTTGCATCAATTTTCGATGAATCTTGTGCAAGTGGGAGATTGTTGGATTCTTTATGCCCAAGACATGTAGAATATTGATGCGGTTAGTATGTTATGATCCAAGTCAGGTTATACCTAATAACAAGCTTTGCAAACACAAACAATTATTTAATTGATGATATGATCATGCAATAAAATAATCATACCAAATTTAGAAAATAGGTTTTCTAATATTACATTTGTAGTGGAACAAATTAGAAGGATATTTTGTTGATGAATTTTATTATTTGTATTGTTATTTAAATAGGTTTAAGTAACATTAAATAATAAAATGAAAGAGTCATTTAAATTAAAAGGGGTTTAATTTAAATAATGTACATGACCTTTTAATGTGTGTTTTTGTAACTTTGGGTGGGAAAACCCCTTCTAGAAGGTTGATTTTCGGCCTCCCAATGGTCCAATGGGATCATTTTATTTTGTCTTGAAAACAAACATTAGAAAGAGTGTGCAAGTGACTATTTTATATACATCATTTCAGACAAAAAGGAAACTCCTTCTCTCCTCAAAAATCTCTCGGCCAGCAGCATCATTTTAGTGGGTTTTTAGATTGATCTTGGTGTTCTTCTCCCTAGCAAGAAGGTGGTTGTTATAGTGCTTGGGGTATACAAGCTTGAGAGGACTTCCCTTTTGGTGCCTTGGTCGTTTTCTTGGTCCATATCATCCTCCATATCCGCCCTTTCGCTGTTGGAAGGTAGTACATGGCAGCTTCTTTATGTTGTCCATATTGTATGTTTATGTGTTTCTATAGCTAGTTATATTCACATATAAGATCCTTTGTTCCTGGTTTGTTTGTAACTTATAATATCAAAATAGAACTCGATTTTTCAGTTCAAAATGATGTTATAATGTTCATTTCGGCGGCGTTTACACAATGTTTAAATGGTTAAACTGTGTTTATGTTCTAACAAACCCAACATAATTTTGAACATATGCTTCATCTGATGTACCTTTTCGATAAAGCTGTTCCCCTTTCCGCTGCAACTCTGATCAGACACCAACTTTAGATAAGTTGGTGAAAGGTCCATGCTTTTGGTAACTATACATTAAGGTCTTGAGTTAATAACTTTCTACTTTATGTACTTTATCCTTTTTGTAATATATTAGGATGTGAGCTATGGCATGTCATAGTCACTAGTCAAAAGGCAATATGCCTTTTGACTCTACATTTGATTTTATTGTTGTCTAGTCAATTGTATCCCGCTGGCCTTCAAAGTATGGTCAGTTGTAGGATGTAGTATATATCTCTCAAGTACTTGTAACTTCCTGATATGCTTTTGTAACACTTGTAATAGAACTTGAGAAGCAATATACAGCATTCCTGAAAACCAATTACTTGTGTGTTTTTTCTATCTTGTTCTATCTCTTACTTACTTGTATTCTTAGCATCTTTACTCAAAGCTTATCCAGTTCCCTATTTGATATGTTAAGTGCCCTTAAGCAACTATCCTCATTGTGTTGTTATGTTGTAAGTGCATACCTTTCAACAGTCCTGCAATTGGTATCAGAGCATTCTAGGCTCTTGATATAAGATCTCACCATCTTAAGATCCCTCACACACACAAAATACTTAACATATCAAATGGCAGCTTTTTCCAAATTTGATATGGAAACTAGAACCATGACAAATTCTCCACTGATCACTCTTGATGACTTTGACACTTGGTGCCAAAGAATGGAAGGCTTTATCAATCTCCAGACTCAAGAATGTGGGAGTCTGTGGAAAATGGACCTTATATACCAAGCACCTTTTCTGCAATTGGAGGTGGTATGATCCCCAAGGTTGTGCCTGACTACTCAGAAGAAGATAGAAAAAGAGTACAGATTGATCAAAAGGCCATGAGAGCCCTTCAGATTGCTCTTCCAAACTCTGTATACAGAGGTTTCAAGAAATGCAAAACAACTAAGCAGTTGTGGGATGAATTGGAACTGATGTATGAGGGTTCCTCTAAAGCCAAGGAGAACAAGAAGGATCTCATGAAGCAGCAGTTTGAAATTTTCACCTTTAAATCAGGTGAAACCATGACTCAACAATACTTCAGGTATGTTGAGATTGTGGATACCCTAGTGGATGGTGGAGTAGCTTTTGAAAACAGAGATATTATGAGGAAATCCATGTCCTCTCTTAATAGGAATTCACAATACTGTGTGGTTATCAAGAGAACTGAGAACCTGAAGACTCTCATCTTGACAGAGTTGTATGGGATTCTCAATGGATACTAGATGGAGATAAACATGCAGGTTCATCTAGCAACTCCAGCAATCAAATGGGTTCAGTCCTTCATGTGGTTGAAAGGGATAGCATAGAACCCCAACATCGTTTTATATGCTACCCTGACAACTCACAAAAGGGTCCTTTCATCACCTTCTCTGAGCCACCAAAAGAGAACTATACTCAAGGAAGCCCATTACAAGAGACAAGTTCTTCTAAAGACTTTGTGTCTTCTGATGAAAGTTGTGGCAGCTTTCTCTTCACCCTTGAAGATATAGACTGTATCCATCCAGATGATCTGGATTATATGGAGATAGTCCAGGTGTTATAACTGTAACTTGATGGGCCACTTTGCCAGGGAGTACAAGTCACCAAGAACAAATGACGGCCAAGCACAATCCAGACCAAACTACACTAACAAAGCAACCCAGAATGAGAAGCCAAAGCAGCAAGCTACACTTTCTATTGAAGAAGGAGGCTTTAAATGGAGCTTTCAGGTGGAAGATGCATCTCCAAACCATGCACTGATAGCTAATCATGATGAAGCCAAGGTATTGGAACATCTACGTACTCCTGAATACATTGCTAAAGTCAACAGATACAGGTCCTACAACTAAGAAATGAGATCTGATCTTGAGTCCTTAAACATCTTAAAAGTTGATTTTAGAAAGGTTGAATATGACTATAAACTAAAGATAGAGGACTTAGAGAAAACCATTTCAGTTCTAAAACATGAGCACGCACATTATAGGACTCAGATCAAGGATCTCATAACTAAGTTGACTGAATGCCAGAATGTGCTTGTATCATCAAAGCCCCGGCAGAAAAATGTGTTCTTGAAGAAGAGACCTTCAAGAACATGATATCCTCATCCCTACATGCCAATGTGTGTTATCAAAATAAGCAGGGACTGGGATCTAGTGAGATAGCTCCTCCACACATAATCTTGTCTGTAAGATCACCTATGTGTGGAACTTGTGAAGATAAGTTTCCTCTCATAGACCCCTTGAGTGAAGAAGATAAAAAAGTGATAGTGAAGAATTCCTCTGAGAAGAGTGAAGAGGAGGATTCTAAGAAGGGTCACTATCCTTCTAAGGAGAGCAAGAAGACTGCGATGACCAAGTCTATGAGAAAGAACTTGATTAGAAAGAGCAAGAGAAAATCTAGGAAGGCTCAAGAGATTAAGGCCACTTTTGACTCTAAGCAGAACCAATTTTTATCTCTATAGGGTTTGAAGTGTTAAGAATGAACACATTAACCTAAGCTCTTCTACCAAGAGTTTTGGTTTATGTTCAAATCATCTCAGCACCAAGAATAAGGTTGATTGTTATATACCACTTCTACACATCCTGGACCATCCAACTCCAAGAACATTTCTCAACCCAAAAGGGTTGTCTCAGCATATGCAAAGAGGAAGGTGGAGAAGGAATGTGATCAAAGTAAGCTTTGTTCTCAAAAGAATGCTCTTAGGAAGAAAAAGATGGAATGTGTTATGTGTGAAAGTACTTCTCATCTTGCTAAAGATTGTCAATACAATCCAAGAGGTACACTTTACATGTCCAAAAAAGAGACTTGTAAGAGCTCCAAGAAGATTTTAGCTTCGGAAGAAAAATCTGTTTCCTTCGGATGCTCCAAAATGAAAAAGAAGGCAAGTGGAAAATTTCCTTCGGAAGAAAATTTGGTCTCGGAAGAAAGGAATTCTTCCGAAGCACTGAAGTCTACTGCAGTGTTAGCAGGATCTTCCAAAGGTCCAGTCATCAAAACTTTTGGTGTCTCAAAAGCTTCCGAAGTGTTGAAGGTCAAGTCCAAACTTCCGATGGTGGTGTGGAAGTCAAAGAAAGACCAAGTGATTGAAAGTTCTCCATCAACAACAGCACAAGATCCTCAAAGCATAACTATAGGATTTATTACTGTTGTATTACCTTCCACTTTTATTAATGAGCCCAAGACCAGTAAGGCTTGGGTTTCCAAATGTAACTAATCATTTTCTTTGTGCAGGGACAGCTCAAGATAAACAAGAATGTCGGGATCATTTATAGTGGTTGTTCCTGGCACATGACAGGCAATTGGTCACTACTCCAAAACTTTGAAAGAATTAATGGAGGGCCAATTGCTTTTGGAGGAGATGAATGTGGTTACATTTCTGGAAGGGACAAGGTCACAAATGGTAAGCTCAGCATTGAGAAGGTAAACTTTGTTAAGAAGCTTGGATACTATCTTTTGAGTGTATCCCAATTTTGTGATCAGAGTCATAACATGCTCTTCACTGAGCATGAGTGCATTGTTCTCAAGCACGGGGTGGTCATTCCTCATGATCATATCCTGCTTAGAGCCCCCAAGAAAGGAAACATGTACAAGATGGATTTGCAAGAGACATCTCCTTCTTGAGAAGTTTCATGCTTTCTATCTAAAGCCATATAGATGAGTCTTTCCTATGGCATAAAAGAATGTGCCATGTAAATTTTAAGAACATGAATAAATTGATTAAGAGTGATTTGGTAACTGGAATGCCAAAGAAAGAGTTTACAAGTGATGATCATTGTGTTGCATGCCTGAAAGGGAAACAACATAAGGTATCTTATAAGCCTAAGGAAAGAAACTCCATCACTACACCCCTACACTTGTTACATATGGATCTCTTTGGCCCCACCAATGTAATGAGTCTAGGAAGGACATCTTATTGATTGATGATCACAGATGACTTTACAAGATTCACTTGGGTCTTCTTCCTTAAACTAAGGATGAGACCCCTAAGATTCTAAAGAATTTCATCTTAAAGATTGAGAATCAATGTGATCACAAGGTCAAAACCATAAGATGTGATCAAGGAACTGAATTCAAGAACCAAATCCTTGATTCATTTTTGATGAAAAGGGTATTACAAGACAATACAGTGCTCCCAAGACTCCTTAGCAAAATGGCGTTATAGAGATGAGAAACAAGACACTGATTGAAGCTGCAAGAACCATGTTGTCTGACTCTAGGCTGCCCATCACCTTCTAGGCAGAGGCAGTCAACACTGATTACTATGTGCAGAACAGAGTTTTAGTGGTTAAGACTCATGGCAAGACTCCTTATGAACTTCAGCACAAGAGAAAACCTTTCATTGGTTTTCTCAAGTCATTTGGATGTCCTTGCACCATCTTGAATACCAAAGATCAAATTGCCAAATTTGCTGAGAAATCAGATGATGGACACTTCATTGGGTACTCTTCTCAAGCCAAGGGTTATAGAGTATACAATCTTAGAACTTGAACTATTTAGGAGTCAGCCAATGTGACTTTCAATAAACACACACCCTGTGTGGCTGGTTCTGGTCTTGATTGGCTATTTGATCTTGATTAGTTACCAACTGTTTTAACAAATCTTGTGAGAATGTTTCAGGATCTATAGATATTTAATCATCAGGTGATCCTGATCCAAGATTTGAGCTAAGAAGATCTTCAAGCTATACATCTTCGAGTCCAGTTGTAACTACTTCTGCAAATGAAGTTTCTATCAGCACAACAATGACAAATTCAACTGATATATCTGAGATGCCTTCAAATTCCAGCTCAGAGGCTCTACAACTAGATAAAGAAGCTTCAAATGCAGAAGACCATGGAGGTGGTGATAGTGATCAAGAATTTCTTAATGCTGCTAACCACTCCATAGATGAAAACAACAATGATGTCGCACACTCATTGGATCAAGTTTCTCTTCATAAGTGTGCTAATACGATGGGAGAAACATCAATTCCAGATCTAAATTTTTCTAATTTAGATCTCTTTGCAACTTTTTGTGATCCCTCAACTAAGGATCCACAAGTCACACCCCACCACAAACATCATTGGAGATGGTCACAAGGGTAAGAACAAGAGGACAAACCCATGAAGCAAATGTTTGTCTTCACTCTTATTTCTTGTCCCAGATAAAGCCAAAGAAAATTGATGAGGCTTTAAAGGATGGAAGTTGGGTTGAAGCCATGCAAGAAGAGTTGTTTCAATTCAAAAGGCAGAAACTTTGGAACCTTTGTCCTCTTCCTCATTGGAAGACAACTATAGGAACCAAATGGGTGTTTAGGAATAAAAAAGATGATAGAGGCATTTTCGTCAAAAACAAAGCTAGACTTGTTGTTCAAGGGTACACACAAGAAGAAGCAATTGACTACACTGATGTCTTTGCTATTGTAGCAAGACTGGAAGCTGTTAGGATATGTTTTGCATTTGCTGCATCTAAGAACTTCAAGGTCTATCAACTTGATGTCAAATGTTCCTTTCAATATGGGGTGATTGATGAAGAGGTGTATGTCAAACAACCACCTGGTTTTGCAGATCCTAATCATCCTGATTATGTCTGCAAGCTTGAAAATCTCTTTATGGGTTACACCAAGCACCAAGGAAATGGTATGAGACTCTATCTCAATATCTCTGCAAGCATGGATACAAAAAGGGTACTGTAGATGGAACTCTCTTCATTAAAGGATAGGAAATGACTTAATGCTAGTTCAAGTGTATGTAGATGACATGATATTTGGTTCAACTAATCCAAAGCTCTGCAAAGACTTTGATAAGCTTATGAAGGATAGATTAATATGAGTGCCATGGGGGATTTGAATTTCTAGCTGGGAATTCAAGTGAAGCAAGTTGAATATGACATCTTCATTGGTCAGTCAAAGTCTGTTCAAGATATACTCAAAAGATTCAACATGACTGATTGTAAGATTGTAAAGACACCCATAGCAAGAAACCACTCCCTTGGACCTGATCTTGAGGGGAAGTGTGTGGATAAACACCTTTACACGGCTATGAATGGGTCTCTTATGTATCTCACCGCTAGCAAGCCTGATATCATGTTTGTCACATGTATTTGTGCAAGATATTAAGCCAATCCCAAGATGTCTCACCTCATCACTGTCAAGAGGATTCTAAGATACCTTAAAGGTGCCTCAACACTTGTTCTTTGGTATCCTAAGAATTCTGACTTTAATGTGTATGCATATACAGATAGTGATTATAGTGGTTGCAACATGACTACAAAGTCTACATCTAGGGGATGTCAGTTTCTTGGTGGAAGGGTTGTCTCATGGCAATGCCAGAAAGAATCTTATGTCTCTGCATCAACTGCTGAAGCTAAACACATTGTTGCTACAAGCTACTGTGCTCAAGTTCTTTGGATTCTGAATTAGATGCTTCACTATGGATTAAATTTCAAGGAGACTCCCATTCATATAGACAACAACAATGCTATCTCTATCACAGAGAATCCTGTGCAGCACTCAAGGACAAAACACATCAATATCAGGTATCATTTAATTAGAGATAACTTTGAAAAGGGATTAATTAAACAAGTCAAGGTTAACATAAATGAACAATATGTTGATCTGTTTACAAAAGCCTTTGATGAACAGAGATTTAAATATCTTCTATCAGTTATTGGGATATTAACTTTCACTAAGTTTTTCTTCAAACTAATTCATATTATTTCTTAAAATCTATGTGTCCTAAGTTGTCTAGTTTGTCACCTTCATAAACTCTTGTTTTCTCTGGATAAAAACTTTTTGAAGACTTTCATTAGAATTTTGAGAAATTTTGATACTTCGAAAGATATGCTTTTACCATCAGAAGAAACTCATGCCCTGAAATTAAATAATTGCCTAAGTAATTTTCCTTCGGAAAAATTTCTGAAAAATCATCCGAAGCTTAAAACCTGTCTTATGCACTTATATGTTTTCAAGGACAGTTTTCTTCTTAAGCAAATTAAATCTCAGAAGCTTTGTTCTATTGAACAAAATTTTCAAGTTTCAATTTTTCTTCCGAAGCAATTGTTTTCAAAACCCTTAGGAAATTCTTCCGGAATCATTTTGGCTTCGGAAGCTTTTTCATTAAAACTTACGAAGACAATTTACCTTTGGAAGCTTTTTGATTTCCAAGAAAACTACTTTTTGAGCAAAAAGTAAACTACTCTTTCAGATGTGGGACCGACATCCAGATTTCAAAGTTTATCCTCTTTCATTAACTTTTTCTGAAATCCTTTTCACATATAAACCCGACGGTTCCCCCTCTTTCTATCATTTTCATCTTTCCTCCAAACCTAAATTCCCAAATTTCTCTCTGAAACCGCCTTCGTTCATCCTTCCTTCATCCTTAAGCTTTCTCACAATGGCCAACCTTAACCGTAGAAATGACCTTGATTTCTCCATGCTGTTACACTAGCAACACAACCAAGTTGCTATATTAAACTCTAAGAAGATCCACATTCTTAGAGGTTTGCTGTTTCTTGGCTTTATCTAACTATTTCACCTCCCTTACCATTGATCCTACTCTGTATGAGGATCATCTGCTTGAATTTTGGAAGAACTGCCAAGAGGTTGTTATGGATGGGGAGAAGGCATTGTCTGCCACAATGCAGGGGAGAACAATCTTTATCACTCTGGCCATCATCAACAATCATCTTTAGCTGGATGATGAAGAAGGTGAGGTGTTCTTCCTGAAAAAAGTTGTTAACCACTCCTTGGATCAGATGGGCTACGTGGGAGATTTCTTTGTAAAGACCATCAGGAAAGGGAAGGTCTCATCCAAGTGAAAATACCTACTTCATGTAGTTATCCACAACTTGTCTAACAAGCATGGAAGATGGGACCAGATTCCTGATGATCTCTCCTTCATAGTACATGGGATGGTTCAAGGGGTCAAGTTCAGGTATTCTCAATTTGTTTATACTAATCTACTTGCAAACTTGGACTCCTTAGAATACTACATGTTCCCTAGATATGTTCAATACATTCTTAACTGTGAACTGGGCTCACAGTTAATGGGAACAGGTATTATTCTTAAACTGGGACAAATGAAGCCTGGTATCTTTAAAATTTTGAGGAAGCCAACTGTTGGCTTCTCAAGGGTAGAAACAGCCCTTGTCCCAAAAATGTTAGAGCTCATTGCTCAAGGTGACAACCTAGCAGCACCAGCTAGTGTGGAACCAGACCTTTTACATCTCAACCAGCAAAACAATCACAAATCACCCTCACCTACTAAAGAAACTCCAAACAAACCCCTGCTCAAACTATTCAGTCTACGCAGGCCCCTATATACTCACCCATACATGAGGAAGTGGATACTGGAGCTCCCACTTCCCCTGAGGAGCAAACCACTCCCATTATTTAAAAGATCAGTGCTGAGGTTTCTTATGCTCAGCCTGATGAGCTAACAAGCCCGACTGCCTTAAGTCGTCACTCTGAGTCTTAACACTCAAGTGAACAACCTTCAGGGGACAGCTACCATCCCTAGCCTCTAGACTTAAACAAACCATTTCTAACATTGACTTCTATACTGATGAAGACTTAGGTTTCAGTGAGTACCATGACTCTCTCTTCTTTTCCACTTCTCAAAGAGAGATGGGTGCTCCTGAGTCTCCTATGTCTAGCCCACATTAGTCACCCATCATTGAGGTGGATACCTCTGAACCTATTCAGGATATCCATGGAAACTTAGTCCATTGGGACCTCAATTGAGGCTGCTAGTGAGCAGAGGAAATCCAGCAGCCAAGAACCTGAAGTTAATGGTGAGAGAGAGGACTTTGGTCAAATCATCCCATCCCCAAATGATTATTCAAATGAAGATGAGGGGAATCTGAGGCTAAAGGTGCAAAAATTGTCACAAACATGCACCTATTTAGTCTCCAAGGTTAGTCATCTTGAATCTCAAGTGAGTACCTTGCAAAACAAGGTCAATGATTAGCAACTTGAGATATCTTATCTCAAGGAACAACTAGCTAGGAGACCTTTAAGAAGAGCTCAACCAGCAACACAAGAACCTGTGAGTGTGCTTGACCTAACTCCTAGCTCACCTATGCAAGAGGGTGATGCTACCAAAAAGGGGGAGAAAGTCATTACAGTTACAGAACTTAGGAGTTCTTCAGGGAGTATGGACATTGAGGACTCACCATCCTCACTTGCACATGTGCATACTCAGCAACGTCCTCAATTTCACATTGATGTGGACTCCATAGACTTTTACATTCAGAGTCTGTTTGAGGAAGGTATACCAAGGGCAATGCCATCTCCACCAACTTCAAATCATATTACTGGGTGGATGTATGATGAAAACAGAAGAGTCCTTATTATTCAAAGAGTTCAAAGGTAGCAAGAAGTCATTAATTTTTAGATCTTGAACTTTTATGAAAGTCTTGATCTTGTTAGCATGCAACTTGTCAACCGCGGCCAATCCAGACAAGCTGGCTCAAATAATTCAAGACAGAATCACTATAGAGTTCAGCTTCAGAAGGAGACTAACGCAATCAGGCAATATCATTGGTCAACTGGATGTTGAGGCAGACCCTAAGCCCTTCATAGGGGACCTTAACTGAAGGCCTAGTGGTAGAACCTGAGAGCCCTGTCTTACCATCATCAACTGCTACAGAGGTTCATTCCCTTTATGAGACACCTGTTGGTGAGGGTGCATCTCAACCTCTTTCTAGCCAAAGCTTGGAAGCTACACCAAGCAATGAAGGCCAAAGCTCTCTCCACCCTAAGTCAAAAAGGTCTACGAATGACAAAGGGAAAAGAACAATGACTTTTGAGGAGATTGAGGAGGAGGAGAGAGAGAGGAAAATGAAGCTTAGGGGAGAAGGTTCCTCTACTAGGTCTGCAAGACTCATTGAATCTACTATCAGGGCTGCCCCCAGGCCAAACACTCAGGATGATGAGTTGAGGGCAGTCAGGATCAACTACTTGCGACCAGGAACTATGACATTGATAACACCATCTCTCTCCCCTTAGATGAATTAAATGAACTGGCTGACATGGAATTGACAAAAGAGAGAAAGGAGGTAGAGGATGCAAAGCTACTTCTTCAAATCAAAGAAGAAAGAAAAGACTATACAAGCATGTGCCTACTCTCTCCCCAGTTCAAGAAAGTCTTATACAAGAGGATGTTATTCCACAAGAACCTCAGGTAGACAAGAAAGGATAGGATCAAAATGATCAACTACCTGAGTGCCACAGGTCTCTATTAGGTTGTTGCACTTCTTCCCTTACCCTATGACTACATTGAGTTTGAGTATCTCAAACAACTTCAACTTGAGATAGTCAAAGAAAGAAAGATCACCAAAAGGAAGCTAAAAGAAGAGGTTGTAAAGTCAAGAGCCATCAATCAGAAAAGTATGAAGAAGTCTGTTGATAAGCAAAGAATGATGAGCTTCTTGAAGCTGTATGGATTCTCCAGAAGGAGACTTGGCCCTATTTCTTTGTCAACTATGAATGAGCACATCATGGTAATCAAGCAGAAGATCAATAGAGGAGAGCTAATGGACTTACACTCCCCTCCAAGTCAAGCTCTACCTGAAGTGGAGGTTAAAGTTGAACAACCTGAGATAACACAACCTGAACCTCTTGCTAACACTCAGTAAGCTTCATCTTCTAATCCACAGTAGGGTCAAACTCCCTCTCCTTCTAAACTTGTGAGGGAGGAAGACCTAACTAAGAAAGACAAAGAAGATCAATCAGGTGTTGTAGGCCAATCTTCTTAGTTAAAAGGATCAAAAAGGATTAAAAGGATGGCTTCAAGACCAAAGCCAAAGAAGAAGAAGGAGAAGAAAGAAGCATCCTTCTCCAAACCTCAAGATGAGTCAGAACATCCTAAGGATGTGTAACTAGAGGATGCTCCATCATCTCCCATTCAAATAGCTCCTATAGCATCAGGAAGACCCATCTTGTCCTGGACATACACTACAAATCTGGAAAGATGGCATGTCATCAGAGATCAAGGTATTGAGAATGTATACACATGGCAAGACATGTTCAATCTGCCTCTGCATGATCTCTTTAACATGAGAAGACACTTTGAGAGTCTGAGTGATCATGATCATCTTATGAAGAAAGGAATGGTTATCATCATGATGAGGACTGTTGATATCTAAAGTCTTCAAAGTGTTTGGGAAGCATCAGCCTAAGGGAGTTTGTAAGGATAAATGTAAAGGCTGATGCAACCCAAACACCCAAAGTCTCTCCTGCATGCATGCACAAGTGTACTAAAGTAAAATGCTTCGAAAGTTTCACATTAGCAACAGAAAACATTCTAAGTGTGAAATCTTCTAAAGCCAAGACCAATATCTTCCAAAGCCAAAGATGAAGTCTTCCTAAGCTTCAAAGACAAAGTCTTCCGAAGCCAACACTAAAAGACAGATTTCTTCCGAAGACTTTTAGAATACATGCTTTATCTGATGTACTTTTTACATAAAGTTGGACCCCTTTCCGCTGCAACTCTAATGAGACACCAACTTTACATAAGTTGGTGAAAGGTCCATGCTTTTGGTAACTGTACATTGAGGTATTGAGTCTGTAACTTTCTACTTTATGTACTTTATCCTTTTTGTAATATATTAGGATGTGCGCTATGGAATGTCATAGTCACTAGTCAAAACGGAATCTGCCTTTTGACTCTACATTTGATTTTGTAGTCGTCTACTCAATTGTATCTAGCTAGCCTTCAAAGTATAGCCGGCTGTAGGATGTAGTATATGTATCTCAAGTACTCGTAACTTTCTGATATGCTTTTGTAACACTTGAAATAGAACTTGAGCAGCAATATACAACATTCATGAAAACCAATTACTTATGTGTTTTTGCTATCTTGTTTTGTCTCTTACTTACTTGTGTTTTTAGCATCTTTACTCAAAGGTTATCCAGTTCCCTATTTGATCTGTTAAGTGTCCTTAAGAAACTCTCCTCATTGTGTTGTTGTGTTGTAAGTGCATACCCTTTAACGGTCCTGCACTTACTTCTATAACAAGATAATTGCATGAGTCAAAGATCTTTCAAGCTTGAAGAGTTTATCTGAAAGTTCCTAAGCCTAAGGGGAGTATTGTTAGATCTTGGAACAATAGGTCTAGATCCTTTTGTATTGGCTTAGCACTTTAATAAATGATTGTAATAAACTCTTGTAATTCATTACTTTGATGTATGCATTATGTATATAGGTTAACCCATATCTATGTTGATGTATGTGTATGATTGCAGGTTCAAACTTCATACTTCGTCAATTCAGAAGACCATTTACAAGAAACATCTACAGATGAACATTTTGTTCTTCTGTAGATATTCATCTCACAAGAAATACATCCGAGGACCCTCTATGGAAGAACACTTCAGTGCAGATGAAGTCAAGGGCATGCTATGAGGCCGAAGACCCACGGATGAACAACTTGCACTCCAATGAAGAATACCAATTGAAGACTCCTACGGAAGGGTAAACTCCTATGGAAGACAAAGTTCCTGCAGAAGACCAAACACTTGTACATGCACCATCAAGTAATTCAAGTCAACAAGTCAAACACAGACTCCAAGAGATTTGTTGTTTCCTTTATAGAAACCTCGAGCCTATAAATACTAGTCCTAGGTTGACACATTAGACATACGGTTGAATACCTAACATCACATCGATTCACACCATCAATCAAACACAAAAACCCTAGCAGTCGTCACATCAATACACCAAAATCATCAAAACCTTCAAAGCAAACATTGTTATCAGCAATCATTATTTGATCAATTGTAAACATTTATTAGTTTTAATGAAATTCTTATTGACTCAAATCTAGATCTTTCATTTATTGTGTTGAAATCATTCTGTTCTTTATCATTATATTCATTGTCTTTGATATTTAATAATTAATCAATTAAACGATTAATGATCATTCCGCAATCATTCAATCAAACCCAATCTATCACTAATAATTCCTGATTGTGATCCTTGGATTTACAGGTATTATAGCCAAATTTTAAAAGAAATAGGTAAAAAATTTCAAAAAAACACCTAAAATTAAACTAATCATGGGACAAACTCGATGTATGCCAGTTCAAGTAGCTACGTGCCATCAGGTATTTTCTTTAATATTAACCGATATTATGTGTGCATGTTATATGATTTATGTGATGTTAGTAGATTTAGATACTAATGTAGTCAGGATAGGAAATGCTTGGGGTATGAAGAGTAAACTAAGTGGATAATCACAACTGGCCATTGTAATTAGGGACTTTCTATACTTGACATAAACTTAGCTATTACCTTGAATTACCGTGTTGGTGTTTGGATCTTATATAGTATTTAGAGGATGGCTAGAGATTTATCTTTGAAGGATTCTCGAGGTGGAGGTCATGGTGGATATGGTGCTACACCATGGGCCACAAGAGGGAAGGTTAGGGCTGATGAGATGGCTCATGAGGAGCTCGAGACCCCTTATCTAGAGGGTGGAGATAAGAGTGCTAACCTTAGTGCTTCGGTGAAAGAGGTTGTGGTTAAGGAGGTTCACCAAGTCATGCAGACAATCCTACCATTTGTGGTGACCAAAGTGATTAAGGCTGTAAGGGGAGGTGAAAGGAAGGAGAGGAACAAGTATTCGGGAGAAGGAGAGAAAGCAGAGACTAAGACGGTTTTCTCTAGTGATAAGGAGGAAGAGGAGGAGCCTGTGCATCACAAGGCTGTAATTATGGGGTATTTTAGAGGTGCAAGCCCCCTACTTTTGATGGAAATGGCACTTCTGTTGTTGCTCATCAGTGGGTAAGAGAGATAGAGGTTGTACTTGATATCAGTGAGTGTTGGGAAGATCAAAAGGTGAAATTGCCACTCACTCATTTGAGAACTCAGCCTTATGCTGGTGGGACAACATGTCCAGCGTGAGGGTAGCAGGGCTATTAAGGAGTTTTGTCCTCATATGGAGCTTGATAAGGTAGAGAGGGAGTTCCTGCAGCTGGAGACAGGAACCATGACGCATCAGCAATACACGACCAAGTTCGACAAGATGGCACGGCTAGTGCCAGATCAGGTGACACCTCTGTCACGAAAGATTAAGATGTACATCCAGGGCTTGCCGGTGGATATTCGTAGGCACAAGATCTCCACACGGCTAAGTACGTTTAGGTCGATGGTTGATCTCGTAGGGAGGCTATATGACGAGAGAGATGTGGTGGTGGCCGAGGTGAATAAGAAAGGTGGCGGTGACCAGAAATGGAATGGGAAGCGGTTTGAACGGGGTGGTGTCGCGACAAACAACAAGGTTGCAAGGGTGGATAATCGAGGTGTAGCCACATCCGGTGTAGGGACGAATAGGTGTGGTAAGTGCGGGAACGAGCATACGAGAGAGTGTAGGTGGGGGTTGAACGTATGCTTCAAGTGTGGAAGCCTTGTCACATGACGAGAGAGTGCAAGCTGGTGAGGTGTTTTAACTGTGGTGGAGAGGGCCATATGAGTAGAGACTGCAAGAAGCCGAGGGCTGAGAGTTATGGGGTAGCGAAGAAGGTAGGGGATGAAAGGCAGAAAGCGAGTGTTAGAGCCTTCACGATGACCCAGGTGGAGGCTAGGATGAATCCTGATGTTGTGTCAGGTGTGTTTCTAGTAAACCAAACTCTTGCTTCTATATTATTTCATTCTGTTGCTTGTAGGAGTTTTATTTCTGCTACTTTTTGTGCTAGTTTGCCTATTAGAAGTAAAAATATTGATGAGCCCTTCAATGTAGAAATAGCCATAGGTAAGTCTACCTAGATTTTTGAGCTAATAGAAAGTTGTGACATAGAGTTAGAAGGTCATAAGTTTCCTGCTAGACTGTTTGTGATAACCCTAGGCGGATGTCATGTAGTCTTAGGAATGGATTGGTTGGTAGACTACGAGGAAATATTATGTGTCGCATGAAGATGATTCGACTAAAAACGCTAGACGGGAGTTCGGTGGTGATTTACGGTGATCGAGTCACTACGATTGCAAAGGTGATTTTGATGGCGGTGGTGGGAAGTGCATGAAGCGTGGATGTAGTGCCTACCTAGCCTACGTAAAGGATGTGAATACACCAACACCACAACTGTCTAATGTATTAGTTGTGCGTGACTTTCCCAATGTATTCCCAGAAGATTTACCAGGGTTGCCACCAGACCGTGTGATCGAGTTCTAGATTGACTTGATACTTGGTTCCCAACCTATTGCTAAGGCGTCTTATTATTTAGCTCCCTCCAAGATGAAGGAATAATGGAGCAACTGGAAAAGTTTCTTGATAAGGGGTTCATTAGAGCATCTCTCCTTGGGGTGCTCCGGTCTTGTTCGTCAAGAAGAAGGACAACAGTATGAGCATGTGCCTCGATTACCATGAGTTGAATAAGGTGATGGTGAAGAACCAGTACCCGTTGTCGAGGATTGATGACTTGTTTGATCAGCTTCAAGGTTCTAGTTGGTTCTTGAGGATAGACCTTCGATCTGGTTACCATATGTTGAAGGTGAAGGAGCAAGATATTACTAAAACAAATTTTCGTATGTGTTATAGACACTACGAGTTTCTCGTTATGTCTTTTGGTTTAACCAATGCGCCAACTGCTTTTATGGACATTATTAATCGAGTACGTCAGCCGATGTTGGATAAATCTGTGATTGTATTCATCGATGATATCCTGATTTATTCGAAGAGCGAGGAGGATCATGTCGGTCATGTTCGAGAAGTATTAGAAACGTTGAGAAAGGAGAAGTTGTATGCCAAGTTCTCCAAGTGCATGTTCTGGTTGTGCGAAATTCAATTTTTGGGACACATGGTGAATCCTGAAGGGAATATGGTTGACTCAGCAAAGGTGGAGGTGGTAATGCAATGGAAGTCTCCAAAGATGCCATCCGAGATCCGTAGTTCTTAGGATTGGTGGGATATTACAGGATATTCACCCAAGACTTCTCTAAGATAGCTTCCCTCATCGACTAAGCTGACCTATAAAGATGTATAGTTTGTTTGGGGTCAACAGCAAGAGAAGGCTTTTGAGGAGTTAAAGGCAAGGTTAGCTCAAGCTTTTGTCTTGTCATTATCAGAAGGAAGCAAGGATTTGGTGGTCTATTCAGATGCTTCTTACTCGGGGTTGGGTTGCATGTTGATTGGCAAGGAAAGGTTATAGCTACGCACCCCAACAGCTAAAGGTTTATGAGATTAATTATCATACTCATGATTTGGAGCTAGTAGTTGTGGTCTTTGCATTAAAGATTGGAGGCATTACTTGTACGGGATGAAGTGTACCATCTTCATAGACCATAAGAGATTGAAGTATTTCTTTGAGTAGAAAATTTGAAGTCTGAGGCGATGGTTGGAACTCATAAAGGGTTATGATTGCGAGATCCATTACCATTTGGGCAAAGCCAACGTAGTGGCGAATGCCCTTAGCTGAAAGGAAAGGCTTGAAACAATCCGAGTGAAGGCTTATCAATTTGTCATGACCCAGATGTGATTAAGTAGGTCAAGGAGTTTCAAGACGAGGCGTTAAAATAAGATCGCCTTAACTACAAAAGGATGAGAGGCCTAGTCGTAGAGTTGGGTGAAAACACTCTCGGTGTTAGAACCCAATTCAGACGATTATGGATTCCTCGTTATGGGGATCTACGTGGAAAGATCATGGAAGAAGCTCATTAGACTCAATACTCCATTCATCCCGGTGCTACCAAGATGTATCAGGATGTGAAGAAAGATTATGGTGGCTAGGTATGAAGCATGACATAGCGGCGTTTGTGAGTAAGTGCCTTATTTGCTTGCAAGTGCAAGTGGAGCATCATAAGCCGTATTAGATGATTCAACCTTTGGATATACCTGAGTGGAAGTAGGAGCATATCACCATGGATTTCATTATGAAGCTACCGCGTACTGCGAAAGGGTACGACGCCATATGGGTGATAGTTTATCATTTGATGAAGAGTGCTCACTTCCTACCAATCCGTGAAGCTTATTCATCAAAGAGATTAGGTGATCTATTCATCAAAGAGATTGTAATTTGTTATCTGATCGTGATACACGGTTTACATCCAAGTTTTGGAAGAGATTCATTACTCGATGGGGATGAGGTTACACATTATTACGGCTTATCATCCACAGACTGATGGTTAGCTAGAGAGAACTATTTATATGCTAGAAGATATGCTTCGCGCATGCATAATTGATTTTGGAGGAAGTTGGGATGACTATTTACCGTTAGCCGAGTTCTCACACAATAACAGTTATCCTGCCAGCATTGGTATGCTCCCTTATGAGATGTTATATAGTAGGAGATGAAGAATGCTCGTTTGTAGGGTGATATTGGTCAGAAGGAGTTGGAAAGTATTGAGGTGATTGAGGCTACGACTGAGAAGCTAGAGCGGATCAAAGCCTTTATGAAGGCAACCAAGATAGTGTTAGGATTGTGTACTGGACGATGTACTAACTGATTAACATGTAAACCGAATCAAATAGTGCGGAATTCTATTTGATTGGCGATCCAATCAGTGAGAACACACGTAGAAACAATTATGTAATTAAATCTAACGTTAAGAATCAATTAGAAATCGATCTACTGTGATCTATGAACTTGGAGTATGATCTTAGAGGTCTCTGGACGGCTAGGGTATGTCTGGAGTCGAAGTGTGTATCTTGCTTACCTTTTTCCATGAATTAGGTGGTATTTATAGGTTTAGGTTTCTCATTCGGGCGACTGAACCATTAGCATGGTTCACTCGTGCGATTGAGCATGCAGTTGATCCATTCGCACGACTGAGTGTTTAGTCGTGCGACTGAGTCATTCGCATGAAGTTGCTCAGGCGTATGAACCATTTAGGTGCATGGACACTTAGTCACATGGCCATTCAGACGCATGAGAACTTCATCTTACTAAGTTTCAATGTATTCAATATTATTACATTATTTATACTAATTCAAACACCCACAAACCTATATAATCAATTCAATATACACTACTAACCACTCATTAATGAAATATTAAACATTATAATCACAACCAAACATTTACATTTCATTAAGTATCCAAGTATTACATAAGTGTAAGACATTAAAGACATATTACATTAAGTTCAGAAACTAGGGACACATGTACCTACAAACTCCCCCTTAGACCTAGTTCCATCTAATGTCTTACCATCTTCATAACCTCTTCATACTTCTTGTACTTCTCTTCTCTTGTGACGCCTGCGTGTATCTCAAAAGCAAAGCAGAGTCGTATCATGTTCTGGAATTGTAGAGCTTGTATAATATCTTGAGAGTCATAGAACAATGGCCACTTGTACAATGTATATACATCATCTACAGACAAGGTCGTAAGCCACATAGGGTCAAACACCCTAATGGTTTCTATAACACCATTCTTGTTCAATACTATGACCGCTTCTCCTGTCCTCCAATCATAATACCACCATTTCAAGTGTGGAGTGAAGTCTTGTGGCATCTCCCCTAGAGGGATCTTTGACATTGTTCGCGGTGGACTCCACTTCAGCACTATCTTTGGTTTTCTAGTAATGGGATCAACCTTAGACCGTCTGAGATACCTCGTTGGCTATTGAGGTTTGAAGTTGACCCATCTGGTGTGGTACTCTCTTTTAAGATCTGCTTCGAACCATCCAGACATCTTGCGTGGATCAGCATATAGCAATTTCAGCTTCGCTAACCAGTTCAGCTCAAATCCAGGAAGAGTCTTCAGGTCATGAGGAAACCTGAAGTACTCGATCCCTTTCTCACGTATAACTGCATAAACGTTGAGATCTTCAAAATATGCCCATGCGATGATTTTGCCCGACACCTTATGATGTTTCTTCACTTTGTACAGCTTGGTGTAGACAATCGACTTTGAAGCACTGCATTGGGCTCTAATCTCTTCAATGCATGCAGCCCACTCAACCTTTCTGATATTAACTTCAGCATCTGAGGCTTGGGCCTTATCTTCAGTCTTATCAGACTCTTCTTCCATTCTATCCAGAGTTTCAAAAGTTTCACTAACAAAGTTGTCGCCTAGATTGGGAATGACATTACCTTCAATGTCAGTGTACTCTGGATAGTGTTGGTCTATGACATCTTCTATCTCGATCTCATCAACATCATTGAGCTCATCATCACTTTCAACTTGGACTGTTGGAGCATCCTTGACAATCTCATCAGATTTGCTCGTCAATAAGATTGTGAATGATCTCTCCTTCTTCAGGAGTGTACATCACTGATCTCCTAAATATTCCCTGCAGATCAAGAATCATCATGAGCTGAGTCTTGATCTGTTGGAGGGGAGCAACATCATGTTCATCCCTCTGAAAGTTTGGATCTGCTAGATTTATAGATGTAACACAACAATCATTAGTTAATAATCAAGACAGAAATACCAATATTAATATAAACATTCATTACATTAATGTGATACAAGATTTAAATACATATGATTTAAATAACAAAAACATCTAAGTATTACTCTTGTCTTTGATCATATGCTCTCTGCTGACGGGGTGGATATGGAGGCACCTTGGTCTTGAGACCTTTTGCTCTTCCTTTCACCTGTAGATGTGGCACCCGCAGCAGATGCATCCTCATCATCATCATCAACATCATTAGCATCATCACCAGCATCTGTATCATCCTCAATGTCACCAACATCATCATCATCATCATCATCATCACTGTCATCATCACCATCATCTCCATCTCCTTCCTTGATCCTTAAGGGCTCGTCCTTTGATCCCTTGAGCTGTAGCATGATGGTCTTGTTGGTGGTCTCCAACTCCTCTATCCTTTTAGCTGCTTGGGCATGCTGCTCCCAGAGTTGGGACATCTCTACGCGTTGTGCATCCATCAGCTGGGCTTGCTGCTCTATCTGCTGTGCTTGCTGTGAGCAGCGGTAAGGTCTACTAGTTGTTGAATCTGAGCAGTCTTCTCGTCATCGACAGCAAACAGCTTCAGCATAATACGATTAAGTGCCGAGAGCTGTTCCTCTACCCCACTAGGAGGTAGAGTGGATCCAGATGGGTAGGAAGGGAATGACAATGGTCCAGCATGGTGGCTGGTGGTAGTGGTGGTGGCAGTGGTGAAGATTGGGGGTAATATAGATGAAGGTGGTGGTGGAGTGGGTGTGGTAGATGGGATAGTGGTAGTGGTGTAGTAGGTGGATGAGTGGATGTAGGTGGAGTGATGGTAGTAGATGGAGTGGTGGTGGTGGGTGGAGTGGTGGTACTGGTGGTAGTAGTTGTGGTGGTTATGAAGATCGTCCTCCTCTTCTTCTTCCTCAATCCGTGGGGCTGAGCCATCCTTTTCTTCCTCGATCCCTTCGAGGTGGATGCTCCCCCTGGAACACTACTTGGCTGATCGGGAGCATAAGTAGGATCAATGTCAGCCTCTCCCTATCCGCTAGGGCGTTCACCAACCGCCCAGAGCCCTCACTCGGTGGCAACACCTTGCTGCCCACCGTCCGAGTCAGAGGCTCCTCATCTGACTCCTCCTCATCAGGTTGGAAGTCCTGATGGAACCCTGCCGCCTCTGTCTCCTCTTGGGTGGGTGCCGGAGATGCTATATCAGCTGTGGGGGCCCTCAGTTGAGTGGGCCCAGCATCTCCACCATCACCGTTGTCATCGTCATCAGAATCATTGTCCAGGAGCACCAGTTGCTCAATATCAGAATCACTATCTGCATGGCGCCATTTACGCCTCGTCGGCGCCACATAATCCTCCCGGGTCAGATGCCCGAACAATCTCCTCACTGGGGGCTTAACCTGCTTCCCCCTATAAACCTTCATACGACCCAATGTGGTGTCATCCATCACCTCAAGAACTACAGCGTCCTCCTTTTCCTTAGGCAGAGACTGTAGTTTCTGATTTATAATCATCTGGATGAATCGAGGGTACATGCAGAATCCCTCCTTCCCTTTCCCCTGAATGTTCTCCACCAGATAGGCGAAGATCATCTTGGAGAAGCTGAATGGGTGGTTCAGCACCAACGCTACATAAGCGTTCTGAATTGGATCTGAGAGCTCGTCGAACCCTCCCTTCTGAGATGCTATACACTTCAGCAGCACATAGGCGAGGTACTTGAACTGGGGGCACAGGTTGCTCTTGTTGAGCATCCCTGCGTTGATGCCCCAGAGTACTTAACTCGCATAAAACATCCTCGAACAGTAAGGGGGTGTAATCAGGTGGGACAGTCAGCATCATCCCCAAACTCGAGAACTGTCCGAAGATCATCCTCAGTGATCTCAATAGCCTCTCCAAATATCGAGCTCCTGATGCGATGGAACTCTGAGGATCTGTCCACCACAGCGCTTTCCCAGAAAGCCTATTGGACTGAGCGATAGGGAGTGCAATGCCAGAGAAGTCTGAAGCATTCCTCGAGGTCAGATCTAGATGAGCACAAATATTGTGGTTAGTGCTCATTGGCCAACGAGTAACGACTCGTCATCTGTGACACAGTACAAATAAACATTAGTGTAAGTCAATGTGGAACAAGTTGATCATTTAACTAGACATCTTCTGTTCTGTCGTGCGAATGAGCTGTGCTACTGAGAATTGGTTATGCGGTTGGCCTCTTTCGTACAACTAAGCATGCGACTAGGGCAGTCGTATGCTATTCCATGCAATTGAACCAGTTGTGCGACTGAGCTCATTCGCATGGGGCAGTCGTGCGATTTAGCCATACGCACATCTCAGTCGTGCGATAGAGGTTCATCCGGTTGCCCATTCGCATGACAGACTGCTGTACATTCAAATTTTGATTTTGAGCAAATTTTAATGTTAGACGTTGTGGTTTGGCTCATTAGGCTCGCATTTGACCGACAGAACACCTAATAACCTTTAATTTCACAATGGACTGAGTTTTATTAGTTTCTTAGTTAAACTAAGTCTCAGTTCTTTTTAGGTACAATTCAGTCGATTTTTGTTATGAATCGATGGACATTTTCATGGATTGCACCGCACTGCCTGTATAGTAACCACAAATTGTCAGTATGCAATAATAAATGGTCTAGAATGATCAAATGAAAATCAGGCAGAGTAACGGTGCTTCGTGCGATTTAGGGGTGATTTGGGTGTGATAAGTGACTGCGACCGACTCCCCCTCTATTTATACTAGGGTTTCCTTCAGTCGTGCGACTGAGCCCAGTCGCATAGTTGATTCGTGCGACTTAAGGTCAGTCATGCGACTAGCACAGTCGGTCACCTTCAGTCGTGCGACTAGAAGTCAGTCGTGCGACTATGTCATTCGGTTACCTTCATCCATGCGATTGGCTCATTTTAGTCATCCAATCGTGTGATTTTATCCATGCTCATGCTCCAATCGCATGTATGTCCCATATGTGTGGGTAAATCGTGCGATTGGGCTCATTCGTATCCTCCAATCATACGACATTCCATGTATCTCATCTGCGGAAGTGTTTAGCTAATGAAGATGTGGTTGTACCACTAGAGGACATTGAGGTGGATAAGTGGCTCGATTATGTGGACCAACCACTGGCGATCATTGATTGGAAGGAAAAGAGGTTATGAAATAAAGTGGTTCCCTTGGTGCTTGTACAATGGAAGCATAGAAAGGGATCCGAGTCTACGTGGGAGACTGAAGAAGAGATGACACATTATTACCCACATCTATTAGAGGAGTAATAGGTTTTGGGGATGAAACCTCTATAAGGTGGTGGACTTGTAACACCCGAAAATTTAAAGAAAATGAAATAAAAGAAAGAAATTCAATTTAACCCAAGTTGAGGGGTTAAATGTGCAAAAAGTACAAAATTATAATATATTTTTTACAAAAGTAGGCATGGCCACCCACTTCCTTGTTACATCAACTTTTGCATTCGGTTTTTAGAAAGAGAAGGAGTAGAAAGCTTTGGGTTTTGAAGAAGGAAGAAGAAGAGGTCGAATTCAAGGTAAGAATTCGATGTTTTTAAGTGTTCTTGGTTGGTTTAGTCTCTGGTTTATGCTTATATGTGTTTTTGTGTTCAGTTATGTGTTTTGGTAGGTTTTTAAGTATTTGAACTCATAGTGCATTCGGGTTGAAGAAGTCTATCCGAAGAGGTTGCCAAAGGTGAGTTCTAGAACCTCACTTTTATATATTTTAACTAATTTTGGGGCTTGAAATGCATGTTTCAATTTTTTATGATGTTGGGTATGTATACCCGTATGTATGTATGTGTGTGAATATAGGTGAGTATAAGTTTGGGGTGATTTAAGCTTGTGTTCATGTTTGTATGGTTGGTATGATGATTTGAATGTTAGAACTAAGCTTAGAACATGTTAGAATTAGATTTGGGTCTAAATTATGATGATGTTACTTACAAGTAGTTACCCATGCGCCTGAACAGTAGCTCATGCTCCGAATTGTCAACTGCCTAAGTGTTCTCGAAATGCCTAAAACCTCATGCACCCCAATAGTGCCCGGACGACCAATATGCCCATGCGCCTGCATAGTGCCCATGCGCCTAAGAAGTTACTCGAATTGACTAAGTGTTGCCATGCATCCATATAGTGCTCATGCACCTGTAAAGTGCTCAGCGCCCGTATAGTGCTCATGCGCCTAAAAGTTTTCCATGCGTCTAAGTGTTCACATGCGCCTAAGCAGCCATGCGTCGGCATAATTTCCATGCGGCTGCATAGTGCCCATGCGCCTAAGGACTTAGAAAATTTTCTGAAATTTTGGGAAAAAGGAATTTTAAGCTTTGACTTAGGATATTCCTGGGGGTGATGTATGATGATTATATGTTATTGTATGATGATGTGTGATGATGTCATGCATGCTTATGTTATATGTTTATGCTATCTTTTCTTATGTTCCCTAATATGTATATTTCCGTAGCTTTACATGGTATGTTATTATGAATGAATGTTAAGTATTTATGTAATGAAAGCGGAAAGTAATACTGATGAAAATTGGAACATAAAGAAGAATGAATGAAAGTAAGAATGAACGTATGAAAAGTCTTGCAAGCAATGTAAGGAGGTTCACACCCAATGAACGATGTTAGCTCAACTATGTGCGGGTTAGCTACCCCAGAAGGATGTGTAATGGGATCTGATCCTTGTGATTGACCATATGTATAGGACCCTTGTCGCTTGCCCTAGGTACTGGAGTCAGCTTCGTGCACAATGTTTGGGGTCTATTGATATACCTTAGGCCCAGTATCCAACTTCGTGCATAATGTTCGGGGTATAGCACATGACACTGGTCTGGAATGTAAGTAAGAAAAATGACAAATGGATGGAATGTAGAGTATGGAAGATAATGACTGAGAACGAATGATAATGATGACGTACAATGATGAATGAATGAATGTTAACAAATGATGATGAAAGATAACAATAAGATATCTATTTGTACATATGATGCGTGATCGCATATGAAAGTAAAGAACGGTTATAAACGAAAGTAAGCTTATATATTTTTATAAAACTAGAACTCACTCAACAACGCTAACTTTTTATGTATTTTCAAGTTGGTAGGTAAGAGTTGCTAAGAATGGAACGGGGGTAGCTACTTGGCTTGTTTTGGATGGCATCCATTTTGTACTTTGATAATTTTTTGTGACATAATGAAACAAATGATATTTTGTAATTTAACAATGAAGTATTATTTTGCAAAAGCAATTATTAATATATGAAATGGTTTTAGTTAAATGATTCCGCTCTAGTATTGTATAAAATGTAAATGAATGTTTTATGTTTTATATGCGATGATTGACTAACTATGAGTGTTTTGGAAATGGGGCCTTACAATAATACAACAACCATGTTCAAACAAACAATCCAGTTTAGCATTCAAAAACAAATCACATTGAAATTAGATATCATTTTTTGAGAAACTTTGTTGAAAAGGGGTGAATCAAATTGATTTTGGTCCACACGGACAATCAATAAGCTGATTTGTTCACTAAGGTGATTGACCCTAGTTAGTTTGAATTCTTAGCCCAGTCAATTGGCATGATTAACCTTGAGTAAAAATAAAAAATTACAAAAATATTCAAATATTACATAGATACAAAATAAGTTACTTTGTTGAAGAATATGATATATACTTTAATTTGGAAATGATATAATTATAGTTGTTATATCATTCATTGTTCTTAATTCAAAAATCTAATAACTAATATGACTATCTGATGTGCGGGTAGACTCAACTTGGAAAAGAAGATACATGTTGGGATGAACTAAAGCTCATATTCAACTATGAAGGATTCATCTCAGAGTATATGTAAGCTTTGGCTTATCCAAGTGTGTGTGTGTGTGTTTAGTAACCTAAACACGTGAGGTGATAATACCTTATGAATCTTATTCATTCATATCAATTTCTTCTCTGTTTTGCTGAGAAAGGATCTGGAGTAACAAGCACATAGTGTTGATGTCATGATCCAAAAAACTTTCTAATGTGGAACACATCCACCTAGATGAATCAATAAAAGAATTACATTCCTTGTGAATTAACAAAAAGAATTTCAATAGGGATCACCTTACAAAGTGAAGTGAAAAAGAATCCTGATGTGGATCAAATAAATAAAAAGATCAAGTAAAAGAATCCTAGTAAGGATCAATTAAAATGTGATTTCAAAATGATCTGGTCATGTAAGTTATGACAAACTCCACCATGCATTTCATGTGGATGGTTGATCTTGCCATGCTTTTGAGTGTGAGGTACATGTTGAACACTCGATTCACTCAAAAAATTATAAAGATCACATGCAATAAAATACTAACCATGCATGAATTTAAGAGGAAAAACATACCTACAATCAATATGTTCATGATTTTGTCTATTCTACTAACATTTGCTTGCCTTCGTGAAAGGTGAGATTGATATGATCCCAAGAAAGGTATACTTCCACTTCATGTACATATATAAAAACAATAAAAATTACAAAAACATTTTCCTTTCAAAATTTTAACATCTTAAAAGTTTTTATCTTATATGGATATAAACTTTTGGGGGAGAATTATAATTTTGATAATTACGTACGGTTGTTTCTTTTCTTAAAAATTAAAAAATAAAAAATGAATTTATCATTGCAGAAGTTATACCATAGTATCTCAGTATATGCAGATATCTAGAAGCACATAATTCCAAGATTAGTCAAAACTGGGAAACTTGTATCACATCTGGTCTACAATTCAATCCAAGCATGAATTGACAATCCAAGCAACAGCCAAAATTACATAAAAATCAAATCAATAGACTCATCTTTAAAGAGTCAAAAGCCGAAGACACGTCATCATAAAAGTCAAAGAAACAACACAAAAATAGCCAAAACTATCCACAACAAAAACATTAAGTTCATAATTTAATGTTGGTGACAACATTGTTTAATTCGGATGAAAGTAACCCAAGCATATAGCAATGCAGGTAATAGTTTTGATTCAAGAAAAACACAAGTGAAATTAATGCGGAAAAGTTAATTATTTCGCATTTGTTTCAAAACAAATGTGTACAACAATTTTTGAAGTGTTGAAAGCTTATGCGGACAAATTTGTTCTTTTGTAGTTCTTTATGCGGTTAATATTTTCTTTTGGAGTTGGTCATTGAGAGGAGATGGGGAGGAAAAGAAGGATTAGAGATTAAGATCTTTAGTGCATATGAAGTAAGACTACATGATGAATCCTATATTCGGTACATCATCACAAGACACTTCAGAGATATAGATAACAAGCTTGGAGAGGTTGATATGTATTTCTTATTTAAATGCATCAAATCTTGAAGATGGCCTATGATAGAATAAACAACAAGACAGAATAAAGAAAGAAGAAGAAGGTTCCTCTCCACTTGGCAACATTGTGAAGCTTGAGGTGGATGTCGATGGATCTTTATTGTTCATAGAGATAGGCTTTCCATTGTATAAGTATAGGAACCTATATCTCCAAGACAGATGCCTGTTGAAGTTATCTACATTATGAGCCAGATGAAGATCCAAGTGCTAAGTAGAGACAAGATGGCTGAACCAAGAGACTTCTCTAACATGATCAAGGGTATTTTGAAACCATCTTTGGCAGACCCAGCACCAGCTCCATCATCATCAGTCCAAGCACCAGCAGAAGACCCAAAAGAATCTTCACAACCTCCACCAGCATCAAACCCATGAAGGACATAGGCTATATAATCCTTAGAGGGAGTATTATTGGATCCTGAAATAATCATACATGCTAATTCAAGAGGTGGTTGAAGGTTGTTCTGTTGGAAAAATCCCACAAGTCCAAGAAGATATGATGGTAAAGAATAAAGACAAAGTGTCAGCTATCCACATTTGTATATGCGGATGACCAAAGAAAAAATGATGACAAATGTTTTTTCATCCGCATATACTGATGCGAATAGTGAGAACAAATGTTGACAAGTATTTGTTTATCCGCATTAACTAATGCGCATGCTCAGACGACAAAGACGCTAAGTATTAGTTCATCTGCATTTGTCAGTGCTGATGAGCAAACTTAATGTTAAAGACAATAAAAGAAATACTGATGAAGATCAATACATTCACATTAGTCAATATGGATGAACACATACACATGCTTATTAGATTTTTATACTTAGACTAGTATTCTAATGTATAGTGTCAGGGTAGTTTAGTCATTTTGTACAAGCATTATGTTCGCCTATAATAGAATGGCATACTCTACTTTTGGGACAACTAGAATATTATTTGATTGTCATATGTTTCAGAGGTGTCAAGTTACTGTATATTGCTAAAACCCTAGAAATCATTGTAACTTATTTACCATCATTAATACAAAGTATTTATGTGTATTTTTAGCATTCAATGATCCTTGATTGTGTATTTCCACTGCATAATAACTGACTCAATCATCATATTCGAGCCTTGTTGAACTCATATCAACAAAGAATCCTTTCTTGGATCCAGTCAGAATTATGTAATTTCAACCCACTTGATTCACATAAAAGTTTCATTAAGCCATGAAATCACCATATTACTACATTACAATATCAAAAGCATAAACTTACTACATGACCATTAAAATAAATATCCCAAAAGCTTACACTATGGTATCTTAGTTACATAACAATCAAATCAAAAGAAATAAAACATAACATCATGCATATGACATTCCTTTCCCTTTGTAACTCATTTTGTTTTGACCTAACTTCTTGCATATTGAACACGTTACTATAGTCCATTTTCGTGACAACTTCTTACCTCTATCCTTAGCATCATCTATCTTAACTTGGTTCTTTCTCTTTTTTTTCTTAGGCCTTCTAATAAGGTATGGTGAAATGGTGTTGTTAGGGTAGTTGAAAAATGTAATTTTAGCTACATATTCCTTCCGTTAATAGTTCCAATAGTAAGTGAGTAAACTTGTTTCCATGTGCCTAGATAATAGCAAGGATTTACCCATGACTCTAGTGGACAAACATCCTAGCCATTAAGTGCCATGTTCCGATTACAGCATTACCATGCTTGCATGGGATTCCATTTCAACTCCCACCTCATAGAACTACATACCCTATCCACAATATCAACAACATATTGATCATGTTTTGACTAGTTACTTGATACTTTTGACTACCAGTCCATAAAACAGTCAACTTAGTAGCTTCTTTCTTTATATCATCTAATAGTTTGGTTGTACTAGGTGTGAATGGGCCATTTCATTTTTGGATAACTTGGAGCATATTTACTATCCTTTTTATGAGGTATTCCCTTACAGAATCTAAGGCACTAAAAATAGGTTTGACCTTCCCTTTAGTTGTCCTTGCATTAAGAACTTCACATATGTTGTTTAACAACATATCCGTTTGTGCTCTCCCTAAAACAATCCAAATGGGTGATTAGTAAGTTTGTTTATGCATCATCTTGTCAATGCTTGTTATGTTGTGAGATAAAGTTACTTGTGAAGTAAGCTCTTGACCAATGTTTGTGGATCTTTACTAACCAAGTGTATGCATCATCATTGTGCTTCATTAATTCTTCCATCTTAGCCTCAAATTCTAGAACAGTTTGTTGATGTTGCATAATTCCACATGATGTCTTTAAACCATATAAAAAGAACCATTAAACACAAAGTCAAAATCATATTCTTAACCCTTGGATTTCTTTTTAAATTCAGGTAATATTGCACTAACCTTTTCCTCTCCATTGAATCTTCATATTCTTAGGGATATGTCTTAAACAAAATCTATGCTCTACAGATGGAAATACAGTGGCTACTGCAGGAATAATACTGTGCAACAAGAACCATATCCATGAATGTATGTTTTTAACTATAATAGAACAAACATACTAAAACTTGTACTTACCTTTTTCCTATCTAAAATGAATGTGAAGTTTGAATTTATGTTAAATCCATATATCTTGAATACATTGAAGAAACATATTCATGAATTATTGTTTTCAACCTCTACAATGGCATAAGCAAGAGGATAGATGTTATTGTTAGGGTCAATTCTAGCTATAGTAAACATCTAACGAGGGTAAGGGTTGTTCATAAATGCTCCATCTAAGACCAACAACTCCCTTTTACATGCCTTAAATCTATCTTTCAAAGATCCAACACATATGTACACTCTTTACAAGTACTTGAGATACATATACTACATCCTATAGCCGGCCCTACTTTGAAGGCCAACTGGATACATAAGACTAGACAACAAAATCAAATGCAGAGTCAAAAGGTAGATTGTCTTTTGACTTGTGACTATGACATGTCATAGCTCACATTCTAATATATTACAAAAAGGATAAAATACATAAAGTAGAAAGCTTAGACTCAAGACCTCAATGTACAGTTTACCAAAAGCATGGACCTTTTCACCAACTTGTGTAAGTTGGTGAGACAAACAGAGTTGCAGTGGAAAGGTCGTCCAGCTTTATGGAAAAAATATATCAGATAATAGCATGTACATAAAAGTATTCAAAAGAAATCTATCTTCATAAATTGACAAGATTGATGTAGTTAGTATGTTATGGTCCAAGTCAGGTCATACCCAATAAAAAGCTATACAAACACCAATAAATGTTTGTTTGTTGATGAGATCATACAAATAAACATTGACACCAATTTAGAAAATGAGTTTTCTAAAACATTGCTTTGTGGTAGAACAACATTATATGGATAGTTTGTTCATGAGATATTATTTGTTTCATTATTTAAGTTGGTTAAATAATAACAAATAAAAGTGTGTTATGGTGATAAAATTAAAAGGGGTTTTAATTTTATAAAAACTTATGCTTGAAAGAGTAATTTGATGAAACTTTCAAATGGAGGAAACCCATTTGGGTTTGACATTTTCGGCGGCCCATGAGGGCTGATTGGCAGCTTTGTTTTGTCTTGGGTTTTGCAAGACTTAACTCACTCTTTCACTCAACCAAAATACACACCTTTCTCTCACATACACAAGGCCAAAACTCTCTCAAAGAACATCCATTTTCGTTCAAAAGGGAAGAAAGAAAGGGCTGAAAAATTTGATTTTGTTGGCAGCACTTCAAGATCTTCTTGGCTGATTCAGATTGTTCTAAAGGGAGTACATCTTGGTGTTCTTCTACCTAACAAGATTAGGTGTTTGTTTAGGCTTGTGGGTATACAAGCTTGAGTTTCTCTCTTTTGAGGGCTGGACATCCAACAACATCTCCACATTCATCTCATACATCTACAACTTTCGTACAAAAGGTTGTATCTCTAAACACCCTATGGTTGTTATGTCTTGTTTGATAGCATACTATTTCATATATATTTCGATCCTCATTCTTGGGTTTTGTTGGTTGTTTAATATGGCATAAATTTTCAGATGTAAACCATATGATAAACCTCTTATTCCGCTGCGTTTTCATAGTTTAAATGGTTAAACTAAGTGTTTTACATGTGACAAAACCCATCAATGGCATCTAGAGCTGGTTATATGGAATATGTGCTTCAAAAGGTCTTGAAAAGTTAGGTTTTCATGGACCTTTTCAACCCATTATGGGCTGTTTTCTTGTGGTTGTATGAATCCCTTATGTTTCAAGGTTTAATCTTGCATGCTTTAGTATAAACCTTGAAAGATTTACATCAAATGGTTGATTGTGTTGTTTGGACAACCTTAAAGTTTTAGTTTATGTTGGCTGAAACTTTAGGGCTAAAATAAGGGATTCTTTGTTCTTGGATGTTGAATGTGTTTCATATTATGGTGCATAACATAGCCTTGGCCTCATGTGTTTGGTTTTGGTTGATTGTTGTATGTCATGTTGGTTTGTTTCTTGAAAGGGTTGTAATTTGTGTTTTATATCTTGGGTTGTAATTTATTTATCCATTTGGCTATGTAATAAATAGATTAGGTGCATTTATTTTATTAGAAAAATTGTATTAGGATATGATTTTGTAAAAGAAGATGCACAAGATGAAGACTCAAAGAATGACACAAAAGACATGGACACTTGAAGCATTTGGATGTGGTTTCAAGTGGGAGTTCATGGACACATTTTTATGTGTTATCTTCACCCTTAGGAAATACCTTATGACAACACTTGTAATGGCAAACAAGTGTGGTCAACTTAGTGGCTATGGTTATGCACCCATGTTTGTATGTTTATGCTTGTTTGGATGTTTGTTGTTTGATTGTTTGGTTGATATTTGGATATGCATTACAAACTCATTAACAAACTTAACAAGCTGAAATTTGATGGTTCTTTATCATTAAGTGATTAATAAAAGGTTATTAAAAGGATTAATGGTTTTAATAAAAGAGGTTTTATTAAAAATGAACCATAGGGTACCTTGTATTTGAAAGCATGCAAATATAAGGTACATAGAGTTTTCTAAACTAAGATTATGAAAACTTAAATTCCTTTTAAACAAGTTCAACACCATCCTTTTGCATAACACTTGAGTCATTTGGAAACTCTTAATGGGATAAAGGTCACCTAACCATTTTGAGGGAACTTGTGATTTGAGGTGGGAATACCATATTTGTGGATAAAGGTCACCTAACCACTTATGTTGGAAACCTCACATGTGTGTGCAAGTAGGGTTACTTGATTTGCAAACCATGTTAAATGGATCACCTACAATATGGTTTACAAAGGTGTTGATGGGATAAACATGCCGACTATACATATGATGTTTAAAGTCGATCCCATACCCTAGAAGTTGCAAAGGGTTGAAATTGTCAAAACGTTGACTACCTTGTTAATTTAAATAATAGGATAAAGGTCACCTAACCACTATTTAAATATAACATTGGATTCTAGATTTAAAATTGTGTAAGGCACTTAAAAGGGGTTTTAATTATTAAAATATTAACATATCGAAATTACTAAAATTGAAATTTGTTATATTTTGTAGATGACCACCAACAATAATGATAACAATGAAATCCCGACCGCTCACTCACTATCACTAAGAACCATTCTCCAAAAGGAGCATCTAAACCACAATAACTTTATTGATTGGTTTTGAAACTTGAGAATTGTTCTCAAGCAAGAGAAACGATCAAACATATTAGACGATCTAATTCCCGATCAACCTAGTGAGGATGATGAGGAGACCTATAATAATTGGGTGAAATACACTGAGGACTCGGTCCAATTGTCTTGCCTTATGTTGGCAAGTATGACTCCAGATCTCCAAAAGGAGTATGAACATCATGGAGCGTACGACATGATAACCCAGTTGAAGGAAACGTTCCAACAACAAGCACAGGTTGAGCGTTTCGAAACGGTTCGAGCACTCCATGCGTGTCGTATGGACGACACCCGATCTATTTCATCTTATGTACTTAAGATGAAAAGCTACATTGACCGCCTCGAATGGCTAAATTGTCCCGTCTCGAAAGAGTTGGCTACGGATATGATCCTTAACTCTTTGTCAAAAAGGTTTGACAATTTTGTCATGAATTATAACATGAACGGGTGGGACAAGAACATAAGTGAGCTTCACTCTATGCTCAAAACTGCCAAGGCGGCCATGGGTAACAGGGTTTTACCCGTTCTCACCATCAATGAAGGTGGTAACAAGAAAAGGCCTCACCCCGCACCAAAGGCAAATGTTGCCAAGGGTAAAGGGCACATTAGGGGAAAGGGAAAGGGAGTGGTAAGAGCGTCACCACCAAAACCAATAGAGAAGAAGCAAAAGGTTGCTTCAAATGACCCATGCTTTAAGTGTGGGGAGATTGGACATTGGGCAAGAAATTGCCCAGTCCATCTCAAAGAGTTGCAAGCAAAGAGGGATGCCGGGCAAACCTTAGGTACAATTTTCATGATCCATATTGGTCTAAATTTAATATCCTCTAACACATGGGTATTGGATACCGGATGTGGAACTCATATTTGCAACTTATTGCAGGGGTTCAAAAGAAGTAAGGACTTCAAGAAAGGGGATGTGAGCCTCTACATGAGGAATGGGGCAAAGGTTCAAGTTGAAGGCCGAGGGGACTACATCTTGAAGCTCCCAAATGGTTTGGAAGTAATTTGAACAATATTTTGTATGCTCCTAGTTTGACTAGGAACATTATTTTTGTTGCCCAATTAAGACAATATGGTTATGTTTTGTCATTTATTGAGAATGAAATTCATGTTTCTTTAAATGGCACGTTTTATTTTAAGCTATTCCTGTTAATGGTATTATGAATTGGTTCGTGAAAACACATTATATGATAGCTCATTGTACCAAACCACCACTAAGAAAATCAAATTGGATTTGAGTGATACCTATCTTTGGCATTGCCGTCTTGGTCATATAAACAAGAAGCGCATACAAACACTTAAAAAGAACGGTCTTTTGAAAGCAAATGAATATGATTCATTCGATGTATGTGAATCTTGTTTACAAGGTAAAATGACTAAGTCACCTTTTAGTGGCAAGTCCGAACGGGCAAAAGATTTATTAGGCATCATACATTCGGATGTATGTGGTCCTTTTAAGCCAATGACTAGGTACCATGAAAGATACTTCATTACCTTTACTGACGACTATAGTCGATATGGTTATGTGTACTTGTTAAGACACAAAGATGAAGCTTTTGAAATGTTCAATCTTCCAAAATGAAGTAGAAAATCAACTCAACAAGAAAATAAAAATTCTCCACACCGATAGAGGAGGTGAATACCAGAATGATGTTTTTAAAGACCATCTTAGAAGTTGTGGTATTGTCTCACAACTATCCCCACCTGGAACACCACAACATAATGGCGTGTTCGAGAGGAGAAATCGAACTCTATTAGATATGGTTCGATCTATGATGGCTAGAAGCTCACTACCTCTATCATTTTGGGGTTTCGCTTTGCTCTCTGCAGCCCATATTTTGAATATGGCCCCAACAAGAAAGTGGAAACGACACCTTTTGAAATATGGCATGGAAGGGTTCCATCATTGTCATATTTAAAGGTATGGGTTGTGAGGCTTATGTTAAGACTCCCACCTCAAACAAGCTAGAAAGCCATTCCACTAAGTGTATCTTCATTGGATATCCTAGAGATTCCACGGGATATTATTTCTATGATCCATTGGAACAAAAATAGTTTGTTGCCAAGAAGGCTGAGTTCTTAAAAGCTAAGTTCCTTACGGAAGGAACTAGCAGTAGAACTGTGGATCTTGAGGAGGATCAAGAACCACAAACCGATACACGTTTGGTTGACACTAGCACTCATCATGAGGATGTTGAGAATGATCAAGTGGTTGATCAATATACATAAAACGTTCGCAGATCTGGTAGAATTAGTAATCCACCTGAAAGATATGGATTTTTCGTAGATAGATGCTATGTGGTAGATTCCGATGAACCACCCACCTATTATGATGCAATGTCCAATTTGGATTGTGACAAATGGCTTGAAGCCATGAACGTTGAGATGCAATCCATGTATGACAACCAAGTGTGGGACTTGGTTGAACCACCTCTTAACTCCAAGATGTTGGAAGTAAGTGGGTTTTCAAGAAGAAAACCGATATGCATGGAAACTTGGATACTTATAAAGCTAGACTTGTAGCAAAAGGTTTCACTCAAAATCAAAGGGTTGATTATGATGAGACCTTCTCACCAGTTGCAATGCTAAAGTCTATTAGGATATTATTTGCCATATTAGCTGCTTATTATGATTATAAAATTTGGCAAATGGATGTCAAAACCGCTTTTCTAAATGGATATCTTGAGGAAGATGTATATATGGTTCAGCCTGAAGGTTTTGTCAACTCAAAACATCCTAACAAAGTATGCAAGTTAAGCAAATCAATCTATGGATTGAAGCAAGCATCAAGAAGTTGGAATCACCATTTTGATGAAGAGAAACCAAATTTGGGTTCATCAAAAACATTGATGAAGCATGTGTATATAAGAAGGCTAGTGGGAGCATCACCATTTTCTTTGTATTGTATGTCGATGACATCCTACTATTTGGAAATGATATTCCAACCATGGAAGGTGTAAAAGCCTAGCCTGGAAGCTGTTTCTCCATTAAGGATCTTAGTGAAGCCGCCTATATTTTAGGAATAAAGATCTATAGGGATAGACCAAGGCGGTTGATAGGTTTGAATCAAAGTGCATACATTGATAAGATCTTGAAAAGGTTCAAGATGGAAAACTCTAAGAAAGGTACCTACCTATTCAAAGAGGAACGATATTGAGTAAGACTCAATGTCCAAGCTCAAAGGATGAGCAAGACAAAATGAAGGGAATCTCGTATGCGTCTCCCATAGGATCCATCATGTATGCAATGATAGCACTAGACCAGACGTGTCATGCGCCTTGAGCATGACAAGCCGATACCAAGAAAATCCTGGAAGCAGTCATTGGATGGTTGTTAAGAACATACTTAAGTACCTAAGGAGGACTAAAGATATGTTCCTAATCTATGGATCTGGTGAGGAGGAACTCGTAGTAAATGGTTACACGGATACGAGTTTCCAAACTGATCGGGATGATTCACGATCACAATCGGGGTATATTTTCATCTTGAATGGAGGAGCTATCTCTTGGAAGAGCTCTAAGCAAGATGTGGTGGCATTATCAACTACAGAGTCAAAATACATTGCCGCCTCATTAGCAGCTCAGGAAGCTGCATGGTTAAATAAGTTCAATGCCGACTAGGGGTGGTCCCTTCCATTCAGGAGCCCTTAGAAATTCTTTGTGATAACGAGGGTGCGATTGCTCAAATCAAGGAACCCCGTGCACATCAAAAGACTAGGCACATTGAACGAAGATTCAACTACATAAGGGATGAAGTTGAAAAGGGAAAGATATGTATTCGCAAAGTTCACACGGATCAAAACATTACGGATCCACTCACGAAGCTTCTTGAAAAGGCAAAGCATGAAAGTCATGCTTGTGCCATGAGACTTCAATATTCTAGTGACTGGATTTGATCTTTAATTTTGTATTGAGATATTGTAACCCTTTATTACTTGAATGAATTATTCGGTTATAATAATTCAATTAATATTCCTATTTTGCATGTTTAAGATCCATGAGTAAATTATTTACTCAGAGTATCCGTAGCTGTTCATGCTTGTGGGAACGAGCATGAAGGTAATGCTATTATGAACTTGGATTTGTAGATATTCATATGGATGAATATAGAGCAAAAGATTGCTGCCAAAGTTATAGATATTTGTGGGATGCAAATATTGGACTGACCTGCATCTCAAATATTACTATATGGAATCTTTCTGATTGATCATAAGTAATTTTGAGTAATGGCGAACATCATTTGGTATCTGACTGAGACACATATTGGGTCTTGATATTTACCGAATATTATACTTTGACTTAGCTTTTCGTTCTTCTGAAACATGGCAGTACATAAGTCTGAGTTCAGGTATGATATAAGGTAATTGTAAGAGACGTATGTTTTCAAGATGGGATTTTTCCCTCTTATTCGTTGAGAATAAGATGTCTAAGGCCTCATAAAGTTAAATCAATGGAGAATGATCACTCTGTGTCTCTAGGATTTAACATGACATCTATGACAAAAGGATAGATGATTGATTCACCTAAAACATTTCAAGTATGGTACTTGAAGGAGATGACGTTATTGAATGGCACTTAGTCATACGTATTAAGGGTAGTAAACCATTGTTAGGCGGTATTTACTGCTTGCATCAATCTTCTATGAATCTTGTGCAAGTGGGAGATTGTTGGACATCATATGCCCAAGACACATACAAGATTGATGTGGTTAGTATGTTATGATCCAAGTCAGGTCATACCCAATAACAAGCTATACAAACACCAATAAATGTTTGTTTTTTGATGAGATCATACAAATAAATATTGACACCAATTTAGAAAATGAGTTTTCTAAAACATTGCTTTGTGGTAGAACATTATATGGATAGTTTGTTCATGAAATATTATTTGTTTCATTATTTAAGTTGGTTAAATAATAACAAATAAAAGTGTGTTATGGTGATAAAATTAAAAGGGGTTTTAATTTTATAAAAACTTATGGTTGAAAGAGTAATTTGATGAAAGTTTCAAATGGGAGGGAAACCCATTTGGGTTTGACATTTTCGGCCGCCCATGAGGGTTAATTGGCAGCTTTATTTTGTCTTGGCTTTTGCAAGACTTAACTCACTCTTTCACTCAACCAAAATACACACCTTTCTCTCATACACACAATGCCAAAACTATCTCAAAGAACAATCCATTTTCGTTCAAAAGGGAAGAAAGAAAGGGCTGAAAAATTCGATTTTGTTGGTAGCACTTCAAGATCTTCTTGGCTGATTCGGATTGTTCAAAAGGGAGTACATCTTGGTGTTCTTCTACCTAACAAGATTAGGTGTTTGTTTAGGCTTGTGGGTATACAAGCTTGAGGTTCTCTCTCTTGATGGCTGGACATTCAACAACACTCCACATTCATCTCATACATCTACAACTTTCGTATAAAAGGTTGTATCTCTAAACACCCTATGGTTGTTATGTCTTGTTCGATAGCATACTATTTCATATATATTTCGATCCTCATTCTTGGGTTTTGTTGGTTGTTTAATATGGCATAAATTTTCAGATTGTAAATCATATGATAAACCTCTTATTCCGCTGCGTTTTCATAGTTTAAATGGTTAAACTAAGTGTTTTATATGTGACAAAACCCATCACTGGCTTCGGTAAACTTTGTCTTTGAAGCTTCGGAAGACTTCATATTTGGCTTCGGAAGATATTGGTCTTGGCTTCGGAAGATTTTATACTTGGAATATTTCTCATGTAAGATGTAAAACTTCCAAATCATTTCTACTTCAGTACTTTAGTGCATGCATGCAGGGAGACTTTGAATGCTTTGAATGTTTTGACTTCATTATACTTATTAAAATCCTTACAATGTTTCTCACTAGGCCTATCACCTTTGTATGCTAGCACATTCTGCTAGCATAATCCAACTTTATTACTAGAAAATTCTTTATGCTAGATAGATAAAAATAAGTGTTTGTTAAATAAAGTTACCTAAAAATAACTCTAATCCTTCTTTTATCATTTCTCAAGTATACCCATTGTCTCTTACTTTCAATTGCATGTCTCCTAACTCTCTCATTCACCACATTCGCATTTCTAAAGATCTAAACAACATAAAATGTTACTTTAATATGTTGCTTCCTTGTGTTCTTAAGTTCTTACAATTTTTTACTTGTAGTTTCAAAATCATCCTCAGAATCTTCTATTAAACTAACAAATGACTCAAACCCCATAGGATAACAAACTAGATCATTAATATTATCATTCGGGTTGCTATTACAACCATTTTCACAATCATATGTGTATCTACAAAAGCATCAAACTCCCTCATGTCTACTTCTACGTCATCTACTTCTTTATCCTTATCAAGCATAAATTCACTATTATCAAAATCTACACTACAAATAGGAACTCTTCTGTAAAGTCAATATCATCAAAGCTATAATCAAAACTATCATCACCAGGAATAATCATAATACAACCATCATCATAACTATCACTTCACCATTTTTTTCCTTTACAAAAACAACCCGTTCCAAAGCTTTTTTTTTAGTTTCAATACGTTTAGTCCACTCAGGGGATACATCTTGTAGTTCCTCAATAACAACTTTTGTCGAATGTAGTGAAGTGTCGCAACTAGTAATTTTAGTCCCACCATACTCAATGTACAAATCAAAAACTTTGTTGACCTTAACATATTGCCTCAAATGGTTAACATCTAAAGGTGCTAAACCCACATCTAAATTTTTACCGGGAATTTTAAATTGAAAATAGAGTTTTATTGCTAAAACCTAGTTCCTCTACTATGGAACTAAAACCATGTATAGAAAACTTATCAATATCTAAGTAATCAACAAACTTAACTCTACCATATGCATATCTTCTTCATGGAGTTAACACACCATCATAATTAGTTTTGATAGAAAACATGTTGGGGTCTTCTTCTTTAAATAAAGAAAGCGCATTCATTGTCACAAACACTTAGGGTTTATAAAAATCAAAAACCTTTCAAACATATACAATAAAAATCGTAAATAAACATGAACTAAGTTTCATCCATGTGTGCATTGCGACGCAAATTCCACTCTGATCACAAATATCAAAACTCATTCCCAAGTACCAAAACACAATATACCATAGAATTAACTCTGGGGGTTATGGTAGTTTTTTATTTTTTCTATAAGCCATATGTTATGACGAATCAATTTTGAATAGAATTTAAAGCAACATGTAGGCATAGAAAATAAGGACGTCATAAGGCCCATAACAACCAAAACAAATATGTAAACTTTGAATTCTAGGACGGAGTTTTTATGATTACAATAATAATAACAAACACGAAAGAAATGGACGAAGATATCTTGGCCAACCCGACTAGTGTCTTTTCCTGCTAACAACCATATGTATCATCATGGATGCACTGTATTAACTGAAAGGGAACATCCATGATTAATTATTATTGCATGTTAAGAAATATGCTTTCCATTCACAAGATTCAAATAGAAATCAAACATTACACACCTCAAAAGCTATAGTCTCTTGGCATGGCAACAAAATAAAAGACATAGAAATCTATCATATAACTTCCAAGTATATTGAAGTTTAACATTTAGAATTACCATGTGATGTACCAATAAAAGATACAAACCACAATTAATGAGATTATACATGGACCTCTCAATGGTAAAAAAGATGTAGTTCCAAGATAACAAAAAGCAACATACTTGCATGTTTAGAGTTTTTAGGTAAACCCGACCCATATCGGATTACAACAAACATTCCGGTATAATGATTTTAGCAAAACATAAAAGGTTTCCAGAAAGATGCCTAGGTTGACCTGATCCAGACGTAATGTAATAACGAAAAAGAATAACATCCATGGGAACACAGTCAAAGGATATGTGAAAATAGGATCATATAACTTTTAATAGAAATATACTCCACGATTTCCTATAGTTGCTTCTAAAAGAAAATGGACTCTTTAAACAATTCAACTGTGAACAACTATATAAATGTAATACCAATAGTGTAAACCCAAACACTCTTGATGTGTGAAATCTAAATTAATCTCTCAAACACCTAATAATTAAAATGCAATTACTATGAACCTAATCTCTCAAACTCCACATATATAAGATGCAACTTCATTTAAGCATGCATCAAGGCATTGATTTATAAGTGTATCATGGATCACATCAATAGTAAGCATAGGTCTCGGTTTAGAGGAAGACTAATAATAAAGTAGAAATTACAAACAATGATTCTCAAGGATGGTATCTTTAACATACAAATGAAATGAATGTTAAAACTAAATAAATCGTGACACTGATGCCGAGAAGTGTGTGTGGAAGCAAACAAAAGATGAAGATTATATGTGTTGTGATGTTATAATCCCTGGAAATAGTGTGAAAATTAAGAAGCTAAATTATCTCTCTATTGACAAATTATGAGGGCATCGTATCAATGTTACTTTATTTGTATGTTACATTATTTGTTTTTGTCATTTATTATTCAAAGCTAAGATCTAGTAGCCCATTAAGAACAACAAAATATGAGGCTTCCTACTTCATCATTAGATGAACTAACTAAAACATACACGAATCCAAATATGAATACAAAGTTCGAAATCAGAAATTATCATGTTAGATTGAATTCGAATAATAATCGCGAAATTATCACTATTCGTTGTTTGATTGAATACGTAATAATAATTGCAGTAATATGATAAAGAATAGAACAATTAACGGCTAGGAATGAACAAATACAATTTGATTCAAAAGTGTTTCATTAAAAACATATTAATGATTACAAATAAACAAATAACAATTACTAATAATGATGATTGCTATGATTCTATTGGTGATTTTGATACAAATGATGTTACGGTTGCTAGAATTTGATTATGATTGATTAATTGTATTGTTAGATATTTAGCTGTCGGACAAAGTGTAAGCATATATGTAGTATTTATAGGCTTAGGAATTTACTATTAGTGTAACAGTGAATTTCATGCAAATAGTGAATTTCTTGAAAATAGTAACTTTCTTATCGTTGTAAAAAAATTACTCAGAGAATTTTATGACACATTCTCTAACTAAGTTAAAGTCATCTGCAGAAGTTGATTTTATGACATCACTTAGAGTTTGACTAGTTGACTTGATGTACTTGATGAAGTACATGCAAGTGTTGGTCTTCCGTAGATCATTAGTCTTCCGTAGGAGTTGTGCATTCCGTAGGAGTCTTCACTTGGTAGTCTTCATCCACAACAAGTTGTTCTTTCGCAGAAGAACTCCGGATGCACTTTACTTTGTTTTAGAAGATTAAACGGAAGAACAAAAATGTTCATCCGTACTTAGTCAATTTTGTGAAATTGACTAAGTATATTGTTAAACCTACAATCACACATATAAATGAACACAATAATAGGTTAACCTACACATATAAAACATACATTAAGATAATGATTTACAAAATATTGATTAAAGTTATAAACCTATACAATGTATCTAGACCTATCAGGACTAGTCTCGACAAGTCTCAAATGGAAAAAACTCCATACTCTCTAATAACAAAGACTTTAACACCAATGTCGATCCTTTTCAGCCTTCATCAGCCACCATTTGTGCAACAAAACCTGCAATGATGACTCTAAAAATATTGACATGTAAACTTATCGATTTACGTCTTGATGAATAAATGGAAGTTTTGTATTCACCGGCAAGGTTTGGCATGAGAAGAGCAGACTCGTCGAATTTGAAGTTATTGGTTTAGCAGGAAAGCAGAGTTAATATGTAAATTAATTGTTTAGTGAATATAAATAGGAAACAAACCTACTCCGATAAGTCTTCTCTTGTAGAAATTGAAATCATGCACAAAAAAGATGTTATAGATGACAAGTTCTATACAACATTCAGGTATTCAAAATTAGAGGAAGAACCATTAACGATGAATGTTAAACAACCCACATTCACCATACTAATCGTTGCTCAGCCATGTACAAACACATACACTCTCGAATAAACGTTTATCACACCTCCAAACAACCAAGCTATATGGAAGGTATATGCTTGATAGGTAGGTTTTGAAGTGAGATATTCAATCCTCTGTATTTCACTGCCTTTTGTAAGAGCAGGTAACACTAGTGAGCAACCACCAAAGCTATGAGTTGATACCATGTTCATGTGCTTCAAGACCTAAAGCCAAAAGACCAAAATTAGCATGATTTGAATCCAAAACATTTAAGGGGCGTTTGGTTGGAATGAATTGAATGGAATAAAATGGAATTGAGAAACTGGTATAATTTTCAAGTAAAATTATATTTGAGTAGGTAATAAAATATAAAACTCATGGGAACGATTCACCTCAAATTCCCTTGGTTTGGGGATATCAAATTACCTCTTTAGGTGGAAGGATTTTGAAATCACACAACTAAAGGAATTTGAGGTGAAACATTCCCTTGGATTTTACATTTCATTACCTACTCAAAGTTAATTTTTCTTTAAAATTATACTAGTTTGTCAACTCCATTACATTCGTTCCAACCAAACGTCCCCTAAAATAAAGTCCCCTAAAGTAAAGTCCCCTAAAGTAAAGTCCCCTAAAGTAAAGTCCCCTAAAGTAAAGTCCCCTAAAGTAAAGTCCCCTAAAGTAAAGTCCCCTAAAGTAAAGTCCCCTAAAGTAAAGTCCCCTAAAGTAAAGTCAAGTCCCCTAAGTCAAGTCCCCTAAAGTCAAGTCAAGTCCCCTAAAGTAAAGTCAAGTCCCCTAAAGTCAAGTCCCCTAAAGTCAAGTCCCCTAAAGTAAAGTCCCCTAAAGTAAAGTCCCCTAAAGTAAAGTCCCCTAAAGTAAAGTCCCCTAAAGTAAAGTCCCCTAAAGTCAAGTCCCCTAAAGTAAAGTCAAGTCCCCTAAAGTAAAGTCAAGTCCCCTAAAGTAAAGTTAGAGAGGATATATATAGATCCAACAGAATAACCTAATAATCTCATACCATGAATCTTCAGGCAACCAAATTGGCAAAACTTGGACCAAAAAATCTTATATCTTAATCTTTAAGGCAATCAAATTAAGGAAAAGTAATCAAAAATAAGATTTAATAAACTCCAATAATCTGCTACAACAACTAAAATTGAAATAAAAATAAACAAAGTCAAACAAATAAAAGGTAAGACAAAAAGAAAGCAATTCAGTAGGGATCATGGACAGGAACTGAACATGGCTAAACTTATGGTAAGAAGAGCCAAGAGTGCGCCACAATCCTTTAGCATCGATAAACAGCTTGAAATAAAAAATCCCAAATTCATAGTTATTGCTTGAACAATTGTAAGCCAATTTATGAAAATAAATGCACAATTGGATGGGAAAATGATCAGATGGCTAGGGTGGTCGTTGGCGTCGTCTCCATATCTCAACTATATCTGAATGCTTCAATAGCGAAAAGCAGGGGAAAAGTTTCTTGTGGCCACGGCGGCCTACCTTACAAACATACAAAGAACCCTTAACCTAACAAGAAATTGTGTTATACCATCGGTTCCCCTCTTAGAACTCATCATCGGTTACAAGAAACTCAGGCGGTGAAAACCTCATAAAATAAAACTGTCAATATCAAGATTTCCCAGGAAAAACTCTCTATTATATAGATTTAATCAAGCTGAATACTTGAAGATGAAGAAATTTTAAATACCCACCTTCTTTTTCCTTTATTGTACAGCATGTGCTTCCCCAAAAAAAGGTTCATCGAACATGGTTTTTAGTGATTTAGGATCAAGAAACCTAAAAAAAAATCAAAACTTTTTAACTTTTTAATTTTTTAATTTTTTAATTTTTTAAAGAGGTTACCCTCCAAAAAGCCAAAAAATATATAAGTTACTTTTGCCAAACATACACAAAGACGAAGGAATCTTACCTTCCGACTGCCTTGTAGGAGATCCTAAAATCACAAACTATTGATAGTTGCTTGAAAAAACATCAAAGAAACAATAGAGAAATGGTGGAGGCTTGAAAAGGGAAGCGGAAAGACTGAGAATACATTCAAATGATAATAAAAGAGAAGCAGAGAGGGAAGCACGTGGCAGGCTTTGCAATCCGAAGGCTTTTGATGAAGACGTGTGTTTACTGTTAGAAGAGCATAGCTGCAGGATGTTTTACAACACGAAAATACCCAAAATAGCCTCATCTTAGCGTTTATCAACTTATGTTTTAACATATAAGTTAATAAGAGATTTTATTATTAGTGTTATCAACTTGCTACTTTATTGCTTGATTGTCTAAAGACCCTATGCATTTTGTCTTCATGATGTTTTTAAATCTTAATCGAAGATGAAAAACTTGTTGATGTTGGATTACTCTCTACTTCATATATAATCGACGTTTGAATTTGAAGAATAAGATTTGAATGAACGTATGTATAAAGTTGTACATATATTTTTTTAGGGTTTTAATTTAAAAATACTATATTGCCCTACATGTTAATAACATGTAATTTAAATTATGTTAAAAACTAACCTGAGTTAATAGTAGGGACCATTTTTGCAAGTCTAACCCAAATGTTTGGACTATGTATTCAATTTTGAAACTGTGAGGACCAAACATGTAATTTGGTCAAACCACATGAACTATTTATGTAATTTTCTCTTATGTTTAAAGTTAAGAAAATTAAATCTAACTAAAATAGTTTTTATAAAACGTTTCAGCTACTTTAGAAAATGGTTAACTTGATTAACATAATAATAAATTGACATTTTATATTTATGTACTAATTTATAACTTTTATTATAACAAGAACATATGTTAGAATATTAAGCGAAGCCATCTAAAAAAATATCATATGATTTAAAATTTTAATTTTCTGATATATAATTTTCCAACAAAGTCGATTTACCAACACCAAACACCTCAGCACCCCAATATGGACCTTTTACTATTTTGGAAAAATATTCTCCACCCCGCACCAGAAGCCTTTCACCGTCACCATCTCATTCACATCCTCGAACACCCAATTCACCTTCATCCCGCATTCCATTCTCCTTCGCCACCATCAACATCTCATATTCCCATTCCCTTCCACCACCACCACCACCACCATCATCATCATCATCATCTAGGAGCTCTCTACCATCCATAATTAAACCCCATCATTCATCACCACCACCACTATCAACTAACCAGCATCAGTCCTCATTACCACCACCATCGTTCAACACTGCCAACACCCTCATGCAAACCAGCATCATTCAATACCGCCATCACCATCAACAAACCACCATTATTCATCATCCAACCTCCATCATTCAACATTCAACAACGCCTTCACGATCATCCAGCCACTGTCACTTAACAGGTGTGTCTTAACGATTTTAGAGGCTTAAAGTGAAAATGAAATCGAATGCCTTTTAAAACTTTACTTTAAAAACTTGTCATGTTTTGAAACACAAGTACTAGTTGATTCATGATTCCTAAATTAGTTTATTCAAAACAAATCCTAATTGATTTAATGATTTTAGATTTTAATATAAACAATAACAAGTATAAAGCTAATATATATATACAATTAGCAATTTGCATATCAAATAAAAAGAAGCATATACAAAACTAAAACAAATTTAGAACAATTAGCAACTAACAACTTGTCCCTAGAACAAAGTATTAAAAAAACAATTAGTAATACATTAAGCGATTACCTTATTGAGGGAGAGAATCAATCAATGAGAGAACCCATTCAGCCTAGTACTTAACTGTGATTTCACTACTCCATTAGATATCCAGATGAAATCAAAGTTTAAAGGCTTTTTAATTGCAACAAAATTAAAGAAGCAAATCATGATCTTAGTAGATGAAATTAGAGAACCAAACGAAGGTTGGGGGTTCTGATTCGTTACTCCAATGAAGAAATTGAAGTTCTGGATGGCTGGGTTCGCTTGGGGCAAGCCAAATCATAGGTGAATGATGAAATTGAAGTTGTGAGGTTGTTCACCTTAACCCCTTGGCTTTGTTTATCTCTTCGTTTTAACTCCCCCCCGGCCCAACCCCCCAATCAGAAATTGACCAATAACTTGTGTTGAAGATTTATGACCTGCTGATCTAGTTTTCCTTATTTCTTTCATACATTTTTTAAGTTAGTTTATTTTGGTCTTAGACTAAAAATGAGCTATGAAATAAAATATATTTTTGGTGGCTTATTAAAATGGGTGGGCCTAAAGCCCTAGTTTATTTTTTTTAACTGTTGAGTTGTCCCTGTCACTTACCACCATCATTCGCCACCACATCTCCCTTGGCATTAAAGTCATTCGCCCCCACCACCCCAGTTCGTTAATACACCTCTTCCACCTATAATCGAGGTTTCATATGCCTCTCCACCACCACCCGTAATTCCCTAATCCGTACTATTAATTAACACATCCCCGCGAAATTTCTTTAAAAATATAAAGAGAGAGAGGCTCATAGAAAAATATCACTGATGAAGTCCGTAACATTTTGGGGATTCAGGGCCGAGATCGATGTGATCTTCTTTTTAAGCGGATTTCATGAAATAATTTATCCACCAAGTATTTACTATTTACGCCCTGATATATCATGCATATTCGGGTTACTAATTAGGGATTTGTAGCTTATTCATATTCATCATGTATACCATACTTATTATTATTAATGTAATAAACGCGTTTCTCAAGTTTCATCCATTCTTACATTTCACTATAAACATTTATAATAATTATAAGGGTGTTTGTTATTGATTATTTTTATTTTTCTCAGATAAATAGTCTGCTTGTTTTCTAAAACTTGATAAGCAGTTTGAACCGACACACTGTGATTATAACTGCTAAATAGGAGTTTCAATGATCAATCTGAAATTATGTATTGTTAAATTGTTATGCCGGTGTGAATTTAGATTACTGTCAACACTTGAAATGAAGTCATCAATCAATACTTCCTATTTTGTAAGAGTTGGATTACCATCAATCAATACTGCCCACCTGCATTATAAGACTGGAAATACAATGCAGTTGAGAATTACAAGCTGGGCATCAGATCCTAACTCTATATAATAATCAAAGAACTCTAAATACAATACAGACTACACTATCCTCTGCATTCACTCACTCTCTTACATGTCAGCCAACTATACTCCTTAATATTTACTCCATATTCAACTTTCATCATTTATTATCTTTAACCAAGTATTTCATATAAAAATGGGAGGAAAAAAGAAACAATCTGATTATTACACATCAATACCAAATCTAAACTATACATAAATCCCCTACATTCTCTTATTTCTGAAAGAATAATTAAATTGCCAAAAGAAAAGCAGATTGAGCAGATGGGCATATGTTTCTTTCCAGCTATTGTACTATATACATATTTTGACCACCCTGCCTGGTGGATAGAGCGATGGTGATGTGGTGGCTGTGGCGGTCATCCAAATCGAATGACGATGCATGATATATCATCCTTGCTCTTCCTGGCTAACGCCTCTGTTGTCAGACGATTGGCGGCTGCTAAGGGATCTTTGATGCATTTCACCATCTCAACCGCTTCGTGGTTGCTCATCACCTACATCAACATAAACTTATGTAAATGTACATCAACGAAGCTGATTTGGACTGTGTATGTCAAAAGGTTTTAGCTAGACGGGAAATGGGTTGAAGGTCCGCTCAAGTTTATTTCTAATACATAAAGATTTAGATAACTGTTGTACAAATGCCTTAGATGTATAAAAGTCTGAAAAAAGATTGAATAACTGACCTTCCATAAGCCATCGCTGGCCAGTATTACAAGCTCAATGGTGGCGTCAATGGGTACATGTCGTATGTCAGGATCTGAACTCAGATGAGCTTTAAGGCTTTGGTCTCCAAAGGCACGAGCAACAGCAAGTTGACCATTGACTCGAGGAACATCACCTGAGGGATATAATAACAAATTTACTGTATTTGATTTACAACTTGAGGAATGCATGATCCGGTAATTATTTACATCAATAAGTTGCACTGCACTTGTCATGAGTTTGATCCACTTGTAAAACGGTTTGATTTGCGTCAAGTTCTATCTCATGTCATATATGTAAAATTAGTTAGAAGAAAACTAGTCCAAGTCTGTCCAAATTGTAGTTTGATGAACAAAATATCCTAAATCATCTTATGAAAACAATATTTGATTGTACTAATATACCTCTTGTGATCATATCTAACACAGTAAATTATAAAAACAATTATAAAACATGAACAAATATCGAGGCTTCAACCCATCACCAAAGACAACCCATTATACCTGGAAGAGTAGTCACAAATCCACCCTGTTTCTCAATTCTCCTCCTTTCTACATGCGGTTCATGGTCCACTGTGAGCTGATTGGCTGAACCCCTCTCACATAAAACAGCCCTAGAATCTCCGATATTTGCCACCCACAGATCTCTGCCATCAATGACAATCGCGGTAACTGCAGTTGAGCCACCAGGTCCTAATTGACCCACATTCTCAAGGATAAATTTATCAGTAGAACGATATGCATTTCTTATTGCCTTCTCAGGATCTTTCCAAAATATCGGCTAGAGAATGTTAAGATAATACAGAAGTTAATGCACCAACATCAAATTCAAAATTACGATAAAAGAATATGTGACAAATCACTAAACAGAATGATATGCATTTCATAAACTTCTAAAACTATTTAAATTGCATGTTTCTTATCCATATATCTACAAAGACTTGTTATTAGTGAAGTAGATACTTGGGGTATATGCAAATTGATCTTACAACATCAATGCCTGATTATAAAGGCAGCCACAAAACAAGCAAGGGTTAATGAGACAAACATACCTCACCAAGTATGTTGTTAAAAAGATTATCTTTTAAATAACTTGGTACGCGATCACCCAAGTGGCCATCAAATATAGCAAAGAGTCCAAGCACATGGCCGTTTATTGTTCGGTATTCAGCAACATGGTAGTCTTCCATGTCATGTCCGGACTTCCCTTTTACCAAGTGAAATCCATGAAACACTTTGTTATCAGCGGACTTGCTTTTTCCTTTTCCAGTATCAGACGGGGATGCATCAAGGCAAGCAGCTTTCTGTGAGTGATTCAATCACAACAAAAAATACCAACGAGTTATGCAAGAGCAAATGAGTCAAAGAGTCATAGCAATGCATCATATCACTTTATTACACACACAAGCCAGCCACCATCTCCACAACACACCTTATGAAACCATATACGCGTCAACGCGTGTTTAGGAGCAGCGGTTAAACATTAAATTCCCAGTTTTGATTTTCAGTTCACACAAACATCCATTACATGAATTCAAGTGTGTAAGATCTTTTATTTCCTTTAATTCATCTTTAATGGGGTCTTGAGAATGCCTTCACTTGCATTTCTATCATCTTTTAATAAAATTTAAACAAGTAATTAAATTTATAGCAGATCTGTCATGGATTCCAAAAACAACCAAATCCTAAGTAGGATTTTTATCTAAAGCAACAAAACATAACAACTCAATTATCGAAGCAAGTTTTACAAATAAAAACACATACCCAATGGTAATAAAGTTAGATAAAAGAAATTCTCATTTTAAAGTTTTGACCTGTCATTTTTCCAAACTTTTTAACTTCAATGGTAATAAAGTTAGATAAAAGATACCATGTATAACTTTAAATACAATAACATGTACTAGATTAGAAATCTACAAGGAAAATCACAAAAATACTATTTTGACGTTACTCATTCATTTAAGTTTAAAGCATACACGAAATCATAACCAGACGTCACACACTTATAAAAAATCACAAACAACATGGTCTTGGCTCTAAACATTTAAAATGGCGCAGTTAAGCAACCAATCAGGCAATGACACGACATCCCTAAACCTAAAATGGTGCGGTATAGGGTTAAAAAACACGAAATTGCGCAGACGTTTTTGTACAACCAATGAGATTTTGGCACCTACGCATTAAAAATGTTTATCCTTAGGATAAGATCATTTGACCCAAGTCGAGAAAAATGAATATTCCTGTAGAAAGCTAGTGTGAAAATGGGGGGGTCAATTATTCCATTTGTAATAGTAAAAGCTGTAAATGTTTGTGGGGCAGAGAAATAAGAAATAAAAATATGAAATATGAAATATGAAATATGATACATGATACATGATACATGATACATGATACATGATACATGATACATGATACATGATACATGATACATGATACATGATACATGATACATGATACATGATACATGATACATGATACATGATACATGATACATGATACATGATATATGATATATGATGAGAATGATCTGATCGTAGGGATGAGATTTATTGTCCAATGAGGCAAGGGATAACTCCTCATGGATCATAAGATAGCAACCACCCATTCAACAAATCGTCATACTCATCGGCAGGCTGCTATGATGATTTTACTATTACAATCCATTCATCAAACACATGCAGAGAGATTAAGAGAAACAAAACTTACACACAAACTGGAGGAATAAGGATTATAAGAGCAAAGTTAAAAACCAGAATTGAAACAAAGGAAGTAAGAAAGTAGAAAAGAAAAGAAATTAAGGCGATTGATTTGACCTTGATTTTATGGAGGATTCCAGCGGGATTTTTCTTGTCCATGGGTAAGTTGTCCGAGAGACGTATAATTTATTTAGATTAAGATTATATATCGGGAATCAATGGATGGTCAAAACAGGCAGGCAATGAAGATGAACAAGGACTTCACACGGATCTGCAAGTCAGAGTTGAAGTCTTCCTCCAAAGGGAATAGGGAATACAATAGGGAATACAATAGGAAATACAATAGGGAATACAATAGGGAATACAATAGGGAATACAATAGGGAATACGTTTGTTTACTTTATGGCGGTTTTATCAACACAACATCATCTCATCTACCTTCCTAACTCTTTCTTATTAGTTATTATACTCACCCCCACCCCCTGCTCTTTTGTTTTTTCTCCACAATTGCCCCCTCACTATATACTTTTTCACAAAACCCCCTACTTTAATTTTGATCACCAACCGCCGTTTTCAACTACCTTGAACAGTTGAAAAACCTCCGATGTGAAAATTTTCATATCTGACCGGATAATAGTGGGTTGTTCCCTCGTTTAATAGTGGGTTGGTCCCTCGTTTAATGGTTTAGGCAAGTAGGCTTCTCATGGGTGACGCGTTAGCTTGGACTGATTAAGAAAAAACCTATTTGTTTATTGGGGTGGGGGGCAATCACCAATTAAGAAAAGAAAAAAAAAAAGAAGAGGGGCCCGGTACATACAATACCCGCCTATGCTTGCCATACATTAAGTAGCATGCTCATCGGGTCATATCAATGTTTGTTGTTTTTCTATTGCCTTTGGCATAGTGCCGTTGACCATATGGTATTAAGTATTAACCATTCGCTTATTCAACTTAATTATTAGAGTTGACAATTTCTAAATCAACCTATTAACATAATACGAGAGCGATTAAACATGGATTAGTTTGAGCTTAACACATTTGTATATTAAAATTTTGTGTCTAAACAAGTTAACCGAACTTGTTTATGACACGTGTAAACTTGTTTATACATAATTTTTTTTAAATACCAATTTTTGTCATCTTTGGCTTTGCCTAACCCTATCTATAAGCCATACCACACAACTTAATTGGCATCTTCACATATCACGATCAGTTCGTTTCCCGTCTCTTTCGTAACCTTGCAATTCTAACGGACTATACTACAAATCTCCATTCTTCATTCGCTAATTTTCATGCTTAGTGAGTAGTAAAAACACGCCCCGACCACATTGTGAATTGTTTTTCTATGAATTTTAAAATCTAATTTTAATTAATGTTAGGTATTGTTAGTTGAAACTATTATAGATGTGTGTTTCAAATACGATAGCGATTATAATATTATCATGAATTAATTTTGGTGATCATTATTTGTTTTGTTATTTAATAACTATGTTAAATGTGTCGTCTCATATCCAGTCACTAACAAATAATATTAATCAAGTTATAACAGTTCATAACATGTAACACTTTTATCAACAAGTTTTCAATGTGTTCGAAGAAAATGACACCATTAGCATATCATGTCATGTGATGTAGCAGGTTGGACACCCATGTTAATGGTTTTGTGTCGTGTTTAACCTGTATTGCAAGTCGTGGTCCATAAGATAGTTTTCAAGCCTCCTTTGAGTACTCAAAGTTGTACCTCGAATTAAACCATGTACATAGAATATTGCTAGAAAGTTTCTGTAGAAGTAAGAGAAGTTGTGTATTTTTTCGTATACAACTTTCTTTTTATACTTGAAATTAAGAACAAAAAACACACAAACATTCAACAAAAAACAAAAATTAATGTGTATTAAATGTCTTTAATACACACTTTAACTCGATTTTAATACATATGAATGTGTTCTTGAAGCAGTTGAGTCAATCATGTGAAGACAATGGAATATACTATTGAAGTTACTGAACTTCGATAAGAATAGTACATAGGTAATTCCCTGGTCATCGGAAGCAAACAAAACTTTGGTAGCACCTAATGACTTGAACTTTAGTACTACCTAGAGTTGGTACCAACCTATAACTTGGTAGTGATTAGTCTTCATTAGCTATAAACTACCAACCATGCGCCTTCATTAGGAGCATGTTACTAATTATCTATCGAACGAAAATCCAAAAATACCAAGGCGGTTCTGTAAGCAGTCCGAGGCAATGTAAGTGTGCAAAGTTCAAAGGCTGCCATCAAAGATCCATATTACACCCATTACCTCAATCAGTTAATGTCTTTTGGAGTAAGTGACAAAGTGTAAGATCAAGAGTTTATCTTAAAGGCTAATGATAACCAAATATCTCTTAGCATGTATAAAAGTACAATAAAGTATGTTGGAAGATTTGACAATGTAAAAAGAAAAAAAATAACTAAGTGTCAAATCCTCCGAAGCCAAAGAAAGAAATCTTCTGAAGCCAAAAGTGAAATATTTTAAACTTAAAGCCTAAACTCTTCCAAAAACTAAGAAGCCATGTTGCAGGACCGTTAGAAGGAAGCCATGTTGCAAGACCGTTAGAAGGGGTGATGCACTTTATACAACACAACAACACAATTGAGAAGAGTTCTTTAGAACACTTAATAGATCAAATAGGGAACTAGATAACTAAAGTAAGATATGCTAAGAACACAAGTAAGTAAGAGACAAAACTAAGATATCAAACAACACAAGTATTTGGTTTTCAAGAATGTTGTATATTACTTCTCAAGTTCTATTACAAAGTGTTACAAAGCATAATGGAAAATTACAAGTACTTGAGATACATTTACTACATCCTACAGCCAATCATACTTTGAAAGCCAACTGGATACAAAAGACTAGACAACAAAATCAAATGTAGAGTCAAAAGGCAGATTGCCTTTTGACTTGTGACTATGGCATGCCATAGCTCACATCCTAGTATATTACAAAAATGATAAACTATATAAAGTAGAAAGCTCAGACTCAAGACCTCAATGTACGATTTTTCCGAAAGCATGGACCTTTTCACTAACTTGTGAAAGTTGGTGAGTCAAACAGAGTTATAGCGGAAAGGTGGTCCAGCTATATGGAAAAGTACATAAGATAATAGCATGTACATAAACGTCTTCGAAAGAAATCTGTCTTCATAAACTTGGCTTCGGAAGACTTCGTCTTTGAAGCTTCAGAATACTTCAATTTGGCTTCGGAAGATATTGTTATTGGCTTCGGAAGGTTTTACATTTAGAATATTTCTTGTGAGAGGTGTAAAACTTTCGAAGCATTCTATTTCAGTACTTAAATGCATGCATGCAGAGAGACTTTGGATGCTTTGAATGTTTTGACTGCATCAGACTTGTTGGAATCCTTACAAACTTCTCCTAGGCTGATGCTACCAAAACACTAGAGGATCTTCATCAGTTGACATTCCTCATCATGATGATGACCATGCCCTTCTTCACTACATGGTCAGGATCACTTAGACTTTCTTAGTATCTTCTCATCTCAAAGAGATCATGCAGAGGTAGGTTGAATAAGTCTTGCCATGTGTATACATTCTTACCACCTTGATCTCTAATCACATGTGTAAGGATTAAATATAAAGGCTGATGCAACCCAAACACCCAAAGTCTCTCCTGCATGCATGCATAAGGGTACTGAAGTAGAATGCTTCAAAAGTTTCACACCAGTATCAGAAATATTCTAAGTGTGAAATCTTCCGAAGCCAAGACCAATATCTTCCGAAGCCAAAGATGAAGTCTTCTGAAGCTTCAAAGACAAAGTCTTCCGAAGCTTCAAAGACAAAGTCTTCCGAAGCTAACACTTGAAGACAAATTTCTTCCGAAGAATTTTGAACACATGCTTTATCTGATGTACTTTTCCATAAAGCTGGATCCCTTTCCGTTGCAACTTTGTAAAGTCACAAACTTTCATAAGTTGCTGAAAAGGTCCATGCTTTTGGTAACTATACATTGAGGTCTTGAGTCTGTAACTTTCTACTTTATGTACTTTATCCTTTTTGTAATATATTAGGATGTGAGCTATGGCATGTCATCATCACTAGCCAAATGGCAATCCACCTTTTAACTCTACATTTGATTTTGTTTGTTTTCTAGTCATTTGTATCCAGTTGGCCTTCAAAGTATTGCCAACTATAGGATGTAGTATATGTATCTCAAGTACTTGTAACTTTCTAGTATGCTTTGTAACATTTGTAATAGAACTTGAGAAAGCAATATACTGCAATCTTGAAAACCAACTCCTTGTGTGTTTTTGGTATCTTGTTCTGTCTCATTCTTACTTGTGTTCTTAGTATTATTACAAAGGTTAACCAGTTTCTTATTTGATTTGTTAAGTATTCTTAGCAACTCTCCTTATTGTCTTGTTGTGTTGTAATTGCATACCCTTCACCGTATTGCATTTGGTATCAAAGCTTTCCAGGCTCTTCATATAAGATCTCACCATCTTAAGATCCCTCACACATACAAAATACTTAAAATCTTAAATGGTAGCCATTTCCAAATCTGATATGGAAATTGGAACCATGACAAAGTTCCCACTGATTACTCTTGATGACTTTGACACCTGGTGCCAAAGAATGGAAGGATTCATCAGGTCTCTAGACTCAAGAATATGGGAGTCTGTTGAAAATGGACCTTACATACCAAGAACCTCTTTAACAACTGGAGGTGGTATGGTCCCTAACGCTATGGCTAACTACTCAAATGAAGATAGAAAGAGAGTAGAGATTGACCAGATGGCCATAACAGCCCTTCAGACTGCTCTTCCAAACTCTGTATATAGAGGTTTCAAGAAATGCCAAACAGCTAATCAACTGTGGGATGCATTAAAACTAATGTATGAGGGTTTCTCTAAAGCAAATAAGAACAAGAAGGATCTCCTAAAGTAGCAGTATGAAAATTTCACCTTTAAAGCAGGTGAGAGCATGACTCAACAATACTTCAGGTATGTTAAGATTGTGGATACCCTAGTGGATGGTGGAGTAGCTTTTGAAAACAGAGATATTGTATGGAAGTTCATGTCGTCACTTCCTAGGGAATGGACACACTACTGTGTGGTTATCAAGAGAATTGAGAACCTAAAAACTCTCACTTTGATAGAGTTTTATGGGATTCTCAGTGGCTACTAGATGGAGATGAACATGCAAGGTTCATCTGGCAACTACAACAATCAAATGGGTTCAGCCCTTTATGTGGTTGAAATGGATAGCATAGAACCCCACCATCATCTCATATGCCACCCTAACAACTCACAAAAGGGTCTTCTAATGAAAGTAGTGGAAACTTTCTATTCACCCTTGAAGACATGGACTGTATCCATCCAGATGATCTGGAGTATATGGAGATAGTCTAGCAAATGGCTCTTCTCACTCACAGAGCCAAGAAGTTCTACAAGCAGACAGGAAGAAAGTTTCCCAGAAATACAGCCAGTGGAAAGTTTGGACTGGAAAAAAGCAAAGCCAAATGTTACAACTATAACTTGATGAGCCACTTTGCCAGGGAATGCAAGGCACCAAGAACAAATGGTGGCCAAGCACAGTCCAGACCAAACTACACTGATAAAGCTAGCCAGAATGACAAGCCAAAGTAGCAAGCTGTAGTTGCTGTTGAAGAGGAGGTTTTGACTAGAGCTTTCAGGTGGAAGATGCTTCTCTAAACCAAGCACTGATGGCAGATCATGATGAAGCCAAGGTATTGGAACATCTCTGTACCCCTAAATGTATTGCTAAAGTAAACAGATACACGTCCTACAACTTAGAAATGAGATCTGATCTTGAGTCCTTAAACATCTTAAAAGCTTATTTTAGAAAGTCTGAAAGTGATTATAAACTAAAGATAGAGGACATAGAGAAACCATTTTAGTTCTAAAACATGAGCACACCAATTATAGGACTCAGATCAAGGATCTTATGACTAATCTGACTGAATACCAGGCTGAGCTTGTGATCAACAAAGCCAGGGCAGAAAAGTGTGTTCTTGAAGAAGAGACCATCAAGAACATGATATCCTCATCCCTGCACAATAAGGTGTGTTATCAAAACAAGCAAGGATTGCGATCTAATGAGATAGCTCCTCCACACACAATCTTATCTTAAGATCACCCAGATGTGGAACTTGTGAAGATGAGCTTCCTCTCATAGTCCCTTTGAGTGAAGAGGATGAAGAAGTGATAGTGAAGAATTTCTCTGAGAAGAGTGAATAAGAGGATTCTATTAAGGGTCACTATCCTTCTGAGGAGAAGAAGAAGACTGTGATGACCAATTCTATGAGGAAAAACTTGTTCAGAAAGAGCAAAAGAAAAGCTAGGAAGGCTCAAGAGAGCAAGGCCACTTTTGATTCTAGGCAGAAACAAGTTTTTATCTCTGCAGGGTTTGAAGTGGTGAAGACTGAAGACATCAACCTAAACTCTTCTACTAAGAGTTCTGGTTTATGTTCAAATCATCTCAGCACCAAGAAGAAGACTGATCTGTTGTGTACCACTACTACACAGCCTAGACCATCCAACTCCAAGAACAGTTCTAAGCCTAAAAGGACTGTCTCAGCATCTGCAAAGATGAAGATGAAGAAGGGATGTGATCAAGATCAGTCTTATTCTGAGAACAAGGATATTGGGAAGAAGTAAATAGAATGTGTTTTGTGTGAAAGTATCTCTCATCTTGCTAAGGATTGTCCATGCAATCCAAGAGATACTCTCCATATGACCAAGAAAAGGATTTCCAAGAATTCAAATAAAATTTTAGCTTCAGAAGGGAAATCTATTTCCTTCAGAATCTCTAAATCAAAGCATAAGGCAAGTGGAAAATTGTCTTCGGAAGAAAATTTGGTCTCGGAAGAAAGAAGTATTTCCGAAACACTGAAGTCTGTTGCAGTGTCTGCAGAATCTTTCACAGGTCCAGTCATCAAAACTTTTGAAGTTTCAAAAGCTTCCAAAGTGTTGAAGGTCAAGTCCAAAATTCCAAAGGTGGTGTGGAAGTTGAAGAAAGACCAAGTGACTGAATGTTCCTCAACAGCAATAGCACAAGATCCTCAAAAGCTTCTGAAGTGTTGAAGGTCTGGTCCTGATTGGCTGTTTGATCTTGATTTAGTTACCAATTGTTTTAATAAATCTTGCGAGAATGTTTTAGGATCTATAAATACCTTACCCACAGGTGATCCTGACCCAAGATTTGAGCTTAGAAGACCTTCAAGTTGCACATCTTCAGCTCCAATTATAACAACTTCTACAAATGAGGTTTCTATCAGCACCAGGATCACAAATTCAGCTGATACATCTAAGATGCCTTCAAATTCCAGCTTAGAGGCTCCACAACCAGATAAAGACACTTTAAATACAGAAGAACATGATGGTGGTGGTGACAGTGACCAGGAATTTCTTGATGCTGATAACCACTCCATAGATGACAACATCAATGATGTCACACTCATTGGATCAGGTCTTTCTTGATAAGTGTGCTGATGTGGTGAGAGAAACATTAATGCCAGATCTAAATTTCTCTAATTTAGATATCTCTCAACAACTTGTTGTGATCCCCAACTAAGGATCCACAAGTCTCACCCCACCATAAACATCATTGGAGATGTTGACACAGGGGTAAGAACAAGAGGACAAATGCCTGAAGCAAATGTTTGTCTTCACTCTTGTTTCTTATCTCAGATAGAGCCAAAGAAAATTGATGAGTCTCTAAAGGATGGAAGTTGGGTTGAAGCCATGCAAGAGGAGCTGCTTCAATTCAAAAGGCAGAAAGTTTGTAACCTTTATCCTCTTCCTCATGGGAAGACTACCATAGGAACCAAATGGGTGTTTAGAAACAAGAAAGATGATAGAGACATTGTCATCAAAAACAAATCTAGACTAGTTGTTCAAGGATACACACAAGAAGAAGGAATTGACTACACTGAAGTCTTTGCTCCTGTAGCAAGACTGGAAGCTGTTAGGATATTCTTGGCACTTGCTGCGTCTAAGGGCTTCAAGGTCTATCAACTTCATGTCAAGTGTGCTTTTTTATATGGGGTGATTGATGAAGAGGTGTATGTCAAACAACCTCCTAGTTTTGCAGATCCTGATCATCCTGATTATGTCTGTAAGCTTGACAAAGCTCTTTATGGGTTGCATCAGGCACCCAGGAAATGGTGTGAGACTCTATCTCAGTATCATAAAAAAGAAAAAACATGGATACAAAAGGGGTACTATAGATGGAACTTTCTTCATCAAAGGATAGGAAAATGACATAATGCTAGTTCAAGTGTATGTAGATGACATCATAATGTATCAACTAATCTGAAGCTCTGCAAACACTTTGAGAAGCTGATGAAGGATAGATTTGAAATGAGTGCCATGGGGCATCTTCATTAGTCAGTCAAAGTATGTTCAAGACATACTCAAAGCATTCAACATGACTGATTGTAATATTGCTAAGACACCCATAGCTAGAAACCACTCCCTTGGGCCTGATCTTGTAGGGGAGTATGTAGATGAACACCTATACAAGGCTATGATTGGGTCTCTTATGTATCTTACAGCTAGTAGGCCTAATATCATGTTTGCCACATGTATTTGTGCAAGATATCAAGCCAACCCTAAGATGTCTAACCTTATCACTGTCAAAAGGATTCTAAGATACCTTAAAGGTGCTTTAACACTTGTTCTGTGGTATCATAAGAATCCTGACTTCAATCTGTATGCTTATACAGATAGTGATTATGGTGGTTGCAACATGACTACAAAGTCTACATCTAGGGGATGCCAATTTCTTGATGGAAGGGTTGTCTCATGGCAATACAAGAAACAATCCTTTGTCTCTACATCAACTGCTAAAGTTGAATACATTGCTACTACAAGCTGTTATGCTCAAGTGCTTTGGATTCAGAATTAGATGCTTGACGATGTATTAAACTTCAAGGAGACTCCCATTGACGTAGACACAACAGTGCTATCTCTATCACAGTGAATCTTGTGTAGCACTCAAGGACAAAACACATCAACATCAGGTATCATTTAATTAGAGATAATTTTGAAAAGGGATTAATTAAACTTGTTAAAGTTCACACAAATGAACAATATGCTGATTTATTTACAAAGTCTTTTGATGAACAGAGATTTAAGTATCTTATATAAGCTATTGGGATGATAAACTTTAAGTAGGTTTTTCTTAAAACTAATTTTTATTATTTCTTAAAATCTGTGTGTCCTAAGTTGTCTAGTTTATCACCTTCATAAGCTCTTGTTTTCTTTGGATAAAAACTTTTTGAAGAACTTTCTTTAGAATTCTAAAAATTTTGATCCTTCGGAATATATGCTTTTATCTTCGGAAGAAACTTATGCCTTTAAAAAAAATAATTGCCTAAGTAATTTACCTTGGAAAGAAATTTCTGAAATATCTTTCGAAGCTTAAAACCCTTCTTAGGAACTTCTATGTTTTCAAGGACAAATTCTTTCCGAAGCAAATTAACTCTCGGAAGCTTTGTTCTTTTGAACAAAACTTTCAAGTCTTGATTTTCTTCCATAGCAAAAATTCTCAAAATTCTTGAGAAATTCTTCTGAAGTCATTTTGGCTTCAGAAGCTTTTTCAATAAAACTTCCGAAAACAATTTACCTTCGGAAGCTTTTTGATTTCCAAGAAAACTACTTTTTGAGCAAAAAGCAAACTACTTTTTTAGAGGTGGGATCGACATACGGATTTCAAAGTTTATCCTCTTTCATTAACTTTATCTTAAATCCTTTTTACATATAAACCCAATGGTTTCCACCTCTTTCTATCATCTTCATATTTCCTACAAACGTAAACCCTAAATTTCTCTCTGAAATTGCTTTCATTCATCTTTCTTCATCCTTAAGATCTCTTACAATGGTTTGTCGACATACGGATGTTTCTCAGAGTGTAACCTTAACTGTATTTTGATTTCAGATCTTTTTTCATCGAACAAACTTTGTGTTTCTTGTTTGATGTTTAATTACTTTCATTTCGCTAGTGTAATTTGATTCACCATTTTTATTGAGAAAATAAGAGTAGTTTCTTGGTTCTTTACACTTCATTTCCTTGCATAGGTGGTTGATTAAGCATTATCTGGAATTAAAGTTGTCATTTTGAATGAATTGGTTGCTTTTCATATTTGAGAGTGTTCGAAGTGGGTTGTGGAGTGTTGTCGATGAGTTTGGGTCAGAGTGGACTGATTTCAAGTGTTATTCGTGTGTTTCACGTTTAGTTTTCGTTTTAATTTAAACAACAGAAACTACATTCCCTTTGTGATTAATTATGGTGATTCCAATGATGATCATAATTAGATGTGTTTAGATGTTCATGAGAGTGTTAAGAAGGATTAAGAATCAAAACTCCATAGCATTGGAGGTTGTTAGAGAAAGCAAAAGACTATCTACGCGAGAACTATTATAGTTAAGTGTTTTGTTGTAACAAGTTCTTTTGTAATGTATTTAGTTAAGCATTCTTGAGTACTTCGATGCACCACACTATTGCTTGACAATTTTGTTTAAAATATAAGCAAAACATATTTACTTGTTCGTGTTACTTTGATTTCAGATCTTTTTTCATCGAACAAACTTTGCGTTTCTTGTTTGATGTTTGATTACTTTCATTCCGCTAGTGTAATTTGATTCACCATTTTTATTGAGAAAATAAGAGTAGTTTCTTGGTTCTTTACCTTCATTTCCTTGCATAGATGGTTGATTAAGCATTTTCTGGATTTAAAGTTGTCATTTTGAATGAATCGGTTGCATTTCATATTTGAGAGTGTTCGAAGTGGGTTATGGGTGTTGTCGATGAGTTTGGGTCAGAGTGGACTGATTTCAAGTGTTATTCGTGTGTTTCACGCTTAGTTTTGGTTTTAATTTAAACAACAGAAACTACATTCCCTTTGTGATTATATATGGTGATTCCAATGATGATCATAATTAGATGTGTTTAGATGTTCATGAGAGTGTTATGAAGGCTTAAGAATCAAAACTCCATAGCATTGGAGGTTGTTAGAGAAAGCAAAAGACTATCTACACGAGAACTATTATAGTTTAGTGTTTTGTTGTAACAAGTTCCTTTGTAATGTATTTAGTTAAGCATTCTTGAGTACTTTGATGCACCACTCTATTGCTTGACAATTTTGTTTAAAATACAAGCAAAACATATTTACTTGTTCGTGTTACTTTGATTTGAGATCTTTTTTCATTGAACAAACATTGCATTTCTTGTTTGATGTTTGATTACTTTCATTCCGCTAGTGTAATTTGATTCACCATTTTTATTGAGAAATTAAGAGTAGTTTCTTGGTTCTTTACACTTCATTTCCTTGCATAGATGGTCGATTAAGCATTTTCTGGATTTAAAGTGGTCATTTTGAATGAATCGGTTGCATTTCATATTTGAGAGTGTTCGAAGTGGGTTGTGGAGTGTTGTCGATGAGTTTGGGTCAGAGTGGACTGATTTCAAGTGTTATTCGTGTGTTTCACGTTTAGTTTTGGTTTTAATTTAACCAAGTTGTTTTGTTACACTCTGAGAAAGATCCACATTTCTCAGAGGTTTGTCGTTTCTTAGCTCTATCCAACTACTTCACCTCCCTTACCATTGATCCTACTCTATATGAGGATCATCTGCTCGAATTTTTGAAGACCTGGCCAAGAGGTCGTTATGGATGGGGAGAAGGCACTATCTGCCACAATGCTAGGGAGAACAGTCTTCATCACTTCGGCCATCATCAACACTCATCTTCAGCTGGATGATGAAGAAGGTGAGGTGTTCTTCCCCAAAGAAGCTGTTAACCACTCCTTTGAGTAGATGGGCTATGAGGGAGACTTCTCTGTAAAGACCTTTAGGAAAGGGAAGGTCTCATCCAAATGGAAATTCCTGCTCCATGTGGTTATCCACAGCTTGTCAAACAAGCATGGTGGAAGGGACCAGATTCTTGAATATCTATCCTTCATTGTCCATGGGATTATTCAGGGAGTCAAGTTCAGGTACTCTCAGTTTGCTTATACAAATTTTCTTGCAAACTTGGACTCCTTAGAATATTACATGTTCCCTAGATATGTTCAATACATTCTTAACTGTGAACTGGGCTCACAGTTAAGGGAAACATGTAATATTCTTAAACTGGACAGGTGAAGCCTGACATCTTTAAAATCTTAACAAAACCCACTGTTGGCTTCTCTGGGGTAGAAACAACCCTTGTCCTAAAAATGTTGGAGCACATTGTTCAAGGTGACAATCTAGCAGCACCAGTTAGTGTTGAACCCACACCTTCTACATCCCAACCACCTAAACAACCACAAATCACCCTCACCTACCAAAGAAAACACAAACAAACCCCTACTCAGACTATTTAGTCTATGCAGGCCCCCATATACTCACCCACACAGGAAGAATTGGACAGTAGAGCTCCCACTACTCTTGAGGAGCAGACCACTCCCATTACTTCAAGGATCAGTGCTGAGGTTCCTGATGCTCAACCTGATGACTCACAAGCCCAAATGCCTTAAGCCTTCACTCTGAGTCTTAACACTCAAGTGATCAACCTTCAGGGGAAAGTTACCATCCCCAGCCTTTGGACTTAAACCAACCCATTCCTAACCTTGACTTCTATACTGATGAAGACAGAGGTTTTAGTGAGTACCATGACTCTTTCTTCTTTCCCACTTCTCAAAAAGAGATGAGTGCTCATGAGTCTCCTCTGTCCAGCCCACATCAGTCACCCATTACTGAGGTGGATACTCTTGCATATGTTCAGGATATCCATATGAAAGAGGCTCTCACTTTTGCAAGTGATTACATAATTTAGTCCTCAACCATGGCAACTCAGCCCATTAACACCTCAACTGAGACTGTCAGTCAGCAGAGGAAATCCAGTAGCCATGACCTGAAGCTGGTGGTGAGAGAGAGGACTTTGGTCCAATCATCTAATCCCCCAATGATTCTTCTAATGAAGATGAGGGAAATTTGAGACTAAAAGTGCAAAAACTATCACAAACATGCACCTATTTAGTCTCCAAGGCCAGTCATCTTGAAACTCAAGTGACTACCTTGCAAAACAAGGTCAATAATCAGCAACTTGAGATTTCTTATCTCGGGGAACAACTAGCTGGGATACCTTTAAGAGGAGCTCAACCAGGAACACGAGAACCTATAAGTGTGATTGACCTAACTCCTAGCTCACCTATGCAAGAGGGTGATGCTACCAAAAAGGGGAAGAAAGTCAATACAGTCACAGAACCCGGGAGTTATTCAGCGAGTATGGACATTAAGGACTCACCATCCTCACTTGAAATTGTGCATACTTAGCAACTTCCTCAAGTTCAAATTGATGTGAACTCCATAGACTCCTACATTCAGAGTCTTTTTGAGGAAGGAATACCAAGGGCAATGTCATCTCCACCAACTTCAAGTCATATTATTGGGTGGAGGTATGACAACAAAAGAAGAGCCCTCATCATTCTTATAGTTCAAGGACAACAAAAGGTCTTCAATTTTTAGACCTTGAACTTCTATGAAAGTCTAGATCTAATCAACATGCCACTTGTCAACCAAAGCCAATCAAGACAAGCTGACAAACTAGCTCAAAGAATCCAACACAGGATCATTGTAGAGTTCAGCTTCAAAAGGAGACTAAGGCAATCAGGCAATGCCATTGGTCAACTGGATGTTGAGGCAGACCCTAAGATTAGCTTCATAGGGGAAAACTTGACTGAAGGCCCAATTATAGAACCTGAGAGCCCTATCTCATCATCAACTGCTGTAGAGATTCATACCCTTTTAGAGACACCTGCAGGTGAAAGTGCATCTCCCTCTCTCTGGACAGAGCTTGGAAGCTACACCAAGCAATAAAGGCCAAAGCTCTCTCCATCCTGAGTCACAAAGGTCTGTGAGTGACAAAGGGAAAAGAAAAATGACTTCTGAGGAGATTGAGGAGGAGGAAAGAGAGAGGAAATGGAGGCTAAGGAGAGAAGGTTCCTCTACCAGGTTTGCAAGGCTCATGGAGTCTGTTATCTGGGCTGCCCCCAGACCAAACACTCAAAATGATGAGTTGAGGGCAGTGTTGATACATGTGTCCCTAGTTTCTGATCTTAATGTAATATCTTTGTATTGTCTTACACTTATGTAATTGTAATTGTACGAGTACTTATTGAAATACAATATGTAGTTGTGCTTAATGTTGAATATTTCATTGATTGGTATGTAATAACGCTTATTGACTTAACTATATAGGCTGTGGTTGTTTGAGTAATATCTAAATCAATTAATGACTATGAAACATATTCAAACTTAATCATGTGAAGTTCTCATGGGATTGGCCCATGCTAATGGACCATACGCATGAACAACTTCATGCTAATGAACCAATCGTACGAATGAAGCAGGAGACTGGATCAGTTGCATGATTGAAACATGAGATTGACTCAGTCGCACGACTGAAAACTCAATCATGCGAATGGATCAACCGCATGACTCAATCGCACGACTGAACCATGCAAATGGTCCAGTCGCACGATTAAGAAACCTTAACCTATAAATACCACTTAATTCATGGAAAAACATAATATTCAATTCACTTCGACTCCAGACGTACCCTAGCCGTCCAGAAGCCTCTAATATCGTACTCCAAGTTCATAAAACGTTGTAGATCGATTCCTAATCGATTCTTGACGTTAGATTCAATACGTTATTGTTTCTACGTGCGTTCTCACTGATTGGATCGCCAATCAAATAGGATTCCGCACTATTTGGTTTGGCTTAACATGTTAATCAGTTGGTGTTTCATTCAAATACCAGATCCTAACAAGTGGTATCAGAGCCTTGTCTCTTGATTACGTGTTGATTCAATAGTTTTGACAAAAAAATTGTGTTTTTGCATCAATAATGCAATCTTTTTGTGTCTAATGGAGTCTTAGACGTTTCCTGATTGAAAAGTTGAGTTTTTTCCGGCATACGGCTATTAGGGTTTGCTAAAATTCAAGTTTTTACGGTCAAATCAAGTTAAATCTACGAATTATCAAACATGAGCAAGTTCAGTCGCAAGATTAGACCAATCGCACGACTAAGTTCATTCGCACTCTCCAACCGCACGATTGGACTCATTCGTACCTTCAATCGTACGACTAAAAACTTCATTCGGACTGTTCAATCGCATTTGGTCATTCGGGCGACTGACTCATTTGCATTAGTTCAGTCGCACAATTGAACCATCCGTATTGTTCAATCGCACGAATAAGTTCAATCGCATACCTCCATTCGCATACCTTAGCAGTTTGTTAAATAGTAAAGTTAAACCTAATGAGGACCAGTTTTCAGCATACACAGCAAGTAGAGACACACGTATTCAGAATCTACTACTGTTGGAGAACGAAGTGGGGATTCACAATAAACCCCCAAAACTTATTAGTTAGACGACTACCCACAATGGAAGCAACGTTTCGAAATCTACTTAAATGGAGTAGATACAAATTTGTGGGAGGCCATCGAGTCGGGTTATAGCATACCAGTAGGAGCTGACGGAGTCAAACTTACTCTAAGTGGCATGTTGGATGCTCAGAAGGTAAAACATAATGCTAAAAAGAAAGTCTATGCTTTGCTTACTCAGTCTATTCCGAAGGATATGTTCCATCAGTATTCGGAGTATACTCAAGCAAAGAAACTTTGGGATGCGTTGGAAAAGAGGTATGACGAAAATGCCTCTCTGAAGACCATCAAGGCAAAAGCCTTGAAGATGGAGTTTGACAACTTCTCTTCTATGGGAAAAGAAGGCCTTGATGATGTGATCGATAGATTCTACCACGTGATGAGTGAGATGCACACTCATGGAGTGGTTACATCAATGGAGGATAAGGTATCCAACTTTGCTGATGGATTACCAGAAAAATGGGCTTCGTTTGTCTCTAATCTCAGACAGAATGAAATGCTCTCGAAGTTAGATATAAATGACTTCATTCTGAAACTGAGAGAAGAGGAGCTTAGGATGAATTATCAAGCCTAAAAGGCTAACTACGATAAGAATCCTGCACTCTACAATGCTACTCTTTCGGTAAAGACATCTGGAGCGCCACTGCAAACCGCCTTCATCTCAAGCGCAATAGTTTCAACACAACCCTCAACTTCAGGATCTGAAATGTCAGGGTCGTCTAGCACCCAATATATGATACCTGAATCTAATGCAGCAAAGCTCAAAACTGACAACTTCTGGAATGTGACTGTGGAGGTGGCCAGAGAACATATGGACCTCTTAGCTGTGGTGGTTCAATCCTACGATGGATTAGTTACTAGAAAGATAGGAAACTGCCACCTGGGAGATGAAGATTATGAGCAGGTGGATGAGATGGAGTTGGAACGTATGGACATAATGTGGGCCCTGGCAAGTGCTGTCCGACAAGCTAAAAAGTTTGTCAAAAAGACCAGACAGAACTTGGTTGCAACAAAAGACACAACCTTTGGGTTCGATAAGTCAAAGGTTACATGTTTCAACTGCGGTGAGAAGGGACACTTCAAGAGGGAGTGTGTAAAACCAAAGAAGACGGGTAATGGCAATCCTTCTCGTCCTTTTGATTGTCAGGACAAGGCCGCATCTAGTAGCTCTAACTCATCCAGTAAGGACCCAAAAGCCTTAACTGCTAACGAGGATGAAGGACAGGATTGGAGCTTTCGGTTCTTGTCACCAGGAGAGTCCAATATAGCTAGTGTGGAGGATATTGATGACGATTCTGCGAGTGAGGGAGATATAGCAGTAGAGCTCGCGATGTCAAATTCTGAAGACACTGCAAATGTGGTCAACCACCTGCCTGAAGAAGAAAAATCTACTTCATCATCTGAATCACCAGAACTAGAGACAACTGAGTCTGTACTCATGGTTGATTCCTCTTTAACATCTCACGTAAGTACTATTGACCAACTGTTTAATAATCATGCTTGCTTAGAATGTAATAAATTCAGAGAAGTATAGATTCAAAATTTGCTAGGCTATTAGATCATAATGATAACTTAGTAAAGGATCTGGAACTGTGCATAGAGGCAAATTGAGTGTTAAAACAAAACGAGCATAGTTACAAGGAAAAGATAGACCTATTGAATAAACAGCTTAGGGAAACTGAGGTAGTTTCTTTTAACGAAGCAAATGACATTAGGTACTATATGAACTCTCTAGAGGACAGTAAGAAGCAAAAAGAAGTTTTAGAAGTAGAAGTCAACTCATTAAAACAAAAACTGCATAGTTAGACAAACTCATCACACATTGTCTAACACTTAGTGAGAGAGAGAAATAATAGGGAGGGACTAGGATGCAAAGTGGTTCCACCACCACCTGAGACCTTGATGAACACCAAAGTAAACCAATTAACAATAACCCCATCAAGGATCACGTGGTGTCTACTCCTCTTGTTAATGATCCAGATTCCATAAGTAAATCAAGTGAATCCGACTCTAAACAAAAGGAGGCCACTTCAAAGGCAATAGGAAAGATGCCTTGTGTTAACCTGGAAAAAGAATTTGAAAAGGTTAGTTTAAAGTCAGGGTCAAACAAAGTCAAACAAGAACCTAAAAGAACTATAAAACCTAATCAATCATGTGCATCATGTCACAGTCCAGGTAAACAAGAGATCAAAGTTGTAAAATCAGGTAAAACAATTAAGTTTGTAAAACCCTACCATACATCTAACAAAGAAGTGTCTCAATCTAAACATAATAAGGTTGACCGTGTGACATCTACATCTCCACCAAAACATATAAACCGTAAAGTTGAAAACAGATCCTGCTATAATTGTGGAGAGTATGGTCACATATCGTCTCATTGTCCTTATTACCAGACATCGAGGAGAAAAGTTGAACTTTCTGCATCTACATCTAGATCTTTTAAGAGGAACTCAGTGACGCCTCCTAAAAGGGATAATGAACCTAAAGTTCAAACTATCAGCTAGTTGTCTGTTTATCACAAATAGGCCTCACATAAATCTGGATTATGGAAAGAAAAAACCTCCTCAGTGCCTGAAAATGAGAACAAGTAGAAATCTAATCAACCTTCAACCTCAAAGGGTCAGTGGGTTGAGTTTATGATGTGTGATGCCTCAGGGAAACCCAAGCCAGTTAAGGCTTGGGTTCCTAACATGAACTAATGTTTTAATTGAATGTGCAGGGTGTTCGCTATAGTGCTGAGACTAACACGTGGATTGTAGATAGCGGAGCATCCAGGCACATGACAGGGAACAGAGCTCTCTTATCAAATGTCAGACAAATTAAAGGAGGGCGTGTTTCATTTGCTGGAAACAAAGGTGGGTACATCACAGCCCAAGGAGAAGTGGGAAATGAGAAGGTTATGTTTGATAAGGTAAACTATGTCCAACAATTACAAAATAACTTGCTTTCAGTCTCTCAAATCTATGATAAAGGATTCAAGGTAGTTTTGACAACAAGAGGTGTTACGTTCTAAAGAAGGACTGCATGATCCTGGAGGACCAGATCCTAATGTCAGCTTCAAGATATAATGATATTTATGTCTTGGTTATCTCAAAGGCCTCCACAATGGATCGTGAAGTCCAATGCTTCTTGTCCAAAGCTACTAAGAAGGAGTCCATCTCTTGGCATAGGAGAATGGGACACATAAATCCTAGAAAAATGAATCACTTGATCCAGAATGATCTTGTGAGAGGAGTAAATGTCAAAAACTTTCAACTCCCGGATTTCTGTGTTGCATGCAAAAAGGGCAAACAGACGAAGAAATCTCATAAGGAAAAGAAAGTTCACTCTATAGAACTTCCTCTTGAGCTTCTTCACATGGATCTGTTTGGTCCAGTCAGTACAAGAAGCATCGCTGGCGACTTGTATTGCTATGTAGTTACCGATGACTACTCAAGGTTCTTTTGAGTAATGTTTCTGAAATCCAAATCAGAAACATTTGAATCCTTCAAGGAATTGGTAACTACACTGGAATCCCTATACAAGCTAAAGGTACGACAGGTGCGCTCAGACAACGGAACCGAGTTTAAGAATCAGAGGATGGAGGCCTATTGCAAGGAAAAGGGAATTATGCATCAAGTTACCTCGGCTTATACCCCTCAGATGAACGGAGTTGCTGAACGGAAGAACCGCAGCTTGATAGAGACGGCTCGGACTATGCTGGCGGGCTCGAAACTACTTATCCAATTTTGGAATGAAGCAGTGGCAAATGCATGTTATACCCTTAATCGAGTTTTGGTAGTAAAATGGCATGGAAAAACGTGCTACGAGTTATTACAGTGACGTAAACCTAACTTGGAATGTCTCGAGCCGTTTGGTGCTACGTGCACCCTGCTGAAGAAGACTCAGAAAGGAAAATTCAGTGAGAAGATTGATGAAGGTATCTTTCTAGGATACAACATACCGAACAAGAGAGTTTACAACAACTCAACAGGCCAAGTAGAGGTGTGGTGTAATGTTGATGTTTAGAGATATCTCACATCGCCTGCTGGAAAAGGGCCTACCTACTTCTTTGACTATGATGGATTCTTCAAGACCTTCAACATACCTCTTTCCTCTTCAAATACGATTTGGCAAACAAGATGATGTATGATGTCTTGAACACACCATCTCAAGATTCAACAAGTCACGACACTACCAACTAAGGGGAGCAGTTGATGTGAGTGATTCTTCCTCTGATGAAGAAAATGAAGAAAATGATCGGATCAACCAGGATGTACAGGTTCCGACTACCACAAGTTCACAAGCATTGGCTAGTGATGCATCTGAACCATCAGAACCTCAGACTCCGACTGCCTCAGATCCAGAACCAAATGTGCATAATCTTGACTCTGAGGTGGTTGTTCCGACAACTCCTGGATCACGTCTAAACGTCTATCATCCATTGGATAATATTATAAGAGATGTGAGATCAGGGGTTCAGACTAGAAATAAGCTATACTCAGCTGATTATGCCTCCGTGATGGAAAAAGGATACTTCACGACGGTGCATACTGTTGCTTTGTGTCTCAGTTTGAACCAAAGTATGTTAGTGAATCACTAAATGATGAGGCTTGGGTTAGTGCCATGCAGGAAGAACTTCTTCAGTTTAAGAATTTAGGTGTATGGACACTAGTTGATAGACCTAAAGGTGCTAAAGTCATTGGCACCAAATGGGTCTTGAAATGCAAGAAAGATGATCAGGGAGTGATCATCAGAAACAAGGATCGGCTTGTTGTTCAGGGTTTTCAACAAGTTGAAGGTATCGATTACAATGAAGTATTTGCACCAGTGGCAAGGATGGAAGCCATCCATATCTTTCTTGCCTATGCATCCTATATGAAAATCAAAGTTTATCAGCTAGATGTTAAGAGTGCATTCCTTCATGGTGAGATCAGAGAAACAGTGTATGTCAGTCAACCCGAGGGATTTGAGGATCCATATCATCGGGATAGAGTTTACAAACTCGACAAGGCTCTATACGAGCTTTAGAGCATGACTCTGATGATGATGATAGCGGGGATGTAGGAGATACATTGCCCACTCGACCAAGTGGCCCCACTACTGATAGTGCATCTCCTGTATCTGCCCCCACTGGAGATATTGCAGAGTCCGCTGGCTTCCACTGGGAATTTATACCTGGTGAGGAGGAAGAGGAGTCAGATGATGAGCCACTAACCCGGACTGTGGGAAGTAAAGTTGTTCCCACAGACCAGGGGCTTCGGGCGGTTGGTGGACGCCTTGGCGGATTAAGAGAGACTACTGCTGACCCTACATATACTCCTGATCTGCCAGGCCGTGTTCTAGGGGGAGCATCCTCCTTGACAGGATCGAGGAAGAACCACGGCTTGAAAAAGAAGAAGCGCAGAATCACCTTCATCACCACCATAGCCAGCACTCTACCTACCACCACAACCGCCATCCCTACCACCACAGCCGCCATCCCTACCACCATTCCCCCTCATACCACTACCACCCTTCCATCCACCACCAAGTCATTCACACCTACACCACCACCACCATCATCTATACCACCTCCAATCTTCACCACTGTCACCCCCACCACTAGCCGTCCTACAGCACCATCTTCTTTCTCTCCATATCCATCAGGATCGCCTTTGCCTCCTAGTGGGGTAGAGGAATAGCTCTCAGCACTTAACCGAATGGTGCTGAGACTGTTAGCTGCAGATGAAGAAAAGACCAATCAGATACGACAGCTAATAGACCTGGCCACTGTCCAATCTCAGCAGCTCTCTCATCAGGCTCGATTGATCGATGAGAAGGCGCATCAGATGTCTCAACTACAGGAGCAGCACGCCAAAAGGATTGAGGAGCTGGAGGCTGCAAACAAATCTCTGAAGTTAAAGCTCAAAGGGTCCAAAGAAGAGCTCTTAAAGATAGGAGAAGGTGATGGAGATGATGATGCTGATGATGATAGTGATGATGATGATGATGATAGTGATGATCATTATGGTCATACTGATGTTAGTGATGATGATGATGACGACTCTTCAGCTGCGGGTGCCACATCAGCGAGCGAAAGGAGGACCAAACGTACTCAAGATCCGAGTGCCTCCTCATCCAACCTGGCAGCAGAAGAGCCGATGATCTAGGACAAGAGTAATGCTTAGTTGTTTTATTGTTATTTAAAATCTTTTATATCCGGATTATGTATGAAATTAACGAAATACATGTTTATATGTAATGTAAATAGTTATATTTTTGATTATTATGGTTATGTCTTGATTGTTAACTAATGATTGATATATTGAGTGTTTAAATCAAGCAGATCCAAATTATCAAAGGGAAGAACACGATATTGCTCCCCTTTAATAGATCAAGACTCAACTAACCATGATTCTTGATCTGCAAGGGATTGTTAGAAGATCAGTGAGTTGCACCCTTGAAGAAGGGGAAATAATTCATGATCTTACTGATGAGCAACTGGCAGAAATGTTCAAGCTCAATCCTGATGAGATTGTAAAAGACGCTCCAACTGTTGAAGGAGACAGTGATGACGACCTGAAAGACATCGATGAGATAGAGATCGAGGATGTCACAACAGCTCACTATTCAGAGTATGCTGACAAAGAGGGAAATGTGGTCCCCAATCTGGGTGACTCCCTAGTCAGTGATACATTTGATATACTGGATCAGATGGAGCAAGAGACTGAGAAGGTTGAAGAACAAGCCCAAGCCTCAAACGTCGATGTTGATATCAGAAAGGCTGAATGGGCTCCATGTTTTGAGGAGATCCGAGAACAACGCTCTGCTCCTAAACCAAATGTCTACACCGAGCTCTACAAAGTGAAGAAACATCAAAAGGTGTTAGGCAAGATTATTGTGTGGGCTCATTTTGATGATCTTAATGTGTAGAGTCTAATGAAAAGGCTGATGCAACCCAAACATCTTTAGTCTTTCCTGCATGCTTCACAAGTGCATTGAAGTAGAATGCTTTGGAAGTTTCACATGTGCAACAGAAATACTCCAAGTGTGAAATCTTCTGAAGCCAAGACCAACATCTTTCGAAGCCAAAGATGAAGTCTTCCGAAGCCTCAGAGACAAAGTCTTCCGAAGCTTCAAGTTCATGAAGACAGATTTCTTCCGAAGACTTTTAGTGACATGCTTTATCTGATGTACTGTTCCATAAAGCTGACACCTTTCCGCTGCAACTCTGCAAGTCACCAACTAACATGGTTTGGTGAAAAGGTCCATGCTTTTGGTAACTGTACATTGAGGTCTTGAGTCTGTAACTTTCTACTTTATGTACTTTATTCTTTTTATAATAGATAAGGATGTGAGCTATGGCATGTCATAGTCACTAGTAAAAAGGCAATCCGCCTTTTGACTCTACAATTGATTTTGTGTGTGTCTAGTCAATTGTATCCAGCTGGCTTTCAAAGTAGAGCCGGCTGTTGGATGTTGTATAAGTATCTCATGTTCTTGTATCTTTTGAATATGCTTTTGTAACACTTGTAATAGAACATAGAGAAGGCAATATACTACATTCTTGAAAACCAAATACTTGTATTCTTTGTGTTCTGTCTCTTATATTACTTGTGTTCTTAGTATCACTGCTTGGTTAATCCAGTTTACTATTTGATCTAAGTTTAGTTTATCTTCTCTTTGTGTAGTTGTGTTGTAACTTGTACCCTTCAACGATCCTGCATTTGGTATAAGAGCTTTCCAGGCTCTTGATATAAGATCTTACCATCTTTAGATCCCTCTCACACACAAATACTGAACTTTTCAAATGGCAGCCATTTCCAAAACTGATATGGAAACTGGAACCATGAACAAGTCCCCACTGATCACTCTTGATGAGTTTGACACCTGGTGTTTAAGAATGGAAGGTTTCATAAGGTCTCTTGATTCAAGAATGTGGGAGTCTATTGAGAATGGACCTTTCATACCCAGCACACCTTCTGCTACTGGTGCTGGTATGATTCCTAAAGATGTGGCTAACTACTCTGATGAAGATAGGAAGAGAGTAGAGATAGACAGAAAAGCCATGACAGCTCTTCAAACTGCCCTTCTAAACTCTGTGTACAAAGGTTTCAAGAAGTGTAAAACAGCCAAGCAGCTGTGGGATGCACTGAAACTGATGTATGAGGGTTCTTCTGAAGCCAAGGAGAACAAGAAGGATCTCCTGAAGCAGCAGTTTGAAAACTTTACCTTCAAAACAGGTGAGACCATGACTCAACAGTACTTCAGGTATGTTGAGATTGTGGATACCCTAGTGGATGGAGGAGTTTCTCTTGAAAACAGAGACATTGTAAGGAAGTTCATGCCCTCACTTCCTAGGCAATAGACACACTACTATGTTGTGATCAAGAGAACTGAAAATCTCAAAACTCTTACTCTGACAGAGTTATATAGGATTCTCAGTGGCTACCAGATGGAGATGAACATGCAAGGTTCATTTAGCAACTCTAACAATCAAATGGGTTTAGCCCTACACGTGGTTGAAAGGGATAGCATAGAACCCAAACATAATCTCTTATGCTACCCTGACAACTCACCAAAGGGTCCTTTCATCATCTTCCTAGAGACACCAAAGGAGAACTACACTCAAGGAAGCCCATTCCAAGAGAGAAGCTCTTCTCAAGCTTTTGTGTCTTCTGATGAAAGCTATGGCAACTCTCTTTTCACTCTTGAAGACCTGGATTGTATCCATCCAGATGATCTGGAATATATGGAAATAGTCCAGTAGATGGCTCTTTCACTCACAGAGCCAAGAAGTTCTACAAGAGGACTGGAAGGATTTCCAAGCAATGCAACCAGTGGAAAGTTTGGACTGGACAAAGGCAAAGTCAAGTGTTACAACTGTAACTTGATGGGCCACTTTGCCAGAGAGTGTAAGGCACCTAGAATAAATGGTGGCCAAACACAATCCAGACCAAACTACACTGACAAAGCTCTCCATAATGAGAAGTCAAAGCAGCAAGCTGCTGTTGCTGTTGAAGAAGGAGGCTTTGACTGGAGCTTTCAGGTGGAAGATGCTTCTCCAAACCAAGCACTGATGGCAGATCATGATGAAGCCAAGGTATTGGAACATCTCTGTACTCCTAATGCATTGCTAAAGTTACAGTATAGGTCCTATAACTTGGAACGGAGATCTGATGTTGAGTCCTTAACATTTTAAAATCTGATTTTAGAAAGTCTGAAAATGATTATAAGCTAAAAATAGAGGACTTAGAGGAAACCATTTCAGTTCTAAAACATGAACACATAGATTTTAGGACTCAAATTAAAGATCTCATAACCAAGTTAACTGAGTGCCAGGCTGAGCTTGATCAGCAAAGCCAGGGCAGAAAAGAGTGTTCTTGAAGAGGAGACCTTCAAGAACATGATATCCTCATCCCTGCACAACAAAGTGTGCTATCAAAACAGGCAGGGACTGGGATCAAATGAGATAGCTCCTCCACACACAATCTTGTGTAAGATCTCCTAGGTGTGGAACTTGTGAAGATGAGCTTCCTCTCATAGATCCTATGAGTGAGAGGATGAGAAGAGATAGTGAAGAATCCCTCTACAAAGAAGAAGGGCCACTATCCTTTTGAGGAGAAAGTGAAGATTGTGATGACCAAGTCCATGAGAAAGAACTTGATCAGAAAGAGCAAAAGAAAGGCAAGGAAGGCTCAAGAGATCAAGGCTACTTTTGACTCTAAGCAGAAACAAGTTTTATTTCTGTAGGTTTTAAAGTGGTAGGGACTGAAGACATCAACCATAACTCCTCTACTAAGAGTTATGGTTCTTGTTCAACTCATCTCAGTAGCAAGAAGAAGACTGATCTGCTGTGTACCACTGTTGCACAGCCTGGACCATCAAACTCCAAGCACAGTCCTCAGCCAAGAGGACTGTCTTAGCATCTGCAAAGATGAAGGTGGAGAAGGGAAGTGACCAAAGACAGTCTTACTCTCAAGAAAAGGCTCTTGTGAAGAAGAAGATGAACTGTGTTATGTGTGAAAGCACCACTCACATTGCCAAGGATTGTCCCTTCAATCCTAAAGGTAATGTCCATATGGCCAAAACAAAGGCTTCAAAGAGTTCTAAGAAGATTCAAGCTTCGGAAGGAAAACCAGTTTCCTTCGGAAGTTCCAAATCTTACAAGAAGGGAAGTGGAAAATTCTCTTCGGAAGAACATTTGGTCTCGAAAGAAAGGAGTTCTTTCGAAGGACTGAAGTCTGCTGCAGTGTCTGCAGAATCTTTCGAAGGTTCAGTCATCAAAACTTCTGAAGTTCCAAAAGCTTCTAACGTTTTGAAGGTCAAGTCCAAGACTCCAAAGGTGGTGTGGACGTCTAAGAAAGACCAAGTGATTGAGATTTCTCCATCAACAACAGCTCAAGATCCTCTTAGTACAACCATAGGATCTATTACTATTGAATTACCTTCTACAAATGAGCCCAAGACAAGCAAGGCTTGGGTTTCCAGATGTAACTAAGCTTTCTTTTTGTGCAGGGACAACTGAAGACAAACAGAAATGTTTGGATCATAGACAGCGGCTGTTCCAGGCACATGACTGGCAATAGGTCACTACTCCAGAACTTTGAAAGGATTGATGAGGACCAGTTGCTTTTGGAGGAGATGAAGGCGGTTACATTTCTGGAAGGGGCAAGGTCACAAATGGTAAGCTCAGCATAGAAAAGGTAAACTTGTTAAGAGCATGGATACAATCTTCTGAGTGTATCTCAATTTTGTGATCAGAGTCATAACATGCTCTTTATTCAGCATGAGTGCATTGTTCTTAAGCCTGGTGTGGTCATTCCTCATGAGCATATCTGCTTAGAGCCCCCAGAAAGGAAACATGTACAAGATGGATTTGCAAGAAACCTCTCCCTCTGGAGAAGTTTCATGCTTCTATCTAAAGCCACAGTGATGAGTCTTTCTATGGCATAAAAGAATGTGCCATGTAAACTTAAGAACATGAATAAACTGATTAAGCATGATTTGGTAACTGGAATGCCAAGAAAGAGTTTACAAGTGATGACCACTGTGTTGCATGCCTAAAAGGAGAAGCAACATAAGGTATCTCACAAGCCTAAGGAAAAGAACTCCATCACTACACCCCTACACTTGTACATATGGATCTCTTTGCCCCAACAATGTAATGAGTTTAGGAAGGACCTTATACTGTCTAGTGATCACAGATGACTTTACAAGATTCACTTGGGTTTTCTTCCTTAGAACTAAGGATGAGACTCCTGAGATTATGAAGAATTTCATCTTAAGGATTGAGAATCAATCTGATCACAAGGTCAAGATCATAAGATGTGATCAAGGAACCAATTTAAGAACCACATCCTTGATACATTCTGTGATGAAAAGGGTATTACAAGACAATTTAGTGCTCCAGGACTCCTCAGCAAAATGGTGTTGCTGAAAGGAGAAACAAGACACTGATTGAAGCTGCAAGAACATGCTGTCTGACTCTAAACTGCCATCACCTTCTGGGCAGAGGCAGTCAACACTGCCTGCTATATGCAGAACAGAGTTTTAGTAGTTAAGACTATGGCAGAATTCTTATGAACTTTGGCACAAGAGGAGACCTTTCATTGGTTTTCTCAGGTCATTTGGATGTCCTTGCACCATCTTGAATACCAAAGATCAAATTGCCAAGTTTGCTGAGAAATCAGATGATGGACACTTATTTTATACTCTTCCCAAGCTAAGGCTTATAGAGTGTACAATCTCAGAACTAGAATTGTTGAGGAGTCAGCCAATGTGACTTTCAATGAACACACACCCTGTGTTGTAGTTCTAGTCCGGATTGGTTGTTTGATCTTGATTTGGTTACCAACTGTTTTAACAAATCTTGTGAGAATGTTTAGGATATGCTGAAAATTTAAATACAAAAGATCCTGATCCAAGATTTGAGCTAGGAAGATCTTCAAGACACATATCTTCAGCTCTAGTTGGAACCACTTCTGCAAATGAGGTTTCTGTCAGCCCAACAATGACAAATTCAGTTGATACATCTGGTATGCCTTCAAATTCCAGCTCAGAGGCTCTACAACCGATAAGAACACCTCAACTGTGGAAGACAACAATGGTGATGGTGACAGTGACCAAGAATTTCTTGATGCCACTAACCACACCATAGATGAGAACATCAATGATGTCACACACTGCTTGGATCAAGTTTACTTGAAAAGTGTGCTGATGTGGTGGGAGAAACATCTATGCCAGATCTAAATTTTTCAAATTAGATCTTCTCAACAACTTGATCTGATCCCTCAGCTTAGGATCCACAAGTCTCACCCTACCACAAACATCATTGGAGATGTTGTCTCAGGGGTAAAGACAAGAGAAAAAACCCATAAAGCAAATGTTTGTCTTCACTCTTGTTTTCTATCCTAGATAGAGCCAAAGAAAGTTGATGAAGCTCTAAAGGATGGAAGTTGGGTTGAAGCTATGCAACAAGAGCTGCTTCAATTCAAAAGGCAAAGTTTGGAACCTTTGTCCTCTTCCTTTTGGGAAGACTACCATTGGAACCAAATGGGTGTTTAGGAACAAGAAAGATGATAGAGGCATCATCATCAAGAACAAAGTTAGACTGGTTGTTCAAGGATACACACAAGAAGAAGGGATTGACTACACTGATGTCTTTGCTCCAGTGGCAAGATTAGAAGCCGTTAGGATATTCCTGGCATTTGCTGCATCCAAGAACTTCAAGGTCTTTCAACTTGATGTGAAGTGTGCCTTTTGTATGGAGTGATAGATGAAGAGGTTTATGTCAAACAACCACCTGGTTTTGTAGATCCTGATCATCCTGATTATGTCTGCAAGCTTGACAAAGCTCTCTATGGGCTGCATCAGGCACCAGGAAGTGGTATGAGACACTGTCTGAGTATCTCTGTAAACATGGATACAGGAGGGGTACTATAGATGGAACTCTCTTCATCAAAGACAAGGAAAAGACATATTACTAGTTCAAGTATATGTGGATGACATCCTTTGGTTCAACTAATCCAAAGCTCTACAAAGACTTTGAGAAGCTGATGAAAGACAATTTGAAATGAGTGCCATGGGGGAGCTCAATTTATTTCTGGGAATTCAAGTGAAGCAAGTTGAAGATGGCATATTCATAAGTCAGTCAAAGTATGTTCAGGACATACTCAAGAGGTTTAATATGACTGACTTTAAGATTGCTAAGACACCCATAGCTAGAAACCACTCTCTTGGTCCTGATCTTGAGGGGGAGTGTGTAGATGAGCATTTATATAGGGCTATGATTGGGTCTCTTATGTATCTTACTGCTAGCAGGCCTGATATCATGTTTGCTACATGTATTTGTGCAAGATATCAAGCCCACCCTAAGATGTCTCACCTTATCACTGTCAAGAGGATTCTAAGATACCTCAAAGGTGCATCAACACTTGGCTGGACTATGGTAGAATTCTGACTTCAATCTGTATGCCTATACAGATAGTGATTATGGTGGTTGCAACATGACTGCAAAGTCTACATCTGGGGGATGTCAATTTCTTGGTGGAAGGGTTGTCTCATGGCAATGAAGAAACAATCCTGTGTCTCTGCATCAACTGCTGAAGCTGAATACATTGCTGCTGCAAGCTGCTGTGCTCAAGTACTTTGGATTCAAAATCAGATGCTGGACTATGGTTAAACTTCAAGGAGACTCCCATTCACATAGACAACAGCAGTGCTATCTCAATCATAGAAAACCCTGTGCAGCACTCAAGGACAAAGCACATCAATATCAGGTATCATTTAATAAGAGATAACTATGAAAAGGGATTAATTAAACTAGTCAAGGTTCACACAGATGAACAATATGCTGATCTGTTTACAAAGGCTTTTGATGATCAGAGATTTAAATATCTTATATCAGCTATTGGGATGATCACCTTGAGTAGATCTTTTAAAACTAATTCTTATTATTTCTTAAAATATGTGAGTCCTAAGTTGTCTAGTTCATCACTTTCATAAGCTCATGTTTTCTTTGGATGAAAAATTTCTTTTTGAAGATTTTCCTTAGATTTTTTGAAAATTTCTGATACTTCAGAAGTTATGTTTTTTAACTTCGGAAGTAAATCATGCCTTCAAAATAAATAACTGTCTATAAATTACCTTCGAAAGAGTTTTCAAATTTTCTTCCGAAGCTAAAATACTTGTCTCAGACACTTAATCATTTTCAAGGACCATTTACTTCCAAAGCAAAATTAACTCTCGGAAGCTTTGTTGTTTATACACAAACACTCAAGTTTTATTTTTTGTTCCGAAGCAAAATTTTCAAACCTCTCAGGAAATTCTTCCGAAGTCATTTTACCTTCGGAAGCTTTTTAATTTAAACTTCCGAAGATAATTAACCTTCGGAAGCTTTTTGTTTTCCAAGAAAACTACTTTTTGAGCAAAAAGTAAACTACTTTTTCAGAGGTGGGACCGACATCCGGATTTCAAAGTTTATCCTCTTTCATTAAACTTTATCTGAAATCCTTTTCATATATAACCAACGGTTTCCCCCCTCTTTCTATCATCTGTTCTTCCTCCAAACCTAAAACCCCAAATTTCTCTCTGAAATTTCTTTCTTTCTTCTTTCTTTGTCCTTAAGCTACTTCAAAATGGCCAACCTTGCTCACAAAATGATCCTAACTTTACCATGCAGCTACACAGACAACACAATCAAGTTGCTCTGTTACGCTGTGAGAAAGATCCTTATTTCTCAGAGGTTTGCCGTTTCTTATCTCTGTCCAACTACTTCACCTCCCTAACCATTGATCCTCCACTCTATGAGGATCAATTGCTTGAATTCTAGAAGACCTGCCAAGAGGTGATTATGGATGGGAGAAGGCACTGTCTGCCACAGTGCAGGGGAGAACAATCTTCATCATCCGGTCATCATCAACCGACATCTTCAGCTGGATGATGAAGAAGGTGAGGTGTTTTTCCCAAAGGAAGCTGTTAATCATTCCTTTGAGCAGATGGGGTATGAGGGAGATTTCTCTATAAAGACCTTCAGGAAAGGGAAGGTCTCATCCCAATGGAGATTCCTGCTCCATGTGGTCATCCATAGCTTATTAAACAAGCATGGTGGATGGGACCAGATTCTTGAAGATCTCTCCTTCATAGTCCATGGAATGGTTCATGGGGTCAAATTCAGGTACTCTCAGTTTATTTATACAAATTTACTTGCAAATTTAGACTCCTTAGAATATTACATGTTTCCTAGATATGTCCAGTACATTCTTAACTACGAACTGGGCTCACAGTTAAGGGAAACAGGTAACATTCTTAAACTGGGACAGATGAAGCCCAACATCTTTAAAATACTAAGAAAGTCCACTGTTGGATTCTCTGAGGTAGAAACAACCCTAGTCCCAAAAATGTTAGAGCTCATGCTCAAGGTGACAACCTAGTAGCACAAGCTAGTGTTGAACCCATACCTGCTACTTCCCAACCACCCACACAGCCTCAAATCTCCATCACCTACCAAAGAAAATCCAAATGAACCCCTTCTCAGACTATTCAGTCTGTGGAGGCCCCCATATACTCACCCATACAGGAAGAAGTGGACACTAGAGCTCCCGCTTCTCCTAAGGAGCAGACCACTCCCATCTCTTCAAGAATCAGTGTTGAGGTTCCTCATGCTCAGCCTGATGAGCTCATTAGCCCTACTGCCTTAAGCTATCACTCTGAGTCTTAACACTCAAGTGATCAACCTTCAGGGGATAGTTACCATCCCCAGCCTATAGATCTAAACCAACCCATTCCCAACGTTGAGTTCTATACTGATGAAGATATAGGTTTCAGTGAGTAAAATGAATCTCTCTTCTTTCCCTCTACTCAAAGAGAGATGAGTGCTTTTGAGTCTCCTACATCTATCCCACATCAGTCACCTACAACTAAGGTGGACACTCCTGAACTGTTCAGGATGTCCATATGGAAGAGGCTCTCACTTCTGAAAGTGATTACATCATTAAGACCTCAACCATGGCAACTCAGCCCACTAACATCTCAACTGAGACTGCCAGTGAGCAGAGGAAATCCAGTAGCCAAGAACTTAGAACTGGCCACGAGAGAAAGGACTCTGGTCCAATCTTCTCCACCCTTAGTGATTCTTCTAATGAAGATGAGGGGGATCTGAGACTAAAAGTGCAAAAACTGTCTAAAACATGCACTTACCTAGTCTCAAAGGTCAGTCACCTTGAATCTCAGGTGACTACCTTACAAAACAGGATCAATGATCAGCAACTTGAGATTTCATATCTTAAGGAAAAACTAGCTGGGAGACCCTTAAGGAGAGCTCAACCAGGAACACAAGAACTTGTGGATGTGATTGACCTATCCTCCAGCTCACCTATGCAAGTGGGTGATGCTACCAAAAAGGGGGAGAAAGTCATTACAGCCACAGAACCTGGGAGTTCCTCTGAGAGAATGGACATTGAGGATGCACCATCCTCACTTGCAACAGTGCATTCTCAGCAACCTCCTCTAGTTCACATTGATGTGGACTACACAGACTCCTTCATATAGAGTCTGTTTGAGGATGAGATACCAGGGCTATGTCACCTTCACCATCCTTCAATCACATCATTGGGTGAGGTATGACAACAACAGGAAGGCCCTCATCATCATAAGAGTTCAAGGACAACAAGAAGTCTTCAATTTTCAGAACTTGGACTACTATGAAGGTCTGGATCTAGTCAACATGCCACTTGTCAACCCAAGCCAATCAAGACAAGCTGACAGACTGGCTAAAAGAATCCAAGACAGGATCATTGCAGAGTTCAGCCTAAGAAGGAGACTAAGGCAATCAGGCAATGTCATCAGTCAACTGGATGTTGAGGCAGACCCTAAGATTAGCTTCATAGGGGAAACCTTGACTGAAGGCCCAGTGACAGAACCTGAGAGCCCTGTCTCATCATCTCCAACTACTATAGAGATCCATACTCCTTCTGAGCTGGTTGATCTGGAAAGGTCAAGAGAGAAGAAGGAGGCAGAAGATGCAGAACTCCTAGTACAAGTCAAAGAAGAGAGAAGAAGAAAAAGACTATACAAGGTATGCCTACCCTCTCACCAGTTCAGGAAAGCCCTAAACAAGAGGATGTGGTTCAACAAGAACCTCAGGTAGATAAGGAAGAAGACAGAATCAAAATGATTAACTACCTGAGTGCCACAGGCCTCTATAAGGCAGATGCACTCCTTCCCTTACCTTATGACTATATTGAGTTTGAGTACTTAAAAAACTTGAGCTTCAGTTAGTCAAGGAGAGAAAAGCAACAAAGAAGAAGCTGAGGGAAGAAGCTGTAAAATCAAGATCCATCATCCAAAAGAGCATGAAGAAGTCTGCTGATAGGCAGAGAATGATGAGCTTCTTGAAGCTGTATGGATTCTCCGGAAGGAGACTTGGACCATTGTCTCTATCCATTATGGATGAGCATATCAGGGTAATCAAGCAGAAGTTACGAGTGAGAGCTCACTGACTTACACTCCACTCCAAGTCAGGTCCCACCTGAAGTGGAGGTTAAGGTTGAACAACCAGACAAAACACAACCCGGACCTCCTGCTAATGCTCAGCAAGTTCATCTTCTGATCCACAGCAGGGTCAACCTCCCTCTCCATCTGAACCTGAGAGAGAGGAAGTCCCAACTGAGAAAGACAGTGAAGATCAATCTGGTGTTGCAGGCTAGTCTTCTCAGTTAAAATTTGGAAAGAGAAGAAGAGGATGGCTTCTAAACCAAAGTCTAAGAAGAAGAAGCCTGCATCCCCTTCTGAACATCAGGATGTATCAGAACAGCCTGAGGATGTGCAGCCAAAGGATGCTCAATCAACTCCAACTTCAGTAGCTCCTCTAGCATCAGGAAGACCCATCTTGTCTTGGACATACTCCACAAATCCAGAAAGGTGGCATGTTATTAGACATCAAGGCATTGAAGACATTTATACATGGCAAGATATGTTTCAGTTGCCTCTGCATGATCTCTTTGACAAGAGAAGACACTTTGACAGCCTGAAGGATCCTGATCATCTTATGAAGAAAGGATTGGTGATCATCCTAATCAGGACTATTAATATCTGAAGTTTTCTAAGTGTTTTGGTAGCATCAGCCTAGGGGGAGTTTGTAGAGTCTAATGAAGAGGCTGATGCAATCCAAACATCTTTAGTCTTTCCTGCATGCTGCACAAGTGCATTGAAGTAGAATGCTTCGGAAGTTTCACATGTGCAACAGAAATACTCCAAGTGTGAAATCTTCCGAAGCCAAGACCAACATCTTCTGAAGCCAAAGATGAAGTCTTCCGAAGCCTTAGAGACAAAGTCTTCCGAAGCTTCAAGTTCATGAAGATATATTTCTTCCGAAGACTTTTGGTAACATACCTTTATCTGATGTACTGTTCCATAAAGCTGGACACCTTTCCGCTGCAACTCTGCAAGTCACCAACTAACATGGTTTGGTGAAAAGGTCCATGCTTTTGGTAACTGTACATTGAGGTCTTGAGTCTATAACTTTCTACTTTATGTACTTATCCTTTTTGTAATAGATAAGGATGTGAGCTATGGCATGTCATAGTCACTAGTCAAAAGGCAATCTGCCTTTTGACTGTACAATTGATTTTGTGTGTGTCTAGTCAATTGTATCCAGCTGGCTTTAAAAGTAGAGCCGACTGTAGGATGTTGTATAAGTAACTCATGTTCTTGTATCTTTTGAATATGCTTTTGTAACACTTGTAATAGAACATAGAGAAGGCAATATACTGCATTCTTGAAAACCAAATACTTGTGTTCTTTGTGTTCTGCCTCTTATATTACTTGTGTTCATAGTATCACTGCTTGGTTAATCCAGTTTACTGTTTGATCTAAGTTTAGTTAATCTCCTCTTTGTGTTGTTGTGTTGTAACTTGTACCCTTCAACGATCCTGCATAATGTATACGCGATAAAGAGAGAGGTGGGTATCGAATGCTTTAGATTCCCGCATGATCTAAAGTCTCTACCTGGTTTTGAGCTCAACTAGCTGGCTAAACTGAGGCTACTATATGCTGACCCGAGGAAGATGTTAGGCTGGTTTGAGGCTGCCCTGAAGAAAGAGTACCACACCAGGTGGGTCAACTTCAAGCCTCAACAACCTACAAGGTATATCAGTCGTTCTAAAGTTGATCCCATAACTGGAAAGCCCAAGATAGTGCTAAAGTGGAGTCCCCCAAGAACAATGTCAAGAATCCCTCTCAAGGAAATGCCACAGGACTTCACTCCACACTTTAAACAGTGGTACTATGATTGGAGAATAGGGGAGGCGGTCATAGTTCTGAACAAAGAGGGCAAAATGGATACTATCAGGGTATTTGACTCAATGTGGCTTACAAACTTGTTTGCTGATGATGTATACACATTATACAAGTGGCCACTATTCTATGACACGCAAGATATTGTACAAGCCCTCCAATTCCAAAATGTGATACGACTCTGCTTTGCGTTTGAGATACACGCAGGAGTCACAAGAGAGGAGAAGTACACGAAATACGAAGAGGTTATGAAGAAGGTAAGACAATAGATGAATCTAGGTCCAAGGGGGAGTTTGTTGATACATGTGTCCCTAGTTTCTGATCATAATGTAATATCTTCGTAGTGTCTTACACTTATGTAATTGTAATTGTACAGGTACTTAATAAAATACAATATGTGGTTGTGCTTAATGTTGAATATTTCATTGATTGGTATGTAATAACGCTTATTAACTTAACTATATAGGTTGTGGTTGTTTGAGTAATATCTAAATCAATTAATGACTATGAAACATATTCAAACTAATCATGTGAAGTTCTCATGTGATTGGCCCATGCTAATGGACCATACGCATGAACAACTTCATGCTAATGAACCAATCGTACGAATGAACCAGGAGACTGGATCAGTCGCATGCTTGAAACATGAGATTGACTCAGTCGCACGACTGAAAACTCAGTTGTGTGAATAGATCAACCGCATGACTCAATCGCACGACTGAACCATGCAAATGGTCCAGTCGCACAATTAAGAAACCTTAACCTATAAATACCACTTAATTTGTGGAAAAACGTAATAATTCAATTCACTTCGACTCCAGACGTACCCTAGCCATCCAGAAGCCTCTAAGTTCATACTCCAAGTTCATAGATAGCTGTAGATCGATTCCTAATCGATTCTTGACGTTAGATTCAATACGTTATTGTTTCTACATGCATTCTCACTGATTGGATCGCCAATCAAATAGGATTCCGCACTATTTGGTTTGGTTTAACAAGTTAATCAGTTGGTGTTTTATTCAAATAGCAGATCCTAACACGCAGTCAGGATCAACTACCTGCAGACCAGGAACTATGACATAGATAATATTATTTCTCTCCTCTTAGATAAGTTAAATGAACTGGCTAACAAGGAATTGTCAAAGGAAAGAAAGGAGTCATAGGATGCAAAGCTACTTCTTCAGATCAAAGAAGATAGAAGAAGAAAAGACTATACAAGCATGTGCCTTCTCTGTCCCAAGTTCAAGAAAGTCCTGTGCAAGAGGATGTGGTGCCACAAGAACCTCAAAAAAAAGATAGGATCAACATGATCAACTACCTGAGTGCCACAGGCCTCTATCAGGCTACTGCACTTCTTCCCTTACCCATTGACTATATTGAGTTTGAGTACCTCAAAAAACTTGAACATGAGATAGTCAAAGAGAGAAAGATCACCAAAAGGAAGTTAAGGGAAGAGGTTGCAAATTCAAGAGCCATCATCTAGAAAAGCATGAAGAAGTCTTCTGATAGGCAGAGGATGATAAGCTTCTTGAAGCTGTATGGATTCTCCGGATGGAGACTTGGTCCTATGTCTCCGTCAACCATGGATAAGCATATATCAGAGTGATCAAGCAAAAGATTCAAAGAGGTGAACTTGTTGACTTACACTGCCCACCTAGTCAGGCCATTTGAGACAAGACAACCTAGATCTCCTGCTGAACCTCAACAAGCTTCCACTTCTGATCCACAACAACGTTTTGTCCCCTCTCAATCTGACCCTATGAGAGAGGAAAACCCAACTGAGAAAGACAAAGAAGATCAATCAGGTGCTATAGGCCAGTCTTCTCAGTTAAAAGGTTCAAAGAGGAGAAAAAGGATGGATTCCAAACCAAAGCCAATGAAGAAGAAGATGAAAAAAGCATCCATCTCCAAACCTCAGGATGAGTCAGAACATCCAGAGGATGTGCAAATAGACACCAACTCCAATGCAAATAGCTCCTCTAGCATCAGGAAGACCCATCTTGTCCTGGACATACACTACAAATCGGGAAAGATGGCATGTCATCAGAGATCAGGGTATTGAAAATATTTACACATGGCAAGATATGTTTACTCTACCTCTACATGATCTCTTTGACATGAGAAGACATTTTGAGAGTCTGAGTGATCCTGATCATCTCATGAAGAAAAGGATGGTCATTATCCTAATGAGGACTGTCAATATCTGAAGTCTTCAAATGTATTGGTAGCATCATCCTAAGGGGACTTTGTAAGGATTAAATATAAAGGCTGATGCAACCCAAACACCCAAAGTCTCTCCTGCATGCATGCACAAGGGTACTGAAGTAGAATGCTTCAGAAGTTTCACACCAGCATCAAAAATATTCTAAGTGTGAAATCTTCCAAAGCCAAGACCAATATCTTCCAAAGCCAAAGATGAAGTCTTCTGAAGCTTCAAAGACAAAGTCTTCCGAATCTAACACTTGAAGACAGATTTCTTCCAAAGACTTTTGAACACATGCTTTATCTGATGTACTTTTCCATAAAGCTGGACCCATTTCCACTGCAACTCTGTAAAATCACCAACTTTCATAAGATGGTGAAAAAGTCCATGCTTTTGGTAATTGTACATTGAGGTCTTGAGTCTCTAACTTTCTACTTTATGTACTTTATCCTTTTTGTAATATATTAGTATGTGAACTATGGCATGTCATAGTCACTAGCCAAAAGGCAATCTACCTTTTGATTTTACATTTGATTTTGTTTGTTGTCTAGTCATTTGTGTCCAGCTGGTCTTCAAAGTATGGCCGACTATAGGATGTAGTATATGTATCTCAAGTACTTGTAAATTTCTAGTGTGCTTTGTAACATTTGTAATAGAACTTGAGAAAGCAATATACTGTAATCTTAAAAACCAACTTCTTGTGTGTTTTTGCTATCTTGTTCTGTCTCATTCTTACTTGTGTTCTTAGTATCATTACAAAGGTTAACCAGTTCTCTATTTGATATGTTAAGTATTCTTAGAAACTCTCCTCATTGTGTTGTTGTGTTGTAATTGCCTACCTTCACCGGTCCTACAACATGCCATCTTTCTGGATTAGTTGTGAAGGTCCATGATAAGATGGGTCTCTCAGAAGCAAAAGGTGTCGCTTGAATTGGAGTTGATTGGGATGCCTCTTCATCACTTCCTTAGGTTGATCTGACTCACCCTAAGGTATGGAGGCGGATGGTTTAGACATCTTCTTCTTCTTTGACTTTGGTCTAGAAGCCATCCTCTTCCTCCTCTTGATGATTGGTCTGTAGCACCTTGTTAATCAGTCTTGTCTTGCTCAGTTGGGTGTTCCTCCCTCACAGGTTCAGAAGGAGATGGAGTATGACCCGACAATGGATCAGAAGATGAAGCTTGCTGAGGCTCAGCAATTGGTTCAGGTTCTGTTGTCTTAGGTTGTTCAACCTTAACCTCCACTTCAGGGAGAACTTCATTTAGAGGGGAGTGTAAGTCAAATAGCTCTCCTCTTTTGATCTTCCACTTGCTTACCCTGATGTGCTCATCCATAGTAGATAGAGACATAGGGCCAAGTCTCCTTCCGGAGAATCCATACAGCCTTAAGAAGCTCATCATCCTTTGTTTGCCAGCAAACTTCTTCATGCTCTTTTGGATGATGGCTCTTGACTTTGTAGCATCTTCCCTCATCTTTCTCTTAGTTGCCTTTTGTTCTTTAAGTACTTCAAGCTCAAGCTGTTTGAGATACTCAAACTCTATGTACTCAAAGGACAAGCGAAGAAGTGCGGATGCCTGGTATAGGCCTGTGGCATTCAGGTAGTTGATCATATTGATCCTATCAGTTTCTTTGTCTACTTGAGGTTCTTGTGGAGCCACAACCTCTTGTGCATGACTTTCTTGAACTGGGGAGAGAGTGGGAATATGCTTTTACAATTTCTTTTGTCTCTTCTCCTCTTTGATTTGGAGAAGTAACTTTGCATCCTCTACTACGTTCCTTTCTCTTAACAATTCCAGGTCAGTCAGTTCATTAATCTCCTCTAAGTGAAGATATATAATCTCATCAATGTCATAGTTCTTGCTTTGCAGGTAAGTAATCCTGATTGCCCTCAACTCATCATCTTGATTGTTTGCTCTGGAGGTAGCCCTGATTGTAGCTTCCATGAATCCGGTAGACCAGAGGAACTTTCTCCCTTAGCTTCCTCTTTTTCTCTCTCTCCTACTCCTCAATCTCCTCAGAAGTCATTTTCCTTTTCTATTTATCACTCACAGACCTTTATGACTCAGGATGGAGAGAGCTTTGGCCTTCATTGCTTGGTGTAGCCTCCAAGCTCTAGCCAGAGAGGTTATGATACACCTTCACCAGCAGGTGCTTCACTGAGGGAATGAATTGTTGAAGTAGTTGTAGGTGTGTCAGGGCTCTCAGGCTCTACCACTAGGCCTTCAGTCAAGGTTTCCCCTTCAAAGCTAATCTTTGGGTCTGCCTCAACATCCAATTGACCAATATGATCACCTAATTACTTGGTCTCCTTCTAAGACTGAACTCTTTAGTAATTCTGTACTAAATCCTTTGTGCCAGCCTGTTAGCTTGTCTTGATTGGCTTGGATTGACAAGTGGCATGTTGATTAGGTCAAGACCTTCATAGTAGTTCAAGGTCTGAAAGTTAAAGACTTCTTGCTTCCCTTGAACTCTTTGAAAAATCAAGGCTTTTCTTTTTGCATCATACATCCACCCTATGATGTAGTTGGAATTTCCTTGAGGTGGAGATGGCACTGCCCTTGGTATACCTTCCTCAAAAAAACTTTGAATGAAGGAGTGTGCAGGATCGGCTTATGTCACTAAACACATGGTTTTTCTCTCACACTCACTTGAACTACACTCAAATGAAAGGCAGAGTTTGTAAGAGTTGATCACAATATAATAAGTAGTAAATAACACAAGATGTAATTTTCAAGGTACTTGAATATATTGCTTCTCAACTCATATGCTACAAGACTCTTACAAGCATACTTATGAGTTACAATGAGAAACTATATATAATACTACCTACAACAGGATATACTTTGATACCAGCTGGGATCGTCTAACTAAAGCAAATACTACAAAGCTATAGTTTAAGGTATCTCAGATAACACTTTATCTAAGATATGGTAGTCAAGACATGTCCCTAACTTACCTTTTGTCACCAACTAAAGTTGGTAACTGTACTATCATAAAAAGGTGAACAGTGGAATAAAGTATGGTCAACTACAAGGCTCTGTGAGAAAGCGTCATGCACTATTAGAGGTTAGCAGCGGAGTGTTAGAGACCATACTTATGTCCACTGGTTCATAGCAGTGTCTTTCAAAGGTTAAATGGCTTCGAAAGAACAAGTACTTCCGAAGCCACTTTTATAATTCGGAACTACAACTTCCGAGGCTTGTGGACTTCTTCTTTCTTTACACTTGGAAGTAGTCTTCTGATTTCTTCTTTTGAGACTTGATCATCAGAAGTGAAGTCTTTGAATTCGGATGTAGAGTTTGTCTACGGAAGTTGATCTTTTACTTCGTCTTCGGAAGAACTCTACAACCACCGGAAGTTCCACACTTGGCTTCGGAAGCCTTTGTAAGCAACACCAAAATTTGTCTAAGTGATTTGGTTTTGGTTGCACCAGCCTTCTTCTTGATCCAACAAACTCCCCTAGGCTAATGCTAGTAAAACCTCACTTGTTTCTGCTCTTCAAAACTTTTAGCACCAGGGAGAGTAAATACTAATCAGTCTCTTTGTTCTTCCCTGATGTGGTGCTGAGAAATTTGTACAAATCTTTGGTTGACAGGATCTCCAGTTTGTCGTGCTGAATGATATGTACCCTTTGTTGTGGCCCTCTGAAAAAAGAGTTAGTTGATGGGAGCTATAATCATATTCCCATCAAACTATAGGTTCCAATCAGGACCTTCCACCATCTATAGAAAGGCTATGCCCTTAATGAGAGGTCTTTCCTTGTCTTCCTTTCTTCTCAACTTCACTCTTCTTCAATCATGGCTTTTGCAGTTAACTCAGCAAGATGAGGACGGCTGTGATGATTTTTTATGAGAGCAACAGTCTCAGAGTTGGAGGGGTTGGAGAATGGTTTCTTTGCTAGCTCAGCAATATCAAACCTGCTAGAGTGTAGCAGAGAGGTGGCATTCAGCCTGTTGAATTCACCATTCTCTCTTTCCACAACAAAGTTATGAGTAGCATCATCAAACCTCCACTGGAGTATTTTCTTCCTAGGCACAAGAGACTGACTAGGAATCTTGTCCTCTTTCTTTGTTTCCAGCAGAGTCACCAGCTTTCTTCGTTGTCTCTTCTCTTCATCATTCAATGAGTCTGAGTTGAGGCCTAGAAGTCTTGCAGCATGGTCCAGTGTTCCTCTGGGCAGATCAAGAAATTGATCTCTTGTGAGGGAACATGAAGATCCATCAACATATGTTAGGATGACAGAGTCTTCATAACAAGAGATATCGCTCAAGGTTGTGCAGTTTGTGAGCTTTGTCTTGATTGCCTTTAACTCTTCTAGAGAGAGATGTTTAGAAGGCTAAGGGGATGGCTTGGAAGGTTGTTGGGTAGGATGAGGTGCAGTGATTCGTGCAAGTGTTTTGGGTTGAAAGATGGGTAGTTTAGGTAGTTCTGGTGAGGAAGTGGATGAAGGTAAAGGTGTGGGTTCAGGAGTGTAAGGTTTAGTTTTGATGGTGAAGGGAGAGGGAATTGGTTCAGGTTGGGGTTGAGTGGTTGGTGTGAATGTTATCCCCTGTACCCTTCTATACATTTCTCTCGTTTTCCTCGACGAATGTCAGCCTTGATTTCATAGACAATTCGTTGGAATGTCCTTTCAGACATGAGACCCACCAACCTTCTAGAGAAGCCGTGAGCCCGGAGATAGTCTTTCATCCAGGATTTGCCACCTATCTTCCTAGTTGCAGATGCCCTTGCTTCTTCTTCCTTCTTCTTCTTCTTTTCCTTCAACTTTTCTCTTGCAGCTCTTTTTCTTTCTTTCTCCATTTGATCCTGCTCTTTGTTGAAGAGCCAAAGGATCATTTCATCATTGTGTGGAGAAAGTTCTTAAGAGAGAAGCCTCTGGAGGTTAGGAAATCTATCCTTTCCCTCCGGAGCTGCATGTCAGCTTCCCTTGTTCCTTTTCTTTCTCTTCCTCTGAGGCCAACCTTGCTACTTCCTACTGCAGCCTGGTTGCCTTTTCCAGTTCCACCAACCCCTCTAATGGTAGCAGGAGTGTTTCTTCAATGGCAACTCCGATATGAATGAGCTGGTCAATGATCTCCTCTCTCCTTTTGTTATTGACAGCCTCCTGGTTGGCTGTAGCTACTTTTGTACTATTAGCCAACAGCTTCCCAGTTGGAAGTCTTCCTTTTCTTTTCAGCTTCTTAATCTTCTCCTCTTCCTGAAGCTCTTCTGCAATCATCTTTTGTTTTCCTTTGTTATCTTTTGAAGAACTTGACTTTAGTGGTTCTTGGAAAGTGGATTCTGAATGTGAGAGAGGTAGAGAGGGTGTCTGAACAAGAGGTTAATCCATAAAGTCCTCACTATTCACCTCAGATGTCATTTCTAGGATTGCATATGTGATGATTAGTTCCTCGGACATTTTGAACAGTCCTTCCGCAGCTTCCATTTCTGCTTCGGAAGATTCAGCTCGTTCTTTCGAGGCTTTAACTTCAGCTTCGGAAGTTTGAGGGAATGCGGATTATGTCCCAACTATTTCAGTTGCTGGGCCATCAGTCCCTATTTCCCCTTTGAATTGAATCTCAGGTTCCATGTGGACCCTAGGTTGACCAACTTCTTCCATAGTGGTAGAAGGTGCAGTTAGTCTCTGAAGCTCTTCAGCTCCAAAGTATATCATGGCAGCATCAAGAGTTGGCTGATCATGAGCAGATCTCAACAATGTTAGGATCAGTGATCTAAGTTTGATCAATTAGAGTAGATTGCAACAGAATTCGAACAATGAATTAGACTCTTTAGCAAGAACTCAATTGATATTCAACAGAAAAGCACACGGTTATAGAGAGAGAGAGAATTCTGCAAAAGGAATATTTCATTCAAATACTTTCGTGGTGGCTGAATGTCACACGTTACAACTAGGTCAACATTCCTTATATAAGGAATGTGACGTCTGCTGATGTCACTTGATAGTGACATCTAACAGATTTATACAAACAACTGAATCTATGCAAACTATTGAGAATGTTCTCAACAACTGATCACATCTCAAAGAATGCTAAGTATAAAAACATAAAACTACTGAACTAAAACTACTGAAACTATAAACTACTGAAAAAGTAAATTACAAGTACTAAAAAGGAAAACCATCACAACTACTGAAGTTAATAACTTCAGCTATTGTGACAACTACTGAAGTTAATAACTTCAGCTGTTGTGACAACTACTGATGACTCTGGTCTTCAGTCTTTGTCTTCAGTCTTTGTTCTTCAGACTTTTACTTCAGACATTGTCTTCAGCTGATAGCTTCGGACTTTTTCTTCAGTACTTCACTTTCAGACTTTGTCTTCAGTACTTTACTTTCAGACTTTATCTTCAGTAGAAATCTTCAGATCTTGTCTTCAGACTTTGTCTTCAGACCTTGTAATCAGCTGATGTCTTCAGCTGTTGTGATCTTCTTCAGCAGTTGTAATGTCTGTGGGACTTAGAGGTTTTTCTGATCAGGCTCATTGGTTCTTTTGGTCCAACAAAAGAACTGAGAGAATAAGCTGTAGAGATCTTTGAGCATCCTTGGATCAATTGTTAGAGTGACTTTGGATAGCTCAGAAGAAGTTGTAATAGGAGCCGAATATGTAGAAGTTGAAGATTGGCTCTGTGGGTCCTCAGATGTTTGTCTCTGAACATTCTCCCCCTTTTTGGTAGCATCATCTTGAGAGCTAGATGAGCTGGAGTAAAAGGTCAAGGAGCCCTGAACAGGTACGTGCCTAACAGATCTCTCAATTTGTTTCTCAGCTAGTTGACCTTAAGATTGTCAATCTCAAGTTGCTGAGTGGCGGACCTTTCTTCTAATGTCCTAACCTTGGATTCAAGGTTTGAGACTTTAGATAGTAGGTCTTGGATGAAAAGTTTCATGCTTCCCTCATCTTCTTTTGAAGAATCATGGGGAGATGAGGTAACATACCTAGTATGCTCAGCCTTACCACCAAATGTGGTTTCTTTGCACCTTGGTTTCCCTTCCTTAGTGATGTCTGTTTTAGAGTCATCAAAAGGCATGGTTGCCATAGATTCAGTCTCAGAGATGTTACCACTGTCCATAGGGTCCATTGAGGCACCTTCTGTAGTGGTGGCTGAATCTGCATTAGTCCCCTCCACATCAGTGGGACTCACGTCAGTAATGATTTTCTGATGGGGGCTAGAGATAAGGGATCCCTCTAGGCTTTATTGATCTTGAAGAGGGTGTTGGAGATCAACTTCATTGCCATGGAGAGATGTAATCTCTTCATTAGTTTTGAAGAGAAGGTCAGTGAAAGATAGGGAGGTTAAACCTACTGACCCGGGACCTTGGTCAATGTCTACAGGCTTTAAGCCTCTGGTGGGGCTGTCCCTTGTTGGGTGCTTAGATAAATATAGAAACTCATTCTGAGGGCTGTTAGCTTCGGGTTCGGGCTCATGGGTTTGAGACTGAGGAGACTCAATTCCCATATTGAGGTGGTGAGACCTCAGACTGAGTGAGAGCCCATCGTTCCACTCTAGTCTTTTTGGATTGAACAGGAGGAGCTTGTTCAATCTAAGTAGATTGATCAAGGGTTCGTTGGGGCGTCTTTGGTAAGTGATAGTGATGGGGTGAGAAGGCTGTGTTGGAATTGTGATTGCAGTTGCTGGTGTGGGTTCATCACTTGTGGGGTTAATGGGGATGTCACTAGGAGCGATGTGCTCAGTCATACTAGGAGGTAGAGAAGTGTACCTTCCAGTAAAGTTGGTGGATACCCTCTTTAGTGTCTTGAAGATGGTTGGCCTCTTGAAAAGGACAGATAGAGTGGCTGCACAGACAAGCCAACTCTGGTCCAACTCACAGTTGATAATATGCTGAAGAAATCTAGGATACATAAAGAATGTTTCCCTCTGAAGATTACCAATTAGATTGAGCAGCACAAATCTTGATTAGTTGAAGCGCAAGCCTCTCACCAATCCATGAACTAGGCACCCTAGTTTGTATGGGATTTGTTCCCATCCCCCAGATTTGTTTGACAAACAGTGAAGGACAGTGTGCAGGAGAAACTTCCAGTTATACGAGAAGTTGAATTTGTAGATAGTTGACCTGCTCACGTCTCCACCATATTCCATGAGGTTGTAGGTGCTGCCTAAATCTGCCTTGGGGAACTCAGTAGGGGCATCATCATCATGGAGCTCCAGATGCTCCCTGATGAGTTGTTCAGAGATGACCAACTCTTGGCCACAAATGCGGGATCGTATTACACGAACCCCATTTAGGGTTTGAACCTGACTGTTACCCCAAAATTCAGTCATGTGATTGAGATAAACTATGGGATTAACAGTCAAGGTGGTGTAGTAGGATGATTGGGTCAGGAAGGATATGATTTCAGTTAAATAAACTATGGGATTAACAGTCAAGAAGTGCGACTTGGTTGTGTTGAGGGTTAAGAGCCATTGAAAAAAGGTTGAATGGAACAGTGCTTGAGGTTAGGTGAATTTGGTAAGAAGGAAACTTTAGGGCAGTAAACTTTGGGTAAGAAAATGAAAGTGAAAAGTCGGTGGTGGTAAATGGGTTAGGATAAGGTGATGTGATGTTTTAGTGGATGAAATGATGGTGGCGGTAAGGTTTAAATCAGTTAAATAATCCGACATCATTAACAAAATCTTAACTTTTTACAGTGTGGGGCCCAAGAGATTTCCGTTACATAGTAATATCTCTCTTCTGAGTATAAAAAATTTCCGAAGGTAATTTGTCTTCCGAAGGCAACTCTTACTTCAGAAGGTAAAAGTAACTCCCAAGAGTAAGAATTGCTTTCCGAACGGAGAGGTTTTGTAAGCTTCGGAAGTAGATCTGATATGTAATCAATCGCTTCTTCTGAGACTAAAAACTCTTCCGAGAAGAAAATTATCCTTTGAGAAATTTTCCTTTGGAAGAAATGTGGGATATCTTCCGAAGGTTAATTTCTCTTCGGAAGGAATTTATACTTAGAAAAATTTTCAGGGAGATCTTTTGTAACAGGGCTTAAATTGTATTGACATAAGACATTGCACATTAAAAGATTTTTCAAGAGAGGTAATCTAATCAATGTTTATCATCCCAATAGCTATTATAAGATACTTAAATCTTTGTTCATCAAAAGCTTTGGTGAACAGATCAGCATATTGTTCATTTGAATCAACTTTGATTAGTTTAATCAGATTCTTCTCATGAATATCTCTAATGAAATGGTACCTGATATCAATGTGTTTTGTCTTGGAGTGCTTCATTGGATTTTCAGTTATGGAGATAGCACTGTTGTTGTCAATATGGATAGGAGTACTCATAAAGTTGAACCCATAGTCTAACATTTGATTCTGAATACATAGCAGTTGAGCACAGTAGCTAGCAGCAGCAATGTGTTCAGCTTTAACAGTTGATGTAGAGACATAGGATTGCTTCTTGCATTGCCATGAGATGATCTTTCCACCAAGAAATTGACATCGTCCTGATATTGATTTCTTATCAATGTTGCAGCCGCCATAGTCATTGTCAGAGTATCCAAAGAGATTGAAATCACTATTTCTTGGATACCACAGACCTAATTTAGGTGCTCCTTTGAGGTATCTTAGGATTCTATTCGCAGCAATTAGATGAGACACCTTAGGGGCAGCATGATATCTTGCATAGATGCAAGTTGCAAACATGATATCGGGTCTACTGGCTATAAGATACATCAGAGAACCAATAATTGCCCTATAATGATGTTGATCAGTATCCTGCCCCTCAAGATCAGGGTAAAGATTATGGTTTCTGGGTACGAGTGTCTTGGCAGGCTTGCAATCCTTCATTTCAAATCTTTCCAAGATGTCATTGACATACTTGGATTGATTTATGAAGAACCATTCCTTCATCCGTTTCACCTGAATTCCAAGGAAAAGTCCATTTTTCCCATGAAACTCATCTCAAACTTCTTCTCTATAATGCTTTCAAAGTCTTTACACATTTGATCATTTGAAGAACCAGATATGATGTCATCCACATAGACCTGAAAAAGCAAAATGTCCTTTCTAGACTTGCTTATGAATAAAGTCTTATCAATGGTACCTCTTGTGTAACCATTCCTCAGAAGAAACTTGAGACAAGGTCTCCTACCATAGCCTTGGTGCCTGGTGTTGTTGGACCAAAAGAACAAATGAGCCAGATTAGAAAAACCTTTAAGTCCCACAAGACATCATAACAACTACTGAAGACTTGATCAGCTGTTTGACAAAGTCTGAAGATCAACAGCTGAAGACTAAAGTACTGAAGACTTCAACAGCTGAAGACCAAAGTCTGAAGATCAACAGCTGAAGACTAAAGTACTGAAGATCAACAGTTGAAGTACAAAGACTGAAGACAACATCTGAAGACATCAGCTGATGACAACAACTTAAGTTCAAGAAGTCCAAGTACTGAAGCTTTCAGAGTTTGTCAGCTGAAGAAGCATTCTTCAGTTGTTATGATGGTTTCCTTTCAGTAGTTTCTTTTCTATTTCAGTACTTGTAAAACGACTGAAGAGCATGTTCTTTAGTCGTTGTTGTTTCAGTAGTTTCTTTTCAGTAGTTGTAGTGATGGTTAACACTTGGTATTTTTGTAAGAAGATGTCAGCTGTTTGACATCTTCAGTAGTTGTGTTAACTTTCAGTAGTTAAATAACAATTAGATGTCACTGTCAAGTGACATCAGCTGACGTCAGCTTCCCTTATAAAAGGAAAGATGACCTAATTGTAACGGTGTGGAAGCCAGCCGAAGCGTGTATTGAATGAATATATTCCTTTTGGCAGAAATTCTCTCTCTATAACAAACACTGTTTCATTGATAAATTTCGTGTGTTCTTGTTTAAATTTGTTAATTCGTGGGCTCATTCCGCTGCGAATCCAATCTAATTGATCAAACTAGATGCTGAGATCCTAACAAATGGTATCAGAGCCGGTTAATCATTGATCGATTTAACAATTGATCATTGAAACTATTCTTTTGCTATCTACATTTGATCGAATTAGCAAATTTGCAAGAATCGGTTATAGAGATTGAGTTTCTGTTGCTTCTGGCCATTTTGTTTGAGGTTCTAAGTGGTTTTGAGCTAGATTTACTTTGTTTACCTTGAATTTGTCTGAATTCTGAATATGACTACTCCTTCTAATGACCCTCACAATACTGGTTCCTTAACCAAGCCTCCGATGCTGGTTAGGATTGAGTATAACATATGGCAACGAAGAATGCTCCATCACCTATCTGTTAATAGTTCAGGTTGTTGGACATCTGTGGTACATGGTCCACATAAGCCTATGGTGAACAATCCGGAAATCAACCAAATGTTTCCGAAGAAGAAGGAACAATACTCTGATGAGGATCGAAAACTGTTTGAGATTGATGCTAAAGCTCATGGAATTCTGGCCATGGCACTGCCTAATGAAATCTATTCTGGGCTTATGCATCATGAAACTGCTCATGACCTCTAGAAGGCACTGAAAGAACAATTTGGTGGTACTGATGAGGTCTTAGCAAACAATAGGGAAATACTTGCCCAACAATATGAGACATTTGCTCATAGGAAGGGTGAGACTCTGACTCAACAGTTTGAGCGTTTTTCATGTTTGATCTCTGAGCTGAAAATGGTCAAACATGAATACACTAATAGCCAGATGAACCACAGATTCCTCAGATCACTGCCTGAGAGATGGGACACATATACAATTGTCCTACGCTATAATGCAAATCTGGATAGCCTATCTCTCACCCAACTTCGTGGGAAACTGCTTACATTTGAAAGAGAGATAGAGTAGAAAAGGAAACTGGCATCATCAGGAAAGCTCACTGAAGACTTTGTACCAGGGAACACTGCTTTGGTCGGTCATGAGTCAGAATATGCTGCATCAGAAAGTAATTATGATGTGCATATAGATTTCTCTTCAAATAGTTCTGATCATGCATTTGTGAGTGTTGATAGTCAGTCAGGCTGTAATAGTGACAATTTGTGCTTCATTATGGATGATTTGAAAGGTATAGCTGATGATGACTTTGAAGAGATGGATATTCTGAGCCAAATGGCCTTGATTAATATCAGATCTCAGAAGTTCTACAAGAGAACTGGTAGGAAATTCCCTGGACTCTCAGGGAAAACCAAAGTTGGTTTTGACAAGAGTAAGTTGAGGTGTCACAAATGCCACAGGCTTGGGCACTTTGCAAGAGAGTGTAGATCATCTGGATCTAACTCCTCTACACCCTTTGTGACTTTTCCAAGTAATATTCAACAAAACAGAGGGCAACATCCTACTAGTTCTGGTCATCAATCACAACCTCTATCTCCTGCATATTTTGTCCCTCAGGGTCCAATGCCATACCCATATCCCTGCTATTACATGCCACAAACCAGTCAAGTTCAAGTACCCATTGCTCAACAACCACCTGCTCTTCCTGAGCCTCAACCTTCCCAATCTCATCAACAATCTCAACCTCAACAACACAGCTTTTTCACCCCAGGAGTTGTTGACTGGAGCAGTTTACCAGATGATATGTCTGGTCATGAACAACTGTTTTCTGGTGCTGGTCAACATGGTGGTGACAATCCTTTTGGAAACCTTGCTCTTATGGCCCTGGAGTCTGCTGATACCTCATCCTCTAATGCCTCCACAGCACAGGTATCACAGGTATCCTCTGAGGCCAAAGCCAAGCTATGTTCTGAAACATGCATAGCCGCATTTGCATCTATTAGAGAAGCAAATGTAGCTTTAATTAACAAGAACATTGAGCTAGAACAAATAATATCCAAAAGAAAAGTTGAATTTGAGTCTGTGCTTAATGATAAGAATGATGAGATTTACAAACTTAAATGCCAAATTACTGATGATAAGTCTAGGGAAGAGGTACTTCTAGAGAAGTACAAAGACCTCAAAGAAACACTTGCAGCTACCCAGGTAGAGTGTGATCGATGGGTACATTCCTGTAAGGGTTTTGAAATGCTTCTCAGTAAGCAGTCTGCTTCCAATGTGAAGTTTGGCACTGGTTATAATCACAGTGCTCCTCCTACAGATTTTACTCCCAGAGCAGAGGTAGAATCTGATGGAGAAAGCAATAACCAATCCTTTTCGTCATGTGATCTACTATCTGATACAGCACCATCAGAGGTTGGAGTCAACATTAATTCCTCCTAAAACCTATCAGCTGATGTTGATGGTTCAAATGCTGACACTCACATGATCAAAAGGTTGATCACTACAGGTAGTATTTCACAAAATATTGAAAGTACTAAAGAGCAAGTCATAACACCTGGAGAACAAACCCAAACTACTACATGTACTAAGGAAAGAAATTGCCAGTAGAAAGGGTGGGAAAACTACTGAAGAAGATATCAAGAAAGCATGTACTGCAAGGAAGAAAACTGCTAGTACTGGTCGCAAACTACTGAAGAATAAGTCTTCAGTAGTTTCATCTTCTTCAGCAGATGATCAACTTAAGATGAAGAAAAAGCCATGTGAAATATGTGACTTATTCAATCATCTTACTGATGATTGCTGTATAAAAAGGGCTCCAAACTCAAACACAATAAGAACATTAAAAAGAAAATGGATTAAATGAAAACTGAGTCTGAAACCAAGTTTGTACCAGCAACATCAAAAACTATAACCCCAAAATCCAAAAAGGAAGGGGTTAATCAGCAACAGCTGAGGTTGCTCAAAGGGAGATGGTACAACACAGGAATCCATCAATCTCAAGCACTAATGTGTCTGATGAGCTGAAGGCTTTATCACAGAATCAGACACAACTTGTTATGATGGTTCAACATCTATTGGGGAGAGTCAACCAATTAGATGCTCCTGTGCTGAAACCACAGAGAAGAAAATCCATGCCAAAGGATTCTTCTTCTTCACCATCTCCATCCCCTCAGGCTGTTCTCCATAGCAAATCTGTTAGTTTACCATCTGCTTATGTGAACAGACCCAAAACCAAAAAGGTTTGGGTCTCAAAAACTAACTAATTTACTATGATTGCAGGGTTCTTCAGCATGCCACAGTAGCATCTGGTATGTAGACAGTGGAGGATCTATGCATATGACAGGGAACAACTCTGTTCTTCATGATTACTCTCAAGGAAAGAAGGGGTTTGTTTCTTTTGGAAATGATGCTAAGGGTTACATCATTGGCAAAGGCTTTGTCTCCAATGGGGAAATAAGGTTTGATGATGTTAACCATGTGGAGAATCTCAAGTACAATCTCTTGAGTGTCAGTCAAATGTGTGATAAAGGCCATGTTGCTCTTTTCACCAGTCAGAACTACAGGATTCTGTCATCCAAAGTTCTGAGTTTGTTTGATAAGGTATTGGATGATCACACTCTCCTGAGGGCCAATAGGATAGGAAGAGTGTATGCCTTAGATCTTTCCAAGAAAATAGATCTCAAAGGCCATCCTTGCCTATTTTCCAAGGCTTCTCCTCAAGAATCTATTCTATGGCATAGAAGGCTGGGTCATGTGAATCTTAAAAACTTGAATCAGCTTATACATCATGGCTTAGTAAGGGGATTGCCCATGAAGGAGTTTAGATGTGAAGACAACTGCACTGCTTGTTTGAAAGGAAAACAACACAAAGTTTCATTCCCTCCTATTGAAGAACCTAAGTCCATTGCCTGCTTGCAATTACTACACATGGATATCTTTGGTCCTGTGAGAGTAATGAGTATAGCAAAAAAGAAATACTGTCTGGTAATTGTGGATGATTACTCCAGATTTGTATGGACTTTCTTCTTGCATTCAAAGGATGAGGTTGCTCAGAAGATTATTCACTTTGTGTTGTATGTTGAGAAGCAGTATTCCCTTCCAGTCAAGTGTATTAGGAGTGACAATGGAACTGAATTCAGAAACCATACACTTGATGACTTCTATCTTTCAAAGGGAATCAAAAGGCAGTTTAGCATACCAAGGACTCCAGAACAAAATGGAGTAGTGGAGAGAAAGAACAGGACCCTAATTGAAGCTGCAAGGTCCATGCTGGCTGACTCTGGTTTGCCACTGACCTTTTGGGCTGAAGCTGTTAACACAACTTGCTATGTGCAGAATAGAGTCTTAGTAAATCAGAGGTTGATGAAGACTCCATATGAAGTTCTCCATCACTTGGCTCCTCTAATTTCCTTTTTCAAAGCATTTGGGTGTCCCTGTTTTATTCTCAACACAAAGGATCAACTCCAAAAATTTGATCCTAAGGTGGATGCAGGGTATTTTGTTGGTTATTCATCTACTTGCAAGGCATACAGAGTCTTCAACTGCAGAACAAAGATAGTTGAAGAGACTCTGCATGTGAAGTTTAATGAATCTCCAAAGGACAAGATTCCACAAAACCCTGTGGAGTTATTTGATTTGGACATACTGCAATATGTTCCTTATCAGGCTTCAGCTGTTGTGTTGATACATGTATGTCCCTAGATCATGATATGTGATGTAATAGTTCTTGTTTGGTATGATTAATGAAATGATATTGATAGTCTGTTAGTTATAATGTTTAATAGTTCATTAATGAGTCGTGACTGAATTGCTTGGGTTTATGATTATTTGAATGGTTGCACATTATGTTATATTAATTAACTAAAACATTCAAACTTAACTTAATGAAGCTCTCATGCGAATGGATCATGCGAATGAACCATAAGCATGAAGAACTTCACATGATTGACTCAGTCGCACGACTGAACCAGGAGACTGGATCAGTCGTACGACTGTAACATAAGATTGGCTCAGTCGCACGACTGAACACTCAGTCGTACGAATGAATCAACCGCATGGTTCAATCGCATGACTGAACCAGACTAATGGTCCAGTCGCACGATTGAATAATACCAACCTATAAATACAACTCAATTCGTGAAAAACAAAAAGCTCTCGATCAATTACGATTCCAGACGAACCCTAGCCGTCCAGAAACCTTCTAAATCGTTCTCCAAGTTCATAGAACACTTTAGATCGATTTCCAATCGATTTCTAACGTTAGTTTCAATCCTTGATTGATTCTTCGTGTGTTCTCACTGATTGGATTGCCAATCAAATAGGATTCCGCACTATTTGATCTGGTTTACACGTTAATCACAAGGTATTTCAGTCAAATACCAGGTCCTGACAAGTGGTATCAGAGCTATTGGCTCTTGATTACGTGTTGATTCAATCAAGATTGCATAAAAGTTTGTGTTTTTGCACTAAAAACGCAATCTTTGGCATCAAAAGTGATCTTGGAAGTTCCCTGCTCATCGAAGTTTGGTTTCTACGGATTTAGGCGATTAGAACTTGTGAATTTTCGAATTTTTACGGCTGAAACCCGTCAAACCTAGAAATTTTCGCAAAACAGCAGCTTCAGTCGCACGAGTGACTCATTCGCACGACTGGACTCCATTCGCATTGCTCATACGCACGATTGGACATAGTCGCACCCTCATTCGTACGACTGAACCGTTCGTTCGCATAGCTCATACGCACCAGATTCATTCGCACGACTGAACCAATTGCCCAGTTTAGCCGCACGATTGAACCAATCGCAGAGCTTATACGCACGATTAGCTCATTCGCATCCTTCAGTCGCATCAGTGAAAGTTTGTTTGATTAGATTATAAGTTTATTAGTCATGGAAGATCAGATGTCAGCCTTTACTGCTGGGAAGGACTCAAGGATACAGAACCTGCTGTTGCTTGAAAGTGAGGTGGGGAATCACAATAAACCACCAAAGCTTTTGACTTTAGATGAGTTTCCACACTGGAAACAACGTTTTGAGATCTACCTTAATGGAGTAGATCCTAATGTGTGGGAAGCCATTGAGATTGGTTATAGTACACCGGTGGGAGCTGATGGAGTTAAGCTAACATTAAGCGGGATGACAGACGCACAGAAAGTAAAGTACAATGCAGAGAAAAGAGTGTATGCATTGATCACTCAGTCTATCCCCAAAGACATTTTCCACCAGTATTCAGAGAACAAGCAGTCCAAGAAACTGTGGGATGAGCTAGAGAAAAGATATGATGGTAATGCATCATTGAAGGCAATCAAGGCAAAGGAGTTAAAGAAGGAATTCGATAACTTCTCATCAATTGGTAATGAAAGTTTGGACGAAGTCATAGACAGATTCTACCACTTGATGAGCGAATTGCATACACATGGAGTGGCTACTACCATGGAAGAGAAAGTAAGCAACTTCGCAGACGGGTTGCCTGATAAGTGGGCTACATTCGTGTCTAACCTGAGACAGAATGGAATCCTTGTAAAGCTGGATATAAATGACTTCATTCTTAAGTTGCGAGAAGAAGCACTAAGGATGAAGTATAGAGCTCAGAAGTCTTCGTACACACAAAATCCAGCTTTATACAACGCCACGCCTCAAGCTAAGACATCTGGAGCACCCCTCCAGACTGCTTTTGTGTCTAGCTCGTCAGGTCCTTCACATGCTTCTCCTTCTGGATCAGACACGTCTGGGTCATCATGTACCCATCATATTGGATCAGAAGCAAGCTCTACCAAACTGAAGATCGAGAACCTCGGTAATGTGACCGTGGAAGTAGCTCGAGAGCATATGGATCTTTTAGCAGCAGTGGTTCATTCATATGATGGACTTGTTGCTGGGAAGATTGGAAACTGCCATCTGGCAGATGAGGACTACGAGCAGGTGGATGAGATGGAGCTTGAGAGAATGGATATAATGTGGGCCTTAGCAAGTGCTGTCCGGAGGGCGAAGAAGTTTGTGAAAAGACTGGACAGAACTTGGTTGCTACTAAGGATACCACCTTTGGCTTGACAAGAGTAAAGTGACCTGCTTTAACTGTGGTGAGAAGGGGCACTTCAAAAGAGAATGTGTCAAGCCAAAGAAGACGGGGAATGGGAACCCGTTCTCATCCTTTACTCGCCAAGACAAGCAAGCCTCTAGTTCTACTTCATCAAACAAGGATCCAAAAGCCTTAACTGCTCATGATGATGAAGGACAGGATTGGAGTTTTAGGTTTGTCTCACCAGGAGAATCTAACATTGCCAGTGTTGAGGATATTGATGATGATTCTGCGAGTGAAGTGATATAGCAGTTGAGATAGCAATGTCACATAGTGAAGAAACAACTGCAGCCGAGGTCAGTTACAAACCAATTGAGGAAGTTTCCACGTCAGAGACAGAAAAGTCAGAATCACCAGAACCAGAAACATCTGATGCTGCACTGATGGCTAACTCTTCTGAACCAACTCAGGTAAGTACCACTGACCAAATTTTTAATAATCATGCTTGTTCTGATTGTGATACTTTTAGAATAGCATAGATGAAAATTTGCTAGGTTATTAGATCATAATGATAACTTAGTAAAAGATTTACGTCTGTGCACTGAGGCTAATAGAGTACTAAAACAAAATGAGCATAGTTATAAAGAAAAGATAGACCTATTGACTAAACAACTTAGGGAAACCGAAGTAGTGGCTTTTAACCAAGCAATGACATTAGGTACTATCTAAACTCCCTAGAAGACACTAAGCAAAAGGCAGTTCTAGAAGTCGAAGTTAATTCATTAAAACAGAAACTGCATAGTTGGACTAGTTCTTCACACATAGTTCAACACTTAGTAAGAAAGGAATAACGGGGAGGGATTAGGCTACAAAGTGGTTCCACCACCACCTGAGACCTTGATGAACACTAAGTCTAGACCAGTAAATAATAACCCCATCAAGGATCATGTGGTGACTACTCCTCTTGTTACTGATCCAGACACCTCATGTTCATCTACTGAATCTGGTCAGAAACAAAAGGAGCCACTTCAAAGGCAAAGGGTAAATTGCCTTGTGTTAACCTGGAAAATGAATTTGAAAAAGTTAACTTAAAGTCAGGGTCAAAAAGAGTCAAATCAGAACCTAAAAGGACTTCAAATGCTACTTTACATGCTTCAAGTCAAAAACCATTAACCAAAAGTGAAACAGGTTAAACAGTAAATTTTGTTAAACCAAGAAAACATCAACATACAAGAGTCAAACCTAAAGTGGTTGATGTTACTAGAGTGTCACGCACTTCTCCACAAAGAAAGTCTACTCATAAAGTTGATAGCAGGTCATGCTACAACTGTGGAGAATGTGGACACATTGCTTCCTATTGTCATTTCTATCAGACACCTAGGAAGAAGATTGATCTTCAGGACTCTAGACCTAGGTCTTCTAAGCGGAGTTCTCTAACTCCACCTAGAAGAGCTAGTGAACCTAAAGTCCAACCTGTAAGCCAGACGACTGTTTATCATAAACAGGCATTGCACAAATCTGGCTTATGGAAAGAAAAGTCCACCTACGTGTCTAATACTGATGACAAGAAGGAACCTGAGCTACCCTCACCCTCTAAGGGTCAATGGGTGGAGTTTATGATGTGTGATGCCTCTGGGAAACCCAAGACAGTCAAAGCTTGGGTTCCTAACCTAAACTAATTCATTTACTTTGTATGTGCAGGGTGTGATACAGTGCTGAGACTAACACGTGGATTATAGACAGCGGAGCATCCAGGCAATGACAGGAAATAGAGCCTTTTATCTAACGTCAAACAAATAAAAGGAGGGCATGTTTCCTTTGCAGGAAACAAAGGAGGCTATATCACAGCTCAGGGAGAAGTGGGAAATCAGAAAGTTAAGTTTGATAAGGTGAACTACGTTCAACAACTTCAGAACAACTTACTTTCTGTTTCCCAAATCTGTGATAAAGGATTTAAAGTCATCTTCGATAACCAGAAGTGTTACGTGCTGAAGAAAGAATATATGATCCCAGAGGACCAAGTTCTGATGACTGCTTCAAGATATAAAGACCTTTATGTCTTGGATCTGTCAACAGCTGCTACAACAACGATCATGAGGTTCAGTGTTTCTTATCTAAAGCTACTGAGAAGGATTCAATCTCCTGGCATGGAGAATGGGACACATTAGTCAAAGGAAGATGAATCATTTGATTCAGAAGGATTTAGTGAGAGGAGTGAATGTCAAGAACTTCCAACTTCCTGACTTTTGTGTAGCTTGCAAGAAAGGCAAACAGACAAAGAAGTCTCATAAGGAAAAGAAAGTTCATTCAATAGAACTTCCTCTTGAGCTTCTTCACATGGATCTGTTTGGTCCAGTTAGTACAAGGAGCATTGCAGGCGACGTGTACTGTTTTGTGGTCACTGATGACTACTCAAGGTTCACTTGGGTAATGTTTCTGAAATCCAAATCAGAAACTTTGGAGACATTCAAGGAATTAGTAACCACACTGGAATCCTCTACAAGCTAAAAGTTCGACAAATACGCTCAGACAACGGGACAGAATTCAAGAATCAAGGGATGGAGGCATACTGCAAGGAAAAGGGAATTGTGCATCAATTCACTTCTGCTTACACACCTCAGATGAATGGCGTTGCTGAGAGAAAGAACAGGAGTTTGATAGAGACAGCACGGACTATGCTGGCAGACTCGAAACTGCCTATCCAATTCTGGAATGAGGCAGTGGCAAATGCGTGTTATACACTGAATCGAGTCCTAATAGTCAAGCGCCACGGAAAGACATGTTATGAGCTACTACAAAGACGCAAACCGAATTTGGAGTATCTTGAACCTTTTGGCGCACCGTGTACACTTCTGAAGAAGACACAAGAAGGAAAATTCAGCGAGAAGGCAGTTGAAGGAATTTTTCTAGGATACAACATACCGAACAAGCGAGTTTACAATAACTCAACGGGTCTTGTAGAAGTGTGGTGTAATGTCGACGTTCAGAGATATACCACACCACCTACAGGCAAAGGACCTGCATACTTCTTCGATTATGATGGATTCTTCAAATCCTTCAACATCCTCTCTCTCCCTCGGATGATGAGTTAGCTACTAGATGATGTATGATATATTCTAAATACACCATCTAGCACACAGGGAGAATCATCTACTCAGTCAGAGGGGTAGTCGATGACAGTGACTCCTCCTCTGAAGATGAAACTGAAGCAGATGACCAAACAGTCAGGAGGAACAGGTTAGTTCCTGAAAGTCCACAAGCATCCATAAGTGATGCACCCTCGACTTCGGAACCTCAAACTCCACCTCCTCAGATGCAGAACAAAATGTTCACAATCTTGGTTCGGAGGTGACTGTGCCGACTACTCCAGGATCACGACTAAACGTCTATCATCCCCTTGACAATGTTATTGGAGATGTCCGATCAGGAGTACAAACCCGAAATCAGCTATACTCAGCTGATTACGCCTCAGTTATGGAGAAGGTTACATTCATGATGGTGCTTATCGATGTTTTGTTTCGCAGGTTGAGCCAAAATATGTCAGTGAAGCACTAAATGATGAGGCGTGGGTGAGTGCCATGCAAGAAGAACTTCTGCAGTTTAAGAAGTTAGGTGTATGGACTCTGGTTGATAGACCTAAAGGTGCTAAAGTCATTGGCACCAAATGGGTACTAAAATGCAAGAAGGATGACCAAGGAGTCATTATCAGGAACAAAGCTCGACTGGTGGTTCAAGGTTTTCGCCAAGTCGAGGGGATTGACTATAATGAGGTGTTTGCACCCGTGGCAAGGATGGAAGCTATTCGTATCTTCCTTGCCTATGCATCGTACATGAAGATTAAAGTCTACCAATTAGATGTGAAGAGTGCATTCCTTCATGGGGAAATCAGGAAACAGTCTATGTAAGTCAACCCGAGGGATTTGAAGACCCTTATCATCGGGATAGAGTTTACAAGCTCGACAAAGCTTTATATGGGCTTCATCAAGCTCCTCGAGCTTGGTATGAGAAACTCTCGACTCATCTTGTGAAACACGGCTTTCGCAGGGGAGTCATTGACTGTACACTGTTTATTAAAGAAAAGGATGGCGACCTACTGCTTGTACAGATATATGTTGATGACATAATCTTCGGTCAAAGAACGAAGAGTTATGCAAAGAGTTTGAAGCAGTGATGAAGAAAGAGTTTGAGATGAGTGCTATGGGGGAGATGAAGTTCTTTCTCGGGTTACAGTTGGATCAAACACCTAATGGGATCTTTCTACATCAGACCAAGTATGTAGGAGACATTCTCAGTCGCTTTGACATGGAGAATGCTTCTGCTGCTGGGACTCCACTTGCTACGAATCATGATATAGCACCTGATGAGAATGGAGATCTTGTAGATGCCACTATGTACCGAGGAATGATTGGATCCCTCATGTATCTCACTGCCTCAAGACCTGATATCATGTATGCTACATGTTTATGTTCCAGATATCAGGCTAAACCTAAGGTCAATCATCTGATCGGGGTCAAAAGGATTTTTCGCTATCTAAAGGGTACACCCACACTGGGGTTGTGGTATCCTCATGATGATGATTTTGAGCTCACGGCGTATAGTGACTCGGACTACGGAGGCTGCAAAATGAACTACAAGTCTACATCAGCGGGTGTCAATTCTTTGGGAGAAGATTAGTTACATGGCAGTGTAAGAAGCAGACATCGGTTGCATTGTCAACCTGTGAAGCCGAATATGTTGCTGCTGCAAGTTGCTGTTCACAAATCATTTGGATTCAACAGCAAATGTGGGATTACGGTTTAAAATTCTCATCTACTCCTATTTTTGTTGATAACTCTGCTGCAATTGCAGTAACCAAAATCCGGTTCAACATCCTAAGACCAAACACATCGGTATTAAATACCACTTCATAAGAGACTGTTTTGAAAAGAACTTAATTGATGTGGTTAAAATCAATACTGATTTTCAACGTGCTGACCTCTATACTAAAGCCTTTGACAAACCACGTTTTCAATATTTGCTAGAGGTCAACGGCGTTAAAAAGAAAAGTGAGGTAATTCCTGATGAGAATAATGTGTAGTCCGATGTAGTTTCGTTAACGTTTATTTTATTTTATCTTTTTTTTCTTTTTGTCTGTTATATTTAAACTCATGTTATTTTGCTGTTTATTAAAATCCAAAAATATTAAATCCGAAATGATTTTAGTATTTTAGGGGGAGAATATGTCAGCAAGTTAACATTAAAAGTAAAAAAATGAAGGAGAGGGGGAACTAGCTGAAATGAGGTAGATTGTGTCTGTGATACCGATTCAATACCTTTGGAAATAATAGTACACAGGAACAAATCAAGAGGGATTTTAAAATTTAAGTTTTGAAAAGATGCAAAAGTTCAAAGTATAAGTCTGTGTAGTCTAAGCAATATAAAAAGGGAAGATGATAGAAAACTGGCAACTCCTAAGGTGACACAAAGAAAGTAGACTTAGAGGCTGCTAGACCACAAATGATATGTTGGTAGATTCAACACGATAGACAATTAGACCTGATTGGTGATCTCAAGATCAAACTAAGTTGTTCAACTGACTGTGGGCTTCCATCTTATCACTGGTTAACACAATCAAATATATTCCAATAAGGGGTAATGAGCATTTAAATGCCACAAAAGTGTGCGATGACCATAATTAGAGCAAAGCAAGAAAAAATTGAAAGACAAATGCAATAAAGCTAATGACTTATGTTGTTGGTGCATATTGTGTCAAATAAACTAAGCTGCTCTAACAAGGAGATAGGTTGTGTGCCTCTCTGCTGTGCGATGGCACTGACCTGAGGATAAGCATAACCTAGATATTCTAGAATTCATTGTTGTTTGCCGCCTCTCTGCTATGCGATGGCACTGACCTGAGGACAGGCTTCTCTTTGAAAGCTCTAAGAATAGTCTCTTCTTGTAATAATACCCGTAGACCGCTCAAAACCTCTGAGGAATGTTGATTACCATATAAGTGTGGGATCCACAAATGTTAGCTGAAATAATTAAACCTAAATCAGTCACCAGTCTGCGTCAAAAGTCTGTGTATGGATTTAAGTGGACAACATACTGACAATCTTAGTGGCTACATTCTCAAGAGTTCAAATCAATGTGAAAATCTAAGAGTTTCAGTATGATTTCCTTAAGTTGCTAACGACTCTGGATGAACACCGAGAATTTAAGCATCAAAAAGTTTTAATAACAAGTCCCAAATGATTTGATGTTCCTGTATGATTCCAAAATTGAATTGGTCCAGATATGATCAATCTAAGTTGAAGCTGTCTACTCCTAACCAAATCCCTTAGATTTCCATCTTAGGGTTTTATCTCTCACAAAAAGTCCAAAATAAACTTTAGTTGTGTAGTTAGTTTAAGTTTCTATGTTTATCTTTTAATTTGTGTGTCTGTCGGACTACATCAGGGAATCAGAAGGGAATTAACTTACCTAAAAGGGTCATGTCTGAGATGGCCACATGTTTTTCAAGTTTAAAAAAGGTCACGTCTGAAGTGACTGAATTGGTTAAGAGCTTACAATGTTTATTATCAAAAGTGAAAAGGTCTTAATAGTAAATGTTCAAATGACTGTAAACTCACAAAGTGTGACCCATTCGCACTAGTGGATCATGAATATGGACCAACTATGCGAATGGCTTCCAATCGGCCGAATGGACATGAAAATGATCCATTCGACCGAATAGAAGGGGAGAATGAACAGTAGACCGACTGAGGCTCAGTCGGTCAACTAAAGAGGCGAATGAAGGAGACCGAATGAGTCAGTCGACCGACTGAGACTCAGTCGGCCGACTGAAAGCGACCGACTGGACCAATCGCACGACTGAACCTCAGTCGCCCGAATGAACTGTGCGAATGAGGCCAGTCGGCCGATTGAACTTAGGTCAGTATTTAAAGGACCTCAGTCGATCGCATCTCACTCATCACTCCCAATCGCACCCCAAATCGCTTTCTTTACCGTTACTCTACCAAAATCTCTAGAGATAGTTGTTCACATTGCAATTCATCTTCTGACTTTCGATTGACAAGAATAAAGGTACATTGTAGTTCAATCTTGTAGAAATCAGAAGATTTTGAGTCCAATTTGGTATTCGAATGAAACTTTGATCGACTGAAAAATGCCCTAATAACCTACATAAACTAAGCTAAATGTTAAAATTAAGTTTACTAGGTCATTAGTGACGAGATGGCGACTCAAATGAACTAGATATAGAGGTTTAAAACAAAAATTGGTGAAACTGAAAATGTGAATCGCACAGTGGGTCTTCATGCGAATGGACAGCATGATGAACTTCAGTCGCACGACTGAAGGGCTCAAACTGCCCATACGCATGGCTGAACCATGCGTTTGAAGTTCAGTCGCATGACTGAGGTAACCGCATGAAGGTATATGCGTAGGAGCCAAATCGCACACACTGAGATACGTATGGGGTCAATCGCACGACTGAACCCCATTCGGACCATTCAATCGTACGACTGAACCCCTTTCGCACGGTTCAATCGCACTGTTGAACTCAGTCGCACAACTTCAATCGCATGACAGAAAGATGTTCTTCAAGCTTAATGAGTTCATGACTTTCTTATTAAATGATACTAATGTTTACTATCTTTGTGTAACAGATGGCGAGTAGATGGACTATGAGCACAAAGCATAATATATGTGCCCATCTGGACTTAACATCCAGAAATGCTGCAGAATTCTCTAGCATTATCACGTTTCTACTAGATCACGGATTGCATGCCATCTCTACCCCTTGCACCCCATACCGATCCATTCAACAAGCCTTCTGGGAGGCGCTACAGTTGATAGATCATCGGATCCTCACTGCATAAGAAGTTCCATATTTGGCGAGATATTACAGTTTCTGAGGAAGACTTAAGGTTGTACTTCAATTGGGGATGACGGTGACTGCCCAACCCGTCTACACCCCCTCACTGTCAGAGGATGTTTTCTCAGAGCCAAATACTCTGGGGACATCAATTCAGGGGTACTCAACAAGAGTAACCTCTGTCCTCAGTTTAAATACCTTGCACACGTGCTGCTCAAGTGCATGGCTTCAAGAAAAGGTGGGTTTGATGAGCTATCGGATCAGATGCAAAACGCATACGTTGCGTTGGTGCTGAACCATCCGTTCAGCTTCTCTAAGATGATCTTCACCTATCTGGTGGAGAACATCGAGGGGAAAGGAAAGGAAGCCTTCTGTATGTACCCACGGTTTATGCAAATGATAATAGATCAGAAGCTTCCTTCCCTGCCAAAAGAACAGGAGGATTCGGTGGTATTGGAGGTAATGGATGACACCACCCTGGGAAGGATGAAAGTATACCGGGAAAGCAGTGAAGCCTCCGGTCAGGAGGTTGTTCGGTCATCTTGCCAGAGAAGACTATGTAGTGCCGGAAAGGAGGAAGTGGCGTCACGAGGACAGTGACTCTGAGGTGGAACAGATAGCCCTACCCACTCTTGACTCAGATGAGGATGACAGTGGGGATGCTGCTATTCCACCCAGAGGCACTGTGTCTGACTCTGTTCCCCTGTGTCTGTCTCATCTGCTGAAGTAACTGAGTCAGCGGGATTTCATCAAGATTTTGTTCTTAACGAGGAGGATGAAGATGAATCGGATGAGGAGCCACTTACCCGAACTGTGGGAAGGAAAGTTGTTCCCACAGAACATGGGTTAAGGGTTGTTGGTGAACAACCGAGAGGCTCCGAGATACAGAAACTGACCCAACTTATGCTCCGGGGTCCTCAGGCGGGATTGGAGGGGGAGCATCCACCTCGAAGGGAACGAGGAGAAAACGGATGGCTCAACCCCATGGCCAGAAACCTAGAAGAAGCGTAGGGTAACCTTTATCACTACCACATCCACCACTTCCACCACATCCACCATACCTTCCACCACTACCACTTCTAGACACACCATCCACCACCATACCTTCCCCCACAGCAACCGCAGACACCACCAGACCGACCACCACAAGACAGACCCAGCCACCACTACATCATTCACCCCACACTCACCACCACTATCATCCCGACCTGACCCGATATTCACCACCCCACCACCACCACTAGCCACCAAACCGAGCCCTCAGCCTATCCCTCACACACCTATAGATCTCCTCTACCTCTCAATCAGGGTAGAGGAACAGTTGTCGGCTTTAAACAAATGGTGTTGCGATTGCTGGCGGCTGATGAGGAAAAGACCACTCAGATCCGCCAGCTTACCGACCTGACTGCTGCACAATCGCATAAAATTGCAGAGCAGGATCGAGTAATTGAGGAGCAGGCCCAGCAATTGGCTGCTCAGAGCACTCAGATGGACCAACTCCGAGCTCAAAGTGTCACAGCAAGTAAGCAAATAGAGGAGTTGGAAAAAGCTAAGAGGACCATTTTGCTAAAATTGAAAGGATCAAAGGAGGAACCTTTAAGATAAGGGATGGAGACATAGATAATGAAGATGATGAAGACGATGATGATAATGAGAGTGATGCTGATGAGAGAGAACCGAAGAATGGTGTGAAGATGAAGACACTAAAGAGGAGAAGCAGCTGAATCTGTCTCAGCTCCAGGGAAGAGAAGAGAACAAAGAACAGACAAGATCAGTCAGCTTCTGCTTCTGCACCTTCACGTGAAGAGTCTAGCATTCAGGATAAAAGTAAATAGTAGATGTTTATGTATTTATTTACTTTTGTATTCTGTATTGAAAAAACCATGTACTAAATGTTATATATTAAGTTAATGCATTTTGTTTGATAAATTACTAATGATTTGAGTGTGAAATGTGTAAATCAACAGATCCAAAGTACACAGAGATGAGTTTGATATTGCTCCCCTTCAACAGGTCAAGTCTCAACTCACAATGATTCTTGATCTGCAAGGGATTGTGAGAAGGTCAGTGAGTTATACCCCTGAAGAAGGTGAAATAATTCACGACCTATCTAACGAGCAACTGGCAGAGATGTTCAGACTCAATCCTGATGAAATTGTCAAGGATGCTCCAACAGTTGATTCAACCAGTGACGAAGAACTAAATGACGTTGATGAAGTTGAGGTTGAAGATATTGCTGCTGAAGAGTACCCTCAGTACGCTGACAACGAGGGTAATGTGGTCCCCAATCTGGGTGAGTCCCTAGTCAGTGATATGTTTGAGGTACTAGACAAGATGGAGCAGGAAACAGGAAAGACCGAAGGAACCGCCCAAGCCTCAAATGATGACGTAGACATTCGAAGGCTGAGTGGGCTGAATGTTTTAAAGAAGTCAGAGCCCAACGTGCTGCACCGAAGAGGGATGCCTACACCAAGTTCTACCGCGTCAAGAAACATCTTACGGTGTCAGGCAGGATTATAGCATGGGCATATTTTGATGATCTTAACGTTTATGCCGTTAAGAGGGAGAAGGGCATAGAGTACTTTAGATTTCCACATGATCTAAAGACTCTACCAGGATTTGAGCTCAACCAGCTGGCCAAATTGAAGCTGTTGTATGCTGACCCGAGAAAGATGTCAGGCTGGTTTGAGGTTGCCCTAAAGAAAGAGTACCACACCAGGTGGATTAACTTCAGACCTCAACAACCTACAAGGTATATTAGAAGGTCTGAGATGGATGCCATTACTGGAAAACCAAAGATTGTGTTGAAGTGGAGTCCTCCGCGCACAATGTCAAGAATCCCACTTCGGGAAATGACAAGGATTTCACACCACACTTCAAATGGTGGTACTATGATTGGAGAACTACTGAAGCTGTCATAGTTCTGGATAAAGGGGACCAAATGGATACCATCAGGGTATTCAACCCAATGTGGCTAACCAACTTGTCTGCTAATGATGTCTATACATTATACAAGTGCCACTGTTCTATGACACACAAGACATTGTACAAGCCCTCCAGTTCCAAAACATTATATGACTTTGCTTCGCGTTTGATATTCACGCGGAGTCACACAAGAGGACAAGTACAAGAAATATGAGGAGGTAATGAAGAAAACAAGACATTAGAGAGATCTAGGTCCAAGGGGAGTTTGTTGATACATGTATGTCCCTAGATCATGATATGTGATGTAATAGTTCTTGTTTGGTATGATTAATGAAATGATATTGATAGTCTATTAGTTATAATGTTTAATAGTTCATTAATGAGTCGTGACTGAATTGCTTGGGTTTATGATTATTTGAATGGTTGCACATTATGTTATATTAATTAACTAAAACATTCAAACTTAACTTAATGAAGCTCTCATGCGAATGGCTCATGCGAATGAACCATAAGCATGAAGAACTTCACACGATTGACTCAGTCGCACGACTGAACCAGGAGACTGGATCAGTCGTACGACTGTAACATAAGATTGGCTCAGTCGCACGACTGAACACTCAGTTACGAATGAATCAACCGCATGGTTCAATCGCATGACTGAACCAGACTAATGGTTCAGTCGCACGATTGAATAATACCAACCTATAAATACAACTCAATTCGTGAAAAAACAAAAAGCTCTCGATCAATTACGATTCCAGACGAACCCTAGCCGTCCAGAAACCTTCTAAATCGTTCTCCAAGTTCATAGAACACTAGATCGATTTCCAATCGATTTCTAACGTTAGTTTCAATCCTTGATTGATTCTTCTTGTGTTCTCACTGATTGGATGCCAATCAAATAGGATTCCGCACTATTTGATCTGGTTTACACGTTAATCACAAGGTATTTCGGTCAAATACCAGGTCCTGACATGTTGCTCTTATCAATAGTTCTCCATCTGTGGGTATTGATGATGATATAATATCAATACTCACCTAGTCAAGTTTAGTGATCAACTCCCTGATCCACTACACTTGATGTTCCTGTAGCTTCAGCTTCCATCCACAACAATGTTGATGAGATCTCTGATTCCTATACATCTTTTGATTTGCCATCTCATTCTTGGTTTCAAGAGTCTGCGTCACCATCTGCTACTACTGAGGTCCTACACACTTGCACAGATCTCATTGTTTATCAAGAGCTGAAGAATCACCCAATGTCTCAAATCATTGTGATATCACTGCTGGAGTTCAACAAGAAGTCAATTGTCCAATTTCTGCTTCTATGCTCTCTTCATTAGTCAGCAAGAGCCAAAGAACTATCACATTGCTTTAAGGGACAATGGATGGGTTGAAGCCATGCAGCTGAGCTACTTCAGTTCAACAAGCAGCAAGTGTGGGAACTGGTTCCTCTACCCCCAGGTAAGTGTGCAATAGGCACTAAATGGGTGTTTAGGAATAAAACAGATGAAAATGGGCTTATTGTTAAGAACAAGGCCATACTGGTTGTTCAGGGGTTTGCACAGAAGAAGGTATTGATTATGATGAAACCTTTTCTCCTGTAGCCAGATTGGAGGCAATTAGATTGTTCTTAGCCTATGCTGTATTCCACAATCTTAAAGTTTTTCGAATAGATGTTAAAAGTGCATTTTTATATGGTAAAATAAAAGAAGAGGTTTATGTGTGTCAACCACCAGGTTTTGAGGATAATAAACATCCAGATTGGGTATACAAGCTTGATAAGGCTCTTTATGGATTGAAATAAGCTCCTAGAGCCTGGTATGAGATATTATCAAATTTTCTTCTTCAAAATAATTTCACTTGAGGCTCCATAGACAAAACTTTGTTCATTAAGAAGGTAGATCAGCATAAGCTACTTGTTCAAATTTATGTTGATGATATTATTTTTGCATCCTCTGATCCCCAGTTGTGTGATGATTTTACCAATTTAATGCAAAAGAAGTTTGAAATGAGTGCAATGGGAGGATTACAGTTCTTTCTAGGATTGCAAATCAAACAAAAGGCTGATGGGACTTTCATTCATCAGTCTAAATATACAAAAGATCTTTTGAATAAGTTTGATTTACAAAACTGTAAGACCTGTTCTACTCCCATGTGCCACACCACTCAACTGGATGCAGATCAGAAAGGTAAAGCTGTTGATGAAACACTTTACAGATGTATGATTGGGTCCTTGATGTACTTAACAGCTTCTAGACCAGATATCATGTTTGCAACTTGTGTTTGTGCTAGATTTCAGGCTGCTCCTAAAGAGTCTCATTTGATTGCAGTCAAGAGGATCTTTAGATATCTGCAAGGTACACAATCTCTAGGTTTATGTATTCCACTGGACACTCTTGCAAATTAGTTGCTTTTTTCTGATAGTGACTATGCAGGGTGTAAGTTAACCAGAAAGTCAACTTCTGGTGGATGTCAATTCCTAGGAAACTGTTTGATTTCTTGGCAGAGTAAGAAACAAACATCTGTTGCTACATCCACTGCTGAAGCAGAGTACATTGCTGCTGCAAGTTGTACATCTCAGGTACTCTGGCTTCAGAACCAACTTTGGATTATGGCATTACAGAGACTAAGACTCCATTATTAATGGACAGTGCTTCAGCTCTTTGCATTGTCAAGAATCCTGTCCAGCATTCTAGGACCAAACATATAGAGATCAGACACCATTTTATTAGGGACTTTTTTGAAAATGGTCTGATTGATCCAAAGTTTGTGCCTAGTGCTGATGAGCTTGCAGACATTTTTACTAAGCCTTTGGATAGTTCAACTTTCCAAAACCTAGTGTTAAGGCTTGGTATGCTGCAGCTAGAATAAGTGACAACTACTGATGATCTCAGTAAACAAGTACTGATGATCACTAGTAAACATCTCACGAATATGTACTGATTCTGTTAAACGAAACTGATGCAGTTATAACTACTGATGTCAGTAAAAATAGATAAGTACTGATGTCCTATGAAATACTGAAAACACCTAAAAATTCTGACGAGTAAGTGTTGAGGATAGTATGAAACAGCTGAAAAGCTAAGAATTGATGAAAAATACTGATGGGAATTTTCTCTTAAGTCGTTTTACAACTGCTGTTTCATCTTAAACAATTGAAGGAAAACCAATGTCTTCAGTAGTTTCACAACTCCTGATGACTAACACCAAGTCTTCAGTTGTTTACAACAACTGATGACAAAACCATGTCTTCAGTAGTTTCACAACTACTGATGACTAATACCAAGTCCTCAGTTGTTTCCAACACTTGAAGCCAAAACCATGGTTTTTAGTAGTTTTAAAACTGCTGATGCCTAAAACCAAGACTTCAGTTGTTTCAACCTCTGAAGGTTAATACCATGTCATCAGTCGTTTACAACTACTAATGATTAACACCAAACCCTTCAGTTGTTTTATAACCCATACCCTATAAATACCTAATCCTACAGAGCTTCATTATCTCAAACCTAACGTTCAAAAACTCCGAACCTTCTCTCACATTAATGGCGACCATGCAACTTAAACCAAGACACAACTGTGTTGCCTACCTTACCAAATCACCCTTCAGGACGAAGTTGATACTGCCATTGATCTAATGGTCCATTCTCCATACAAAACGGCCTTCCTTATCAATCCTACCATTCATGCCGAATCCCTAAATCAGTTATGGACGAACGTCACTCTTACCACTGGGGAGAATGACACCGAGTCTCTCCAGTCGTTCGTCAACTACCGTAAGGTGGTCATCACTCCGACAATCCTTCGCCAAACCCTACAACTGGATGATGCCACCTTCCCCACTGGATATTCAAAGGGCACCACTGATCTATCCTTTGCCCACCATGGATACCAGGGTAACCTCAGCGCTTCTACCATCCTAAAGAAGCATTTCCATGATGCGGAACGCCTTATTTTTCATATGGTGAATGTCTGCCTAGCCCCTAAGACTTCTTCTTGGGATCAAATGTCAACTAGGTGGCAGCAGGTATTCTTCTCTATCCTTGAGAAACAAAACTTAAATTTTTCTGCAATAATATTTCTTGAACTTAAGGATATGGTCTCAAAACCTATTGCTAACCGATGGATATTATATCCACGGTTCATAATGGCCATTATAGAGAACCAGCTGAAAGCTGAGGGACTTGTTGGCCTTAGAGTCCCTGCCATGGCTGTATTGCCTGAGGTATACTCCAGGCATAACTCAGACCAGTCACTCAAACAGGCTGCCAAGCTGCGAAAACCCACACAGCTGGAACCCACAGCCACCACCTCCAAATCCAAAGTCCCCACCAAACCCAAACACAAGAATCCCAAAACGGCTACTCAGGGAAATGAGTCCCCTGAGGATGTCCCTGCAACACAAACGCAGGATATATCTACTGGTAATAATCCCCCAGTAGCTACAAGTACTCACCCAACCTCAACCGCTCAGGCTTCCTCTCAACAGGAGCCTGCAGCAACCACATTCGGGGCACCTATACATCTGGAACCTTCCTCATTGAGGTGGTTGCCATTGAAACGCACCACTCTCCCCGGGTGCATACTGCTTCTACACCATCTCCCACTGCAACCGCCCCCCAAAGTCTTACCATAATAGTTGCAAAAGTGCTGAGTCAGTTGCATTCCTCACCCCCTCCCCAGATACCAATCAAAACTGGGATAGCCTCAACAATTGAGGGGGAGGATCCAAATGCTGCTGCTAACCCACAGCATAGGGGTTATACTATTCAATCTCCTAGTGTAGCAGAGGAGGTTAGAACATCTGGTGAGGCTGCCACTTCCCCTGTTTCAGCAAATGACCAGGATGAAGAGGGTAACATCTAGAAGACCTCACGAGAGGCAACATCCAATGTAGGACAAGTCCTGAGGCTGGAAGTCCCCGGAACCAAGACAAGGGGCACATGCTTATACTGATCTACACACAGTGCATGTACATCTTGATTCTATCAGGAGGTCAGATGATTCAGCACAAAATGATGATGACCTGGGCTTCTTCTATGATGTCTTAGCCCACAACACAATCCTAGAGGCTGAGGTGAGCAGACTCAAAGAGCTGCTAGCCAAAACGTCTCAGGATCTAAGTCCATCTGCCCCAATACACCAACAAATGGCACCTTCCTCTGAAGGTCTCTTATACACAGAGCCACTCCAAAACACTCAGCCACCTGCCTCTACTTCTGGCACTATCTCTCAGGGACAGAACCCCCCTGAGCAAATAGCTGCTATCTTTCAAAATTCCTTACCTCTCATCACACCAATTATCACTGATATAGTGATTAAAACCCTTGATGAGAGGCTTCCCTCGATTATCCAACCCTTGATAGAGGAAGTGTGAGCAAAAGGCTTTCTGACAATCAAACCCTTGCAACCAGTGCAACCAAAAAGGGGGAGATTCAGTCAGTGAAAGCAAAACGAAAGAGGATTAAAGATGGGAAAGAGAAAGAAAAAGAGATAGAGGTGGAAAATGAGAAGGATTTGGGTGTAGAGACTGAGAAGGATAAGGAGAAGGAAGCTGAAATGGAGAAAGTGACTGAAAGTACTAAAGACTTTCATGTCACATACAAGAAAAGGAAGAGTGGAAAGAAGGAGAAGGAGTTGGAGAAAATGGTGAAGGAGGATGATGCCCAACACATCCGATCAATGGATAACATCATTGATCAGCTCTTTAGGCAAGGTCATGACACTGAAAAACTTGACTCAGAAATTAGAAGATTGGAGATTGAAGAAATCCAAGAAAGATGGGCAAGTTACAGTGTGTTGGAAAGGGAAAGGCTGGAAATCATGATCAGGTTCATATCTAAGCATCTTGGAAGATCATTATTGAAATCAAGTCAGGGTCCAGGGACAGCATCTTGGCAATAACCACCAAGATCTGTTCCTCTGAAGTATATACCAAAGGGCTGGTCATTGAAGCCTTGAATGAAGCTGGTGCTGGGAGCAGGACTGACTGGTCAAACAATCTAAAGCCTCACTTACATCCAAAATGCTAGAACAGCCTGTCAAAATTCCCACACCAAAACCACCACAACCACAACCACTAAACCAATTCCCTTACCCACAAAACTAATAGCCGATGATGTACTCCAGAAGAGGAAGAGAAGGGTACTAAGGCTAGAAGTGGAAGAAGAAGATAATGATGAAGATGAAGACAGGCTGCCCATCTTAGCTGTTAGACAGTTGCCTAAGGCCATAAGTCACCCTCCAACAATTACTCCTGAATCTCAAAGGCAAATGTGAAAGTGAAGTTAGAAGAAGAAGAGCTTCACAAACAACATGATGAGGAACTGTTGAGAAGAGTCGACAAAGCATACGCTGCCACATCTTCAATCATCAATATGAAGAAACATGCTCAGAGATTATACACTCTCAGACATACCTTTCAATATCAAAAAGGGAGAGTGAGGATTTGGCCTGATCCCAGGGTGTCTCATAGGATTCAAAAGAAAAATATTCCACAGAGATACATTGGCCATTGTAGATGAAGTGATCTCACTGGCCTTTGTAGTATCACCTTGGGAGATCCTAGATGACTTCAAGAAAGCCTATAAAGCTAAACTGACCCCACAAAAGATGCTAGAGAATAAAGTGGTGAAAAAGGGGTTAGTGTATAGAAGGCTTGAGGAAGTTAGAAAGAATGAGCTCCAGTTGTTCTTAGAGGGTATTCACCCAGATGAATTCGGATATAAAGTCATAACAACTATGGAACTAAAAAATGGGAAGCAGGTCAAATACCTCTCTGAGTATTATGGGCCAAAGTCACTCTTTGAAGGAGAAGCAGAAGAGCTTACCATGGAGGAACAAGTAATCTTCCTTGAGGCCTATACAAAGGAGTCTTACAGACTCATAGTTGGGAAGTAGATCTCATGGATGGGGTAACAACTCTGTGTCCAGTTCCCCAAGACAGAGTTCCCATCCATCCTTTGTCAAACAGATCATTGAGACTTCTTCCCAGGCCAGTGCTTACAAGGGTCACTTCTGAGCTGATCTAGAAGACAAAAAGACCAATCTTTCTGCCATAATAAGTGGGACATCTTCAATAAGCTTAAAGGTTTTGGCTGCATTGGTTCAGGGGGAGTTTGTTGGACCAAAAGAACCAATGAGCCAGATCAGAAAAACCTTTAAGTCCCACAAGACATCACAACAACTGCTGAAGACTTGATCAGCTGTTTGACAAAGTCTGAAGATCAACAGCTGAAGACTAAAGTACTGAAGACTTCAACAGCTGAAGACCAAAGTCTGAAGATCAATAGATGAAGACTAAAGTACTGAAGATCAACAACTGAAGTACAAAGACTGAAGACAACATCCGGAGACATCAGCTGATGACAACAACTGAAGTTCAAGAAGTCCAAGTACTGAAGCCTTCAGAGTTTGTCACAATAGCTGAAGAAGCATTCTTCAGTTGTTGTGATGGTTTCCTTTCAGTAGTTTTCTTTTCTATTTCAGTACTTGTAAAACGACTGAAGAGCATGTTCTTCAGTCGTTGTTGTTTCAGTAGTTCTTTTCAGTAGTTGTAGTGATAGTTAACACTTGGTATTTTTGTAAGAAGATGTCAGCTGTTTGACATCTTCAGTAGTTGTGTTAACTTTCAGTAGTTAAATAACAGTTAGATGTCACTATCAAGTGACATCAGCTGACGTTAGCTTCCCTTATAAAAGGAAAGATGACCTAATTGTAACGGTGTGGAAGCCAGCCGAAGCGTGTATTGAATGAATATATTCCTTTTAGCAGAAATTCTCTCTTTATAACAAACACTGTTTCATTGATAAATTCCATGTGTTCTTGTTTAAATATGTTAATTCGTGGCTCATTCCGCTGCAAATCCAATCTAATTGATCAAACTAGATGCTGAGATCCTAACAAGTGTAGCCCATAAAGAGTTTTGTCCAATTTGTACACATAGTTGGGGTGTGTGGGTCTTCAAATCTTGGAGGTTGGCATACATACACTTCCCTGTCTATATCCCCATATAGAAAAGCACACTGGACATCAAGTTGGTAGACAGTAAAATTCTTGGATGCAACATAAGCGAGGAATATCCTAACTGCCTCATGTCTTGCAACAGGTGCAAAGACATCAGTATAATCGATTCCTTCCTCTTGGGTGTATCCTTAAACTACTAATCTTGCTTTATTCTTAATGATCAAGCCTCTATCATCTCTTTTGTTCCTGAAAACCCATTTACGGCCTATAGGTACTTGAACAGATGCTAATAGACATAGGTTCTGAACCTTCTATCTTTTGAATTGAAGCAACTCCTCTTGCATTGATTCAACCCAACTACTATCTTTCAAGGCATCTTCCACGTTCTTGGGTTCCATCTGGGATAAAAAGCATGAGTACAGGTAGACATTCCCATGATGAGTCTGTCCTTTTGTTCTCACACCCTCAAAGACATCCCCAATGATGTTTTTAGCTGAATGAGTGTTATGAATCCTAAGATGAGGGATCACTTCCAGTTGCAGAGATAGATCAAGATTGGACATATACTACTCAGGAACATTTTGTCCAGCTGTTGTTTCAAAATCATTCAATGAGGACTGATTGAAAGAATGAGAAACATCATCAATGGTTGGTTGTGAAGTAGTCTTAACAGTTGTCTGTTCCTTCAAAACACTACTTCTTTCGGCCTGGTGTTGTACTGGATCACCTGATGAATTTTGAGGATCAACTTGTGATTCACTGGTTGAAGCTCCACTATCTCTTGATATAGTTTTACTATCTGATCTGCCAATAGTGGAAGCTTGGTTTGTTGCAGCTCTTGCAGAAGTTGGAAAAGGTCTGGGTAGCTCACATAGTTGATTAACATCAGCAGCAGCATCAGCATCATTTTGAACACCTATTCCAACTGAAACATTCTCGCAAGATGGTTTAGAATAGTTTGGAAACAATTCTAAATCAAAGATATGGTCAGGTCCATTCCCCCTAACACAAGGAGTGTGCTCATTCACAACAATATTGGAAGATCCTCAAATTGTTGGTTCTTAATGTTGTATACTCAATAAACTTTGGAGCTAGAAGAGTATCCAACAAAGGTAGCATCATCCGACTTTTTAGCAAACTTTGCCAAAATTTCTTTTGTGTTAAGTATGGTACACCTGCTGCCAAAGGACCTTAGAAAGCCAATGAACGGTGGCCTGTTGTTCCATAGCTCATAAGGGGTTTTTCCATGTGGCTTAACAACAAGAACTCTGTTCTGCACATAACATGCAGTGTTGACTGCCTCTGCCCAGAATGTAAAAGGTAGCTTGGAATCAGCTAACATTATTCGAGCAGCCTCAATAAGTGTCATGTTCCTCCTCTCAGCAACACCATTTTGTTGAGGATTTCTATGAGCACTACATTGTCTGGAAATCCCTTTTGAGTTACCGAATGAGTCAAGAATGAGGTTCTTAAACTCAGTACCTTGATCACTTCTAATTATCTTAACCTTGTGATCAATTGGATTTTCTAGTTTAAGAATAAAAGATTTTAATGTTTTAGTGGTTCATCTTTAGTTCTAAAAAGAATACCCATGTAAATCTTGTAAAATCGTCAATGATCACAAGGCTATATGATTTCCTTCCAATGCTCATTATACTAGTGGGACTGAAAAGATTCATGTGCAATAAATGTAATGGTGTAGTGATAGAATTAACAACTTTGGACTTATGAGATGACCTGTGTTGTTTCCCTTTCAGGCATGCTATAGAGTTATCTTTGCAAAAAAAGTTCCTTTTTAGGCAAGCCATGTACCAAGTTATTTTTAGCCAATTTGTTCATTGTTTTAAAGTTCACATGACACATGCGTTTATGCCACAATGTTGACTCATCACTATCAGCTTTGGAAAGAAAGCATGATACTTCACCCATTGGAAAAGCATTGTTCATATCCAACTTGTATATATCCCCTTTCCTGAGAGATCTAAGAAGCACCAATTCGAAGGAATTGTCATCCATGGTTTGAGGATAATGCACTCATGTTCGATGAAAAGCATTTGGTGCTTTTGATCACAAAACTAAGAGACACTTAACAGATTGTGTTCAAGCTGTTTGTCAAAGTGGACTTTGTCAAATTTTAATTTTTCGTTGGATATACTGCCTCTGCCAGAAATATATCCTCCAGCCTCACCTCCAAACTGGACAGGACCTCTGTAGAGACTAATGAAGAGGCTGATACAACCTAAACATATAAAGTCTATCCTGCATGCTGCACAAGTGCATCGAAGAAGAATGCTTAGGAAGTTTCACACATGCAACAGAAAATACTCTAAGTGTGAAATCTTCCAAAGCCATGACCAATCTTCTGAAGCCAAATATGAAGTCTTCCGAAGCCTCAGAGACAAAGTCTTCCGAAGCATCAACTATGAAGACATATTTCTTCCGAAGACTTTTAGTAACATGCTTTATCTTATGTAATTTTCCATAAAGCTGGACACCTTTCCACTGCATCTCTGCATGTCACCAACTTACATGAGTTGGTGAAAAGATCCATGCTTTTGGTAACTGTACATTGAGGTCTTGAGTTTGTAACTTTCTACTTCATGTACTTTATCCATTTTGTAATAGATAAGGATGTGAGCTATGGCATGTCATAGTCACTAGTCAAAAGGCAATATGCCTTTTGACTCTGCAATTGATTTTGTTTGTGTCTAGTAAATTGTATCTAACTGGCTTTCAAAGTATAGCCAGTTGTAGGATGTAGTATAAGTATCTCATGTTCTTGTATCTTTCCATTATGCTTTGTAACACTTGTAATAGAACATAGAGAAAGCAATATACTGCATTCTTGAAAACCATATACTTATGTTCTTTGTGTTCTGTCTCTTGCATTACTTGTGTTCTTAGTGTCTTATTATGGTTAATCTAGTTCACTGTTTGATTAAGTCTTAGTTAATTTCCTCTTTGTGTTGTTGTGTTGTAACTGACCCCCTTCACCGATCTATATTTGGTATCAGAGCATTCAGGCTCTTGATATAAGATCTCACCATCTGAAGATCCCTCACACACACAAATACTAAGCTTTTCAAATGGCAGCCATTTCCAAGACTGATATGGAAACTGGAACCATGAACAAGTCTCCACAGATCACTCTTGATGAGTTTGATACCTGATGTTTCAAGAATGTGAGAGTCTATTAAGAGTGGACCTTTCATACCTAGCACCCCCTCTGCTACTGGTGCTGGTATGATCCCCAAGGATGTGGCTAACTACTTTGATGAAGATAGGAAGAGAGTAAAGATTGATAGAAAAGCCATGACAGCCCTTCAAACTGCCCTTCCAAACTCCATGTACAGAGGTTTCATGAAGTGCAAAACAGCTAAATAGTTGTGGGATGCACATAAACTGATGTATGAGGGCTCTTCTGAAGCCATGGAGAACAAGAAGGATGCCTTGAAGCAGCAGTTTGAAAAATTAACCTTCAAGACAGGTGAGACCATGACTCAGCAATACTTCAAGTATGTTGAGATTGTGGATACCCTTGTAGATGGAGGGGTTGATCTTGAGAATAGAGACATTGTAAGGAAGTTCATGTCCTCACTTCCTAGGCAGTGGACACACTACTGTGTGGTGATTAAGAGAACTAAAAATCTCAAAACTCTCACTCTGACAGTTATATGGGATTCTCAGCGGCTACCAGATGGAGATGAACATGCAAAACTCATCTGGCAACTCCAACAATCAAATGGGTTTAGCCCTACATGTGGTTGAAAAGGACAACATAGAACCCCAACATCATCTCATATGCTATCCTGACAACTCACTAAAGGGTCCTTTCATCACCTTCCTAGAGAAACCAATGGAGAACTACACTCAAGGAAGCTCATTCCAAGAGACAAGTTCTTCTCAAGCTTTTGTGTCTTCTGATGAAAGCTGTGGCAACTCTCTTTTCATTCTTGAAGACCTCGACTGTATTCATCCAGACGATCTGGAATACATGGAAATAGTCTAGCAGATGGCTCTTCTCACTCACAGAGTCAAGAAGTTCTACAGAGGACTGGAAGGAAGTTTCCAAGCAATGCAACCAGTGGAAAGTTTGGCTTGGACAAAGGCAAAGTCAAGTGTTACAACTGTAACTTGATGGGCCACTTTGCAAGAGAGTGTACGAAACCTAGAAAAAATGGTGGCCAAACACAGCCCAGACCAAACTACACTATCTAGAATGAGAAGTCAAAATAGCAGGCTGCTATTGTTGTTGAAGAAGGAGGCTTTGACTGGAGCTTTTAGGTGTAAGATGCTTCTCCTAACCAAGCATGATGGCAGATCATGATGAAGCCAAGGTATTGGAACATCTCTGTACTCCTGAATGCATTGCTAAAGTTAACAGATACAAGTCCTCTAACTTGGAGATGAGATCTGACCTTGAGTCCTTAAAAAATTTAAAATCTGATTTTAGAAAGTCTGAAAATGATTATAAACTGAAGATAAAGGACTTAGAGAAAACCATTTCAGTTCTAAAATATGAACACACAGATTTTAGGACTCCAATAAAAGATCTCATAACCAAGCTAACTGAGTGCCAGGCTGAGCTTGTGATCAGCAAAGCCAGGGCAGAAAAGAGTGTTCTTGAAGAAGAGACCTTCAGGAACATGATATCCTCATCCCTGCCCAACAAAGTGTGCTATCAAAACAAGCAGGGACTGGGATCCAATGAGATAGCTCCTCCACACACAATCTTGTCTATAAGATCTCCTAGGTGTGGAACTTGTGAAGATGAGCTTCCTCTCATAGATCCTATGAGTGAAGAGGATGAAGAAGAGATAGTGAAGAATTCCTCTGAGAAAAGTGAAAAGGAGGATTCCAAGAAGGGTCACTATCCTTCGGAGGAGAAAAAGGAGACTGTGATGACCAAGTTCATGAGAAAGAACTTAATCATAAAGTGCAAAAGAAAGGCAAAGAAGGCTCAAGAGATCAAGGCTACTTTTGACTCTAAGCAGAAACAAGTTTTCGTCTCTACAAGGTTTAAAGTGGTAAAGACTGAAGTCATCAACCAAAACTCTTCTGCTAAGAGTTCTGGTTCTTGTTCAACTCATCTCAGTAACAAGAAGAAGACTGATCTGCTGTGTACCATTACTGCACAGCCTGGACCATCGAACTCCAAGCATAGTTCTCAACCCAAGAGGACTGTCTCAGCATCTGCAAAGATGAAGGTGGAGAAGGGATGTGACCAAAAATAGTCTTGTTCTAAGCAAAAGGATCTTTTGGAGAAGAACATGAATTGTGTCATTTGTGAAAGTACCACTCACATTGCTAAGGATTGTCCCTACAATCCTAAAGGTACTATCCATATGACCAAAACAAAAACTTCAAAGGATCTCAAGAAGATTCAAGCTTCGGAAGGAAAATTTGTTTCCTTCAGAAGCTCCAAGACTAAGAAGAAGGCAAGTGGAAAATTACCCTCAGAAGAGAAGTTGGTCTCGAAAGAAAGGAGTTCTTCCGAAGCACTGAAGTCTGCTACAGTGTCTGCAGAATCTTCCGAAGGTTCAGTCATCAAAACTTCCGAAGTTCCAAAAGCTTTCTAAGTTTTGAAGGTCAAGTCCAAGACTCCTAAGGTGGAGTGGATGTCTAAGAAATACCAAGTGACTGAAAAATTTCCATCAACAACAGCTTAAGATCCTCTTAGTACAACCATAGGTTCTATTAATGTTGCATTACCTTCTATTAATGAACCGGAGACAAGCAAGGCTTGGGTTTCCAAATGTAACTAATATTTTTCTTTGTGGAGGGACAGCTGAAGACAAACAAAAATGTCTAGATCATAGACAGTGGTTGTTCCAGATACATGACAGGCAATAGGTCACTACTCCAGAACTTTGAAAGGATTGATGGAGGACCAGTTGCTTTTGGAGGAGATGAAGGTGGTTACATTTCTGGAAGGGGCAAGGTCACAAATGGTAAGCTCAGTATTGAAAAGGTAAACTTTTTCAAGGAGCTTGGGTACAATCTTCTGAGTGTATCCTAATTTTGTGATTAGAGTAATAACATGCTCTTCACTGAGCATGAGTGCATTGTTCTTAAGCCTGGTATGGTCATTCCTCATGAGCATATCCTGCTTAGAGCCCCCAGGAAAAGAAACATGTACAAGATGGACTTGCAAGAAACCTCTCCCTCTAGAGAAGTTTCATGCTTTCTGTCTAAAGCAAATAGTGACGAGTCTTTCCTATGGCATAAAATAATGTGCCATGTAAACTTTAAGAACATGAAAAAATTAATTAAGCACGATTTGGTAACTAGAATACCAAAGAAAGAGTTTACAAGTGACGACCACTGTGTTGCATGCCTGAAAGGGAAGCAGCATAAGGTATCTCACAAGCCTAAGGAAAGGAACTTCATCACTACACCCCTACACTTGTTACATATGGATCTCTTTGGCCCCACTAGTGTAATGAGTCTAGGAAGGACCTCAACTGTCTAGTGATCACAGATGACTTTACAAGATTCACTTGGGTCTTCTTCCTTAGAACTAAGGATGAGACTCCTGAGATTCTGAAGAATTTCATCTTAAAGATTGAGAATCAATCTGATCACAAGGTCAATATCATAAGATGTGATCAAGGAACTAAATTTAAGAACCAAATCCTCTGTGATGAAAAGGGTATTACAAGACAATACAGTGCTACCAGGACTCCTCAGCAGAATGGTGTTGCTGAAAGGAGAAACAGGACACTGATTGAAGCTACAAGAACCATGCTGTCTGACTCTAAGCTGCCTATCACCTTCTGGGCAGAGGCAGTCAAAACTGATTGCTATGTGCAGAACATAGTTTTAGTAGTTAAGACTCATGGCAAGACTTCTTATGAACTTTGCACAAGAGGAAACCTTTCATTGGTTTTCTCAGGTCATTTGATGTCCTTGTACTATCTTGAATACCAAAGATCAACTTGCCAAGTTTGCTGAGAAATCAGATGATGGACACTTCATTGGATACTCTTCTCAAGCTAAGCCTATAGAGTATACAATCTCAGAACTAAAATTGTTGAGGAGTCAGCCAATGTGACTTTCAATGAAAACACACCCTATGTAGCTGGTTCTGGTCCTGATTGGCTATTTGATCTTGACTTAGTTACCAACTGTTTTAACAAATCTTGTGAGAATGTTTCAAAATCTGCAAAAAATTTAAATACAAATGATCATGATGCAAGATTTGAACTAAGAAGATCTTCAACTCATACATCTTCAGCTCCAGTTGGAACTACTTCTGCTAATGAGGTTTCTATCAGCACTCCAATGACAACTCAGCTGATACATCTGGGGTGCCTTCATATTTCCAGCTTAGAGGCTCCACAACCAGATAAGAACACCTCAATTGTGGAAGACAACAATGATGGTGGTGACAGTGATCATGAATTTCTTGATGCCTCAAACCACACCATAGATGAGAACACAATGATGACACACACTGCTTGGATCAAGTTTCTCTTGAAAAGTGTGCTGATGTAGTGGGAGAAACATCTATGCCAGATCTAGATTTCTCTAATTTAGATCTTTCTCAGCAAGTTGCTGTGATCCCATAGCTTAGGATCCACAAGTCTCACCCCACCACAAACATCATTAGAGATGTTGTCACAGGGGTAAGGACAAGAGGACAAACCTATAAAGCAAATGTTTGTCTCCACTCTTGTTTCTTATCCCAGATAGAGCCAAAGAATGTTGATGAGGCTCTAAAGGATGAAAGTTAGGTTGAAGCTATGCTACAAGAGCTACTTCAATTCAAAAGGCAGAAAGTTTGGAACCTTTGTCCTCTTCCTTATGGGAAGACTACCATTGGAACCAAATGGGTATTTAAGAACAAGAAAGATGGTAGAGGCATCATCATCAAGAACAAAGCTAGACTGGTGTTCAAGGATACACACAAGAAGAAGGGATTGACTACATTGATGTCTTTGCTCCACTGGTAAGATTAGAAGCTGTTAGGATATTCCTAGCATTTGCTGCATCAACGAACTTCAAGGTCTTTCAGCTTGATGTGAAGTGTGCCTTTTTATATGGAGTGATAGATGAAGAGGTATATGTCAGACAGCCACCTGGTTTTGTAGACCCTGATCATCCTGATTATGTCTGCAAGCTTGACAAAGCTCTCTATGGGCCGCATCAGGCACCCAGGAAATGTTAGGAGACACTGTCTGAGTATCTTTGTAAACATGGATACAGGAGAGGTACTATAGATGGAACTCTCTTCATCAAAGGACAAGGAAAAGACATATTGCTAGTTCAGGTGTATGTGGATGACATTATCTTTGGTTCAACTAATCCAAAGCTCTGCAAAGACTTTGAGAAGCTGATGAAAGACAGATTTGAAATGAGTGCCATGGGGGAACTCAATTTTTTCTAGGAATTCAGGTGAAGCAAGTTGAAGATGGCATTTTCATAAGTCAGTCAAAGTATGTTCAGGACATACTCAAGAGATTCAACATGACTGATTGTAAGATTGCTAAGACACCCATAGCCAGAAATCACTCCCTTGGACCTGACCTTGAGGGGGAGTGTGTAGATGAGCACTTATACAAGGCTATGATTGGGTCTCTTATGTATCTTACTGCTAGCAGGCCTGATATCATGTTTGCTACATGCATCTGTGCAAGATATCAAGCCAACCCTAAGATGTCTCACCTCATCACTGTCAAGAGGATTCTAAGATATCTTAAAGGTGCATCAACACTTGGTTTATGATATCCTAAGAACCCTGACTTCAATCTGTATGCCTATACAGATAGTGATTATGGTGGTTGCAACATGACTGCAAAGTCTACATCTGGGGGATGTCAATTCCTTGGTGGAAGAGTTGTCTCATGGCAATACAAGAAACAATCATATGTCTCTGCATCAATTGCTGAAGCTGAATACATTGCTGCTGCAAGCTGTTGTGCTCAAGTGCTTTGGATTCAAAATCAGACGCTGGACTATGGATTAAACTTCAAGGAGACTCCCATCCACATAGGCAACAATAGTGCTATCTCAATCACAGAGAATCCTATACAGCACTCAAGGATCAAGCACATCAATATCAGGTATCATTTAATAAGAGATAACTATGACAAATGATTAATTAAACTAGTCAAAGTTCACACAGATGAACAATATGCTGATCTGTTTACAAAGGCTTTTGATGAACAAAGATTTAAATATCCAATATCAGCTATTGGGATGATCAACTTTGAGTAGGTTTTTCTTAAAAGCTAGTTCTTATTATTTCTTAAAATTTGTGCGTCCTAAGTTGTCTAGTTCATCACTTTCATAAGCTCATGTTTTCTTTGGATGAAAATTTCTTTTTAAAGATTTTCCTTAGATCTTTGAAAATTTCTGATACTTTGGAAGTTATGTTTTTAACTTCAGAAGCAATCATGACTTCAAAATAAATAACTGTCTAAGAGATTTATCTTCGGAAGAGGTCTCAGATCTATCTTCCGAAGCTTAAATACTTATCTCAGACACTTACTTATTTTCAAGGACCATTTACTTCCAAAGTAAAATTAACTCTCGGAAGCTTTGTGTTTTATATACAATGAAATCAAGCTTAATTTCTCTTCCGAAGCACAAATTTTCAAAACTCTCAGGAAATTCTTCCGAAGTCATTTTAGCTTCGAAAGCTTTTTAATTAAAAACTTACAAAGATAATTAACCTTCGGAAGCTTTTTGACTTCCAAGAAAACTACTTTTTGAGCAAAAGTAAACTACTTTTTCAGAGGTGGGACCGACATCTGGATTTCAAAGTTTATCCTCTTTCATTAAACTTTATCTGAAATCCCTCTCACATATAAACCCAACGGTTTCCCCTTCTTTCTATCATCTGTTCTTCCTCCAACCCCAAAAACCCAAAAATTTCTCTTTGAAATTTTTTTGTTCCTTCTTTCTTCATCTTTAAGCTACCTCACAATGGCGAACCTTGCTTACAGAAATGATCCCAACTTCACCATGTAGCTACACAGACAACATAATCAGGTTGCTTTGTTAAGCTCTAAGAAAGATCCTTATTTCTCAGAGGTTTGTCGATTCTTAGCTTTGTCTAACTACTTCACCTCCCTAACCATTGATCCTCCACTCTATGAGGATCATCTACTTGATTTTTGGAAAACCTACCAAGAGGTTATCATGGATGGGGAGAAGGCACTATCTGCCACAGCGCAGGGAGGACAGTCTTCATCACTCTAGCCATCATCAACATGCATCTTCAGCTGGATGATGAAGAAGGTGAGGCATTCTTACCAAAGGAAACTGTTAATCATTCCTTTGAGCAGATGGGATATGAGGGAGATTTCTCTGTAAAGACCTTTAGGAAAGGGAAGGTCTCATCCAAATGGAGATTTCTACTACATGTGGTCATCCACAGCTTATCAAACAAGCACAGTGGATGGGGCCAGATTCCTTGGGATCTCTCCTTCATCATCCATGGAATGATTCAGGGGGTCAAGTTAAGGTATTCTCAGTTTGTTTATACCCATTTACTTGCTAACTTAAACTCCTTAGAATATTACATGTTTCCTACATATGTCCAGTACATTCTTAACTGTGCACAGGGCTCACAGTTAAGGGAAACAGGTAACATTCTTAAATTGGGACAGATGAAGCCCGACATCTTTAAAATACTGAGAAAGCCCACTGTTGGCTTCTCTGGGTAGAAACAGCCTTAGTCCTAAAAATGTTAGAGCTCATTGCTCAAGGTGACAACCTAGTAGCACAAGCTAGTGTTGAGCCCACACCTCCTACCTCCCAACCACTCACACAGCCTAAAATCACCCTCACCTACCAAAGAAAATCCAAACAAACCCCTACTCAGACTATTCATTCTGTGGAGGCCCCCATATACTTATCCACATAGGAGGAAGTGGACACTGGAGCTCTGACAGGATCAGTGATCTCAAGTTTGATGGGTTAGAGTGTAACGCAGGGGAATAAGAACAAGAATTAGACAAATTATAGCAAGAATTTGATATTCGTATGCATAAGAAAAAATACGGTTGTAAAGAGAGAATAGATTTCTGTGAAAAGGAATGTTTCAATAATATCAAATGTTTCTGCTCAATCATTCACAATTACAATAAGGTTGACACTCCTTATATAGAGTGCAATCACTGCTGATATCACGGGATAGTGACATCTGGCATATTTGTTACAAAAATAACTAAAACTTAACAAACTACTCAAATATTCACAACTACTGAGAACATATCAGAGTGCTAAGTATAAAACATAAAACTACTGATACGAAACTACTGAAACTACAACGACTGAAGAACAAGCTCTTCAGTCGTTTTACAAAACTACTGAAAGGAAAAACATAAAACTACTGAAAGAAAACCGTCACAACTACTGAAGAAGACCTCTTCAGCTATTGTGACAACGACTGATACTTGGTCTTCAGCACTTATCTTCAGACTATGTCTTCAGCACTTGTGTCTTCAGACTTTGTCTTCAGCACTTGTCTTCAGCTGTTGTGGACTTAAGCAGTTGTTGTGACGTCTGTGGGACTTAAGGTTTTTCTGATCCGGCTCATTGGTTCTTTTGGTCCAACAAACTCCCCCTGAACCAATGCAGCCAAAACCTTAACTTTATTGAGGTCCCACTTATTGTTGGCAATAAGATTGGTCTTTTTCCTTCTTGATCAGCTAAGAAGATGACCCAATTAAGCACTGGCCTCGGAATAGATTTCTGAAATTTGGTTGGCATAGTATGGATAAGAGCCCTGACTTTGGGGAACTGGACACAGGGCTGTGGTCCTATCCAAGAAATCTACTTCCCATGTATAAGCCTGTAGGATTCTCTGGTGTATGCTCTGAGAAACATAATTTGTTCTTCCATGGTAAGATTTTCAGCTCCACCATAAAACAATCCTTCACACCTATACAGCTCTAAAATGTACTTAGCCTGTTTGCCATTTTTGAGCTCAACTGTTGTAATCTGTCTGTATGCAAACTCATCTGGGTGAGTACCTTCATGTAACAGACTGAGCTTATTTTGTTTGAAGTTCTCAAGCCTCTTGTAGACTAATCCTTTTTAATTACTCTGTTCTCTAACATCTTTTGGGGTGGTTGTTTAGTTTCATAGGCCTTCTTGAAATCTTCTACAATTCCCAGGGTGATACTACAAGGACCACTGTGATCTCTTCATCTACGATCCTTTTTACTTGGCCCTTGTATCTCGAAGGAATGTCTTTCTTCACAATTCTGTGAGCCACCCTAGGATCAGGCCATATTCTCACCTTTTCCTTTTGATATTGAAATGTGTTAGCAAGGGTGTACAATCTCAGAGCCTCTTTCTTCATACTGATTATTGATGAAGAAGCAGCATAAGTTTTGTCTATGCTTTTCAGCATCTCATCATCATGAAGCTTTTGCTGCTGTTCTTCTTCTATCTTTACTCTCACAGCTTCCATCTGTGAGGTGGGAGTGATGGGCATAGGTTTGGCTTTAGGCAAAGTTAGGACTGCGGAAAGAGGCAGCCTTTCTTCTTCCTCATCATCATCATCTTCTTCTTCTTCTAGCCTCAACACCCTTCTCTTCTTCTTATTGGGTGCATCATCGGCTGTTGGTTTTGAGGGTAAAGAAATTGGTTTAGTGGGTTGTGGTAGTGGTGATTTTGAAGTGGGAGGTTTTGCAGGTTGTTCAAGCATTCTTGTAGTGAGTGAGGCTTTTGAGTGTTTTGCTAGTTCCTTTCTGTTCCCAGCACCTGCCTCATTTAGTGCTTCAATCACCAATCCCTTAGTGTATGCTTCAGACGAACAGATCTTGGTGGTTATTACCAAGATACTGTCCCTGGTCCATGACTTAATCTCGATCAATGATCTCCCAAGGTACTTTGCAATGAATCTGATCATGATCTCTAGTCTTTCTCTTTCTAATGCATCATAACTTGCCCATCTTGAGTTAATTTCTTCAACTTCAAGTCTCCTAATCTCTGAGTCAAGCTGTGTAGTATCGAACCCCTGTCTATACAGTTGATCAATAATGGAGTCCATTGATTTACTGTGTGTAGCATCCGCCATTTTGATCATCTCATCGAGTTCGAGTTCTTTTTCTTTTCCTTCAACCTTCCTCTTCTTATATGTGACATGAAAGTCTTTGTGACTTTCACCCACTTGATCAATGTCAGCTCCCTTCACAAACTCCTCTTCCTTCTCAGTCTCCTTTTCTTTCTTCCCCTCTATGCTCTTCCTCTTTGCTTTCACTGACTGACTCTCCCCCTTTTTGGTTGCATTGGTTGCAAGGGTTTGAGTAGCAGAAAGCCTTGTGCTCATAATCTCCTCCACTAGGGGTTGTATGATTGAGGGAAGCCTCTCATCCATGGTTTTGATCACAATGTCTATGATCATTGGGGTGATGAGAGGTAGGGATTGCTGAAAGATAGCAGTTGTTTTCTCAGAGGGGTTCTGTCCCTGAGAAGCAGTGCCAGAAATAGAAGCTGGTGGCTCGGAAGTTTTGAGTGGCTGAGTGTGTGGGAGACCTTCAGGTGAAGGTGCCATCTGTGGGTTTATGTTGGTGGCAGATCGACTTGCTTGTTGACAGAATTGGTCAAGTAGTCTTTGTAGTCTACTGACTTCTTCCTCAAGAATTGTGTTCTGGGCTAGAACATCATAAAAGAAGCCCAGGTCATCATCAGCAGATGCTGAATCACCTAACCTCCTGCTTGTAGCAGGATGTACATGCACTGGGTGTAGACCAATTTTAGCATGTGCCCCTTTTTCTTGGAACTGGGGAATTCCAGCCTCAGGACGATGTCCTTCATCAGTTGTTGCCTCTTGTGAGGTCTTAGCAATGTTACCAGCCTCAGTCTGATCATGTGCTGATTCAGGAGAGGTGGCACCCTCACCAGATGTTCTGGTCTCCATATCCACACCAGGAGATAGAACAGTTAAACCCTCGTGCTGTGGGCTGTTAGAAGCATGTTGACCCGCTTCCTCAATTGCTGTGGTTTTCCCCTTTGTTGGTGTTTGTTAGGGAGGAGGAGAGGCATGCAGCTGAGTCAGCACGTTTGCAATAATGAGAGTAGGACTTTGTGGGGCGGTTGCAGTGGGAGATCGGGTAAAAGCAGTATGCACCTGGGGAGAATGGTGCTCTTCAATGGCATTCTCCTCAAATGAGAAGATCCCAGATTAGTGGGTACCCCTTTTCGTTGCTGTAGGCTCCTTTTGAGAGGAATCCTGAGCGGCTGTGGCTGGTGAAGTCCTTGTATCCACTAGGGGGTTATAACCAGTGGATATAGCCTGCGTTTTGGTTGCAGGGGCATCCTCAGGGGACTGATTTCCCTGAGTAGCCTTTTTTGTCTTCTTTTTAGTGGGTTTGGTGGGGACTTTGGATTTGGAGGTGGTGGCTGTGGGTTCCAGCTGCGTGGGTTTGCGCAACTTGGTAGCCATTTTTAGTGATTGGTCAGAGTTGTGCCGGGAGTATACTTCAGGCAATACAGCCGTAGCAGGGACTCCCAGGCCAACAAGTCCCTCAGCTTGAAGCTGGTTTTCAATGATGGCCATTATGAACCGAGGATATATAATATCCAACGGTTAGCAAGTTGTTTTTGGGCCATATCCTTGAGCTCTAAAAATAGTATTTCAGAAAAAATTAAAGGTTGTTGCTCAAGGATGGAGTACATTACCTGTTGCCACCTTGTGGACATTTGATCCCATGATGAAGTCTTGGGGGCAAGGCAGACATTTACTAGGTGAAAGATGAGACGTTCGGCATCCTGGAAATGTTTCTTCAATATGGTAGATGCACTCAGGTTACCCTGGTATCCATGCTGGGCAAATGATTGATCGATTATGCCCTTTGGATAACCAGTTGGGAAAGTGGCATCATCCAGATTGAGGGTTTGGCGAAGAATGTCTGGAGTAATGACCACCTTTTGACGATGGACAAACGATTGAAGAGACTCTGTGTCATTCTCCTCAGAGACAAGAGTGACGTTTGTCCAGAATTGGTTAAGAGATTCGGCATATATGGTGGGATTTAACAGAAAAGCCGTTTTGTAAGGTGACTAAACCATTAAATCAATGGCGTTGTGAAACTTGGTCCAGTATGGCGATTTTGTGAGATGTGCGACACAGTTGTGTCGAGGTTTTAGTTGCATGGTCGCCATTGATGAAGAGAGGTTACAGAGTTTTTGAACGTTAGGTTTGAGAAGAGAAGAAAGTAAAAACTCTGAAGGTGGGATAAGGTATTTAAAGGGTAGGGTTAGAAATCGACTGAAGATTTTGGTGTTAGTCATCAGTTGTTGAAACTACTGATGACGTGGTTAACTTTCAGAGGTTGGAATGACTGACCGTATTGGTGTGATCAGCAGTTGTAATAAAACAACTGAAGACTTGGTTTTAACCGTCAGACGTTGAAACAGCTGAAGTCTCTGATTTAGTCATCAGTAGTTATAAAACTACTGAAGATTTAGTCATCAGTAGTTATAAAACTATTGAAGACAGTTTTGACTTCAGGTGATGAAACAACTGAGGACTTGGTATTAGTCATCAGTAGTTAGGAAACTACTGAAGAATTTGGTTTTACCATCAGTTGTTGTAAACAACTGAAGACTTGGTGTTAGTCATCAGTAGTGTGAAACTACTGAAGACATGTTTTGCTTCAGTTGTTTAGAAAGAAACAGCAGTTGGGAAACTACTGAAGACAAAAAGGCTCATCAGTAGTTGTCGTCAATTCATTGCTTTTTAGCTGTTTCATACTGTCCTCAACACGTACTCATCAGACGTTTTCATCTGTTTTCAGATGTTTCATAGGACATCAGTACGTATTTGTATTTCTGACAACAGTAGTTGTAGCTACATCAGCTGTTGTAACTACATCAATTATTTAACAAATAAAGTACTTGAGTACTGAGAAGTTAAGCTCTAGTAGTTTAAAGAAAACTTCCGATGGGAAAATAACTTCAGTACTTATATATATGACAATAATAAACTAATGATCATCAGTACTTGTGAGCTGAGATCATCAGTAGTTGTCACTTATTCTAGCTGCAGCATACCAAGCTTAACACTAGGTTTTGGAAAGTTGTGCTATCCAAAGGCTTAGTGAAAATGTCTGCAAGCTCATCAGCACTAGGAACAAATTTTGGATCAATCAGACCTTTTTCAAAACAATCTCTAATAAAATGGGTCTAATTTCAATATGTTTAGTCCTAGAGTGCTGGACAGGATTCTTGACAATACAAAGAGCTGAAGAGCTGTCCATTAACAATGGGGTCTTAGTCTCTGTTATGCCATAATCCAATAATGGTTTTGAAGCCAGAGTACCTGAGATGTACAGCTTGTAGCAGCAATGTACTCTGCTTCAGCAGTTGATGTAGCAACTGAGGTCTACTTCTTACTCTGCCAAGAAATCAAGCAGTTGCCTAAGAATTGGCCCTCCAAAAGTGGACTTTCTTGTCAACTTACACCCTGCATAGTCACTGTCAGAAAAAGCAACTAATTTACCAATGTCTAGTAGAATACCATAAACCTAGAGATGGAGTGCCTTGCAAATATCTAAAGATCCTCTTGACTGCAATCAAATGAGACTCCTTAGGTGCAGCCTGAAATCTAGCACAAACACATGTAGCAAACATAATATCTAGTCTAGAAGCTGTTAAGTACATCAAGGACCCAATCATACATCTGTAAAGTGTTTCATCAACCATTTTACCTTTCTGATCTGTATCCAGTGTTGTGGTGTTGCACATGGGAGTAGAACAGGGCTTACACTTTTGTAAATCAAACTTTTCCAAAAGATCTTTTGTGTATTTGGACTGATGAATGAAAATCCATCAGCCTTTTGTTTGATTTGCAAACCCAGAAAGAACTGTAATTCTCCCATGGCACTCATTTCAAACTTCTGTTTCATCAACTTTGTAAAGGCATCACACAACTGTGGATCAGAGGATGCAAAAATAATATCATCTACATAAATTTGAACAAGTAGATTATGCTGCCCAGCTTTCTTAATGAATAAATTCTTATCTATGGAGCCTCTAGTGAATATTTTCCAGAAGAAAGTTGATAATGTCTCATACCAGGCTCTAGGAGCTTGTTTCAACCCATAGAGAGCCTTATCAAGCTTATACACCCAATTAGGATGTTTATTGTCCTCAAAACTGGTGGTTGACATACATAAACCTCTTCTTTAATTTTCCCATACAAAAATGCACTTTTGACATCCATTTGAAAAACTTTAAGGTTGTGATAAGCAGAATAAGCTAAAAACAATCGAATTGCTTCCAGTCTGGCTACAGGGGCAAAGGTTTCATTATAATCAATACTTCCTCTTGTGAAAACCCCTGTACAACCAGTCTGGCCTTGTTCTTAACAATAAGACCATTTTCATCAGTTTTGTTCCTAAACACCCATTTAGTGCCTATTGCACACTTACCTGGAGGTAGAGGAACCAGTTCCCACACTTGCTGTTTCTTGAACTGAAGAAGCTCAAGCTGCATGGCTTCAACCCATCCATTGTCCCTTAAAGCAATGTGATAGTTCTTTGGCTCTTGCTAACTAATGAAGAGAGCATAGAAGCAGAAATTTGACAATTGACTTCTTGTTGAAATGCCAGTATTGATATCACCAATGATTTGAGACATTGGGTGATTCTTCAGATCTTGGTACACAATAAGATTGTGCAAGTGTTGTAGCAGGCTCAGCAGCAGCACAGATGGTGATGGTGAATCATTTCCTTGAAACCAATCAGTAGATGGTAATTCAAAGGAAGTTGAAGTTGTAGAAATCTCATCAGCATTTGTTGTGGATTGCTACTGAAGCTACAGGAACATCAGGTCTAGCTGAATCAGGCAGTTGATCACTAAACTTGAAAAGGTGATTACTGATGTCATCATCATCATCAGTAACACTAGATGGATGACTAGCTACAGAAGGATGGATTCATATGATCTGCAACAGCAGGTGGTTGATAAGGAACATATTGCAGAATGTCCAGATCAAACAACTCCACAGGGTTTTGTGGAATTGTATCCTTAGAGGATTCATTGAACTTCACATGCAAGGTTTCTTCAACTATCTTTGTCTGATAGTTGGATACTCTATAAGCCTTGCAAGTGGATGAATACCAACAAAATACCCTGCATCCACCTTAGAATCAAACTTTTGGAGTTGATCCTTTGTGTTGAGAATGTAACAGGGACACCAAATGCTCTAAAGAATTAAATCAAAGGGGCTAAATGATGTAAAACTTCATAAGGAGTTTTCATCAACCTCTGATGTACTAAGGCTCTATTCTGTACATAGCAGGCTGTATTGACAGCTTCAGCCCAAAAGGTCAGTGGCAGACCAGAATCAGCCAACATGGACCTTGCAGCTTCAATGAGGGTCCTGTTCTTTCTCTCCACTACTCCATTTTGCTCTGGAGTCCTTGGGATGCTATACTGCCTCTTGATTCCCTTTGACAAGTAAAACTCATCAAGAGTGTGGTTTCTGAATTCAGTACCATTGTCACTCCTCACACACTTAACTGGTAGGGAATACTACTTCTCAACGTGTAACACAAAGTTCATAATGGACTGAGCAGCCTGATCCTTTGAATGCAAGAAGAAGGTCCATACATATCTAGAGTAATCATCCACAATTACCAGACAGTATTTCTTCTTTGCCATACTCATTACCTTCACAGGACCAAAAAGATCCATGTGAAGTAGTTGTAAGCAGGCATTAGACTTGGACTCTTCTATGGTTGGGAATGAAACTTTATGTTGTTTCCCTTTTAAGCATGCAGTGCAGATTTCATCACAATTGAACTCCTTTATTGGAAGACCTCTCACTAAACTCTTGTGGATCAGCTGATTCATGTTTTTGAGATTAACATAACCCAACCTTCTATGCCACAGTTTAGATTCTTGGAGAGAGGCCTTGGAGAACAAGCATGGATGGCCTTTTAACTCAATTTTCTTTGACAGATCCAAGGCATATACTCTTCCTATCCTGTTAGCCTTCAAGAGAGTATTATCATCCAGTACTTTGTCAATCAGGCTCAAAACCTTGGAAGACAGAATCCTACAGTTCTGGCTTGTGAAAAGAACAACATGTCCTTTGTCACACATCTGACTGACACTCAACAGATTGTATTTGAGATTCTCCACATGGTTGACATCATCAAATCTAATATCTCCATTAGACACAAATCCCTTTCCAATGATGTAACCTTTAGCATCATTTCCAAATGAGACAAATCCCTTCTTTCCCTGAGAGTAATCATGAAGAAGAGAGCTGCTCCCAGTCATGTGCATGGATCCTCCACTGTCCACATACCAGATGCTTCTTTGGCATGCTGAAGAACCCTGGAATTCCTCTCCAGTGGTTTGATCACATGGGCTTCAAGTTGGTTAACTCTCCCCAACAGATGTTGAACCATCATAACAAGCTGTGTCTGATTTGAAGCTCGAGCTTTCAGTTCATTTGACACTCCAGAGCTTGTTTTTGATGAGTTCCTGTGACCCACCATTTCCTCCTTCTTAGACTTCACAGACTTAGTCTTATGTTTTCATGAGGAACAATATCAGCTGTCTTCTGATAAACCGCATCCTTCTTAGTGGATTTGAGTAAGGCCTTGGGTTTATCAGGTTGAGATGATTGTGGTACAAACTTGGTCTCAAACTCAGTTTTCATTTTATTTATTTCTAGTTTAATGAGCTCATCCTTTGGAGCTTTAAACCCTTTTTGTACCAACATTCATGAGATAGATGATTGAATTTACCACAAATTTCACATGGTTTATTCTTCATCTTGGATATCTTTACTGCTGAAGTGGAAACTACTGAAGGTGTGATCTTCAGTACTTTCCTCCTATCAGTACTAGGTACTAAAGGATTTGTAACAGCTGAAGATGGTAATTCAACTGTTTTCCATCCGTCCTAATAGACTGTTTGATGGATTCCTCAGCAGTTGTTAGTCCTTGTATTTCAACTGATTTGAAATGCTTTTCAGATGTTGGGTCTCTTTCAGTACTTGGGGTACATTCAGGAACAACATCTGAAGTACTCAGCTTCATATGAGTCTCAGTAGTTAGACCATCAGTCAATTTATTTGTTGAGATCTTAACACTGGTTTCATTCTCTGATCTTAGATTATCATTGGAGAATGACTCACACGATAATGTGGTTTGGAGATTGCTTTCACTTTTAGACTTAACTATGGAGTTAGGAGTAAAGTCTGTTGGTGGAGCAGTATGGTTGTAACCAATGCCAAACTTCACATTTGAAGCAGTTTGCTTGCTAAGAAGCATTTCAAATCCCTTGCATGATGAGACCCAGCGTTCACACTCAACTTGGGTCACTGCAAGTTTTTCTTTGAGACTCCTGTGGTCTTCCAGAATAACCTCTAGCTTGGCCTTTTCATATTTAATTGGAATTTAAGCTTATAAATCTCATCACTTTTACTGTTAAGAGCAGACTCATACTCAGCTTTTCTTTTGAAAATGGTTTTCTCAAACTCAAGTTTTTGATTTATTAATGCTACATTTGCCTCTCTAATAGAGACAAAGGTAGCTATGCATGATTCAGAACATAACTTGGCTTTAGCCTCTGAAGATACCTGAGTTACCTGTGAAGATGATGCATTTGAACAGGAACCCTCAGTAGACTCCAGGGCCATGAGAGCAAGATTTCCAAAAGGGTGTTCACCACCATGTTGACTAGCACCAACATAGTATTGCTTAGTGTGACCAGACAAGTTATCAGGTAAGCTACTCCAGTCAACGACTCAGGTGTGAAGAAGCTGTGATGAGGTTGTGATTGAGATGGAGATGGTTGAGGTTCTGGTAGTGCATGAGATTGTGGTACTATAGGAGCTTGAGCTTGATTTGACTGTGGCATATAATAGCAGGGATAAGGATATGGCATTTGACCCTGAGGAACAAAATATGCAGGGGATTGAGGGTGTGATGAATGACTAGAAACAGCAGAATGTTGCCCTTTGAATTGTGAATTGTTATTTGGAAAAGTCAAAAAGGGGGCAGAAGTGTTAGATCCAGTTGATCTACACTCTCTTGCAAAGTGTCCAAGCCTGTGGCATTTGTGACACTTCAACTTGCTCTTGTCAAAACCGACTTTTGTTTTGTCAGAGAGTCCAGGAAATTTCCTGCCAGTTCTTTTGTAGAATTTCTGAGATCTGATATTGATCAAGGCCATTTGGCTCAAAATATCCATCTCTTCTAAATCATCATTAGCAATGCCCTTCAAATCATCCATGATAAAGCATAGATTGTCACTATTATTACCAGAATGACAATCAACACTCACAAAGGCATGATTAGAATTGTTTGAGGTGAAATCAATATGCTCATCATAGTGGCATTCTGATCCTGCATACTCTGACTCATGACTTACCAAGGCAGTGTTTCCTGGTACAAAAATCAGTGAGCTTTCCAGATGATGACAGTTTTCGTTTCTGTTTTCTCTCTCTCAAATGTGAGCAATTTCCATGGAGTTGGGTGAGAGATAGTTTGTCCAAATTTGCACTGGAGCGTAGGACAACAGTATATGTGTCCCATCTCTCAGCCAGTGATCTAAGAAATCTGTTATTCATCTGCTGTTTGTGTACTCATGTTTGACCATTTTTAATTCAGAGATCAAACAAGAGAACCGCTCAAATTGTTGAGTCAGTGTCTCACCCTTCCTATGAGAGAATGTCTCATATTGTTGGGCAAGGATTTCTCTATTATTTTCCAAGACCTCATCTGTTCCTCCAAATTGTTCTTTCAAGGCATCCAGAGGTCATGGGCAGTTTCATAATGCATTAGCCCAGAATAGATTTCATGGGCAGTGCCATGGCCAGAATCCATGGACTTTTGCATCAATCTCAAACAATTTCTTATCCTCATCTGAGTATTGCTCCCTCCTCTTCGGAACCATTGATTGGTTTCCGGGTTATTCACCATAGGCTTGTGTGGACCATGTACCACTGATGTCCAACAACCTGATCTGTTAACAGACAGGTGATGGAGCATTCGTCGTTGCCATATGTTGTACTCATTGCTAACCAGCATCGGAGGCTTGGTTGAGGAAGCAGTATTGTGAGGATCATTGGAAGGAGTAGTCATTTTAGGTCCAAATACAATTTAATTCAAGCTTTTAAAAGATTTTACACAGACCACAACAGACTCAATGAAAACCAAGAATAAATCTCAGGATGAATGACCAAAAACACAGAAAAATCAATCTCTATAACGTTTCTTGCAAAAATGCTAATTCAATCAAACTTGGATCTTGGATAGCAGTTTCAATGATCAATTATTAGATCGATCAATGATGAACCGGCTCTGATACCATTTGACAGGATCAGTGATCTCAAGTTGATGGATTAGAGTGTAACGCAGCGGAATAAGAACAAGAATTAGACAAATTATAGCAAGAATTTGATATTCGTATGCATTAAGAACAAATACGGTTGTAAAGAGAGAATATATTTCTGTGAAAAGGAATGTTTCAATAATATCAAATGTTTCTGCTCAATCATTCACAATACAATAAGGTTGACACTCCTTATATAGAGTGCAATCACTGCTGATATCACGGGATAGTGACATCTGGCAGATTTGTTACAAAAATAACTAAAACTTAACAAACTACTGAAATGTTCACAACTATTGAGAACATATCAGAGTGCTAAGTATAAAAAATAAAACTACTGATACGAAACTACTGAAACTACAACGACTGAAGAACAAGCTCTTCAGTCGTTTTACAAAACTACTGAAAGGAAAAACATAAAACTACTGAAAGAAAACCGTCACAACTACTAAAGAAGACCTCTTCAGCTGTTGTGACAATGACTAATACTTGGTCTTCAGCACTTGTCTTCAGACTTTGTCTTCAGCACTTGTGTCTTCAGACTTTGTCTTCAGCACTTGTCTTCAGACTTTGTCTTCAGCACTTGTCTTCAGCTGTTGTGGACTTCAGCAGTGTTGTGACGTTTGTAGGACTTAAGGTTTTTCTGATCCGGCTTATTGGTTCTTTTGGTCCAACAAGCTCCCACTTCTCTTGAGGAGCAAACTACTCCCATCTCTTCAAGGATCAGTGCTGAGGTTCCTCATGCTCAGCCTGATGAGCTCATTACCCAAATTGCCTTAAGCCATCACTCTGAGTCTCAACACTTTCGTGATCAACCTTCAGGGGACAGTTACCATCCCCAGCCTATAGATCTCAACCAACCAATTCCCAACGTTGACTTCTATACTAATGAAGATCTAGGTTTCAGTGAGTATAATGATTCTCTCTTCTTTACCCCTACTCAAAGAGAGATGGTTGTTGCTAAGTCTCCTATATCTATCCCACATCAGTCACCTATAACTGAGGTGGCCAATTCTGAACCTGTTTAGGATGTCCATATGGAAGAGGCTCTCACTTCTGAAAGTGATTACATCTTTAAGACCTCAACCATGGCAACTCAGCCCACTAACATCTCAACTGATATTGCTAGTGAGCAGAGGTAAACCGACAACTAAGAATCTCAAGCTGGTGGTGAGAGAGAGGACTTTGGTCCAATCATCTCATTCCCCAATGAGTCTTCTAATGAAGATGAGGGGAATCTAAGACTAATGGTGCACAAACTGTCCAAAACATGCACTTATTTAGTCTCAAAGGTCAGTCACCTTGAATCTTAGGTGACTACCTTACACAACAGGATCAATGATCAGCAACTTGAGATTTCATATCTTAAGGAAAAACTAGCTGGGAGACCCTTAAGAAGTGCTAAACTAGGAACACAAGAACTTGTGGATGTGATTAACCTATCTTCCAAAAGCTGGGAGTTCTTCAGAGAGAGTGGACATTGAGGACTCACCATCCTCACTTGCAATTGTGCATTCTCAGCAACCTCCTCAAATTCACAATGATGTGGACTACACAGACTCCTTCATACAGAGTCCGTTTGAGGATGGGATACCAAGGGCTGTGTCATTTTCACCATCTTCCAATCACATCATTGGGTGGAGGTATGACAACATCAGGAAAGCCCTAATCATCATAAGAGTTCAAGGACATCAAGAAGTCTTCAATTTTCAGACTTTGAACTACTATGAAAGTCTAGATCTAGTCAACATGCCACTTGTCAACCAAGCAAATCAAGACAGGCTGACATACTAGCTCAAAGAATCCAAGACAGGATCACTGTAGAGTTCAGCTTAAGAAGGAGACTTAGGCAATCAGGCAATGCCATCATCAACTGGATGTTGAGGCAGACCCTAAGATTAGTTTCATAGGGGAAACCTTGACTGAAGGCCAATGGCAGAACCTGAGACCCTGTCTCATCATCATCAACTGTTGTAGAGATCCATATTCCCTCTGAGACACCTGCTGGTGAAGGTGCTTCTCAACCTCTCTCTGGCCTGAGCTCAGATGCTGCAACAAGCAATGAAGGCCAAAGCTCTCTCCACCCTAGGTCACAAAGGTCTGTGAGTGACAAAGGGAAAAGAAAGATGACATCTGAAAAGATTGAGAAGGAGGAGAGAGAGAGGAAAAGGAGGCTAAAGAGAGAAGTTCCTCTGCTGAGTCTTCAAGACTCATGGAGTCTGCAATCAGGGCTGCCGCCAGACCAGATACTCAAAATGATGAGTTAAGGGCAGTCATGTTAAATTATCTGCAGACAAGGAACTATGACATAGATAGTGTCATCTCTCTCCCTTTAGATGAGTTGAATGAACTGGTTGAGTTGGAAAGGTCAAGGGAGAAGAAGGAGGCAGAAGATGTAGAACTTCTAGTACAAGTCAAAGAAGAAGAAGAAGAAAAAGACTATACATGGATATGCCTACCCTCTCCCCAGTTCAAGAAAGTCCTGCATAAGAGGATGTGGTTCAACAAGAACCTCAGGTAGACAAAGAAGAAGATAGGATCAAGATGATCAACTACCTGAGTGCCACAGGCTTCTATTAGGTAGATGCACTTCTTCCCTTGTCCTATGACTATGTTGAGTTTGAGTACTTAAAAAACTTGAACTTGAGATAGTCAAGGACAGAAAGACAACTAAGAAGAAGCTGCAAAATCAAGAGCTATCATCCAAAAAAGCATGAAGAAGTCTGCTGACAGGTAGAGGATGATGAGCTTCTTGAAGCTATATGGATTCTTCGGAAGGAGAGTTGGCCCCATGTCTCTATCTACTATGGATGAGCATATTAGGGTGATCAAGCAGAAGATCAAAAGTGGATAACTCATTGACGTTCACTCCACTCCAAGTCAGGCTCCACCTGAAGTGGAGGTTAAGGTTGAACAATCAAAGACAACACAACCTGGACCTCCTGCCGATACTCAGCAAGCTTCATCTTCAGATCCATAGCAGGGTTAACCTCCCTCTCCTTCTGAGCCTGAGAGAGAGGAAGTCCCAACTGAGAAAGACAACAGAGATAAATCTGGTACTACAGGCCAGTCTTCTCAGTTAAAACTTGGAAAGAGAAAGAAGAGGATGGCTTCTAAACCAAAGCCAAAGAAGAAGAAGACTGCACCCTCTTCTAAACCCTAGGATGAGTTAGAACATCCTAAGGATGTGCAGCCAGAGGATGCTACATCAACTCCAATTCAAATAGCTCCTCTAGCATCAGGAAGAACCATCTTGTCTTGGACATACACCACAAATTTAAAAAGATGGCATGTCATTAGAGATCAAGGCACTAAAGATATTTACACATGGCAAGATATGTTTCAGTTGCCTCAGCATGACCTCTTTGATTTGAGAAGACATTTTGACAGTTTGAAGGATCCTGATCACCTTATGAAGAAAGGACTGGTGATCATCCTAATGAGGACTGTTGATATCTGAAGTCTACTAAGTGTTTTGGTAGCATTAGCCTAGGGGGAGTTTGTAAAGACTAATGAAGAGGCTGATGCAACCAAAACATACAAAGTCTATCCTGTATGCTACACAAGTGCATTGAAGAAGAATGCTTAGGAAGTTTCACACATGCAACAGAAAATACACTAAGTGTGAAATCTTCCGAAGCCAAGACCAATATCTTCCAAAGACAAATATGAAGTCTTCCGAAGCTTCAACTTATGAAGACAGATTTCTTCCGGAGACTTGTAGTAACATGCTTTATCTAGATGTACTTTTCCATAAAGCTGGACACCTTTCCGCTGCATCTCTGCAAGTCACCAACTTACATGAGTTGGTGAAAAGGTCCATGCTTTTGGTAACTATACATTGAGGTCTTGAGTCTGTAACTTTCTACTTTATGTACTTTATCCTTTTTGTAATAGATAAGGACGTGAGCTATGGCATGTCATAGTCACTAGTCAAAAGGCAATCTGCCTTTTGACTCTACAATTGATTTTGTTTGTGTCTAGTCAATTGTATCTTGCTGGCTTTCAAAGTATAGCCAGCTGTAGGATGTAGTATAAGTATATCATGTTCTTGTATATTTCCATTATGCTTTGTAACACTTGTAATAGAACATAGAGAAAGCAATATGCTGCATTCTTGAAAACCATATACTTGTGTTCTGTCTCTTGCATTCCTTGTGTTCTTAGTGTCTTATTATGGTTAATCCAGTTCACTATTTGATTAATTCTTAGTTAATCTCCTCTTTGTGTTGTTATGTTGTAACTGACCCCCTTCACCGATCCTGCAACCTCCATAATAGTCTTGAAACTATTGAAGGAGAGATATGTTCCTTGTCATGTGCCTGGAGCATCCACTATCTATAATCCAAATGTTCTTGTTCTGTCATATGGATGTCCCTGCATACAAGATGAGATGGTTAGTTTTGATTGGAAACCCAAGCCTTGTTGGTCTTGGGTTCTTCCAAAGATAATGACATAATTGAACCAAAAGTTAAGCATGGGGGTTCAATGGATGTCTTTGAAGAGAAGGCTTGGGCTGCAACATCTTTCTTGATCTTCTAATCCATCCTTGGTTGACCGTGGAAGATGAGCTTGTTGAAGCTTTTACAGCGTGGCAATCTTCCGAAGCTTCTTTCTTTTTGGAAGAAACCTTTACCACCTTTTCTTCCGAAGCAGTCTTCTTCTGAGATGGTTTCAAGGGAAGTTTCTGGTTCTTCTAAACATTACTAGCTTTAGCTTCCAAAGCTATTTTCCCTTCGGAAGAATTTTTTTCTTTCGAAAGCAACTTTGCTTCGGAAACCATCTTTCCCTTCTTCATCACTTGGATCATATTGTAGAACTCCAAATGAGAAACCTACCCTGACTCCTTCGTTTCTAACATTATATGCATAATGTGTGCTAGCAGGATTGTAGTAACAATCTTTAGCCATAGGGTTTTGCAGACCACACATTATGCATGCAATGTTGGTCATTTGGGAGTTATGGGTTGCTGTTTCATGTACTTTTTCTCATTATCAGCAATCTTTCCTTCAAATTCGGATCCTTTGGTAGGACAGGAGTGCTGGTATTACACTCCTTTCCTGAATCAAAATTACCTACCACTTGGAATCCTACTGAAATGAATAAACCCTTTTGTTTGGGTCAATCATTAGCTTGGATTTTGCCACCTTTTTAGCAGTTCTCCTGGCTGCTTTGGCTCGACTTCTTCTGGCTTTTGTGGATAGGATATGATCATCACAGGGAGAGATGGGTCTATCCACCTGATCTTTCCCTGTTTTGGCCACTATTGTTGCATCATTCTTCAACTCTAGTGAAGAAGGATCAGCAGTTGGGACCTCTTGCTCTTCAGTACCACATCTTGGTTGCCTTATGGATTCATAAGAATGTGGTGGGGCGATTACATTGGTACCCAACCCTCCTTTGTTTTGATAACAAATTTTGGAGTGGGAGGCTGATGCAATAATAGCTTGGATGTTCTACTCAGAGATAGCATACTTCCTAGCTTGAGCCTCAGGCGTGACAAGCTAGGCTTGAGCCTTAGACAATTTGGATATCAATTATTTTATTTGAGTCTTGTAGTTAGAATGTACATGTTTTAACAAGGACACAGTTTTCTCTAATTCTTCAATTTCGCGTTGATAGTCAGATTCAGCCCTTTTAAAATCTTTAAAATATTTAAGGACTCAATATCCGATTTGATTTCCCTATTTTCGTCCTGGTAGAACTTAACCTTAGCAATACAAGCAAGAGTGCAGAGATGTTCATATACCTTATTTTCATATGTTCCTGCCATGAGTGCTTGAGTAGGAGTCACATCTTGAACCATAAAGCTCCAGTCAACTTCTTGAGCCAGTGCAGCTGTCTCCGTTAACTTCCTAGTAGGCTTTGAGGTAGAAGGATGTATGGAGGCTTGTGAGGTTCCCGGATTAGACTTGGGAGCCTTACATTCCCTAACAAAGTGACCAAGTTGGTTACAGTTGTAACATTTTGCCTTGGACTTGTCAAACCCAAATTTGCTGTTGGTTGGGTTCTAAGGGAATTGCCTTCCAGTTCTTTTGAAGAACTTCTTTGCTCTATATGTTAGAAGAGCCATCTGTTGGACAATGTCCACATATTCTACATCATCAGGACTAAAACACTCTAGATCATCAAAACAATATTGAAAATCTCCGAAGTGTCCACTTCCTGTGACAAAGGCACATCTGTCTTGGAAAGAACTGTGCTGAGCCTGTTGAGACCTTGGAGTCTCAGGGAAAGTGATGTATGGTCCGGATGAGCAGGATGGCTTCTGGTTGTACATTAGGTACTGCTGAGGTAGTGGGGGACCTAAGCCTTCAGCAACCATAAAGGCGTTGCTAGCAGGAAGACTCATGGGTCTGTTTGTCTGATGGCCCCTTACTCCATCTCTAATCAGTATCCATCAAGGATGCTATAGAGTTCAGTCATAGTGAGAGTGTTCAAGTTCTCTGTCCTCTTGATAGAGACATAGTAGAATGTCCACTCATTTGGGAGGGCACTAATGAAGTTTTTGGTAAGATCTCTCAGTTCAGGAGTGATTCCCACAAACTGAAGGGAAGATATAAGATCCATATACCTTAAATACTACTGGCTAAGGGTCTCTCCATCAATATAAGTGAAGTTCTCAAACTGCTGCTTCAGTGAGTCCATGTTGGAGTCGTTGGAGCTTGAATACATCTGAGCAAGTGCATCGAACAATTCTTTAGCTGAACTACAATGCTTAACCCCCACCATGATGGACTTAGGAATTGCAGTCATGAGAATGGTCATTGCATTGCTGTTGATGTCCATCTTCTTCCTGTCCTCATCAGAACAGTCTTCAACATCCTTCTCTATCATGGCATTGTTTCCATCGGGTGCAGCCACCTTGGGTTTGTACGGGCCATTGACAATGGAGTTCCACATCTGGCTATCTTGGTATCTGATGAAACCTTCCATTCTTCTGCTCCAAGACCTGAAGCTTTGGTCATGGTTCCCATCTCTAATTCAGATTTTTTAAGGACCATTTTGAGTGACTAGTAAGATGGAGTGAAAACCAAGATTATTTGGATGGTTAGATCACACAATCAAGAGCCAAAGAAGCTCTGATACTAATTGGAGGATCGTTTTATGTCACTAAACACACGGTTTGTCTCTCACACTCACTTGAACTACACTCAAATGAAAGGCGGAGTCTGTATGAGTTGATGACAATATAATAAGTAGTAAAGAACACAAGATGTAATTTTCAAGGTACTTGCATATATTGCTTCTCAACTCATATGTTACAAGACTCTTACAAGCATACTTATGAGTTACAATGAGAAACTATATATAATACTACCTACAACCGGATATACTTTGATACCAGCTGGGATCCTCTAACTAAAGCAAATACTACAAAGCTATAATTTAAGGTATCTCAGATAAGACTTTATCTAACATATGGTAGTCAGGACATGTCCCTGACTTACCTTTTGTCACCAACTAAAGTTGGTAACTGTACTATCATAAAAAGGTGAACAGTGGAATAAAGTATGGTCAATTACATGGCTCTTTGAGAAAGTGCCAAGTAGTATCAGAGGTCTGAAGCGGAGTATCAGAGACCATACTTATGTCCACTGGTTCATAGCAGTGTCTTCCGAAGGTTAAATGGCTTCGGAAGAACAAGTACTTCCGAAGCCACTTTTATACTTTGGAAGAGACTACAACTTCCGAGACTTGTGGACTTCTTCTTTCTTTACACTTCAGAGGTAGTCTTCTAATTTCTTCTTTTGAGACTTGATCTTTAGAAGTGAAGTATTTGACTTCGGAAGTAGAGTTTGTCTTTGGAAGTGATCTTTTACTTCGTCTTCGAAATAACTCTACAACCTTCGGAAGTTCCACACTTGGCTTCGGAAGCCTTTGTAAGCAGCACCAAAATTTGTCTATGTGGTTTGGTTTTGGTTGCACCAGCCTTCTTCTTGATCCAACAGAGTGTATAGAGTCCATATTAATGTGAACTTAAGGAAGTTGTTGAGTATGAACAATTACAAGTGATGATGGTGAGTCCTTAATGTCCATCCTATGTGAAGAACTCCTAAGTTCTATGTTTGTGATGACTTTCTCCTCCTTTTTGGTAGCATCATCCACTTGCATGAGTGAGCTAGAGGTTAGATCAATCACACTCACACGTTCTTGTGTTCCTGGTTGAGCTCTTCTTAAAGGTCTCCCAACTAGTTTTTCCTTAAGATAAGATAGCTCAAGTTGCTGATCATTGGCCCTGTTTTGCAAGGTAGTCACATGAGATTCAAGATGACTAACCTTGGAGACTAGCTAGGTGCAAGATATTGACAGTTCGTGCACCTTTAGCCTCATATTACCCTTATCTTCATCAGAAGAGTCATGGGGGGATGAAAGAATTGGATCAAAGTCCTCTCTCTCACCACCAGCATGAATTTCTTACCTGTTGGTTTTTCTCTGCTTAGTGACAACTTCAGTTGAAGTGTCAAATAGGTTGAGTTTCCATGGTTGAGGTCTAAATGATGTAATCACTTTCCGAAGTGAGAGCCTCTTCGATATGAATATTCTGACAGGTTTAGAAGTATCCACCTCAGTAATATGTGACTGATGTGGGCGAGACATAGGTGACTCAGGAGCGCTCATCTCTCTTTGAGTGGGGGAAAAGTAGAGAGACTCATGGTACTCAATAAAACCTAAATCTCCATCAGTATAGAAGTCAAGGTTGGGGATTGGGTGATTAAAGTGTAGAGGCTGGGGATGGTACTTATCCCCTGAAGGTTATTCACCTGAGTGTTGAGACTAAGAGTGAAGGCTTAAAGCAGTTGGGCTTGTGAGCTCATCAGGCTGAGTATAAAGAACCTCAACACTGATCCTTGAAGAGATAGGAGTGGTTTCCTCCTCAAGAGAAGTGGGAGCTCTAGTATCCACTTCTTTTTGTATGGGTGAGTATGTGGGGGCCTGCATAGACTCAGTAGCTTGAGCGGGGGTTCGTTTGGATTTTCTTTTTTTTAATGAGGGTGATTTGAGGTCATTTTGGTGGTTGGTAGGTAGAAGGTGTGGGTTCAACACTAGCTTGTTTTACTAGGTTGTCACCTTGAGCAATGAGCTCTAAAATTTTTAGGACAATGGTTAATTCTACCCCTAGGAGCCAACAGTTGGCTTTTTCAAGATTTTAATGATGCAAGGCTTCATCTATCCCAATTTAAAAATATTACCTGTTTCCCTCAACTATGAGCCTAGTTCACAATTGAGAATATATTGAACATATCTAGGAAACATGTAATACTCTAAAGGGTCCAAGTTAGCAAGTAAATTTGTGTAAAGAAACTGAGAGTACCTGAACTTGACCCCCTGAACCATTCCATATACTATGAAGGAGAGATCCTCAAGAATCTGGTCCCATCCTCCATGCTTGTTGGACAAGCTATGGATAACTACATGAAGCAGGTATTTCCACTAGGATGAGACCTTCCCTTTCCTAAAGGTCTTTACATAGAAATCTCCCTCATAGCCCATCTACTCAAAGGAATGATTTACAGCTTCCTTTGGGAAGAACAACTTACCTTCTTCATCATCCAGCTAAAGATGATTGTTGATGATGTCCGGAGTGATAAAGATTGTTCTCTCCTACACTATGGCAGATAGTGGCTTCTCCCCATCCATAATGACCACTTGGCTGGTCTTCCAAAATTCAAGCAAATGTTCCTCATAAAGATTAGGATCACTGGTAAGGGAGGTGAAGTAGATTGAAAGGGCTAGAAAATGGAAAACCTATGAGAAACTATCATCTTTCTCAAAGTTCAACAAAGCAACCCGGTTGTGTTGCCTGTGAAGTTGCATGGAGAAATCAAGGTTGTTTTGGAGATTTAGATTGACCATTTGAGGAGCTTATGGGAGAAGGAAGATGAAGAACAAAGGTGGTTTAGGAGAATTTAGGTAAGAGAAATAGTTCAAAAGAAGAAGATAGTGAAAGAGGAGGAACCGTTGGGTTTATAGAAGTCGGTCTCACCTCTGAAAAGGTAGTTTGCTTTGGCCCAAAAAGTAGTTTTCTTAGAATTCAGGAAATCTTTCGAAGGTTATTTTCCTTCGGAAGTTCTAGAAGAAAAGCTACTGAAGGCAAATTGACTTCGGAGATATTTCAAATACTTTTGAGAATTTGCTTTGAAAGAGATTTAGAACTCAGAGTATGTATTTTATGAAGAATAAAAACTTCTAAAAGAAAATTGCTTTTGGAAGAAAATTTGTTCTTATAAAACATACAAGTATTTAAGTTGATTTTAAGCTTTGGAAGATATTTTAGAAATTTCTTCTGAAGGTAAAACTATTTAAGTAGATATTTGTTTGCTAAGGCATAAATTTTCTTTCGAAGGTAATTTTAAATTTTTCGAAGGATAAAGAGATCAAGATTTCCAAAAATATAAGGAATGTCTTTTACAAATTTTTTACTTCCAAAGAGAACAAAGGGTGATGCATTTTATACAACGCAAGAACATAATTGAGGAGAGTTCTTTAGAACACTGAACAAATCAAATAGCAAACTGGTTAACTAAAGTAAGAGATGCTAAGAACATAAGTAAGTAAGAGATAGAACAAGATAGCAAACAACACAAGTATTTGGTTTTCAAGAATGTTTTATATTGCTTCTCAAGTTCTATTACAAAGTGTTACAAAGCATAATGGAAAGTTATAAGTACTTGAGATACATATACTACATTCTACAGCCAACCATACTTTGGAAGCCAGCTGGATACATAAGACTAGACAACAAAATCAAATGTAGAGTCAAAAGGCAGATTGCCTTTTGACTAGTGACTATGACATACCATAGCTCACATCCTAATATATTACAAAAAGGATAAATTACATAAAGTTGAAAGCTCAGACTCAAGACCTTAATATACAGTATTCCAAAAGCATGGACCTTTTACCAACTTATATAAGTTGGCGATTACCTTTTCACTTTTGTCAACTCTATAATATGGTATTTTGTCAGTAAATATTTGCTTTAGTACTTTTATCTTTATTGTAATACAATAGGATATGAGTTATGGTATGTCATATTCACATGTCAAAAGACAATGTGCCATTTGACTTTACATTGATCTTGTTGTCTAGATTAGTGTCTAATTGGCCTTTAACGTATGGCTGACTGTATGATGTCATATAAAGGTCTCAAGTATTAGTCTTTAGGACTAAGCTTTGTAAGCTTGTAAACACTAAGAATAATATACATCATCCTTGAAAACATTATTTTTGTGTTCTTGAAGTGTTCCTACTTGTTATTCATTGTATCTACATCATCCTTGACAACCAATCTGTTTCATCTTATGTACTTAAGATGAAAAGTCATATTGACCGCCTCGAGAGGCTTAATTGTCCCGTCTCGAAGGAATTGGCCACGGATTTGATCCTTAATGGCCTTACCAAGAAGTTCGAGACATTTGTGTTGAATTACAACATGAATGCATGGGACAAGAGTATTGGTGAGTTTCACTCAATGCTTAAAACGGCCGAGGCGGCCATGGGTAAAAGGGTTTTACCTGTTCTCACCATCCATGATGGTGGGAACAAGAAAAGGCCTCATCCCGCACCCAAGACAAAGGTTTCCAAGGATAGGGACCACATGGGAAAGGGGTGGCAAGGGTGCCACCCAACCACAAGAGAAGAAGCAAAAGGTTGCTACCAATGACATGCTTCAAGTGTGGGGAGATTGGACATTGGGCAAGAAATTTTCCTGTCCATCTCCAAGAGTTGAAAGCAAGAGGGATGCCGGCAGACCTCAGGTACAATATACATGATTCATATTGATCTTAATGTCACATCTTCTAACACATGGGTATTGGATACCGGATATGGAACTCATATTTGCAATTTGTTGCAGGGGTTCAAAAGAAGTAGGGACTTCAATCAAGGGGATGTTAGCCTCTTCATGGGCAATGGAACCAAAGTCAAGTTGAAGCTCGTGGGGACTACATCCTAAAACTTCCAAGTGGCTTGGATGTTATTTTGAAGAATGTTTTGTATGCTCCTAGTTTGACTAGGAACATTATTTCTGTATCCCAATTAAGACATTATGATTATGTATTATCTTTTGTTGAAAATGATATTCATGTTTCTTTAAATAATATGTTCTATTTTAAAGCATTCCCATTAATGGTATTTATGAATTGGTTCATGAAAATGCTTTAAATAGTTCATTGTACCAAACTAACCCAAGAAACTCAAGTTGGATTTGAGTGATACCTATCTTTGGCATTGTCGTCTTGGTCATATAAACAAGAAACGTATACAAACACTTCAAAAGAATGGTCTTTTAAAAACAAATGAATGTGATTCATTTGATGTATGTGAATCTTGTTTACAAGAAAAATGACTAAGGCACCCTTTAGTGGAACTAACGAAAGGGCAAAAGATTTATTAGGAATCATACATTCGGATGTATGTGGTCCTTTTAAACCAATGACTAGGAATGGTGAAAGATACTTCATTACCTTTACCGACGATTATAGTCGCTATGGGTATGTGTACTTATTAAGGCACAAAGATGAAGCTTTTGAAATGTTCAAAATCTTCAAAAATGAATTAGAAAATCAACTCAACAAGTCAATCAAAGTTCTCCATACCGATAGAGGAGGTGAATACCTAAGTGATGTTTTTCAAGATCATCTTAGGAGTTGTGGGATTGTCTCACAACTCACTCCACCTGGAACACCACAACATAATGGTGTATCTGAGGGGAGGAATCGAACCTTATTGGATATGGTTCGATCTATGATGGCTAGAAGCACATTGCCTCTATCATTTTGGGGTTTCGCTTTGCTCTCCGCGGCCCGTATTTTAAATATGGCCCCAACCAAAAAGGTGGAAAGGACACCCTTTGAGATATGCATGGAAGAGTTCCATCCCTATCATACTTAAGGGTTTGGGGTTGTGAGGCTTATGTTAAGACTCCCACCCCAAACAAATTGGAAGTCCGATCCACCAATGTATCTTTATTGGATATCCTAGAGATTCTATGGGATATTATTTCTATGATCCACTGGAACAAAAGGTGTTTGTTGCCAGAAAGGGTGAGTTCTTAGAAGCAAAGTTCCTTATGTAAGGAACTAGCAGTAAAACAGTGGATCTTGAGGAGGATCAAGAACCACGACCCGATGCATGTTTGGTTGAAACGGCACTCAACATGAGGATGTTGAGGATGATCAAGCGGTTGATCAATACACACAAAACGTTCGCAGAAGTGGTAGAACTAGTAATCCACCTGAAAGATATGGATTTTTCATGGATGGATGCTATGTGGTAGATTCAGATGAACAACCACGTACCAGAATGCAGTGTCCAATTGGATTGTGACAAATGGCTTGAGGCCATGAACGTAGAGATGCAATCCATGTATGACAATCAAGTTTGGGAACTTGTTGTACCACCTCTTAATTCCAAAGTAGTTGGAAGCAAGTGGGTTTTCAAGAAGAAAACCGATATGCATGGAAACTTGGATACTTATAAAGCTAGACTTGTAGCAAAGGGTTTCACTCAAACTCAAGGGGTTGACTATGATGAAACTTTCTCACCTGTTGTGATGCTAAAGTCTATAAGGATATGTTTGCCATAGCTGCTCATTATGATTATGAGATTTGGCAAATGGATGTCAAAACGGCTTTCCTAAATGGATATCTTGAGGAAGATGTCTATATGGTTCAGCCTCAAGGTTTTATCGATCCAAAACATCCTAATAAAGTATGCAAGTTAAAGAAATCAATCTATGGATTGAAACAAGCATCTAGAAGCTGGAATCATCATTTTGATGAGGAGGTAAAGAAATTTGGCTTCATAAAAAACGTTGATGAGGCTTGTGTGTATAAGAAGGCTAGTGGGAGCACAATAACTTTCCTAGTATTGTATGTTGATGACATACTACTATTTGGAAACGACATTCCAACCTTGGAAGGTGTAAAAACCTGACTTGGAAGTTTTTTTTTCATCAAGGATCTTGGTGAGGCCGCCTATATTCGAGGAATAAAGATCTATAGGGATAGATCAAGGCGGTTGATTGGTTTAAATCAAAGTGCATACATTGTCAAAATCTTGAAAATGTTCAAGCTGGAGAACTCTAAGAAAGGTACCGTACCTATTCAAGGAGGAACGATATTGAGTACAACTCAATGTCCTAGCTCAAAGGATGAGCAAGATAAAATGAAGGCAATCCCATACGCATCTGCTATTGGATCCATCATGTATGCAATGATATGCACTCGACCGGACATGTCATGCGCCTTAAGCATGACAAGTCGTTACCAGCAAAATCCTGGAAACAGTCATTGGATGGCTGTTAAGAACATACTTAAGTACCTAAGGAGGACATAGATATGTTCCTAATCCATGGATCTGGTGATGAGGAACTCGTTGTAAAAGGTTACACGATGTGAGTTTCCAAACCGATCATGATGATTCTCGGTCACAATCGGGATATATTTTCATTCTGAATGGAGGAGCGGTCTCATGGATGTGGTGGCTATATCAACTACAGAATCAGAATACGTCGCCGCTTCATTGGCAGCTCAAGAAGCTGCATGGTTGAAGAAATTCATTGCCGATCTTGAGGTTAACCCTTCCATCAAGACCCCCTAGAGATCTTTTGTGATAACGAGGGTGCGATTGCTCAAATCAAGGAACCTCGTGCTCATCAAAAGACTAGGCACATTGAGCGGAGATTCAACTACATACGAGATGAAGTTGAAAAAGGAAAGATATGTATTCGCAAAAGGCATAAAGGTCATGCTAGTGCCATGGGACTTCAATATTCTAGTGATTGGATTTGATCTGTAAAATGTTGTATTTGGATATGTGGAACTCTTTATTATTTGAATAAAATTATTTGGTTATAATGTTTCAATTAATGTTCTAATTTAGCATGTTTAATCCATAAGTAAATTGTTTACTCTAAATGTCCGTAGTCGTTCATACTTGTGGGAACAAGTGTGAGGGTGAGATTATTATGAACTTGGATTGGTTGATATTCATAAGGATGAATATAGAACAATGGGTTGCTACCAAGGTTCATAGATATTTGTGGGATACAAATATTGGACTAACCCGCATTTCAAATTTTACTACATGGAATCTTATTGATTGATCATAAGTAAATTTGAGTAAAGACGAATATCATTTGGTATCCTCCGACCTGAGATACATATTGGGTTTTGATATTCACCAAGTATTATACCTTGAGCTAATTCTTCACTGTCTTGAAATAGTGGACATCACATAAGGGTATGTTCAGGTATGACACGAGGTGTTTGTGAGAAACGTATGTAGTCAAGATGGAATTTGTTCCTCTTATTCATTGAGAGTTAGATGTCTAAGGCCTGATAAGTTAAATCAACAAGGAATGATCACTCTGTGTTCTTGGATTTAACATGACATCTGTAACAAAAGGATAAATGATAGATTCACCTAAATCATTTCAAGTAGGTAGTTGAATAGGATGATGTTATTGAATGGCTATAAGTCATGCGTATTAAGGGTAGTAAACCGTTGTTAGGCGGTATTTACTGCTTGCATCAATCTCCTATGAATCTTGTGCAAGTGGGAGATTGTACGATTTCATATGCCCAAAACACATAGAATATTGATGCGGTTAGTACGTCATGATCCAAGTCGGGTTATACCCAATAACAAGCTATACAAACACGAACAATTATTATTTGTTGATAAGATCATACAATAAATATTGACACCTATTTAGTAAATTGGTTTTCTGAATATTGCTTTTGTGAAAGAACAATATTATATGGATAATTTGTTCATGAGATATTTATTTGATACATTATTTAAGTTGGTTAAATAATGTCAAAAAAAAGTGTGTCATGTTATAAAATTAGACTATGTTTTAATTTTATAACTTAATATGCATGGAAGTGTAGATTTTATAAAAATTTCAAAAGGGTGGGAAACCCTTTTTCGGTTGATGCTTGCGGCCGCCCAAGGGGCATAGGGAAGCACATTATGTCTTGGCTTCTACAAGACTTAATTGATTTATTCAAGCAATCATCTATGCTACACTTTCTCTCACACACACAAAGAAACATTTCTCTCTTTGAAGAAAGCTAATTTTCGAATTGAAGAAGCAAAACAAAGCTGAAAAATTCGGTTTTTCTTGGCTGTTTTGGCTGATTCGGATTGTTCTTCTAAGGGGTTTTCTTTTGGTGTAAAGCTCCCTAACAAAGCAAGGTTTTTGGAAGAAGCTTGTGGGTATTACAACTTGAGGTTCTCTTCTTTGAGGGCTGCATAAACAATATCATCATCATTTTCATCTCATCCTTCTTTCATTCGATTTTGAAGGCTGCTGAAAGGTAGTTATGGCAGCCCTTTGTGGCTGTCATATTATGTTGTTTTATGTTCACATAGCATGCTCATTCACATACAATGATCCTTTGATATATGGTTTGTTTCATACATTAATATGGTCACCTAATGAACCTATTTTCAGCTTATAAACAAGTTTATAATGTTGTTATTCCGCTGCGTTTTCAGAAAGTTTAATGGGTTAAACTATGGCTTTGTGTTCTTACAAACCCATCAGAAAGAACAACTTTAGCTGCTTTAGTAATTGGATTCCATCTGTGTTCCACCTGTACATCTCAAGTACAAATGATGTATTAGCTAAGGTAATTGTAATTTTTGATTTATAGTTATTGATTTACGGTACCAAGCTGATCATTAACATTTTATCTACACTGAACTTATAGTCTAGTTGGACAAACACATAATGAGATGGAAACTAACGTTTAACAATATGCGTAAGTTACATCAATCATTATTCAGAATGGGTTGTGAGATGCTTCATATGAGCCTGTATGATGATGTTGAATGCCGGAATCCTAATTTCTAACAAGTTCATTGTGGTTCCAATGCATATATCCACTAACAACAATGCAACCTTTGTAAAATAGAATGATACAGACTATGAGAAGGTGTTTAGAAAATAAAATTCTCACCTAATCGCTATATTCGTCGGCACTGACCCGTTCTTCAAATATTAGGTTGAAAAACCTAGGCAAGAGAATCATCTAATGATCCTGGATTTACAACTCCCCTATTTCACGTATTTCATCCAAGCACCAAGAATTAAGTCTATTTGTCCAATTCAGAACATGTTGTAAAAGGAATCTAACAACTATTACCATTTAAGGCTTTAATATGACATGTATATGTTTTATAAACATACAATTAGTATTATACATCTACTTTCACAAAACCCTAGATGGGTACCTCCAAATTCTTACTCTAGAGGAAGACGGTCCATATAACAGACTTACAAAATGGAGCATCTCCATTGAACAAGAGCGAGAAAACATTTCAAGATCCATCCTGTGACATTCGGTAATTTTTCGTTACGAAACTCCGTTAGTTCCGTTAGGTCTTGCATACACGTGTCGTGAGCACACACTAGTTTCCGTTGAACCTTGGTGACTTAATAATAATAATCTATAAAAAACAATAATAATCTAATTAATAATGTTGATTATTAGTTGTGATTATGTGGTTCATGATTTTATAGAATTTTAAATGATTGTTTTATAAATTTTACACGATAACATGACAACGTGTACTATATATATTTCGTGTGTTGTGTGACCCATTGTAAATGTTTAGAATTATTATTATTGGTTAGTAATACTTGTGTTTAGTAGTTAAAAACTATTTAAAAAGTATTAGAAAGATTAGTTTTTATAAAATACAATTAAAGGTTATTTTGTAAATACATTTTTAACCAAATATTACCAAAATTAACCCAACCCTAGCCCCCAAACCCCAATTTCAGCCGCAACCCCTCTCCCCACCCTCCAACATTGCTATTTTGATCAAAGAACACATACACAAGTCGAATTCCAAGTGGTTTCAAGTATTACAAGTTGATTTCAAGTGATAATCATCATCTAAACACATCTAAAGGTTAGTTTTGATTAGTTTTTCACGTTTATTGTTCTTGATGAACCCTAATCCAAAAATTCATGATGATTAAATACAATTGATGATTGTTAGATGCTAATATGATGTTAGTTAGGTTGTATGAATGTTTAATTGTTGGACCAAAAGAACCAATGAGCCTGATCTGAAAAACCTCTAAGTCCTACAAACATTACAACTGCTGAAGAAGATCACACAGCTAAAGACATCAGCTGATCACAAGGTCTGAAGACAAAGTCTGAAGACAAGATCTGAAGATTTCTACTCAAGACAAAGTCTGAAAGTAAAGTACTGAAGACAAAGTCTAAAAGTGAAGTATTGAAGACAAAGTCTGAAGCTATCAGCTGAAGACAACGTCTGAAGTAAAAGTCTGAAGAACAAAGACTGAAGACCAGAGTCATCAGTAGTTGTCACAACAGCTGAAGTTATTAACTTCAGTAGTTGTCACAACAGCTGAAGTTATTAATTTCAGTAGTTGTGATGGTTTTCCTTTTCAGTACTTGTAATTTACCTTTTCAGTAGTTTATAGTTTTAGTAGTTTTAGTTCAGTAGTTTTATGTTTTTATACTTAGCATTCTCTGAGATGTGATCAGTTGTTGAGAACATTCTTAGTAGTTTGCATAGTTTCAGTTGTTTGTATAAATCTATTAGATGTCACTATCAAGTGACATTATCAGACGTCACATTCCTTATATAAGGAATGTTGACCTAGTTGTAACGTGTGACATTCAGCCACCACGAAAGTATTTGAATGAAATATTCCTTTTGCAGAATTCTCTCTCTCTACAACCGTGTGCTTTTCTATTGAATATCAATTGAGTTCTTGCTAAATTGTCTAATCATTGTTCGAATTTCCGCTGCAATCTACTCTAACTGATCAAACTTACATCACTGATCCTAACAAATTGTATCAGAGCTGGTTAATCATTGATCGATCTAACAATTGATCATTGAAACTGCTATTTCGATATCTAAGTTTGACCGAATTAGTATATTTGCAAGAATTGGTTATAGAGATTGAATTTCTGCTGCTTCCGGTTATTTGCTTTGAGATTTCTCTTGGTCCATATTGAGTTTGTTATGTTTTGCGCTAAATCAGTTAAAACTTAATTGAATTTGATTGAATCTAAGAATGACTACTCCTTCTAATGACCTCACAATACTGGTTCCTCAACCAAGCCTCCGATGCTGGTTAGGACTGAGTATAACATATGGCAACGAAGAATGCTCCATCACCTGTCTATTAACAGTTTAGGTTGTTGGACATCTGTGGTACATAGTCCACACAAGCCTCTGGTGAACAATCCGGAAACCAACCAAATGGTTCCGAAGAAGAAGGAACAATACTCAGATGAGGATCGAAAACTATTTGAGATTGATGCTAAAGCACATGGAATTCTGGCCATGGCACTGCCGAATGAAATCTATTCTGGGCTTATGCATCATGAAACTGCTCATGACCTATGGAATGCATTGAAAGAACAATTTGGTGGAACAGATGAGGTCTTAGCAAACAACAGAGAAATCCTTGCCCAACAATATGAGACATTCTCTCACAGGAAGGGTGAGACACTGACTCAACAGTTTTAGCGTTTTTCCTGTTTGATCTATGAGCTGAAAATGGTCAAACATGAATACACTAATAGGCAGATGAACAACGGATTCCTCAGATCACTGCCTGAGAGATGGGATACATATACCATTGTCCTACGCTCCAGTGCAAATCTGGATAGCCTATCTCTTACCCAACTCTATGGGAAACTGCTTACATTTGAAAGAGAGATAGAGCAGAAAAGGAAACTGGCATCATCAGGAAAGCTCACTGATGACTTTGTACCAGGGAACACTGCGTTGGTTGGTCATTAGTCAGAATATGCTGCATCTGAAAGCAATTATGATGAGCATATAGATTTCTCTTCAAACAGTTCTGTTCATGCATTTGTTAGTGTTTATAGTCAGTCAAGCTGTAATAGTGATAATTTGTGCTTCATTATGGATGATTTGAAAAGTATTGCTGATGATGACCTAGAAGAGATGGATATTCTAAGCCAAATGGCCTTGATTAATATCAGATCTCAAAAGTTCTACAAGAGAACTGGCAGGAAATTTCCAGGACTCTCTGGCAAAACCAAAGTTGGTTTTGACAAGAGTAAATTGAGGTGTCACAAATGCCACAGGCTTGGGCACTTTGCAAGAGAGTGTAGATCAACTGGATCTAACTCCTCTGCACCCTTTGTGACTTTTCCAAGCAATAGTTCACAAAACAGAGGGCAACATCCTGCTAGTTCTGGTCATCACTCATAACCTATATCTCCTGCATATTTTGTCCCTCAGGGTCCAATGCCATATCCATATCCCTGCCATTACATGCCACAGCTAAATCAAGTTCAAGTTCCTATTGCACAACAACCTCAAGTCCTACCTGAGCCTCAACCATCTCAATCATCTCAATCACAACCTCATCACAGCTTCTTCACCCCTGGTGCTGTTGACTGGAGCAGTGTACCAGATGATCTTTCTGGTAATGAGCAATTATTTGCTAGTGATGGTCAACACGGTGGTGAACATCCTTTTGGGAATCTTGCTCTAATGGCCCTGGAGTCTACTGAGGGTTCATGCTCCAATGCATCTTCATCACAGGTAACCCAGGTATCCTCTGAGGCTAAAGCCAAGCTATGTTCTGAATCTTGCATAGCTGCATTTATCTCTATTAGAGAGGCAAATGTAGCTTTAATAAATCAAAATCTTGAGCTTGAGCAAACCCTTTCCAAAAGAAAAGCTGAGTATGAGTCTGTCCTTAAAGATAAAGATGATGAGATTTAGAAGCTTAAATGCCAATTAAATGATGAAAAGGCTAAGCTAGAGGTCATTCTTGAGAACCACAGAGATCTTAAAGAAACACTTGCAGCTACCCAAGTTGAGTGTGACCGCTGGGTATCATCCTGCAAGGGATTTGAAATGCTTCTCAGAAAGTAATTAACTTTGAATGTGAAGTTTGGAATAGGTTACAATCACATTGCACCACCTACAGATTTTACTCCAAAATCAGTAGTAAAATCTGAAGGTGAAAGTAATTTCCAAACCACATCATCATGTGTATCATCCTCAAGTGATCAACCAAGATCAGAAGATGAAATCAGTGTTGATACCTCAGCAAATCGATTGCCTGATGGGTTAACTACTGATAAGCACATGAAGCTGAGTACTTTAGATGTTGTCCCTCAAAGCACCTCAAGTACTGAAGGGCAAGTCACAACATCTGAAAAGCATTTTAAATCAACTGAAATAAAAGGATTAACAACTGCTGAGGAATCTATCATACGGTCTTTCAGGACAGATAGAGAACAACTAAAAAATAAGTCTTCAATTGTTACAGATCCTTCTGTACTTAACACAAGTACTGAAAGGAGGAAAGTATTGAAGATCACACCTTCAGTAGTTTCCACTTCAGCAGTTGATCAATCCAAGATGAAGAATAAGCCATGTGAAATATGTGGTAAATTCAATCATCTTTCTCATGAATGTTGGTACAAAAAGGGTTCCAAACTCAACAGAGATAAGCTTATTAAAATGCAGATGGATGAAATAAAAAATGAGTTTGAGACCAAGTTTGTACCATAGTCATCCCAATGTGATAAACCCAAGGCGTCACCCAAATCCAAAAAGAAGGATACGGTTTATCATAAAACAGTTGATAGTGTTCCTCATGATAAAAATCAGACTAAGTCTATGAATTTCAAGGAGGAAATGGTGGGCCACATGAACTCATAAAAAACAAGTACTGATGTGTCACAAGAGCTGAAAGCTTTAGCTACAAATTAGACACAACTTGTTATGATGGTTCAGCATTTGTTGAGGAGAGTTAACCCACTAGATGTACATGTTATCAAACCACTGAAAAGGTATTCCAAGCCCAAATCCAAGGAATCCATTTCAGCACCATCTCCACCTTCATCAGCTGTTAATCATGAGATACAAGTTATGGTTAAATCTATTGATAAAACAGACCCAAAACCAAAAAGGTTGGGTCTCAAAACCTAACTAGTTCCTTGTGATGAATACAGGGTTCTTTAGCATGCCAAAGGAGCATCTGGTATGTAGATAGTGGAGGATCTATGCATATGACAGGGAGCACTTCTCTTCTTAATGACTACTCTCAAGGAAAGTAGGGATTTGTTTCTTTTGGAAATGATGCTAAGGGTTACATCATCGGGAAAGGATATGTGTATAATGGAGAACTCATATTTGATGATGTTAACCATGTGGAGAATCTCAAGTATAATCTACTAAGTGTCAGTCAGATGTGTGATAAAGCGCATGTTGCCCTTTTCACAAGCCAGAACTGCAGGATTCTGTCTTCCCAAGTTCTGAGGCTGATTGACAAGGTACTGGATGAACATACTCTCCTGAAGGCCAACAGGATTGGAAGAGTATATGCCCTGGATTTGTCAAAGAAGATTGATTTGAAGGGTCATCCTTGCTTGTTCTCCAAAGCCTCTCCTCAGGAATCTAAACTGTGGTACAGAAGGCTAGGTCATGTAAATCTCAACAACATGAATCAGTTGATCCACAATAGTTTAATGAGAGGTCTACCAATAAAAGAGTTCTACTGTGATGAAACCTGTACTGCTTGTTTGAAAGGAAAAGAGCACAAAGTCTCATTCCCTCCTATTGAAGAACCTAAGTCCCCTGCCTGCTTGCAGTTGCTGCACATGGATCTATTTGGTCCTGTAAGAGTGAGGAGCATGGCAAAGAAGAAATACTGTCTGGTAATTGTGGATGATTACTCCAAATTTGTATGGACTTTCTTCTTGCATTCAAAGGAAGAGGTTACTCAGACGATTATAAACTTTGTGTTGTATGTTGAGAAGCAGTATTCCCTATCAGTCAAGTGTATAAGAAGTGATAATGAAACAGAATTCAGAAACCATACACTTGATGATTTTTATCTCTCAAAGGGAATAAAGAGGTAGTTTAGCATCCCAAGGACTCCAGAACAAAATGGAGTAGTGGAGAGAAAGAACAGGACCCTAATTGAAGCTGCAAGGTCCATGTTGGCTGACTCTGGTTTGCCATTGACCTTTTGGCTGAAGCTGTCAACACAGCTTGCTATGTGCAGAATAGAGTTTTAGTAAATCAGAGGTTGATGAAGACTCCATATGAAGTTCTACATCATTTGGCTCCTCTAATGTCATTCTTCAAAGCCTTTGGGTGTTCTTGTTTCATTCTCAACACAAAGGATCAACTCCACAAATTTGATCCTAAGGTGGATGCAGGGTATTTTGTAGGATATTCATCCACATGCAAGGCTTAAAGAGTCTTCAACTGCAGAACAAAGATAGTTGAAGAAACCTTGCATGTGAAGTTAAATGAATCTCCTAAGGATAAAATTCCACAAAACCCTGTGGAGTTATTTGGTCTGGATATACTGCAATATGTTCCTTATCAACCTCCAGCTGTTGCAGATCATGTGAATAAATCATCTTCTGCAGCAAGTCTTCCACCTGGTGGTACTGAAGATGATGATGATATCAGTACTCACCTTTTCAAGTTTAGTGGTCAACTGCCTGAGTCCACTAAACTTGATGTTCCTGTAGCTTCAGCAGCTCCATCCACAACAAATGCTGATGAGATTTCTGACTCCTCTACATCATTTGAATTGCCATCTCATACTTGGTTTCCAGAGTCTGGATCAACATCTGCTGCTGCTGAACCTGCTACAAACACTTGCACTGATCTTATAGTGTACCAAGAGCTGAAGAATCACCCCATGTCTCGAATCATTGGTGATATCAATGCTGGTGTCTCAACCAGAAGTCAATTGTCCAACTTCTGCTTCTATGCTCTCTTCATCATTCAGTTAGAGCCAAAGAACTATCATGTTGCTTTAAGGGACAATGGATGGGTTGAAGCCATGCAGCTTGAGCTACTTCAGTTCAAAAAGCAGCAAGTGTGGGAATTGGTTCCTCTACCCCCAGGTAAGTGTGCAATAGGCACTAAGTGGGTGTTTAGGAATAAAACTGATGAAAATGGGCTTATTGTCAAGAACAAGGCTAGACTGGTTGTACAAGGGTTTTCATAAGAAGAAGATATTGATTATGAAGAAACCTTTGCCCCTGTAGGCAAACTGGAAGCAATTAGATTGTTCTTAGCCTATGCTGCATTCCACAATCTTAAAGTTTTTCAAATGGATGTCAAAAGTGCTTTTTTATATGGAAAAATAAAGGAAGAGGTTTATGTGTGTCAACCACCAGGTTTTGAGGACAATAAACATCCTGATTGGGTGTACAAACTTGATAAGGATCTTTATGGGTTGAAGCAAGCTCCTAGAGCCTGGTATGAAACACTTTCAAATTTTCTTCAAAATAATTTCACTAGAGGTTCCATAGATAAAACTTTGTTTGTTAAGAAAGTGGATCAGCATAAGCTACTTGTTCAAATTTATGTTGATGATATAAATTTTGCATCCTCTGATCCCCAGTTGTGTGATGATTTTACAAGTTTAATGAAACAAAAGTTTGAAATGAGTGCAATGGGAGAATTACAGTTCTTTCTAGGCTTGCAAATCAAACAAAAGGCTGATGGAACCTTCATTCATCAGTCAAAATATACAAAAAATGTTTTAAATAAGTTTGATTTACAAAACTGTAAGCCCTGTTCTACTCCCATGTGCAACACCACACAACTGGATGTAGATCAAAAAGGTAAAGCTGTTGATGAAACACTTTACAGATGTATGATTGGGTCCTTGATGTATTTAACACCTTCTAGACTAGATATTATGTTTGCAACTTGTGTTTGTGCTAGATTTCAGGCTGCTCCTAAAGAGTCTCATTTGATTACAGTCAAGAGGATCTTTAGATATCTACAAGGTACACAATCTCTAGGTCTTTGGTATTCCACTGGACACTCTTGCAAATTAGTTGCTTTTTCTGATAGTGACTATGCAGGGTGTAAGTTAACCAGAAAGTCAACTTCTGGTGGATGTCAATTCCTAGGCAGCTGTTTGATTTCTTGGCATAGTAAGAAACAATCATTTGTTGCTACATCCACTGCTGAAGTAGAGTACATTGCTGCTGCAAGTTGTACATCTCAGGTACTCTGGCTTCAGAACCAGTTACTGGATTATGGCATTACAGAGACTAAGACTCCATTATTAATGGATAGTGCTTCAGCTTTGTGTATCCAAACATATAGTGATCAGATACCATTTTATTAGGGATTGTTTTGAAAAAGGTCTGATTGATCCAAAGTTTGTGCCAAGTGCTGATGAGCTTGCAGATATATTCACTAAGCCTTTGGATAATTCAAATTTCCAAAACCTTGTGTTAAGGCTTGATATGCTGCAGCTAGAATAAGTGACAACTACTGATGATCTTAGTAAACAAGTACTGATGACCATTAGTAAACATGTCACAAATGTGTACTGATTCTGTTAAAAGAAAACGATGCAGTTACAAACTACTGATGTAGTTACAACTACTGATGTCAGTAAAAACAGATAAGTACTGATGTCCTATGAAACAACTGAAAACAACTAAAAAGTCTGATGAGTAAGTGTTGAGGACAGTATGAAACAGCTGAAAAGCTAAGAATTGACGAAAACTACTAATGAGAATTTTCTCTTCAGTCGTTTCCACAAACCGTTGTTTCACCTTAAACAACTGATGACAAAATCATGTCTTCAGTAATTTCACAACTACTGATGACTAACACCAAGTTCTCAGTTGTTTTCCTTGGTGACTTAATAATAATAATCTATGAAAAACAATAATAATCTAATTAATAATGTTGATTATTAGTTGTGATTATGTGGTTCATGATTTTATAGAATTTTAAATGATTGTTTTATAAATTTTACACGATAACATGACAACATGTACTATATATATTTCGTGTGTTGTGTGACCCATTTTAAATGTTTAGGATTATTATTATTGGTTAGTAATACTTGTGTTTAGTAGTTAAAAACTATTTAAAAAGTATTAGAAGATTATTTTTTATAAAATACAATTAAAGGTTATTTTGTAAATACATTTTTAACCAAATATTACCAAAATTAACCCAACCCTAGCCCCCAAACCCCAATTTCGGCCGCAACCCCTCTCCCCACCCTCCAACATTGCTATTTTGATCAAAGAACACATACACAAGTCGAATTCCAAGTGTTTTCAAGTATTACAAGTTGATTTCAAGTGATAATCATCATCTAAACACATCTAAAGGTTAGTTTTGATTAGTTTTTCATGTTGATTGTTCTTGATGAACCCTAATCCAAAAATTCATGATGATTAAATACAATTGATGATTGTTAGATGCTAATATGATGTTAGTTAGGTTGTATGAATGTTTAATTGTTGGACCAAAATAACCAATGAGCCTGATCTGAAAAACCTCTAAGTCCTACAGACATTACAACTGCTGAAGAAGATCACAACAGCTGAAGACATCAGCTGATTACAAGGTCTGAAGACAAGATCTGAAGATTTCTATAGAAGACAAAGTCTGAAAGTAAAGTACTAAAGATAAAGTCTGAAAGTGAAGTACTGAAGACAAAGTCTGAAGCTATCAGCTGAAGACAACGTCTGAAGTAAAAGTCTGAAGAACAAAGACTGAAGACAAAGACTGAAGACCAGAGTCATTAGTAGTTGTCACAACAGCTGAAGTTATTAACTTCAGTAGTTGTGATGGTTTTCTTTTACTATATACTCATTGGCATATACATCACATGCACTACAGCATGGCATCATCATCCCGGGTTTTGGGAAAAAGGCGTGCTCGTTCTGAGTCCCCTCCACTTGTACCTCACTGAGTGTATGACTGACGAGACATCCTTACCCCCATGGCTTGTTAGATTAGGATCGACCGTTTATGCCACCTAAGCATGAACCTCCACGAGATTGGAGTTATTACCCCGACTTGTATAGACCGTATGATTCGTAGAGAGCGTGTTCTGAAGCCGGTTACTGTTAGACCTAGGACTAGGTCAGCCACTACTTCTACATCACCCACTCTCCCATATTTAGATGTACCCCTTGAGCAGGTCGTGGTGGCATTGACCGCGACACTTGAGACCGAGCATCGCCGAGTTGGAGTGCTTATCGAAAAGAACTCCACCTTGCAGTATGAGATACATTAACTATTGCTAAAGATGGATATACTCGAGGAGCGTCTGTTTATGTCCATCACTGTAAATTTCAAGATGGCTGGTAGAGTGATGAATCTGTCTGAGCATGTGGAAGCACAAGATCTCCACAGCATGGGCGTTGAGAGTAGACTCACTGGGCTAGAAGTACAACTTGCAGTGCTACAGACTGAGGATAACCCTGCACCGGTCGAAGATTCTGAGGAAGAGCCGGAAGAAGCCCCGGACGGTGATGACAGCGATGGATCTAACTTGCTATTTGATTTCTTTTCTTTTCATTATTCTCATGACTTTGACTGCATGGAGTTTTCCTTAAACCTATATGGGAAGGGTTATTTCCCACACAACTAAAAACTTGAATTTTGACAATGATTGGATATTTTGTGAGCTACTTACAAATATTTATGAAATGTTATTATTTTTGGTTATAAATGTTGTGGTTGTGACTGTACATTATTTCTTATTATTTACCATACTTTAATGAGATGATATGTTGGATGTTACTCATTATTGTATTTGTGAATGTAAAGTGAAATATGGACGACCGAGGTAGATGACATGGACGTGGCCGAGGGCGTGGTGCTGGACAAGGCACCGACAATGTGAACATGACCCAGCTAAATTGGCTGCATTGATTAACGAACACGTGCAAAGGGTATTGAACACTTAGCCCACACAGTTTGGAGGTAAATGATGACACTAGTAATCATTTACACGGATATTCCATTAGATGATTAATTCATTCGGTTTAATTTGAATACCTTGACATGTTGAATACAGGGCCGCCAGGATGCACATACAAGGAATTCATGGACTGTAAGCCGCATACCTACAGCAGAGCCAAGGGAGCTGTAGGGCTTCTACGATGGTTCAAGAAGACTGAGTCAGTCTTTGCCAAATGTAACTGTCGAGTGGTGGACCAGGTGAAATACAACACAGGAACCTTGGAAGGTGCAACACTCATGTGGTGGAATGCTCAAGTGCAAATGCTTGGCCAGGAAATAGTAAATGCACTACCGTGGGAGGAATTCAAAATAATGATGACAGAGGAATACTGCCCCCGTGACGAGGTTCGAAAGCTGGAAGCTGAGTTCTGGTAATTGAAGATGGAAGGGTCTAACATTGAGGCTTATACTACTAGGTCTCATGAGCTAGCTACACTTTGCGCTGGCATGGTTAACCCGCCGAGCCGACGTATTGAGCTCTATTTACGTGGCTTAGTCCCGGAGATTCAGAGTATGGTGACTGCTGCAAATCTCCCTACTATTCAACAAGTGATACGACTGGCTCACAAGCTCACTTATCAAGCTGTGGAGCAAGGAAAGTTACCCAAGTGGGGCGCTGTGACAAGCGTGCCCGACAACAAACGCAAGTGGGAGAACAACGCCAACAAAGGATCGTCATCTGGTAACCAACCTTAGCAACACCAACCTCAATAACAACATCAACATAGACGGTTTGATAACAATCGCAACTTCCACCAATCATCATCATCATCTCAAGGACCAAGTGGATATGTGGGGAAAAACCCAAAGTGCAACCAATGCAACTACCACCACATTGGCAGGTGTGATAGCTTTCAATGCCAGCATTATGGAAAGGTTGGACATGTGGTAAAGGATTGCCGTGGAGAACTGATAAAGAAGCCTCAACAACCTCAGCAGCCTCATGAAACACCCAAGGGTTGCTTTGAGTGTGGAAAGGAAGGGCATTTCAAGAAAAACTATCCTCAACTGAAAAGAAATGGGAATGGCAACGGAAATTATGGCAACAGTAACAATGGAGGCAATGGTGACAACAATGGTGGCAACAATGGTGGAGCTAAAGGGAGAGCTTTTGTCATGGGTTCAGGTGAAGCTCTAAACAACCCTACTACCGTTACTAGTAAATTTCCTGTTAATGGTCGTTTTGCTTCTATACTATTTGACACTGGAACCGATAGGAGTTTTATCACTGCTAAGTTTTGTAGTCTCTTAAGTGATATGCCCTCTATCTTGGAGTCTAAGTATGTTGTAGAGTTGGCTGATGGTAAGCAAATCTCTGTTACGCATATCCTTAAGAATTGCAAGATAGAACTTGGTGGTCATACCTTCGACATTGACCTTATCCTGTTAGTCTTGGAAGTTTTGATGTGGTCGTAGGCATGGACTGGCTGTCCGAGAAGCAAGCAGAAGTGATTTGTCATGAGAAGGTCATTCGTATTCCCATGGTAGATGGGGAAACGCTTTTGGTTAAGGGCGAGAAGAGTGGTGCTGTGATAGGCATCATATCCCTCATGAAGGCTTAGAAGTGGTTACGCAAGGATCACTTGGCCATATTAGCTCTTGTCTCTAACCAACAACATGAGGAAAAGATGATAGAAGACATTCCGGTGGTTTGTGAGTTTCTAGAGGTGTTTCAAGAGGATTTTCCTGGACTACCACCTCACCGCCAAGTTGAATTTCAGATCGATTTGACTCCCGAGCTGCTCCGATTGCGAGAGCACCTTATCGGTTGGCACCGAATGAAATGCAGGAATTTTCAATACAACTTCAGGAGCTGTTGGATAAAGGGTTTATTTGACTGAGCTCATCACCATGGGGAGCACCTGTTCTCTTTGTTTAAGAAGAAAGATGGTACATTCCAGATGTGCATCGACTACAGGGAGTTGAACAAAGTCACTGTCAAGAACCAATACCCGTTACCTCGTATCGACGACCTGTTTGATCAGCTTTAGGGATAAAGCTATTATTCGAAAATTGATTTGAGATCTGGTTATCATCAACTGAGGGTTCGTGAGGAAGACATCTCTAAAATTGTGTTCCATACTCGTTATGCAAACCCTATCTCGATCAGTTTGTTATTGTGTTTATCGATGACATATTGATTTATTCTAGGACCAAGGAGGACCACGAGGAGCACCTACATCTAATTCTGGAATTACTTAGAAAGGAACAATTATACGCAAAATTTTGCAAGTGTGATTTCTGGATTCGTGAGGTGCAATTCTTGGGTCACATTGTTAATGAGAAGGGAATACATGTGGATCCTGCAAAGATTGAGGCGATAAGGAACTGGTCGGTACCCAAGACGCCTAGTGAGATAAGGCAATTTCTTGGCCTGGCAGGATACTATCGACGTTTCATTGAGGGATTCCCAAATATTGCTCAACCTCTCACAGCTTTGACCCATAAAGGAACAACCTATAAATGGGGTGAGAGTCAAGAAGCTGCTTTTCAGTTGTTGAAGCAGAAACTTTGTAGCGCACCAATACTAGCATTATCCGAAGGAAGTGATGATTTTGTAGTTTGAAGGGATCGAGATCTACTTTGATCAATTAGATTAGGATTTGCTGCGGAATAGCACACGAATTAGACGAAATTATAGCAAGAATAATATGAATATTCAATCAAACAGTAACGGTTATAGAGAGAGAGTTTTCTGCAAAAAGAATGTTTTCATTCATGCACAAGCTTCCCATACAAGGAAATTAGGTCAACATTCCTTTTATAAGGAATGTGACATCAGCTGACATCACTTGATAGTGACATCTAACTGATTTATACAAACAACTGAAACTAAACTAAACTACTGAAGATGTCCATAACAACTAAGGACACCTTCATTAAAAGCTAAGTATAAGCTAACATTACAACTACTGAAGTTATAACAACCGAAGTGTAAGAACTTCAAATGTTTTACATAATATAAAACTACTAATTACAAACTACTGAAATGTAAACAATCACAACTACTGAAGAAAACTGCTTTAGCTGTTGTGACAACTTCTGAGAACTTGATCTTCAGACTTTGTCTTTAGCAGTTGTCTTCAGACTTTGTCTTCAGACTTTGTCTTTAGACTTTGTCTTCAGCAGTTGTCTTCAGACTTTGTCTTCAGCTGTTGTAGATCACTTCAGTTGTTTTGATGTCTGTGGGACTTAAGGGTTTTTCTGATCTGGCTCATTGGTTCTTTTGGTCCAACAAACTCCCTCTGAACCAATGCAGCCAAAACCTTTAAAATTATTGAGGTCCCACTTATTGGCACAAACATTATCTGGATAAGCTCAGAAATCTTCAATATAAGCTCAGGCCAGGGAAGAGATTTCAGAAGGTTTGATTGGCAAATGATGAATGGGAACTCCGTCTTGGGGAATTGGACACAGAGCTGTTACCCCATCCATGAAACCTACTTCCCAATGATAAGTCAGTAAGACTCTCTGACATAGGCCTCAAGGAAAACAACTTGTTCTTCTATTGTGAGTTCTTCAGCTCCACTTTCAAAGAAGAACTCAGGCCCATAGTACTCAGATAAGTACTTAATATGCTTTCCATTTTTCAGCTCCACAGTTGTTATCTCTCTGCATGTAAACTCATAAGGATGAGTGCCTTCAAGCAATAACTGGAGCTCATTTCTTCTTATTTCTTCAAGCTTCTTGTAGATTAACCCCTTCTTTACCATTTTGTTTTCTAGTAAAGTTTGTGGAGTCATCTTAGACTCGTAATCTCTCTTGAAGTCATGAAGGATTTCCCAGGGTGACACTACAATGGCCAGCATTATCACAGCATCTACAATCTTCTTTACTTGGCCATTGTATCTGCTTGGAATCTTCTGTTTGTGAATTCTGTCACTTACTCTTGGGTCAGGCCAAATTCTCACTCTCTCTTTTTGATATTGGAATGTAAATTTGAGAGCATACAACCTCTGAGCATGTTTCTTCATAGCTTGTATGGATGAAGACTTGGGAAACTCTTTATCAATCATCTTTAATGGCTGCTCATCATGTTGTTTGTGTTGTTCTTCTTCTTCAAGTTTGACTTTTACCATTTGTCTTTGGAAGTCAGGTGTGATTGTTGTTGGTTGACTCCTGGGCTCAGGCATCTTTATTTTGAGAACAGTAGAGATTGGCAGACTATCATCCTTATCATCATCATCTTCTTCTTCTTCCATCCTCAACACCCTTCTCTTCCTCTTAGGTGCATCATTGGTAGTGGGTTGAGTAGGTTTATTGGGTAAAGGAGTTGGTTTTGAGGGTTGTGAGGGTGGTTGTTTTGGTTTGGGTGATTGTGCAGGCTGCTCTAGCATCTTAGATGTGAGTGAAGCTTTGGATAATTTTGCCATATCAGTCCTTTTCCCAGCACCAGCTTCATTAAGAGCTTCTATGATCAATCCTTTGTTAAATACTTCAGAAGAACAGATTTTGGTGGTTATCTCCAAAATACTGTCTTTGGACCATGACTTTACTTCAATGGTTGATCTTCCCAGATGTTTTGATATAAATCTTGCCATAGCTTCCAGCCTTTCCCTTTCTTTCTCACTCCAACTTGCCCATCTTTGTTCAATCTCTTGAATCTCTAACCTTCTGATTTCAGAGTCAAGTTTGGCAGTGTCAAATCCTTGTTTGAAGAGTTGATCAATAATCTTATCCATAGATCTGCTATGTTGCTCATCAGCTTCTTTGATCAATTCTTCTAACTTTTTCTCACCTTCAGTCTTTTCAAAGCTTTTCTTCCTCTTGTAGGTGATCATTTTCTTTTCTTTCATCTCTTTTTCTGCTTCCTCTTCAGCTCTCTTTCTTTTGTCTACTTTCACTGACTTAGACTCCCCCTTTTTGGTTGCATTGGGTTCAGGGGTGTGAATGTCAGAAAGTCTCTTAGAAACAGCAGCATCAACTAAGGATTAAGATTTGAGGAAAGCCTCTCATCAATGGCTTGATGTACAGTGTTTGTGATTATGGAAGTGATGAGAGGTAAGGATGTTTGAAAGGCAGCAACCATTAGCTCAGAGGGGTTCTATCCTTGAGAAATGGTACCTGAAGTAGAGGCTGGTGGCAAATTTGTTGAGAGTGGCTCAGTGCTTGGGATAGTTTCAGGAGAAACTGCCATCTGTGGGTGAATGTGGGCAGATGGACTTGATTCTTGTGACATTTTGGCAAGCTATTCTTGTAGTCTGCATACCTTAGTCTCAAGAATAGTATTGTGGGCTAGAACATCAAAGAAAAAGCCCGGGTCATCATCAGTCTGTGCTGAATCAGCTGACCTCCTGATGAAATCAGGATGAACATGTGCTGAGTGTAGATCATATTCACATGTGTCCCTATATCTTGGAACTGGGGACTTCCTGCCTCAGGATGATGTCCTTCATTGGCAGTTTCCTCTGTTGAGGACTTAGAAATGATACCATCTTCATCCTGATCATGTGCTAAACCAGGAGAAGAGGCAGCCTCACCAGATGTTCTAATCTCCTCCTCCACACAGGGAGATTGAAATCTGTAATCCATGTGTTGTGGGTTATCAGCCACATTATAATCCTCTCCCTCAATAGTTAAGGTTTTCCCAGTGGTAATAGGTTTCTGGGGAGGGGTAGAGGAATGTAGTGAGTCAGCACTTGTGCAATAACCATAGTTGGGCTTGTAGGGGTGGCTTCAATAGGAGATAGGTGTGAAGAGGATTGCACCTGGGGTGCATGGTGCTCTTCAATGGCAATCCTCTCAAGTGAGAGAGATTCCAGTAATGTGGTTTCCCCATGTTTGGTTGCATCATGATCCTGTTGAGATGATACCTGAGCGGTTTCAGCTAGTAGAGTCCTGGAAACTACATGGGGATTACTACCCATAGTTTCATCCTGCCTTTGTGTTGCAGGGGCATCATCAGGGGACTCAACTCCCTGAGTAGCCTTTTTGGTTTGTTTGGAATGAGGTTTGGAGGGGACTTTGGATCTGGAAGATGAGGCTATGGATACCTTCTGCTTGGGTTTTAGCAGTTTGACAGCCTCTTTGAGGTGTGGGTCAGAGTTGTGCCTGGAGTATACCTCTGGCAAAACTACCACAGCAGGGACTCCAAGGCCAACAGGGCCATCAGATTGTAAGTGATTCATGATTATGGCCATAAGAAAACTTGGATATAATATCCATCTGTTAGCTACGGGTTAATTGCCAGATCTTTTAATTCTAAAAATATAATTTCAGAAAAATTTAAGCTTTGGCGTTCAAGGATAGAATACAATACCTGCTGCCACCTGGATGACATTTGATCCCATGAAGAGGTTTTGGGGGCAAGGCAAACATTGATCATGTGGAATATTAGGCGTTCAGCATCATGGAAGTGCTTCTTCAGAATGGTTGTAGCACTTAGGTTGCCCTCATATCCATGGTTGATGAATGAGAGATCAATGGTGCCCTTCGGGTATTTGGTGACAAAGGTTGCATTATTCAGATCTAGCGTTTGGTGAATGATAGCAGGAGTGACTACCACTTTCTTCTGGTTTACAAATGACTGGAGAGTGATCACGACATCATTCTCCCCAGTATGGATGGTGACATTTGTCCAGAATTGACGAAGAGTGTCTGGATAGATGGTTGGATTTAGAAGAAAAGCGGTTCGATATGGGGAATCAACCATCAGATCAATGGTATCATCAAATTTAGTCCAAAAGGCCGATTTTTTGAAGTAGGCAACACAGTTGTGTCGTGGTTTGATATGCACGATCGCCACTAATGGAAGATGAACGTTCGGAAATTGATTTATGAAAAGTTTGAAGTTAGGGTTAGGTATGTTAGGATCAGTGATCTATGTTTGATTGATTAGAGAGTATAGCAGCGGAATTCTAACAATGAATTAGCCAATTCACAAGAACAAAACGATATTCAATGTAAGAACAAAAACGGTTATAGATAGAGAGAATTCTGCAGATAAATTTCATTCAATATTCGCTTTCGTGGTAACGGAATGTCACAATTACAATTAGGTCGACTCATCTTATATAAGAGATGTGACGTCTGCTGATGTCACTTGATAGTGACATCTTACAAAATTTAGCGCAAACTACTGATAGTTAACACAACTACTGAAGATGTCAAACAGCTGACATCTTCTTACAAAAATACTAAGTGTTAACTATTATTACAACAACTGAAAAGAAACTACTGACACAATAACAACTGAAGAACATACTCTTCAGTTGTTTTACAAATACTGAAACAAGAAACTACTGAAAGGTAAAACATCACAACTACTGAAGAAGACCTCTTCAGCTGTTGTGACAACGACTGATACTTTGGTCTTCAGCACTTGTGTCTTCAGACTTTGTCTTCAGCACTTGTGTCTTCAGACTTTGTCTTCAGCACTTGTGTCTTCAGAATTTGTCTTCAGCACTTGTCTTCAGACTTTGTCTTCAGCACTTGTGTCTTCAGACTTTGTCTTCAGCACTTGTGTCTTCAGACTTTGTCTTCAGCACTTGTCTTCAGACTTTGTAATCAGCTGTTATCTTCAGCTGTTGTGGTCTTCAGTAGTTGTTGTGATGTCTGTGGGACTTAAAGGTTTTCTGATCCGGCTCATTGGTTCTTTTGGTCCAACAAGGTATTTATAGGTTATGAAACGGCTGAAAGAAAACAGCTGAAAGTTTTGGTTTTAGTCATCAGTTTTTAGAAAATGACCGAAGACATGGTTTTAACTTTCAGATGTTGTAAACAACTGAAGACTTGGTTTTTGTCATTAGTAGTTGAAAACTACTGAAGACTTGGTTTTGGCTTCAGTTGTTTTGAAATGAAACAGCAGTTGTTTGAAACAATTGAAGAATAAAATTACTCATCAGTTGTTGTCGTCAATTCACATATCTCAGTTGTTTCATTTGACCTTAACACTTACTCAGCAGATTATCTGATTTTCAGATGTTTCATTGGTCATCAGTACTTATCTGTTAGAATAGACTTCAGTAGTTGTAACCACATCAGTACTTTGCAACAAATAAAGTACTTCAGTACTTTTAAGTAATTTAGTCTTTAGTAGTTATGAAAACTGCTGAAGATAAAATAACTTCAGTACTTATTTTTGACAGCTGTATACTGATGCTCATCAGTACTTGTGAGTTGAGATCATCAGTAATTGTCAAATCATTCAAGCTGCAGCATACCAAGCCTTAGCACTAGATTTTGGAAAGTTGCACTGTCCAAAGGCTTAGTAAATATATCTACAAGCTCATCAGCACTAGGAACAAACTTTGGATCAATCAGACCTTTTTCATAACAATCCTTGATAAAATGATGTCTGATCTCAATATGTTTGGTCCTAGAATGCTGGACAGGATTCTTAACAATACAAAGAGCTGAAGCACTATCCAGTAATTGATTCTGAAGCCAGAGTACCTAAGATGTACAACTTGCAGCAGCAATGTACTCTGCTTCAGCAGTGGATGTAGCAACAGAGGTTTGTTCTTACTCTACCAAGAAACTAAACCGTTGCCTAGAAATTGGCATCCACCAGAGGTTGATTTTCTAGTTAATTTACACCCTTCATAGTCACTATCAGAGAAAGCAACTAATTTTCAAGAGTGCCCAGTGGAATACCAAAGTCCTAGAGATTGAGTTCCTTGCAATATCTAGAGATCCTTTTGACTGCAATCAGATGGATACTTTAGGTGCAGCCTGAAATCTAGCACAGACACAAGTTGAAAACATAATGTCTGGTCTAGAGCTGTAAGGTACATCAAGGAACCATCATACATCTGTAAAGAGTTTCATCAACTATTTTACCTTTCTGATCAGCATCCAGTTGTGTGGTGCTGCACATGGGAGTAGAACAGGGCTTACAGTTTTGTAAATCAAACTTTTTCAATAAATCCTTTGTATATTTTGACTGATGAATGAAAGTTCCATCAGTCTTTTGTTTGATTTGCAACCCTAGAAAGAACTGTAATTCTCCCATGGCACTCATTTCAAACTTTTGTTGCATCAACTTATTAAAGGCATCACACAACTGTGGATCAGAGGATGCAAAAATAATATTATCTACATAAATTTGAACAAAGAGCTTATGCATGCCTACTTTCTTAATGAACAAGGTTTTATCTATGGAGCCTCTAGTGAAATTATTTTGAAGAAGAAGTTAGACAGTGTTTCATACCAGGCTATGGGTGCTTGTTTTAGCCCATAAAGAGCCTTATCAAGCTTATACACCCAATCAGGGTGTTTATGATCTTCAAAACTGGTGGTTGGCACACATAAACTTCTTCTTTTATTTGCCATATAAGAATGCACTTTTGACATCCAATTGAAAAACTTTGAGATGATGGAAAGCAGCATAAGCTAAAAACAATCTCATTGCCTCCGGTCTGGCTACAAGGGCAAAGGTTTTATCATAATCAATACATTCTTCTTGTGAAAACCCCTGTACAACCAGTCTGGCCTTGTTCTTGACAATTTGGCCTTTTTCATTAGATTTATTCCTAAACACCCATTTAGTGCCTATTGCACACTTACCTTGGGGTAGAGGAACCAGTTCCCACACTTGCTGCTTTTGAAACTAAAGAAGCTCAAGTTGCATAGCTTCAACCCATCCATTGTCTCTTAATGCAATATGATAGTTCTTTGGCTCTTGCTGACTGATGAAGAGAGCATAGAAGCAAAAGTTGGACAATTGACTTCTAATTGAAACACCAGCATTGATGTCACCAATGATCTGAGACATGGGGTGATTCTTCAGTTCTTGACACTCAATAAGATCTGTGCAAGTGTTTGTAGGTGATTCAGCAGCAACAGATGGTGATCCAGATTCTTGAAACCTAGAATGAGATGACAATTCAAATGAAGTAGAGGATTTAGAGATCTCATCAGCATTTGTTATGGATGGAACTGCTGAAGCTACAGGAACATCAAGTTTAGTAGACTCAGGCAGTTGATCACTAAAACTTGCATTTATACCAACAGATGGATAATAAGTGGCAGGAGATGATGGATTCACAGAACCTGCAACAGTTGGAGACTGATAAGGAACATATTGCAGTATGTCCAGATCAAATAACCCCATAGGGTTTTGTGGGATTTTCTCCATTGGAGATTCATTAAACTTTACATGCAAGGTTTCTTCTACAATCTTTGTTCTGCAATTAAAAACTCTGTATGCCTTGCAAGTAGATGAATACCCAACAAAGTACCCTGCATCCACCTTTGATTCAAACTTCTGAAGTGGATCCTTAGTGTTGAGAATATAACAAGGACACCCAAATGCTCTAAAGAAGGAAATCAGAGGAGCCAAATGATGTAACACTTCATAAGGAGTCTTCATCAACCTTTGATTTACCAATACTCTATTTTGCACATAGCAAGCTGTGTTAACAGCTTCAGCCCAAAAGGTCAGTGGCAAACCAAAATCAGCCAACATTGACCTCGCAGCTTCAATAAGGGTCCTGTTCTTTCTCTTCACCACTCCATTTTGTTAGGAGTTCTTGGAATGCTAAACTGCCTCTTGATTCCTTTAGAGAAATAGAATTCATCAAGTGTGTGATTTCTAAATTCTATGCCATTATCATCCTCACACACTTGACAGAAAGAGAATACTGCTTTTCCACATGCAACACAAAGTAGATCATAATTTGACCAGCCTCATCTTTTAAATGTAAGAAGAAGGTCCATACAAATCTGGAATAATCATCCACAATTACCAGAAAGTATTTTTTCTTTGCCATGCTCATCACTCTTACTGGACCAAAAAGATCCATATGTAGTAATTGCAAGTAGGCAGTGGACTTTGGTTCTTCTATTGGAGGGAATGATACTTTATGTTGCTTTCCTTAAACAAGCAGAGCAGTTGTCATCATATTTAACTCCTTTAATGGCAGACCTCTCACTAAACAATGATGGATCAGCTGGTTCATGTTTCTAAGATTCACATGACCAAGCCTTCTGTGCCAAAGTTTAGATTCCTGAGGAGAGGCCTTGGAGAACAGACATGGATGGCCTTTTAGATCAATTTTCTTTGATAAGTCTAAGGCATATACTCTTCCAATCCTGTTGGCTTTTAGGAGAGTATGTTCATCCAATATCTTGTCAATCATACTCAAAACATTGAAAGACAGAATCCACAGTTCTGACTGATGAAAAGTGCAACATGCCCGTTATCACACATTTGACTGACACTCAACAAATTGTACTTGAGATTCTCCACATGGTTAACATCATCAAACCTTACTTCACCATTTGAAACAAAGCCTTTGCCGATGATGTAACCCTTAGCATCATTACCAAAAGAAACAAATCCCTTCTTCCTTGAGAGTAGTCATGAAGAAAGATCTGCTCCCAGTCATATGCATAGATCCTCCACTGTCCACATAGCAGATGCTTCTATGGCATGTTGAAGAACCCTGCATATATCATAACAACTAGTTAGCTTTTGAGACCCAAACCATTTTGGTATTGGGTCTGTTCTCATCAACAGATTTTATACTAACTGATTTGTCATGATTGACAGCCTTTGAAGATGGAGATGGTGCTGAAAAGGATTCCTTTGATTTTGGCTTAGTTTTCCTTTTCAGTGATTTAATCACAGGTACATCTATTTGGTAACTCTCCCCAGCAGATGTTGAACCATCATAACAAGTTGTGTCTAATTGGTTGTTAAAGCCTTCAGTTCAGCAGACACATCAGTACTTGTTTTTGATTGGTTCCTGTGACACACCATGTCCTCCTTTTTGAAAGACACAGACTTAGTCTGTTGTTTTGATACTCCTTGAGGAATATGTTCAGCTATTTTATGATAAACCCCTTTCTTCTGTTTAGATTTTTGTGAAGACTTTGGTTTATCAGTTTGAGATGTTTGTGCACAAACTTGGTTTCAAATTCATCTTTCATTTTATTAATTTTCTGTTTAATGATTTTATCTTTGTTAAATTTGGAACCCTTTCTGTACCAACATTCATCAGCGAGATGATTGAATAGAGCATATATTTCACATGGCTTTTTCTTCATCTTCTGTTGATCAGCTGCTGAAGAAGATGAAACTATTGAAGGTGTGTTCTTCAGTACTTTCTTCCTCTCAGTACTTATGTTAAGTACTGAAGGATTTGTAACAACTGAACACTTGTTCTTCAGAAGTTTTCTATCAGTACATTTGGATTTCCTGATAGACTCTTCAGCAGTTGTCAAACCATGTTTGGTTTCATTTGGTTTGAAATGTTCTTTAGGTGTTGTTACTTGCTCTTCAGTACTTTGAATACCTTGTGATATAAAACCTGAAGTGCTCAGCTTTTCTTTGATCATGTGTTCATCAGCAGTAAGACCATCAGCAGATTGATTAGCTGAGGTACTATTACTGACTTTATCCTCTGATTGTACACTATCACTTGAGGATGAGACACATGATGATTGGTTTGGGAATTGATTTCACCTTCAGATTTTACTTCTGTCTTGGGAGTAAAATTTGTAGGAGGTTTAGTGTGATTATATCCAATCCCAAACTTCACATTTGAAGCAGTTTGCTTACTGAGAAGCATTTCAAACCCCTTGCAAGATGTTACCCAGCGTTCACACTCAACTTGAGTAGCTGCAAATGTTTCTTTGAGACTCTTATGATTTTCTAAAATGACCTCTACCTTAGCCTTTTCATCAATGATTTGGCATTTTAATTTGTAAATCTCATCATCTTTTTCTTTTAAAACAGACTCAAACTTAGCTTTTCTTTTGGAAATCACTTTCTCTAGGTCAAGATTTTGATTAATTAAAGCTACATTTGCTTCTCTAATTGAGGCAAAAGCAGCTATGCATGACTCAGAACACAACTTAGCCTTAGCCTCAGAAGATACTTGTGGTACCTGTGATGATGAAGCATTTGAGCATGAACCATCAGTAGACTCCAGGGCCATAAGAGCAAGATTTCCAAAAGGATTTTCACTACCATGTTGACCAGCACCAGAAAACACTTGTTCAAAATAACCAGAAAGATCATCTGGTAAACTACTCCAGTCAACAACTCCAGAGTGAAAAAGCTTTGATGTGATTGAGATTGAGATTGTTGACTTGATTGAGATGGTTGAGGCTCAGGTAGGGCATGTGATGGTTGAGCTGTGGGTACTGGAACCTGATTGGACTGAGGCATGCAAAAACAGGGATAAGGATATGACATTTGACCTTGAGGAACAAAATATGCAGGAGATGATTGAATTTGTGAATGATGACCAGAACTGGTAGAATGTTGCCCTTTGTTTTGTGAATTATTTCCTAGAAAGGTCACAAAGGGTGTAGAAGAGTTAGATCCACATGATCTACACTCTCTTGCAAAAGTCCAAGTCTATGGCACTTGTGACACCTCAACTTGCTCTTGTCAAAACCAACTTTGGTTTTTCCAGAGAGACCAGGGAATTTTCTACCTGTCCTTTTGTAAAATTTTTGAGATCTGATATTAACTAATGCCATTTGGCTTAAAATATCCATTTCTTCCAAATCATCATCAGCAATTCCTTTCAAATCATCCATCAAAAAGCACAGATTGTCACTATTACATCCTAAATTACTATCAATACCAGCAAAAGCATGATCTCCACTGTTTGAAGAGGAATCAGTATGCTCATCATAAGAACTTGCTGATGTAGCATATTTTGACTCATGACCAACCAAAGTAGTATTCCCTGGTACAAAATCATCAGTGAGCTTCCTAGATGAAGTCAGTTTCCTTTTCTGTTCTATCTCTCTTTCAAATGTTAACAGTTTCCCATGAAGTTGGGTGAGAGATAGATTGTCTAGATTTGCACTGGAGCGTAGGACAATAGTATATGTGTCCCATCTCTCAAGCAGGGATCTGAGAAATCTGTTGTTCATCTGACTATTTGTATATTCATGTTTAACCATTTTCAACTCAGATATCAAATAGGAGAATCGCTCAAACTATTGAGTCAGTGACTCACCCTTTCTATGAGACAATGTCTCATATTGCTGGGCAAGGATTTCTATATTGTTTGCTAAGACCCCATCACTTCCTCCAAATTGTTCTTTTAGGCAGTGCCATGGCCAGAATTCTATGGGCTTTAGCATCAATTTCAAACAGTTTCAGATCTTCATCTGAATATTGCTCTTTCTTCTTCGAAACCATTTCATTGGATTCCGGATTACTCACCATAGGCTTATATGGTCCATGAACCATAGATTTTCAACAACCTGAACTGTTGACAGACAGGTGATGGAGCATTCATCGTTGCCATATGTTGTACTCACTCCTAACAAGCATCGGAGGCTTTGTTGAGGAGCCAGTATTATGAGGATCATTGATTGATGTAGCCATTTTCACCAATTCAAACATGTTCAATGAGATATTATCAGATCTAACTCAAAAACTCAACAACACAGTTTAAAACAAGAAGAATCTCAAATTAATTCACAGGAAGCAACAGAAAAATAAACTCTATAACCAATTCTTGCAAATTTGCTAATTCAATCAAACTTAGATATCAAAAGAACTGTTGGACCAAAAGAACCAATGAGCCGGATCAGAAAAACCTCTAAGTCCCACAGACATCACAACAACTACTGAAGACTTTATCAGCTGTTTCATAAAGTCTGAAGAGCAACAGCTGAAGTACAAGTACTGAAGACTTCAACAGCTGAAGATCAAAGTCTGAAGATCAACAGCTGAAGAACTAAAGTACTGAAGATCAACAGCTGAAGAACTAAAGTACTGAAGATCAACAACTGAAGACCAAAGTCTGAAGATCAACAGCTGAAGTCTAAAGTACTGAAGAACAACTGCTGAAGACATTAGCTGAAGACAACAGCTGAAGACATCAGCTGATGACAACAGCTGAAAACATCAGCTGATGACAACAGCTGAAGTTCAAGTACAAGTACTGAAGCCTTCAGAGTTTGTTACAACAGCTGAAGAAGCATTCTTCAGTTGTTGTGATGGTTTCCTTTCAGTAGTTTTCTTTTTATTTTAGTAT